>CM077080.1:55235444-55868777 GCA_039513925.1 Platanthera zijinensis | reverse complement strand
ACCTGAGGCGTCACTATAAACCTCGAAGCCCTCGGTCCCACTCGGCGAACTAAGCACTGGTGCCGTGGTCAACCGTCTTTTCAGCTCCTCAAAATCTTGTACGCACTCCTGCGTCCACAAGAATCTCTGATCTTTCCTTGCCAACTTCGTGAGAGGTAGCGCTATCCGCGAGAAGTTCTCTACGAAGCGCCTGTAATATCCGGCAAGCCCGAGAAAACTACGGACTTCCACGACAGAAGACAATGCAGGCCACTCCCGTATCGCAACGATCTTCGCCGGATCCACCGCTATACCTTCCCCACTGACAATGTGACCAAGGAATGCTACTGAAGGTAGCCAGAACTCGCACTTGGAGAATTTCGCATACAACTCATTCCTCCTCAAAGTATCCAACACCAGATGCAAGTGCTTGAAGTGATCTTCTTCGCACTGCGAGTACACCAATATATCGTCAATAAAGATGATCACAAAGCGGTCCAGAAAATCTCGGAACGTCCTGTTCATCAAGTCCATAAACACTGATGGCGCATTCGTCAGTCCAAACGGCATGACCATGAACTCGAAATGCCCATACCTTGTGCTGAACGCCGTCTTCGGGATATCACACTCCCTGATCCTCAACTGATAGTACCCCGACTTCAAGTCCAACTTAGAATATATCGACGATCCGACTAACTGATCGAAGAGATCATCAATCCTCGGGATCGGGTACTTGTTCTTTTCCGTCAGCTTGTTCAACTCTCTGTAGTCGATATACAGCCGCATACTCCCGTCCTTCTTCTTAACGAAGAGGGCCGGTGCGCTCCAAGGCGACGAGCTTGGACGCACATAATCTTGCTCCATTAGCTCCTCTAGCTGAACTTTCAACTCTGTCATTTCCTTCGGCGCCAACCTATACGGAGCACGTGACACTGGTTTGGCACCCGGCACGAGCTCAATGGTGAAATCAATCTCTCGCTGCGGTGGGGCCCCGGGAAGACTATCCGGGAACACATCGGGGTATTCACATACCACGGGGATGCTATCCAACGTGGACTTTGGCTCCACATCCCCCACTATTGCGAAGAACAACTCTACACCAGCACGAACTGCCTTTACCACCTGAAGAGCAGACATCAACGTCTTGCTCGACCCCTTGAGTCCCTCGAATGTTGTTTCCCGTCCAACACCCAGCTTGACCTCCTTCCGGTCACAATCAATCCAAGCCTTCTGCTCCGAAAGCCAATCCATCCCAAAGATAACGTCGAACTCTACTAGCGGCAGCAATGATGCTAGCAAGTCGAACTCTTGGCTCCCTATGTGAACCTTCACGGCGCATACTCTGTCCGCACGCATCGAGCACCCATTCGGTAGCAGCACATCCAACTTGTCCTTCGCCATCGAAGAAGGGACTCCGATGCGCGATATAAAATTTTCGGACAAGAAGGAGTGTGAAGCTCCCGTATCGAACAGTGCCCGTGCCGGACTATCGCTAATCAAAACAAAGCCTATGCAAACAATATTAGAATAACAAGCAATAGACAACAGTATTTAAAGTTAACTTGCTATAAACTAACTCGTACCTGTCACCACGTCAGCTTGTTTAATGGCCTCCTGCTGGCCCAAGTTGTACACTCTAGGTTGAGTCGGAGCATAATGGGACGCGATTGACTCCACCGCCTTGCCCTTCTCTTCGTAAGTAGCTCCTTGTTTTCTCTCAGACTTTGGGCGTCCGCTCCAGCAATCGAGGGCAAAGTGCCCCGTCTTTCCACATGTGAAACAAGCGCCCAGGGTTCGATTGGTAGTTTCCCCCGAGGCACCTGTAGAAGAAGCTGGACCTGACGTCCTAGCCTTCTTGTAGAATCTTCGATAGCCCGACTTCGACGTAGTCGGCGCCTTGAACTCTGATTTCTTCCCACCAGATTCCTTCTTAGCTTGCACATTTCTCATGTCCTTCTCCAAGGACCGGGCCGAGTTGACCAAGGTTAGGAATCCCTGCGCCATAGGCCCCGACAGTAGCAACCTCAGCTCATCTCTTAACCCTTCATAGAAGCGGTTCGTCTTTCGCTCCTCGTCGGCAAAGGTAGCGCTAGCATATCTCCCCAATCGAGTAAACTCGTGGAGGTACTCGTCTACGGTGCTATCACCTTGCACCAAATTTTGGAACTCGTTCTCTAGTGCGATCCTCTGCACTGAGGGGGAGGTATCGAGCAATGAACAGTCTCAAAAATTCCTCCATAGATACTTCGGCCAATAGCCTTCCTCTCAACTGGTGTAGCTCTAGACCTTCCCACCATAACCTTGCGTCCCCATCCAATAGGAATGTCGCTATTGTGGTCTTTTGCCACTCTTCCGTTTCTGTTGCTGTCATCACTTTATTGACTTTTGAGAGCCAATCTTCAGCCTGGGTCGGGGTTCCTGTTCCCGAGAACACCGGTGGATGGAAGCCCATCACATGCTTAAGCTGTCTCTCAGTTGCTCTCCGAGGCAACTCCAGCTCCACCGCCACCTGCTCAACCCTTCTAGGCTCCACCGCTTGGAGCGGTACTTGCTCCACCGCAGGAGCAGGCTGCTGCACCTGCCTTGCAGGTTGTGCGTTGATCATAACAAAGACAGCTTCTGCCACCAACCTAATGGTCTCGGCAGACGGAGGTGTTGCATGCGCTTCACTTGGTGCGCTGCTTGCCTCGGAACCTGGCCATTCCGACGGTCCAACACCACTTCTGGTCACATATAATCGTGCAAAACACCGATAAGCGACCAAAAAAACTATTGCAAACATCAATTATAGGAACACACAGGTTCCTCAAAATGTGTATTTTCATTCCTAAGTGGACATTCATGGGTTCTTTTCATGTTATAACGATGACGCACACACATGTGCTCACCACCCCTTAAAGTGAATTCGCCCACGAATTCATTTAAGTTTGACCGAAACCAGTAGTCTGATACCAATTTGTAACACCCCTATCCGTCACATGGCATATAACAGTAGGTCCGGCCGGGGCCCGACGCCATATACTACGGACAGACCGGTTGGTTACGCGTTGAAACCATTCAACCAATTACACGTCCTACACAAGCACCTAGCGGAAGCATTAAAATTAAGTTGCAAGACGAAAGAACCCAGCCAAAGAGCATGAATGTCCACTACAATAACACCCGCAGGAATGTTTCAATACACAGAAATAGAAATGGCCTTAAGGCCTTACACAGTTTGCTTGACATAAAAGTGTTTTCATACTTCGGCTCGCAGGCCGGCCACACATGATTACAATGAAACACTCAAAATTAGGCCTTCGAGGGCCGGCTCAGCAACTTGGGCTTTAGCCCGCTATTTCCCGCTCGGCTCCGCAGCACCTGCAAGTCACAATCCACCGCCCGGTGGTAAACAAAAGCAACGGTCAGCTATGTTGACCAATTATAACGATCCCGCCCCCAAAATCGGGGCGGCGATGCTCTTTCCCTATACTTTATTAGTATAGGCAATAAAATAGTGTAAACACACTTCATCACAGGCGTAGGCTCGCACAACCACACACCTCGTGCACACAGGGCACATTCACGACGAACTGGCCAACGTCACGTCAATTCAAGCCATAGACATTCCCGTTCCACCACCGCCCCTTGGACGGCCAATCATATGAGCATTTTGTCTTCATGGCCTTGGTCACGACAATTTAAGCCATAGACCGCCGAAGACTCTCATCCATGTCAACGGTCCCACCGAACGACATAGATCGGGTACGGTTCCGCCTGACCCGTGCTCATTCCGCATCGACAATTTAAGCCATATGCGCAGGTCAAGACTCACCGAGTTCCGTTTCCGCCACAACAATCACATAACCCGGTTATGTTCACGTTGGCTCCCCGGCTATCGTGTTGGCAAAACTCGCTTTTGCCCAGTTTTCCGGGTGCACCTTGGAGTTAATCTCCAAGGCTCCCTACTGTAATCTACCACGTAGAAAACTCGAAAAATGCCCAAACATCCGGAGTCTTCCCCGGTTCATATGCAATGCAAGATCACCGATCCGGCTCTACTTGTCCGGATAGGCTTCACACACAATGCCTATGCCCGTTTTCGCATACAGACTCTATACAAGGGGGACTACACATATCTACCCCAAGGAACGCTCCAACTCTTCGCTCACTCGCGAGAGAGGGCTTCCTATGCAAAGGAAAAGAGGGCTTCACATGCCCTAGGATGAGAAATCATTACCCTTGCGTTCTTCCGCGGCGCCATGAAAAATCTACGCGGTTGGAAAGCACCGCAACGGCGTCGCCTTCGCGGATCTGGACTCGGATCGCGATTCGGAGCTCCGATGCTCCATTGGTGGTCGGATCTTGGTCTCCTCCTCCACCTTGCTCTCCCCTCTCTAAAACTTAGAGAGAGATTCACTTGGATGAAATGAGGGATTCTAGCCCTAAATCCTGGCTAAAACCTCTCAGGAATAGCCCCCCACCGTTGGATCCAAAGCCAAGGAAACGAACGGCCACGATTAGGCCTGAAATTACAAAATCTGGGCCGAACATGGGTTGCAACACGGCCGTGTGCATGGCCGTGTCACCCATTCGCCGTCTCGACTGGCTCGATAACCAGCACACGGCATTTGACAAGGCCTCCGACACGCCCGTGTCGTATGCGATACGGCCGTGTCACGACCCGTGTCACCCCCGTGTGCAACGACCAACATTCTTAACCCGAGAAGGACACGGCCTGTGACACGGCACCAGACACGCCCGTGTCACATGTGACACGCCCGTGTCTGTGCCCGTGTCATGGCCCGTGTGCACCACACTCGACGAGTGACTGATACGCCCTGGGACACGCCCGTGTCCCAGGCCGTGTTCAGCCTCTCGACGATCGTCGACCCCAAAATTTATGACCGCGCAGCCAACACTGAACCCGAGCACGACACGCCCTGGGACACGCCCGTGTCCCAGGCCGTGTCACCCCTGCCAAAACACATATTTGGCTCAAAACACCACCCGTCACCCTATTGAGTTTCGGGGCGTTATAGCCTGGGCCTAAACTGGGCCTCTCAGGCCCAGGCTTTTCTGAACCGGGCCCGGGCCAAGATTGCAGCCGGGCCGGGCATCTGGCTCCGGGAGGGGGCCTGCTAAGGCCCCTAGGGCCGGGCCGGGCCGGTACCAGGCTTAGCCCGGGCCCTGTTTTTATAAAAAATAATAATTTTTTTAAAAAGAAATATACGCCTTTTAAAACTGCGTCTTCTAGGTGCATTTTAAATGTTCCGCGTGATTTTTTTCGGGGGCAAAATAGGGGGCCTAAACGGCTTCAAATCAAAAAGTGTTCAACATAAAAGTTGCAGATATCGTCGAGATCTACAACTTTTATGTTGAACACTTTTCCTGAAAATGCACCTACAAGACGCAGTTTTAAAAGAAGCGTAGGAGCCGGGCCCGGGCTTTGCCCGACCCCGGGCCTAGAAACCGGGCTTTGTCCGGCCTGGCCCGGGCCGGGAATCGGGCCGGGCAAATGCTCATATATGGGGCCTTGTTAGGCCCCATAGCCCGGCCTGGGCCCGGGGCGGGCTTAGCCCGGGCCCGGGCCTAGTCGGGCTTTTACCGGGCCGGCCCCCCGGGCCTAGTTTTTATGCACACCCCTACACTCAGGTAACGCTTTTGGTTTTGTTTATCTTTCCTTTGGTAATTTTGTGGACGAAATTTTTTTAAGAGGGAGAGAGTTGTAATGCCCTGAAACTCAAAAGGGTGACGGGTGGCGTTTTGAGCCAAATCTGGGTTTTAGTAGAGGTGACACGGCCTGGGACACGGGCGTGTCCCAGGGCGTATCGTGCTCGGGTTCGGCGTTGGTCGCGTGGTTGATGATTTTGGAGTCAACGATCGTCGGGGGGGGGGTGAACACGGCCTAGGACACGGGCATGTCGGGGGGGGGGGGGTGAACACGGCCTGGGACACGGGCATGTCGCAGGGCGTGTCAGTCACTCAGAGCCTTGCACTCAACGATCGTTGAGTGAGGGATGCATGGCCTGAGCCCAGGCGTGTTCGGGTCCGACACGGGCGTGTGAAATTCGACACGGGCGTGTCGAATACCCGTGTCCTCCTCGGGTCTTGTGGAGGTTTGTGCTAAGGCAGTTACACGGCCTAGGACACGGGCGTGTCCCAGGGCGTGTCTAGCACACAGCATGTGACACGGGGGTGTCACATGGCCATGTTGTGCTCGGGTTGTTTTGGACCTGTGTCATTGAGGGAACACGCCCAGCGACACAGGCGTGTACTGGCTGACACGGGAGTGTCAAGCCCGACACGGGCGTGTCGGGTGCCCGTGTTCTTTTCGGGGCGTGACGGTTTCGACGGCGAAGGGGTGACACAGCCCTGAACACGGGTGTGTCAGAACCTGTGTTCGGCCCAGGTTTTGGAAATTCGGGCTGAATCTCAGCCGTTCATTTCCTTATTTTTGGATCTGATTGTTCAGGCTCTTCCCACCTTAGGGTTAAGGCCAGTTTAGGGGTGTAAATTCCTCATAATCTTGGATTCACTCTCTTTCTAAGATCTAGAGAGAGGAGAGAGCAAGGAGGAAGAGGGAAGGCTAGATCCGGTCACCGACGGAGTTTCGGAGCTCCAAATCGCGAACCAACTTCGGATCTGCGGAGGCAAGGAGATTGCGGTGCTTTTCATCTGCATAGATTTCCATGTCGCCAAGGAAAAACGCATGGGTAACAATTCTCATCCTAGGACATGTGAAGTCCTCTTTTCCTTTGCATAGAAAGCCCTCTCTCGCGAGTATGCGGTGAGTTTGTGGCATTCCTTGGGGTAGATATGTGAAGTCCCCCTTGTGTAGAGTCCGTATTCGAGAACGGACATAGGCATGATGTGTGAAGCCTACCCGGACTAGTCTGTCTGGATCGGTGATGTTGCATTGCATATATGGCCGGAGAAGACTCCGCGCGAATGTTTGTTTTTCGGGTTTTCTACAGGGTAGATTGCAACAAGGAGCCTTGGGGACTAACTCCAAGGTGCACCCGGAAAACTCGGCAGATGCGTGATTCTGCCAACATGGTGGCCGGGGAGCAAACTTGAACATAACTGGGTTATGTGAACTGTGTGATAGAAACGGGACTCGGGGAGTCTTGACCCGTGCATATGGCTTAAATTGACGTTGCAGTGTGAGCAACGGGTCAGGCGGAACCGTACATGTTCTATGTCGTTCGGTGGGACCGTTGGCATAGATGAGTGTCTCCGACAGTCTATGGATTAAATTGATGTGACTCGAGCCAGGAAGACAAAATGCTCATAAGGTTGGCCGTCCAAGGGACGGTGGTGAGACGGAAACGTCTATGGCTTAAATTGACGTGATGTTGGCCGGTTCGCCGTGAATGTGCCCTGAGTGCACGGGGTGTGTGGTCGTGCATGCCTGCACCTGTGATGAAGTGTGTTTACACTATGCTGCTTGATAATGCTAACGAGATGCAGGGAAAGAACATCGCTGCCCCGAGTTGGGGGCGGAGTCGTTTTAATTTGGTCAGCATAGCTGACCGTTGCTTTTGTTTGCCACCGTGCGGTGGATTGTTGCTTGCAGGTGCTGCGGAGCCGAGCGGTAAATAGCGGGCTAAAGCCCAAGTTGCTGAGCCGGCCCTCTAAGGCCTAATTTTTTGAGTGTTTTTCTTATATTCTCATGTATGACCGGCCTGCGTGCCGAGGTTTGGAAGACACTTAAATTTGAGCAAACTATTGTAAGGTCATAAGGCCAGTACTCGTGTATTGTACATTCCTGTTGGTTTGAGTAGTGGACATTCATGCTTTACTGGGTTCTTTATTCTTTGCAACTTAATAAACTGCTTCCGTTAAATGCACTGTGTAGGACGTTGTGATTGGTTGGTTGGTTTCAATGAGTAACCCACCGGTCTGTCCGTGGTATATGGCGTCAGGTCCCGGCCGGACCTACTGCTATATGCTATGTGACGGATAGGGGTGTTACACATGGTCATCATTTTTTAGAAATTGGTGATCTAGGTGGACAAAATTGTGCATTCCTATTCGCACGTACAAGATTCAGAAGAGTTTAATTAACAGTACGTCCCCCCAAACTATACGAAGGCACATCTTCCTTCATTTTCATGGATAGGGAATGAAGGAGAGAAGACAGAGCTCTTTGATTTTTCAGCGAACACTTGGCCTCCTATTCGCTCTCTTACCTAGCATTCCCTCTGCTTACAGCGTAGTCTATTACAACGAAGACTGCTACAACAACGACTACAGAGACGAGTGATGTTGAAGACTTCGTTCTTTTTCTTAAGAACTTGTAAACGGAGCAATGACCTGCCACCCTCTCAAAAACTCGAACTATTGTAACCTACAATAACTAGTGGGTTATGTTAGAACTAGACCTGACCCCGTGCTTTTTCCCTTTCGGTCTTTGCACGTAAAATATCTCATTGTTCTTGTAACATCCCAACTTTGATAAGTTGCCTATTAGGTTAAATAGAACCCTTGAAGGAGTTTGCTAAGGGCTGCAATGAATCACGACCCAACCTCGGCTAGTGATATTGCTCTCATGAGATCAAAATAAACTCAACGACACCAATCACACCTCGTTTTGATGTATAGCGACAAAGATAGCTAATTCAGGCAAGATTGAGCTACATGATGACCTCAACATAACTTTTTTAGAAAATGAACTCAGAATTGGCTTTCGCCGGTTGAATTAGACTCGTATGACTCATATGAGTGCAACACAACTCGTTTCGTTTGAATCCAAAGTCGTTTAGTAAAGTGATCATTTTAGGTCACGTCATTCGACACTGTCACCCAAAAATGTCTTTTTAAGCAAACGAACTCGGAATTGACTTTTATTAGTTAGTTGCATTAGACTCGTATGAACCATACGAGTGCAACACAGTTCATTTTATTTGAATCTGAAATCATTTAGTGAAATTGACCATTTTAGGGCATGTTGTTCGTCATGGTCACCCTGAAATGTCATTTTGAGCAAAAAAACTTATAATTGATTTTAGTCAGTTGCATTAGATTCATATGATTGATACGCCGGTAACGTACATATAAAATAACGCAAGTGTACGTGCCGGTTCAAGTAATACAAAGTGAATAGAGATCGTTCCCTCGGGGAAAATAACTAATTTAATGCCTGCAAATACTAGCTTGACCGTTTCTTTAAATTCAAGCAGGTTAATTATATCGATTTCTAGATAAAAAAAGAAATATGTTGATCTAATACGATTATGTAACTCTAATAGAACGGAAAGGTGATTTGATCAAGAAAGAAAGACAGCCTTGTAAATTGGTTTCTCAAGCCTATTGCGATGAGTTTTAAATGAATTCTTTATGCAATACTTGATTACTACTTTGCAATGATTTGAAAGTGAAAATCTTTATATCTCGATTTCAGAAATTCGTATAACCTCATTCCCCCTAGTTATCTCTAACTTAGCGCTGCTAATATGAAGAGAAAATCTCTTTCACTCATGCCATATTATACTGAGATCTATGCTACACGTACATCACTTCTCTCTCGAATCTCGCAGCATAGTATAAAAAAATGGAACTTGGCTAAAGATTTACGCGACTCCTCTCTCGAATCTCGCCGCGTAAAATGAAGCGTTCAACTCTAAATTAGTGTAACTCCTCTCTCGAATCTCGACACACAACTTAGAAAAAGAAACTTAATCCAATATTCCATATAAAATTAAGTACAGATGTAGTAAAAGTAGTTTCCAAGCAAACATAAAAGAGTGATAAATCAAAACATCACAAAACAGGACAATGTACTACCAACATACAAGACTTAGAGGTTTAGTTCATGATGGCGGAAGAACACCACAAAATAGGAAAGATCTTATAGCACATGAATGTAAGAATTCAAAATAGCGCAGGAAAATGCTCTCCGATTCGCGTGCAAGCAACCCTTCTTCAAGATCCAGTTTTGCCCTAGTTCTTCTTCTCCAAAGCAATGTCCCTCCCTTTTCTCCACTCCAAGAATGAATAACCCCCCTTTTTCCAGCCAATTTCATCCTTTAATTTCGTACCTCCATCTGAAGGTATGTCTCCTTTCATTTTGTAACTACTGTAGTTTTTTCAAAAATTCGAAATTTAAAATTTTGCGAGTTGTTATAACAACTAAAATAAGTTGTTATAACAACTTTCTCAGGCCAGAAAAATTGCTCTGTATTACTTCTTCGAATTGAATTTTTTTGATGATTCTGACAAGAAAATATCGAAAAATAGTCAAATTAATCAAATAAAGATTAAATATAAATTTAATTATCATTTCATACACATTAAAATATCTTTTTCATCATTTATGTCAAAGAAAATGAACATAGATAACTTCTTTTACAATGATCTTCACAAGTGCAACACAATTTGTTTTATTCGTATCTAATGTAATTTAGTGAAAGTGATCGCTTTAGGCCCCATTGATCGACACAGTCACCCCGAAATGTCATTTTGAGAAAATGATCTCAAAATTGACTTCATACAGTTGCATTAGACTCGTTTGATCCATACGAATGCAACACGATTTGTTTTGTTCAAATCCAAGATTATTTATGACAATCAACCAATTTAGGTTGCGTTGTTCGGCTCAACAATCCAAAAATATCATTTTGAGCAAATGAGCTCAGAGCTGACTCCGTTGTTGCATTTGACTCGTATAATCCAAACGTGTGAAACAGAATTTGTTTTGTTCATATCTGTCGTCGTTTAGTCAAGTTGACTAAAATATGTCTCGTAAAATTATATGAAATACGTGAACGTTTAAATTCAACCTCATCATGTCAACATTGACTCGTCACTCGGCAATTATGACCTATATTAACCTTTGCCCATATGCGAATCCACCTATGATTGACTTCGGTCAAATCATTCTTATAAAATGGATTTCATGATTTATTTAGTTTAAAATCACTCATCCAAGTACACCCTAAACCACAAAGCCACTTCCCCCTCCATCTAATTTCTGATGAGCACTAATCCCAAGGTAGGGAAGAGTAGTGGGATTAGATACTTTTTCTTTAAGCCCAACCTAAGGACTAACCTAAACTAACATCCCCACTCAATTCAAGTACTACACTAACCTTAGCCTTACCTAAGCTCTAACCCAAACCTCTTCCTAACCACTGTTTTCTACCCAAGAAGGTATAACCAGACCTCTCACGGTATGCCTTATTTAGTTAATAATAATAGTTGAAAGATCATCGTTGATAATATTTTTATGTGCATTATTAATCATTGTTGCTCAATTGTTCAAAGAGGAAAATCAATATTGAAGAGTCCCTTCGATTTAGTTTAAAATTGATTTGATTTGTGTGATTTGAAGTATTTGATTTTTGGCAAAAATGATATTTCAGTCCCCAAAGTTCTCTGTTTTTTAGAAATCAGTCCCTATAGTTTTTTTCATAGGTTTTCAGTCCCTCTACTTTTATAAATTACTGAAATCAGTCCCTCTATTTTTATAAATTACTGAAATCAGTCCCTCTCAGTCATTTTTCATTAATTGTATAGAATTAAACGTCAAAACTCTATCTATAATACAAAATATCTGCTTATTTTTTGGCAAATGTTACATGCAAATCAATTTTGGATAAGTGCAAACTAATTCTTCGTGCAGACCAATAAATTATAAGTACAGTCCAAATTGTTACGTGCAAGTCAACAATTTTTTTCAAAAACCTTAACAGCGCCAGCGACAAACCGTTGACTCTGTTCTAGCTATTTTGCGCGAGAAATCTCTCTTTTCCAAACAGGTATGTAATTAAACTGAGATTTTTATCTTCTTTCTTCTTCTTCAGGAAACTCTGTTCTGAAGACAGATTTCAATATTGTTTAGAAAATGTGGAGAAATAAATCAAAAGTGTTGGAGTTGGAAGAAGAATCAGAAGAACAGAGGCTGTCAATGTGGCTATCTTCGACAGGCGATCGCCGGCGATGGGAACAAGCTTCTACTGGCGAAAGAGACCTCATCAAGACACTGGAGATCGATACGGGAATTAGATACCACCAATCTGCTTCTCCTCTGCATCAATACTCGCCGTCCACTCTGTCGCCGTCCAGTGCTAGAAGCTTTCAGGGGAGGTTGGCGCCGAACTACGTGACGGCGACGGAATCGGCGAGGGTGAGATTTCGACCGCAAAGCCCCCCTAGGCAGCGGCCGGTGATGACGCCGCGTGTGGTTGGAGGCGCTGCCGGCGAAAGGAGGCGCTGCCGGCGGATGACAATCGGCGGAGGCGGATGAAGCTCCCAGCGAAAGTTATTTCGCGAGAATAGGGACGACGGTGCTTGGTTTTAGGTAGTACTTTAAATTAATTGTTACACCTCTATTTTTTTGCTTAATTTTTTTTTTGAACTGGTTTTTCATTCATTTCTTGGCATACCTCCATCACGAATCTGTTGTTGGGGCTTGCTGTAGGCTATTGTCAAAGTTCTCTCGTCTCCTCGTGATAGAGGAATTAACAGGCCAACATTGGAAGATAAGTCAAAGACGACGCATTTAATCATGTAAATCTACTTATAACGGGCTTAATAAATAGAAGGACTGATTTCACATGTTTTATAAAATATAGGGACTGAAATCTCCCAAAATAAAGTATTGGGACTGATTTCAAAAAAGTTGAAAACTTCAGGGACTGAAATGTGAGTTTTGCCTTGATTTTTCACTCACACGATTGAGTGGACCCACTCATTAATTGAATATTTAAAAAATGATTGGATATTTCCTCTCAAAAATTTCCTACCCCTCTCTCTCTCCCTCCTTCCCGAAGTCCCATTTTCAAAGCTTTCCAACGCTTATAGTTAGGGGTGCAACTCGGGTCGGTTCGAATCGGCTCCACCCAAACCCAAGAACTAACTCATATATTTTGATTTTGACTTTTCGGAACTGAAACTGACTCATGTGCAAAAGATATAGAGCCAAATCTGAACCGAAAAACTCGTTTCCATTCTGCTTCTATTCTCGGTCCTACCCATGCCTTGTAAATGATTTCTCATTTGTTATCCAAACTATTGACCAGAAAAAACTCGTATTTTAGTACTATACATTTTATTTTCTACATTATACAGAGCTAAAACAATTAAGAATCGATATCATTTGTATATTATTTTTCACGAACCGAACAAAATAATCATTCTGATTCCATATTTCCTTTACAGCTCACAATCCAGAGGATCCAGCCATCTCTTGCCCCTTCTTCCGCATCCAATTCGCATTCCTCCTCCTCCTCCTCCTGCATCCTTTAATGGGTGCTTGCGAAAGACCTAAGCGGAGGAAGAATGCGAAGAAACTGGAGCTAGGAGCGAGATATGGAAGGCGGCGGAAGGGGAGGTATAGAAACCAAGAGGGGAAGAAAGAAATCGAATAAAATTTGGGAACTTGTTAAATATTCAATTGCGTGGGCGCTGTGTCACTATCAGCCGGCGTTGTCGTTTTTCAAAGATGATGACGTTCAGTTCAGAGAGTTGCTGGCGAATTATTGCGAAATTTATGTACTTGGAGCAATTCTTCTTCAGGGTTCAGGGTTTCAGCCTTTCAGGTCATTTTGGATTTGGGTGTTGAAGCTCTATGCGGCTGAACATGTTCTGTTCTGATTTCTGAGCGCTTGAGTTAGTTTCTTCTTCTTCTTCGTCGTCTTCACTTCACTTCTTCTTCTTCAGTCGGCCTTGTGTCGTTTCTATGTCAAGCAAACAAGTTTGGCTGCGTGAAGAAATTTAATTTTTTTGTTCTGGGGTTTTTCTGAGATGTGAATCTTTCCTGATGATATGTGAATGAGACCAGATTTTTTGCAAGCTGGGATCATTTTGGGCATAATATTACAGGTAATAGGGTGATATATGAATTCGTAATTGTTGTCTCTGTAACATGATATACAGTTTTTTTTTGGTTCAGAAACTATACATATTTATGTGAAAATTTCATGAGGAATGTGCACCTTAATGTAATCAGAATAATAAGATAGGAAATCAAAAAAGATTGCCTTGAAATTGTTTGTTTGGAAATTAATTATAGATTCTTGTAGACGCAACTAACTGCTGCTATTTTCATTCATACGAGACTTATCAATGTACCAATAATCATGGCTCTGTGGTGTGTAAATAGAGGGATGTTGTTTTGCCTATGTTTTGAACTTTCCGGGCAATGTTTCTAGCCCAAACTCTATTTTTTGTAGTTGTTGTGTTTGCGTCCACTAGCGTCCGACCACACCTGGCTAACTTTTGCGAATGATGTTTGTGATTGTAGCTATCCAAACAATACTAGTGTTTTTCACCACTGCGTTCGCAATTGCCACCGCTCTCCCAAGCGGATCCTAAATCTCCAATCAATTAGTGGAATACAACGCATGACCAGGAACATTACCGGAGTGTATCATCTGAAGTTGTACTGCATGAATATTCTACGATAGCAAGTATAAGAAGCAATACCTATGATTTTAGTAAATTTAAAGGGCATCATATTGATAAGTAATCCCTTTGGAGTAAGGGATGCATCCTTTTTGCGATCATTATATTGTTTGCGTAAATGCACGTTTTTGATTTGGCTGTGAACAATGACGTTACATATAGTAAAACCTTTGAAAGAAGGAAGGGATCAAAGGACAGGAAAGATTCATAGCTTTTTTGAGTGAGCCAAATTATTTAGGATGCTAAACTGCATTTGCATATGGTTTTATTTTGCTATTTTTTGTAATTACAATCAGTATCCTTTGTCAACTATTTTTCATTGGCTGTCATTGTATCTTATTTTTCTTCATCATCAGCTAATCTTAAAATTAACAATCATGCCATTTTCCTTCAAATGAACGCCTGCCTGAGTACCAAAAGAATGAAATTTGATAGAAATCCGCAGGAAATGTAAACTTGATCCTCAAAAATCTGGTTGGATTTCAACTGAGATTGGAAATTTTAAGTGTTTTCTGTCATTCTTATCCTTTCTTCCATCACAAGTGATGTATGATTTTATTTAGGATGTAACAGTGCATCCTGTTATTCTAAATTATGTATAATTGGGGAACAGGAGAAATACAAATAGTGAGAAATGACAAAATTAATCTATTTGTTTATAATTTTCAGAGCTTTTGGAAATGGATTTTATCAATATTAGCTTGGGAATGAAGCCAGGAGGCTATTTTTTATAATCTAGTGCATTAAAATTATTGTGGCCTAATTAGCACCTTGTTAGAATGTAGAGATAGAAGCATCGTAACTTGTGATTTCGTTAAGCACACGCTCATCCTATGTAGAGATTTGACAACAATATTTTTACGTGGAGATCTCGTGTTAACTACAGGTATGCAAATCTCTTCTCTAGGCCACATTGTAGCTGAAGAAATTCCTCCATCCATAGGATGTTCCATGCAAAAATTCCTCCAACTAGGGGGAGAGGGAGAGAGAGAGACAGGGGGTTGGGGAGTGATAGAGAGACTTGGAGAGAGAGGGAGAGGGAATATGGGGGGCCCATGTGGGCGGGCAGAGCCCATTCGCAACCAGGAGGAGTCGGACATGTGTGTACCCCAGTGCCCAAATGCTAGTACAACAACAACACTCAAGCCTTTATCCCACTATAGTGGGGTCGGCTATATGGATCTTTTGTCGTCATTGTGCCCTATCTTGTGTCATAATCTCACTAATGCCTAAGTACGTCATATCTTTCCTTATAGTTTCATTCCAAGTCTTTATTGGTCTACCCCTCCCTCGTTTAACATGCCTAGTGACTAGACTCTCATAACGCCTAACATGTGCCTCTAATGGTCTCCTTTGTACGTGTCCAAACCATCTTAGTTGAGCTTCTTGCATCTTCTCCGCAATTGGTGCTACTCCCATATTATCCCTGGGACCCTGATACATTCATTCCTAATTTTGTCCAGTCTCGCATGTCCACACATCCACCTAAGCATTTTCATCTCCGCAACTCCCATTTTTGCTCATGTACACAATTCACTGCCCAACACTCAGAACCATAGAGCATCACTGGTCTAATCGCAGTACGGTAGAACTTGCCCTTAAATTTTAATGGTACTTTACGATCACACAAGATTCCTGACGCGCCTCTCCACTTCAACCAAGCCGCTTGGATTCTATGTGTCACATCTTTATCAATATCCCGACGCGCCTCCATCCTTTTGAACTATCGACCCAAGATATTTAAAACATTCACTACAAGAAATATCTTGATCACCCTACTTAATAACGAAGTCATCCATCTTTCTTGCACTGCTAAATTTAAGCTCCATATACCCTATCTCTGTCCTGCTCATCCTAAAACCCTTCTTTTCTAAAGTGTCTCGCCAAGATTCAAGTTTTGCGTTTACACCCTCGTGCGTCTCATCGACCAAAACGATATCATCCGCATATAATAAACACCAAGGTATGCTTGTTGGATATGTCCTGTGAGCTCATCTAAGATAAGGGTAAAGAGATAAGAGCTTAAAATTGAACTTTAATGTAAGCCAACATTGATAGGGAATTCCTGTGTTAATCCTCCAGATGTCCTCACCCTTGTCAGTTGTCACTGAATTTGTACACATATCTTTGATTACGTCAATGTATAATACATTTACACCTTTCTTTTCTAAGACCGCCCCAGCTAGGCCGTTCCTTGTATCTATTTGGACAAAGCAATATCTTTTTTTTTGTTCTTGGGATCATTAGAATCATCTTGGAGAACAGGATGCACCCTTTAGGCTTCGGGTCTATTTCGAATTTTCAAAAACAAAAAAGTGTGCTCAACAAAACATAGATTTTCATTCCTTTCACTTGTATTAACAATGAGTTTATGCTAACTAAGCGCTCATCAGTACTGTTTGTTTGCTCGATCATAGAGTCTCAGTTCAGAATGACTATTCCGCTCTCTTAAGGTGGATAATGATTCTTGCTGTAGCTCTTGGAGTTTCTGCGGCAGCCTTGTCATTGGTAGGGGTATTATATCTCCTTCTATACTACCGCCGGCGTCATATAAACACTTCAAGAACTTCAGAAATTAGTTCATCGCCGCCGTCATTGCAAGGTACTAGTTGTCATATCTTTGTTTCCAAGTAGATTCCTTTTGTCAGATTAATGTGTTTATATATAGTTTTTATTTTTAATATTTTCAGCAGAACATAGTATTGAATTTTCTGTTCAAGAAGGTGGCTCTCACCCATCGGGGCAACGTGGTGTATGGCATTTTAGCTTGGAGGAATTAAAACTAGCAACCAAGAACTTCAGCGATGTTAATCTAATCGGACATGGAACATTTGGAGAAGCATATAAGGGATTGCTTCAAGATGGAACTATTGTTGCTGTTAAAAAAAGGCAAGCTGTCCCAAGTCAGAAATTTATTGAAGAGGTATTACTAAATTTTTTTCCTTTGATTGATGAAATAATAGCTTTAGAATATTGTTACGGGCATAGGCTAATTAACATTATGGTGTTATTTATAAGTCCTTTTATTGGAGTCACACAATCTTTTAGTTTCTGTCATGTCTTGGTTATGAGTTGCTAGAAGTTCTTAGCTCTTTTAATATTTTTTAGTATTTTATAGTAAGTTCAAGTGCTAGAATTTATTACGCTTATGTCATTATGTATTTCTATTTAAAGACCCATATGGTTATGATGAAGGGAAGCATGGATTTAGTCTCTCCTTATCCCACAGTATGAGATTATGGTAGCTCTCCTTTCTCGAGCACACATTGCCTACACACCCATGGTTCTGTCTCCGTAGTATCTTCACCACCGTCATCTCCACCTCCGGCGAAGCCACTAACTTGTTGCAGCCGACCCGTAAGAAATATAATCTTAGGACGATCTAGCAAGCACCGGCGAGGTATCCTTTTTTGGATTGCAAGTGAGTAGGACATGATATGTTGACCTTTGGCTGAAATTTATCTACCATTTCCTATTTTCTTATTATTGCTACTAGCTTCTTTATCATATTTGTAGCAACAATTGAGTTTTGATACTTATTTGACTCTCACGCCTTCTCTTTTGTTGTTTTAAAGTTTTTGTTATAAACTTGTTGTAACAACCAATATCTGAAATATTGTTCACTTTTTGTTTAACCCATCTAAAACGAAGCAGAACAACACCGTTATTTCTTTTTCCACAGGTGGTTTACGAGCATTTTCTAGGAGGTCACTTATCCCATAGTTATTCCCACTCAGAGCATACTTAACTATGAAGTTTCTAACACATCTCCACTTTCATTGAAAATGAGCCTATGATATTTAGGGATTCAAATTATTAGTTAAACTCTATAATTTTTCTCTCATTTTCGTGTGAGATTCAGTTCATTTAAGCACCTCCTTTCACCAAGAAGCCTGTCATCCTAGAAGCCTTCAGGAATTGTCTTTGTCTGGGTTTCAGTTCCCTAAAGATACTACCCTCACTCATTAGATTCAGGATGTTACAAGTGTATAAGCTGCAGTATAATGGATTTGATATTGTATACCCTATAACATCCAGAATTTTTAATTTTTAATTTAAATCTTTAATTCAGGGTCGGATCAGGGGTGACACCAACGTTGAAGCCGTCGATCGAGGTGAATATGCGCGACACATTTAAAAAACTTAAGAGAATTATCTGGACATGATTTCATAGTTCACGAGGGCGTTTCCTATTCAAAATAATGAAGTTTTAATGTATAAAGGCATTTTTGTAAATGCGCTTTGTTGCATGATAGTTAGAAATGATAATTAGGGTTTACAGTTTTTTTTATTATAACTCACGACCCCCTCTTTTTAAATCATGGATCGTAACTCCTCCTAATCGAGCGCTTCAAGTCCTCCCCTAGCCGAAGCCCTCGACGCAGAAAGAAAAAGGGGAAACCGTTGCTAAGACTTCTCCCTTCTACCAATCGAAGACGCCGAACTCTTCTCCCTCACCATAAGACAAAATCGATCCTCCCCTCCTAGTTGCAGAGGCTCGATGCTGCTTGTTGTCGGTTCTATCGGCCGAACGACACAGTGAGGGGATCGATCCTCTTCTATTGTAACATCCCGTCATTTCTCACCTCTTGATTTCCTTTCGGGAAGAAAGTATGTATTTTGTTCCCCCTTCCTTCCTCTCATAAGTTTTAGTTTGATGTTAGGAAGTTTCTCTTCACTTTTCTCTCCTTTAACAACACTACCTTATTTTCTTTTCGTAGGAAATATTGGCGATGGATTTTTGTTTTAACCCTAGGGTAAGGAAATTTATGGATTTCTCTAATTTCTATGGGTGCTTTCTTATAGGTTCGGAGAAACCCTAACAGTGAAAAAGAGAGCGTGAAAAATAAATAGGAGGATTATTTAGTTTCGATTCAACCATGTCATAGGTTGACCGTGGTTGATCAGGGTATGTGGTAGTCCTTTATGACTTTTATCTCATTGTTGTATATCTTTACCTTTGCCTAACTGAGATTATTGGGATTTTAGTGTAACCCTAGAAGCGAGGAAGAATTTTCTTGTGCGCGTCCAGAGAAATCATGCTGCCTCATCGCGTCTATGAACGCCACAACACTGTGATTAAAAATTCTATTCCTTTTGATTATACATACCACAAAGTTCAATATATGTGTTTTTCTCTTATAGTTGGGAAAAGAATATGAAATTGTATGTATCAAGCTTCAATCGTTGATGAGAATAATAAAATATAAATCCATCATTTTGTCTCAATAATACGAACAAGACATGTTAGAACATGAGAAATGTTTTTTCCTTTTAGTTAAAACACATTATGAATCTTGTAAACTAGTAAATGATATGTGATCACATACCTCTTTATAAATGTAAGAACGATATGAAAACATGGGTATATGTATGTGAAGCGTATAATTATTATCAGATGCAATCTAAAATGCAAGGATAATAAATTATATAATCCAAAGACTTAGAGTGGCGTAAGACGAGTGTTCCCTAAATATAAAGGTAAAGGATTAAAGAAACACTTAATTTAAAATGTATGACTTTAAGTTGTTGCTCCTTTTTGTTATTCATGTTGTGCACTATGAGAACAAAAATATGAGGCACGATGGAGATTTCCTCTTGTGATTGATAAAGTCAAACTATCTTACCTATAGGGTGTAGCAAACCATATGAGTCTCAAGTTGGGGAGTCGACACTCCATAGAAAAATTATTAGATGAGTCTGTGACCAAGACACACTAGACACCTATGCACTTTATTGGGAACTCATATCGTTAAATTGTGCATAAGAATTTATTTCACTAAGAATAAGAAGAAAGAATATATAAGACACTTCAATTTCATTATTCAAGGCGAAACCTAAAATCCCTATACTTTAAGGATTCCAAAATTGAAGAGAAAATTAATTAAAAATTAAGAAATAAAAATTTATTTATGTTCAAAAGTGCTTTTATATAAAAACTTGCATAAAACCATACTATACATTTCTTTAGCATCAAATGTTATTTTTAAATCATGCACACATATTTTAATTATGTTATTTTAGTATCACTAAGAGAATTTTTTTTACTCATCTGTTGGACTAATCCAATCTTCAGACATTTCTTTTCAGTGGTCATAGGTTGGAAAATACGTCTAGGATAAGCTTCTGATGATTTCTACTTTTAGTTTGTCTTTTATTTAAATTGTTGTATCATTTATTTATGAACTCAAAAATATCACTCTTTTTAAATTTCAGTATTTCAGACTATTTACTCTTTTCATTGCTAGTTGGTTTTGCGAATCAGATTTTGAGGTATTTCTTTAACCTAACTCTAGTTCTAAAATTTCTGCTATATACTTTAGATATTACCTACTATGTACTAATTTATTTACTGCTGCTTAGTTTACTTCATATATCAAGTGTAAACTAAGCTTATGAATTGATGTTAAACTAGGTAGAGATATTTCAGTTGGTATTAGAGATAGATTTAATATCCTTTGAACTCAACAAATTCACAGAGCCTTAAGATTTCGTCTGAATCACTCTGTCGATGTTAGAATCACTAAGCTAAATTTTACACTTAGATTTTACATATGGACGTAGCTATTTATCTTACGTTATGAAATTTTTAGTAATGACGATTTCCCTCTACGTGTTACAGGTGCCTCGTAGTAGTGACATGTGCGAACCACCTCGGTAAAATGGAACGCCTAAGATTATCATGAAGGAGGTGAATCCTCTAACAAAACTAGCTCTTACGAGAATTGGAGCTGAAATTGCTAGGACAATAACTCTAGCCCTAATTAAATTCAAGAATACCGTACCTGCAGCGGTCCCAGTCCCATCTCTTGCACCTGCTGTCGTGGAGGTTGGAATAGATTGTTACCTGTGGAATTTTAAAGATCTCCGCTCCTCCAACTTCAGTGGAGAAAAAAATCTTATGGAGACTGATGATTGATTGATTAAGATCAGGGACTTGTTAAATGTGATGCAGTGCCTAGAGAATAAGAAGATACCTCTAGCGGTCTTCCTTTTTGAGCGTGAAACCAATTAATGGTGGAGTAGACACCTAGGGCCTGTTTGGCGGGGCGGCACAGGTGCTCCATGCCGCAACTTTTCCTGATGTCCCGCCAAATGAGAAATTTTGTACAGGCGGTGACAAGAAGCCACCGCCTGCTACAGGAAGCTGCAACGCTGCATCCCTGAAAAAGGCAGCAACACTGTAAAGTTTTTAAAATATTTAAAAAATATATTATATATATTATCGTTTAATATAAACAATTATAAATATATGTATTATAGATATAAACATTTATATATGCATATAATGGGAATTAAAATATTAGTAAATTCAATTATGATTTAGTAAATTAATTATTAATAATTATTAACATTTCAATAGTCATATATATATATATCAATAATAACTTTATATATTTAAAGTTATATTTATATGTAATTTAAAAGGATAACTATATATATAAATTCATATTTATAATAATAGTTAATATTTTTAATATATTATAATTAGTTTATCTTTATTTTTTATTATTTGTATTTTTTAATTTAGTCATTATTTATCTGTACTATATTAAAAAGATATATATGGCCTGCTAATAGCGATGAATTTAAAATTCATGTAAAACCTCAGTCATTGGATCAATAAGATCTGACTTGCAATTAACTAAAAACACCTCCCCCTCCCTCACGCGTTGCCAAAACCTTATGCCCCCTTTTGAAAAAAATACCAAGCTTCTAGCCTCCGTCGGCGGCGGCGGAGCCGCCAGCGGTCTGATCGGAGGCAACTGGTGACTCGCCGGGGGTTGTTCGACGGCGAGCTAGCAGGGCCACCGGACAACCCCCAACGAGTTCGCCGGTGGCCTCCGGTCAGACCACCGGCGGCTCCACGTGGTGGAGCCGTCGACGGCTAAACCGCGCGGGGCCACATATCTCTTTTTTTTTCTTTTTAAAAATTTATTTTCTAGATTAAAAGCTAATAAAAAAACTTTAGAAATTTAATAAATAATAATATTTTTTAAAAAATAAAAAATATATTAATATAATATTTTTAGATTTTAAAAAATTAAAAACTAAACCCGCTAGGCGGGCAGGCAAAGCCCGCCGCCACGGGTCGGGTACTATCGCGCGGGGCATGAGGGGCTCCCCTTGCACAATCATTCGTATTATATAAATGGATAATATAATTAGTATATAATATATATATTAAGTTAAATATTATATTAATTTCTAATATAATCATTATATATACGAACACCTTCGTATGGGCTACACACATGCTCATTGTTTCACACATTGCTGCAAATACAGTTTTCCAAACAGTTTCATGAATTTTTTCATCACTGCAAAACAGCAGATCCCTCCACCACTGTTTCTCTCAGCGCTGTAGCTTAGCCAAACAGGACCCTAGTTAATGACCTTGTTGGTAAGAATTTAAGTTTGAATTTCCTTCATTTTAAATATAATTCATATTCTGACGCTATGATAATATGATCTCTCCTTCTGCCAGGTCATTTTGTGGACATGTTTACTTGGGATGAATTTTCCACTACACTCTCAAACTAGTTTGTGCCTCCTTCAGAGCGTCGTACCCTTCAGGAGAAACACCTTAGATTGATACAAGGAGATAGGACTGCCATGGCCTTTGGGCGAGAGTTCACTCATTTTCCTTGCTATGCGAGCTTGCTGTAAGGATGTGGGGACGATAAGTGTCATCTCTTCAGGGAAGGTCTTCGTGATGCCTGAGATATTCTTTAATGACCATGGACAGTGCTGATTATAGAAGGCTGGCAGATACTGCTGTAACGCCCCAGTCTACTGTGGGTGCGATACAGGTCTGCAAATCAGTGACCCCAACCCATCTCCACGGATAACTGGTGATGAGGACCAGTTTAGAGCTCCCTTATCTATGTGGTTTGGGGTTCAAGCCCCAGCCTCAACAACCCACCGTTGGAATTAGCGGTTGCGGCCAATCAGATCTGTGGAGATGGGTTGGGGTCACTGGTCTGCAGACCTGTAGCGCACCCAACCTCAACAACTCACCATTGGAATTAGCGTATGCGTCCAATCAGATCTGTGGAGAGGGTTTGGGGTCACTGATCTGCAGACCTGTAGCGCACCCACAATAGATCGGGGCGTTACAAATGCTATGAAGATGGAGGCGGACCAATTGAGGGTGCAGAGGCTCAACATTTTTAGGAACAAGTGAACTCAAAAAGCGTCATAGCAACTGTATAATAAAAATCATCAGGGGAAAAATTGGAACAAGAAGCAGAAGACGAGCAATAAGAAAGGAAATCAGCTAGAGGCCAAGGTCAAAGATTTACCCCTCTGTTCTAAGTGCAACCTCCATCATCAAGGTGAATGCTTAGCTGCTTCAGGAGTATGTTACAAATGCCAGCAACTGGGACACATAGCCTGCTAATGCTAGGTACCTTCTAATAATCAGGTAATCAATCTTAAGTTTTGTGATCATCGTAGATTTAATTCTTTCCTTTGTAGTCTAATACACATTAATGTGACCTATTTTATAGCCGATGTTTAAAGTTGGTGGTCCTATTAGGATCGTCCATGGAAAGGCGTTGATAGGCATTGATGCAAAGCCAGCCCTAGGACGAGGTCAGTGCAATTGGACTTGGCCAACAGGATGCTCTTTGCACTGGACTTGGCCAACAGGATGCCAAAGAGCAGTAGGATGTGATTACATGTATGAATATATTATATTTAGTTATTATCCCCCCTCCTTAGTGACACTACATTAAACATGTTGCATTTGTGTATGTATCCTTATGATTCAAATTGTACTTCTATTTGACATAGGTGTTTTACACTCGTTCATATTATAATCCTTTCCGCATAGATTGGGCTTAGAGATCATTTCATAGTCAACACCACTAGAGGTCATGATGCCTAATGATTCCTTTATACAGACTAGCTGCAAATGTAGAATCTCAATGTTGTTTAGGGAATCTGAAATTATCATAGAAGAGTCTTTCCTTCTTATTGTAGAGTTGAATTAAGTTTGGGTATGAACTGGTTGTTAGATGTAAATGTCAAAATGGACTACAGGAATAAAGAGATACAGTTAGAAGGGTCTGACAAGTCCATCACATGAAAGGAGTTTCCAAATTAAAATTATCTCTTCGATCAAGGCTACCATAAATATCAGCAAGGATTGTGCTATCTTCTAGTGTTGATGCATGCAAAAGCCAAAATTAATTTGCAATAAGTACCAGTAGTTTGTGAGTTTCCTGATTTCTTTCTAGAAGAGCCTACTTGGTGCCCTTCCTGGCAGAGAGGTTGATTTTCAAATCGACCTTATACTTGGATCTACGCCAGTAGTCAAGGTTCCTTACCACATGGCTCCCAGAGAATTAACTAAATTAAAGATCCCGTTGCAATATTTATTCGAATTGAGATTTATCAGGCCCAACACATCGCCTTAGAGAACACCAGTTCTATTTGTAAAGAAGAAAGATGATAATTTTAGGTTGTACATTGATTCCCGTGACCTGAACAAGCTGCCAATTAAGAATAAGTATCATCTTTCGAAGATTATGATTTGTTTGATCAACTCAAGTGGTCTTACACATTCTCTAAGTTGTACTTGAGATCAGGGATATCACAAGTTGAAGATCCATGATGGGAATGTTCAGAAGACATCTTTCAGCACATGGTACGGGTACTATGAGTTTATAGTCATGCCATTCAGATTGACTAATACCCCGTTTGTCTTTATGGACTTGATGAGCAGACTGTTTTGAGAATTATTATATCGATTCGTTATTGTTTTCATCGGCGATATCCTGTTTTATTTAAAGAGTCAAGAAGAGTATGTCATGCATCACATGAAAATTTTGAGTACTCTCAAGGAGAATCAATTGTATGGAAATTTTTCCGAGTGTGAGTTATTGTAACATCCGTAAATTTTTGACGCAAAAATTTATTTAAATTGTAGGGGCGAGTCGCGACGGATTCTGAACGAGACAGCGCATCGTCAAGGTACAACGTTACTATGCTAGGGGTCGCGTCCATTATTTGGTAACGTATGTTAGCCATAATATTAGTGTGTCGCACTATAAATTTTAGTAGCGTTGTCTAGCAAAATCGGCTTAGAATTTAAGGAATTTGAGTGGCGTGTGTTGCAAATAGCAACTTAGTGAATGCGTTGGGGTGCCAATAGTAGTTTCCCCCCCCTCTCGTTTAAGTTAATAAGAAAAAAAACCGCAGCCCGTATCCTATTTAAAACCCGCACGTCTCTACTCGCGGGAGAAACAGGAAAACCACGCCCGACGTCTCTCGTTCCGCAAGGCCGACGGTTCCGCCTCCCGCGTGCGCCGTGCCCGACGCACTCCTTTGCCCTAGCCGTCGCCTGATTCTCCTCCAGAAGCAAAATCCGACCACTCCTCCCTCCTCTGAAGGCGCCAACAAGCCTTCCTTTTCTCCCCTTGGCCTTGGAAGTGCCGGTTCCTACCCTAACCGGAGGAGTTGAGTTCCGTTTTGGTTCCGGTGAGTCGTTTCCTCCTTAATCTCGATTCCCTCTTGAAGATCCCTCGTTTTAGAGGATTAGACTAAATAATATTTTGTTCCTTTTGCCCTATTCTAGGTCTGGTGGTCGTGATCCTCCGCGGGTTTTGTGTGGGACGCTTTGAGAGCCCCAATCTCTCCGCATAAAGGTAATATACGAAGCTAGTACACGTATTTTTGCAACCTTAGAAGATTTGGAATTTTTCCACCGGAAAACCCTTAGGGAAAAAGTATGAGTTTAGGTTTGCCTTGAATTGCAGGATTTTGGTAGGTTCGGGGCAGCACTTTGAAGGTCCCCAGCAGTGGATTTACCTTCGAAATAGAAGATGCCGCCGCGCCGAGTGTACGAGCGCCGCACCACCGCTGTAAGGAAATTTAATACCTGTTAGTTAGACATAACAAATGTTATATTTTGTATACGCATATGTAGGTTTCGTACAAGCAACATAACCATGCATAGTAAAGTGTGGCGGTAGGAAAATGGTCGCGGAAAACGTGTAGGATGACGCCCTTTTCCATGACCCAGTTAGTCAAGTTATGAATAATTGTTTTAAGTACGAAACGTTACCCGCGTACGTAAGTTTGGAATTTGTCCAACCAAGGGCGTGAATGTCCCTTCAAGTCGACCACAAGAAAGTCAAGGGTCGCTTAGCAGTACACCAGAAAAGATATCCCTTGCAGAGTAGCGTCGGACCACAAAGGTCAGCCAGCACACAGAGTTTCTTCCGTGCTAGGTAGAGGCGCACTACCTTTCTCATAAGGCACATGGAACCTTATGAGTAGTACAGACTTGGGAAGTGTCTTCCCTTGAGCCAGCTAGTGGATTCGGGACCGTGTCCGCGTGACACTAGAACAATTGGGTTCGTAAGATGGTCTCGGGTCGTCAGTTTCAGTTGCGCGTTAGGAGCTACTCTGCCTAGAGCCTTCCTAGTAGATGAGCAGGTTAGAAGCCACCTTAAACTCAAGTATAGACCTGACATGAGACAGTACGCTAGTTAGTGAACGCCAGGACTTGAGTGAGTAAAATAAAAGTCACGTGCTTAGTACGAGTAGATGTGTGACCGGAGAATAGTGCGAAGGCATGCATAGCACATAGCATAAAGGTTTCAAATGCATAAAATTATTTTTCAAAGACATGCATGCATTCATGTGTAAAACTGGGTTTTAGTGTCACTAGGAGGGGTTATTTTTCCTTACTCTGACCCTTCGTGGGCACTATTTTTCAGGTGACCCAGGTGGGAAGCTGCGACTAGGATGAGCATTTTAGTGGCGTCAGTTTGTACTATTTATCTTATTCAGTTTACTCTTTTCAGCATGTACCTGTAGATGAGAACATTGTATCAGATTAATGTTTTATCTAATTTATTTCAGACTATTTATGGTTAATCAGATTTTCAGTTAATTCAGTTTTACTTCCTGTTTAGTGGCTCTGTGAATCCAGATATCAGGTATGTGGTTACCCTTAGTTTACTTTTCTCAAACTTCCGCTGTAAGGCTTAAATTGCTTAGTATAGATTTTATTACCTGCTGCTACTAGTTTTAATACTGTTTCCTAGTTTTCTTTACATCGCTGACCCGGCCGGACGGCTGATTTCTGAAATACTGGGAAGGGGTGTTACAAATTGGTATCAGAGCAGGTTTAGGATCCCTGGACCCTAGAAAGAATTCACAGAGCCATAGGAGCGTACAAGAGTAAACTTTTGTCAGTAAAGTACTTTAAGTTGCGATTAAGCCTTAGTGTTCGCTAGAGTACAAAATAAGTTGCTAGATCAAATTTCTTAGATGCTTGATGAATAATCAGATTTCCTTTATATATATTCTATCAGGCACCACGAGTTAGTGAACCAGGTGAATCTTCACGCCAGAACCCGACTCCTAATGCAACCATGGGAGACGCTGCCGTGCCACAGGTACCACCAGTTCCAGCAGCTCCAGAGGGCACTGACATAGCGTCTCAGATTGCCAGGGCGGTTACTGTTGCCTTGATGGAGTTTCAGAGAGGACTGGCTGCAGGGTTTCCAGCTCCAGTACAAGTACCAGTCCCTGCACCAGCTCCTGCAGCAGCACCTGTGGAGATGACCCTGGAGCGCTATTTAAGAAATTTTAGAGAACTTCAGCCTTCGAACTACAGTGGGGATGAGACCCCGATGGATACGGATGATTGGATAGCTAACACCAGAGACCTGCTGAATGTTTTAGAGTGCCCGGAGAATAAGAAAGTTCCTCTGGCAGCTTTCCTCCTCCGAGGAGAGGCAAAAGTCTGGTGGGACAAATACCGGACAGATGATCCTGCAGGTAAAGTGTTATGATCAATTCCTTTATTTTTAGGAAGTAATGTGTTAATTTTAATATGGTATGATCGTATTTGTGTTTGGCCAGGCCGTACCCCAGACATGTTCACTTGGGGCGAGTTCTCTAGAGCTCTTGCTAGTTGGTTCGTGCCTCCTTCCGCACGACGAGGTCTCCAAGAGAAGTATCTGAGGCTTTTCTAGGGGGACAGGACAGTTACTGAGTACGAGCGAGAGCTGACTCATCTGGCTAGATATGCGGGCGTGATGCAGGGAGATCAGACTGAGAAGTGCAGTCGTTTCGTGGATGGCTTGCGTGACTCGTTGAGGCAGCCGCTGATGACTATGGTCAACGCTGATTACAGGAGCTTAGTGGATACAGCTCGCAGACTGGAGGCTGACCAGCAGAAGGTTCAGAAGCGAAGTAGTTTCCGTGCGAAGCGATCTCAGGATTCGCATCAGCCGCAGCAGAACAAGAATGACCAAGGTAAGAACTGGAACAAGAAGCCGAAGCCTGATGCTAAGAAGAATGGTCAATCTGGTGACCGAAGCAAGGACTATCCCACGTGTCCCAAGTGTCAGCGTCGCCATTCAGGAGAGTGTTTGGCCAGTGCAGGCGTATGCTATAAGTGCCGACAACCTGGACACATAGCTCGCTTCTGTCAGGAAGCTGGGCCAAATCAGGTAATCAAGGTCCTTTTTGTATTGATTACACTTATGTAATTTCGATAGATTTGTAATGAAATTTATTTTCCTGCAGTCGAAGTTCGAGGTTGGTGGCCCTAGCAGGGTAGATAAGGGCAAAGCATTGATGCTCACTGATGGGAGACCACAGCAGGGTCGAGACTTAGTGCAGCCCAGAGCTTATGGGCTGGGTCAGCAGGAGGCGAAGGATCAGGAGGATGTTGTGACAGGTAAGTGTTGTTTGCTTAACAAGTTGGTTTTAAATCCTCCGTAGTGACACATTAAATTTTTCGTCCTTCATAAATCATTCATGTAGGCATCCTTATGATTCGTAACTTACCCTCTAAGATTCTGTTTGATACGGGTGCCTCGCACTCGTTTATCGCGGAATCTCTAGTGCGTAAGTTGGATTTAGAAGTCTTCCCAGAGTCAGTACCGCTGGAAGTCATGATGCCGAATGGATCCCTTCTACAGACCAGAGACAAGTGCAGGGTGCCAGTGCAGTTTGGTGACACTGAGATTATCGTGGAAGCCTTGCTGCTACCTATAGCAGGGTTTGACTTGATTTTTGGAATGGACTGGCTTTCAGCAGTCAACGCCAGGATTGACTGTAGGGCGAAGCAGATTCAGTTCGATGGCCCCAACCAGACCTCTTTTTCTTTTCAGGGATTGAAGGGAGTAGTGAAAATGATCATATCTGCAGTCCAAGCGAGAAAGTGCATTAGTCAGGGTTGTGAAACCTTCGTAGTACTGATGAGCGCGGAGTCTAAGGCTGATTTGTTAGAGGTACCAGTGGTGCAGGAGTTTCCAGATGTTTTCCCGGAAGAGCTCCCTGGTGCCCCTCCAGATAGAGAGATTGAGTTCCCAATAGACTTGCAGCATGGGGCTACACCGGTAGCCAAATCTCCCTATCGGATGGCTCCAAGGGAACTAGCAGAATTGAAGAGTCAGTTGCAGGAGCTGCTTGATTTGGGTTTTATACGCCCTAGTACTTCGCCTTGGAGTGCTCCAGTGCTTTTCGTGAAGAAGAAGGATGGTAGTCTGAGATTGTGCATAGACTACCGTGAATTGAATAAGCTGACCGTTAAGAACAAGTATCCGATTCCCAGGATTGATGATTTGTTCGACCAATTGGTGGGAGCGAGCACTTTCTCCAAGTTAGATCTGAGGTCGGGCTATCATCAGCTGAGGATTCGTGACATGGATATACAGAAGACTGCTTTCAGTACTAGATATGGACACTTCGAGTTCGTGGTCATGCCGTTCGGGCTGACCAATGCCCCTTCAGTATTTATGGACCTGATGAACAGAGTTTTTCGGGAGTATTTAGATCGTTTTGTCATCGTCTTCATAGATGATATTTTGGTGTTTTCTAAGAGTGTAGAAGATCATGCAGCTCACCTCAGGATTGTTTTGAGCACACTCAGGAAGAACCAGTTGTATGCCAAATTTTCAAAGTGTGAGTTTTGGCTTTCAGAGATTGCATTCTTAGGCCACATCATCAGTCAGATAGGGGTTAGCGTTGATCCAAAGAAGATAGAGGCCATTAAGAGTTGGCCAAGACCGACGACAGTTTCAGAGATTCGCAGCTTTTTGGGTCTTGCTGGATACTACAGGAGATTCATCAGGGATTTCTCGAAGATAGCCTTACCACTGACTTCCCTCACTAGGAAGGGAAAGGGCTTGGATTGGACAGTTGAGTGTGAGTTGGCCTTTGAGAACTTGAAGAACAGATTGATGACCGCACCAGTCTTGAGTTTGCCTTCAGGGCCAGACGGATTTCAGATCTATAGTGATGCTTCAGGTCAGGGTTTGGGTTGTGTTCTCATGCAGCATGGAAAGGTCGTAGCTTTTGCCTCGAGACAGTTAAAGGTTCATGAGAGGAACTATCCCGTACATGACTTGGAGCTTGCAGCAGTCATTCATGCTCTGAAGATTTGGAGACACTACCTCTATGGAGTGCGTTGTGAGATCTTTACTGATCATAAGAGCCTTAAGTATATCTTTGATCAGCGAGAGCTCAATTTGAGACAACGCAGATGGTTGGAGTTTCTAGCAGACTACGATGTAGACATTCAGTACCACCCAGGAAAGGCGAACGTGGTAGCTGATGCTCTTAGCAGGAGAGGCTCGTGTTTCTATCTTCTCACTCAGCAGGAGGAGTTAGTACGAGAGCTGGAGAGACTGGATATTGTTGTTGTGCCCCGTTGCAGTTTTGGTTCAGCTTGTTTGAGTTGGATGGAGATTTCGTGCGATATTAGAGACAGGATCAGGACAGCATTACCGTTGGATCCAAAGATGGCAGAGATTTGGATCTCAGTACAGTCAGGTCAGAAAGAGAGGTTCTCTATTCAGGATGAGTTATTATTGCATGATGGCAGAGTGTGCATCCCAGATGTTAGTCACCTTCGGGAGGACATTCTTTTCGAGGCACACAATTCCAGGTATTCTATACATCCCGGTAGCACGAAGATGTATGCAGATCTTAAGAAGACAGTCTGGTGGCCAGGTTTGAAGAGTGATGTTGCAGATTATGTAGGGAAGTGTGAGACATGCAAGTTGGTTAAGGCCGAGTGTCAGAGGCCTGGAGGCAAGTTGCAGCCACTTCCCATTCCCGAGTGGACTTTTGAGGATATATCTATGGACTTCATTCATGGTTTACCGAGATCGCAGAGTGGGAATGATTCCTTGTGGGTTATAGTAGATCGACTTTCTAAGGTCGCCCATTTCATTCCTCTTAGGAAGACAGATCAAGGTCCGAAGCTGGCACAGTTGTATATAGACGAGATAGTTCGACTTCACGGTGTTCCCAAGACTATAGTTTCTGACCGAGATGGCAGATTTACCTCCAGGGAGTGGCGATACGTTCAGGAGCGGTTGGGTACCAGGTTACATTTCAGCACCGCTTTCCATCCACAGACCGATGGACAGACTGAGCGCACAAATAGGACTTTGGAGGATCTGCTACGGATGTGCATTCTAGATTTTGGAGGAAAGTGGGAGAAGTATGTTACTCTTGTGGAGTTCTCCTACAACAACAGTTTTCAGGCGAGTATTGGGATGACACCGTTCGAGGCCCTCTATGGTAGACGTTGTCGGACACCGTTATGTTGGGCAGAGAGTGAGGAAAGATCTTCTGTCAGAGAGTCATGGATTGATAAGACCACAGACAGGATTAAGCTTATTCAGGAGCGTATGAAGACAGCTCAGGATCGCCAGGCCAAGTATCATGATCAGAAGCACAGGTCAGTAGAGTTCAGTGTTGGAGACTACGTTTATCTGAAGGTCAGACCAGTCAGAGGAGTCTCTAGAATAAAGCGGATGAAGAAGCTGAGTCCCAGATTCGTTGGTCCTTTTGAGGTGCTGGAAAGAGTTGGTGAGGTTGCATATAGGTTGGCCTTACCTGAGGAAATGAGTGGTGTACATGATGTATTCCACGTCTCCTACCTTAGGAGAGCAGTCAGAGATTCCAGTCAGATTATCAGTACCGAAGAAGCACCAATCGAGACAGATTTTAGTATTGGAGTTAGACCAGTCAAGATAGTGGACTCAAGGATTCAGAAGCTCAGAAATAGAGAGATTCGCATGGTCAAAGTCCTTTGGATGAACTGTGGCCGTCCAGAGTATACTTGGGAGCGAGAGGATGAGCTAAAGAGCAATGCAGACTATTCTTTTCTCTTCGACTCAGGTATGGTTTTAATTTTCGAGGACGAAAATTTTTATTAGGAGGGGAGATTTGTAACATCCGTAAATTTTTGACGCAAAAATTTATTTAAATTGTAGGGGCGAGTCGCGACGGATTCTGAACGAGACAGCGCATCGTCAAGGTACAACGTTACTATGCTAGGGGTCGCGTCCATTATTTGGTAACGTATGTTAGCCATAATATTAGTGTGTCGCACTATAAATTTTAGTAGCGTTGTCTAGCAAAATCGGCTTAGAATTTAAGGAATTTGAGTGGCGTGTGTTGCAAATAGCAACTTAGTGAATGCGTTGGGGTGCCAATAGTAGTTTCCCCCCTCTCGTTTAAGTTAATAAGAAAAAAAAACCGCAGCCCGTATCCTATTTAAAACCCGCACGTCTCTACTCGCGGGAGAAACAGGAAAACCACGCCCGACGTCTCTCGTTCCGCAAGGCCGACGGTTCCGCCTCCCGCGTGCGCCGTGCCCGACGCACTCCTTTGCCCTAGCCGTCGCCTGATTCTCCTCCAGAAGCAAAATCCGACCACTCCTCCCTCCTCTGAAGGCGCCAACAAGCCTTCCTTTTCTCCCCTTGGCCTTGGAAGTGCCGGTTCCTACCCTAACCGGAGGAGTTGAGTTCCGTTTTGGTTCCGGTGAGTCGTTTCCTCCTTAATCTCGATTCCCTCTTGAAGATCCCTCGTTTTAGAGGATTAGACTAAATAATATTTTGTTCCTTTTGCCCTATTCTAGGTCTGGTGGTCGTGATCCTCCGCGGGTTTTGTGTGGGACGCTTTGAGAGCCCCAATCTCTCCGCATAAAGGTAATATACGAAGCTAGTACACGTATTTTTGCAACCTTAGAAGATTTGGAATTTTTCCACCGGAAAACCCTTAGGGAAAAAGTATGAGTTTAGGTTTGCCTTGAATTGCAGGATTTTGGTAGGTTCGGGGCAGCACTTTGAAGGTCCCCAGCAGTGGATTTACCTTCGAAATAGAAGATGCCGCCGCGCCGAGTGTACGAGCGCCGCACCACCGCTGTAAGGAAATTTAATACCTGTTAGTTAGACATAACAAATGTTATATTTTGTATACGCATATGTAGGTTTCGTACAAGCAACATAACCATGCATAGTAAAGTGTGGCGGTAGGAAAATGGTCGCGGAAAACGTGTAGGATGACGCCCTTTTCCATGACCCAGTTAGTCAAGTTATGAATAATTGTTTTAAGTACGAAACGTTACCCGCGTACGTAAGTTTGGAATTTGTCCAACCAAGGGCGTGAATGTCCCTTCAAGTCGACCACAAGAAAGTCAAGGGTCGCTTAGCAGTACACCAGAAAAGATATCCCTTGCAGAGTAGCGTCGGACCACAAAGGTCAGCCAGCACACAGAGTTTCTTCCGTGCTAGGTAGAGGCGCACTACCTTTCTCATAAGGCACATGGAACCTTATGAGTAGTACAGACTTGGGAAGTGTCTTCCCTTGAGCCAGCTAGTGGATTCGGGACCGTGTCCGCGTGACACTAGAACAATTGGGTTCGTAAGATGGTCTCGGGTCGTCAGTTTCAGTTGCGCGTTAGGAGCTACTCTGCCTAGAGCCTTCCTAGTAGATGAGCAGGTTAGAAGCCACCTTAAACTCAAGTATAGACCTGACATGAGACAGTACGCTAGTTAGTGAACGCCAGGACTTGAGTGAGTAAAATAAAAGTCACGTGCTTAGTACGAGTAGATGTGTGACCGGAGAATAGTGCGAAGGCATGCATAGCACATAGCATAAAGGTTTCAAATGCATAAAATTATTTTTCAAAGACATGCATGCATTCATGTGTAAAACTGGGTTTTAGTGTCACTAGGAGGGGTTATTTTTCCTTACTCTGACCCTTCGTGGGCACTATTTTTCAGGTGACCCAGGTGGGAAGCTGCGACTAGGATGAGCATTTTAGTGGCGTCAGTTTGTACTATTTATCTTATTCAGTTTACTCTTTTCAGCATGTACCTGTAGATGAGAACATTGTATCAGATTAATGTTTTATCTAATTTATTTCAGACTATTTATGGTTAATCAGATTTTCAGTTAATTCAGTTTTACTTCCTGTTTAGTGGCTCTGTGAATCCAGATATCAGGTATGTGGTTACCCTTAGTTTACTTTTCTCAAACTTCCGCTGTAAGGCTTAAATTGCTTAGTATAGATTTTATTACCTGCTGCTACTAGTTTTAATACTGTTTCCTAGTTTTCTTTACATCGCTGACCCGGCCGGACGGCTGATTTCTGAAATACTGGGAAGGGGTGTTACAGTTATGGCTTCCAAAGGTAATCATCTTGAGGCATTAAGACATTATTAGTCAGAGAGGTCTCGCAATGGATCCAAAGAAAGTAGAAATAATCTGAGATTGGCCAAGGACAAAAGCAATCACTGAAATTCACATCTTTCTTAGCTTAGCAGGTTACTACAAGAGGTTTATTTAGGACATATCAAAGATAGCTCTACTGATGACTACACTTAGCAAAAAAAGGAAAAGTCTTTAGTTGGACAATTGAATGCTAGTCTGCTTCCGAGGAGCTGAAAATCAGACTGATGACCGCACCAATACTCTATACCTTCAGGTATTGATGACTTTCAGATTTATAGTGATGTTTCAGGTCATGACTTGAGCTGTGTGCTTATGTAGCATAGAAAATTTATAGTCTTTGCCTCCAGACAATTAAAGGATTACGAGAAGAATTATCCCGTACACGACTTGAAATTAGTAGCCGTTATTCATGCACCGAAGATATGTAGACACTCTCTATGGAGCGAGTTATGATGTCTTTACAAATCATAAAAGTCTCAAGTATACTTTTGATCAACGAGAACTCAATTTGGGATAACATAGATGGTTAGAGTTTTTGTCTGATTAGGATGTGGATATTCAGTATTATCCCGACAAAGCATATGTGGTGGAAGATGCTCTTAGTAGAAGAGGATTGAGTTACTCCCTCATTATTCATCAAGAATATTTGGTACGAGTACTATAAAGACTGGAGATCAGAGTAATACCACATGCCAGTGAGAGTTCTGCAACTTTAAGTTGGATAGAAATCACGTGTGATATTAAAGATAAAATCAGACAAACTTTAGCTTTAGATCCAAAGATGACAATAATTTGGGAGTTGACTCGGACAGAACAAAAAAATAATTTTATGATTCAGATGAGCTTACTATCATAGAATATAAAAGTTTGCATTCTAGATGTCAGGCATCTTCGTGAAGACATACTCACTGAGGCTTATAATTCCAAGTACTTTATACATCCTGGTAGTACAAAGATGTATGCAGATCTTAAGAGGTCAGATTGGTGGCGAGGAATGAATGATGACATTGGAGAGTATGTTGAAAAGTGTGAAACTTGCAAGTTAGTTAAAATTGAATGTCAGAGACCAGAAGGCAAGAAACAGCTACTTCCTATTTCAGAGTGAAATTTGAAGATATATCAGTGGATTTTGTGCACGACCTTCCAAAGTCTCAAAGTAGAAATGATTCTCCATGGATCATCGTGGACTGTCTATCTAAAGTTGCTCATTTCATTCCTAACAAGAGGACTGATCAGGGTCCGAGATTGGCTCAATTATACGTAGATGAGATAGTCCGACGACATGGTGTTCTGAAGTTTATCATATCAAATAGAGATAACAAATTTACATCTAAGGATTGGAAGTACGTTTAGGAGCGCTTGAGCACTAAGTTAAAGTTTATCACAATTTTTCACCCTCTAACTGATGGGTAAACTGGACACATAGAAATATGAAAGATATGCTTCGAATGTGTTTTGGATTTTGGAGGTAAGTGAGAAATATGTCACCTTAGTAGAATTCTCCTATAATAACAGTTTTCAAGCAAACATTGAGATGATCCCTTTCGAGGCTCTTTATGGCAGACATTGTAGAACACCTTTATATTGGACTGAAAATGATGAGAAGATTGCCAATAAAGAATCATGAATTGATAAGACCACGGATCATGCTAAGCTTATTCATGAACGCATGGAGATAGCTCATGGACAACAAACCAAATATTATGACTAGAGACACAAAACGATATAGTTCAATGTTGGAGATTTAGTTTACCTCAAAGTCAAGACAGTTAAAGTCGTTTCTAGAGTTAAGCAAATGAAAAAATTGAGTTTTAGGTTTGTTGGTCCATTCCAAGTGCTTGAACACATTGATGAGGTTGTGATGTGGAGCAGAGATGAGGACGAGCTTTGGGCCCATTCGGGGCTGATTTGGCTACTTACCATATATAGCGTGCCCGGATCGACGATCTGACTCCGTGGATGCGTCCAGAATGACGTTACGAATCAATTTCATATATAGCTTTGTATTTTTCGGGTTTTATTTCATGTAGTTTTGGCCCCGAGACCAATGACCAATCATAGCCGTTGATTTTGATTGCCCTAATTTCATATTCTTATAAATGAGATATTTAGGGCTGCGGTTTTCTTATTGCTGAATGTGTGGAGAGTCTTCTTCCTTCATTCCGGTGATTTCCTCCGCGGTGCCGACTCCGTTGAGCCCCCTTGGTGAGGACTCCTTGGATAAGCTTTTATATTTTGTTATCTCCCCCCCAAACACCCCTCCCCTTGCTGTTTCAACCACCTCTCTAACGTGGCATCCAACTTCTCCTTCCCCAAAACTGGCCACCAACCCCTATTCTTCCATACTCCCAGCTTGATCCCCTTCAGAACCCCTCCAGCAGCCCCTCCTTCAAACCCCCGGCCTCCGCCAATTATCAGCCAGCCGGCCTCCTCAATCCACCGCCCACAGCCCCCAGGCCGCTGCCCCTCAGTCATCAGGCCGCCGACCCTGATCCCCTCCAGAACCCAGGCAAAAGCCCCCTCCCTCCATGTACAGTCCTGCAGCCATCTCCCCTACAATCCCTTGGCTGTTTGCTCCCCAAAACAGTCCAGATTTGGACTTTTCCAACCAGATCCAGCCGCCCCGCCTATTCCCCTTTACTGCCATCACCCCCCATCCCGTGGATCCACCTCAAAACAGCCACCCAACACCAAATCTGTCTAGATCTGGGTGTTTTAGCCCGGTTCCAGCCATCTCCCACTCCGATCCAACCCTCCTAATCCCCAACCAGCCCTCCCCTTTCCCGATCCGGTCCACCAACCACCGGAGCCCCTCTTTGAGCCCTCCAACGTTCAAATATTTTTATTTACAACAACCCTTAGGCCCCGTTCGTTTGCACCGTTTTCAGGGTTGGTTTTCGTTTTGAGTTTTCGCAGTCTCAATACAGGTGTTCGTTTACCTCTGTTTTGATCTGTTTTGGTTTTGACCCAAAACCACAGTGTTTTCACTCCTTCATTAACCCCCCTCCTCAAAACAGACCCCTCAGGCTCCGTTTCTGAAGATTTCGAAAAGAAATTTCTCTTCCTTCCCGGCTGTTCACGCGAAAGCTTCCGACACTTCTTCTGGACCCAGCATCGGCGTCTTCCGACGGCAGCAAACCTTTCGGCGAACCACGCTCTGAGATTCTATCGGCAACTTCTTCCAGTAAGCTTCGCCGTCGGTAAGCTTCAGTCGCGTTCCGACAATATAGTGAGATCCCTCGTCCTCCAGACTCCACTCTTCCTAGCCTAATCGAGAAAGCCCTAGATTTCGGATCTCCGCTTGGGATTTTTTTCTATACCAGACTTATGCTCTTCGTTGCTGACAAAGCTATCTTATGACGTTGAAGCTTTTTCTTGCGCCTGATGCCGCAGGTGATATGAGAGCTTTGCTCTTTGGATCGAAGCTTGTTGGTGAGGTGAGTTCTGGGCCCTTCATTAATGCTCATGCCTTATGATGTGCTTGCCCAATGTCATGAATCATAATGTTTGGAAAAAATGGCAAAACTAAAACGGACAAAAATTTAGAAGATTTAATTGGAAAGATGCAAATGAACAAAAGTTTTCGTTTTGCCTCAAAACGGACTTGAAAACTATGTTGCAGATGAACATAAGTTTTCGTTTTGCCCAAAACGAAAACACTCGATTTTTTCGTTTTGAAGCAAAACGAAAACCGTAAATGAAAACGCTGCAAACGAACGGGGCCTTATCTTTGTGACGTGTTATTGTATTGGTACTTGGTTGTAAAACATTAATATGACTTGGTTATTGGATGCTTGATTGTGATTATGGTTTATTATGTTATTTGCTCTGGAGAAATCTCTAACTACAGGAAGGGTCGATTCGCCGCACGCTTGTGATTTGGCCTTTCACGCGAACAAAACCCAAGCTTGCCTCACTTAAATAAATTATCTTTGCCTTGCTTTGAATTTATCTGCGTGAGATATATTATTTATTATTTAACTGTGATTCAACTGTCGTGTTTGCATGACATGTAGGGTTATGTCACCGTTTATCCTCCGCCTATAGATTCGCCTTGCGTCAGGTTGCATACTGGTTAGCCTTACTTGAATAGATGATTGGTCTGCATGATGTTTTTCACGTCTCCTATTTAAGGAGAGTAGTCAGAGACCCCGGTGAGATGATTAGTACTGAGGATGCACTGGTCGTATCAAATCTTAGTATCAGTATATAACCAGTCAGGATTATGGACTCAAAGATTCAGAAGCTCATGAACAAAGAGATTTGTTTTGTAAAAGTCTTTTAGATAAATTATCGTCGACCAGAGTATGTATGAGAAAGAGAAGATGTATTTCAGAGCAATGAAAAATATTTTTTTTCTTTTTGACCCAATTATGATTATAATTTTTGAGAACAAAAAATTGATTAGGAGAGGAGAATTGTAGAATCCAAAATTTTAATTCTTAATTTAAATCTTTAATTCAAGATCGGATTAGAGGTAGCACCGACATTGCAGCCATTGATCTTGGTAAATATACTCGCCGCATTTAAATTGTATACGTTAGTTAAATAATAAATTGATTCTAAGTGACATAAACTTTAAAAGAATTATCTCGATATGATTTCGTAGTTCGTGAGAGTGTTTCCTATTCAAAATAATGAAGTTTTAATGCATAAGGGCATTTCCGTAATGTGTCTAGTTGCATGATAATTGGAAACGATAATTAGGGTTTATTGTTCTTTTTATTATAACTCATGACCCCTGATTTTAAAGCATGGACCGTTACCCCTCCCAACCTAGTGCTTCAATTCCTCTCCCAGCTGAAGCATTTGATGCAGAAAGAAAAATGAAAAACCGCAGCTAGGGCCCCTCCTTTCTGCCGATCGAAGACGCCGAACCCTTCTCCCTCGCCAAAAGCCAAAGTCGACCTTTCCCTCCTAGATGCAGGGGCTCGACGTTGCATGTAGCAGGTTTTATCGACCGTACGACGCAGTGAGTGGATTGATCCTCTTCTACTGTAACAGACGGTCATTTTTCACCTCTTGATTTCCTTTCAAGGAAGAGTGTATTTTGTTCCTTCTTCCTTCCTCTCGTAAGTTTTAGTTTGATGTTATGAAGTTACCCTTCACATTCCTCTCCTTTAACATCGCTACCTTGTTTCCTTTTCGTAGGTGTAGAATAGTATGATGGAGAGAGAAAAATAATAATATTTATTAATTTCTCATTAATTTCCTTGAATACAACACAAGTATTTGTACATATATATATGAGTGAGGAGTGCTTAAACACCATCATAAGGTGTGAGACTAATCCCTAAGAGTGCTTTACATGAGTTTATTATATGGGTCTTTCTTTACAAGTCATTTAACACTCCCCCGCAAGATAAAGCATACAGGTCATAGGATCCAAGCTTGAATAAGTACTGGAGATATAGTAGTCATGGGAAGGCTTTTGGTAAGAATATCAATGATTTGTTATGTAGTAGAAACATGTCAAGTTCAATTTTCTTAGTTGAATCTTTTCCTGAATAAAGTGATAATCGACCTCGATATGCTTGGTACGTTCATGGAACACATGATTTTTGGCAATATCAATAACAGCTTGACTATCACAGTACAAGGAGGCAGGAGAGGAGAGTTTGACACCCAGGTTATTACTAATTTGAGATTGGAAGGAGAATAACAGACATAACCTTTCTGAGTGTGACAATAATCAATAAACATATACTTAGTAGCTCAGGGATCAAAGTTGTTTGTTACAGGGCCAAGGGAGTGAACATAATAGGTGCAATCAAAAACACGTGGTGTCACGGAAAAGGGATGGGTGGAGAGGAAGAGAAGACTGAAGGAGTGACAAAATTGAGGATGGAGGATGACATGTGATTGATGAGATAACATGCGATTGATGAGATAACATGCGATAGACATCGCAATATGACGATAGAGCTCAGGTACCTGCATTTGAAACATAAGAGAATGAGCAACGTCCAGGAGATGACGGTTCTTGTGCTCAACAATACCATTTTGTTGTGGCATGTAAGCACATGAGATTTGGTGGATGATGTCAAACTCAGTACAAAGGTTTTGAAATGCATGACTTATATACTCGCGCATTATCAGTCAAAAAAGTTTTAATAGTGACAGAGAATTGTATACGTGTCCCATCATTAAAAGCATGAAAGACGCAAATTAATTCAGAGCGATTGCGAAGTAAGTTCAACCAGGTCATGCGAGAGTAATCATCAATAAAAGTAAGAAAATAGCGATAACCAGAAACATTAGCCATTTTATATGGGCGCCAACTGTTCAAATGAACTAAAACAAAAAGAACATTGCTCCGAGCGCAATGAGAAAAAAAGAGCGATGTTGCTTGCCGAAGATGCAGGATTTCACAGTTGAAGTCAGTGTGAGACAGATCTGGAAGAGCTTTCTTCAGAATTGGGAGAGGTGCATGCCCAAAACGCTAATGCCAGTCAACAGAGGTAACAAAAGAGAGAGCAGTGGAGGAAATATCCAAGGTGTAAAGCCCATTAGACAATCACCCTCTACCAATGATATTCTGCATTTGTCGATCATGCACAACAAAGGAGGAGGAAGAAAAGGTTATAGAGTAATCGACCCAAGCGTGATATTTGGTTCTTTACTAAAATCTCCTTTTCTTTTAGGGGAGAGGGATGGAGGTCTTGAGTAAGACGACTGACAAAAAATAGATTAAAATGAAAGCCCGTAACATGAAGAACCGAGCGAAGAGAAAGAGATGAAGTCAGGTTCATGTCGCCATAGCCATGAACGAGAGTGGTGTCATTGGCCACAGTGATGAACTTAGGACAAGCAATGTCCAATTGAGGAGGCTTCTGTGGAGTAATATGATTGGTGGCCCTAGAGTCCATAATTTAAGTTGGACTATGAGATAAACAAGAGATACCTTCATTGGAGATGGACACAACAAAGCCCAAAGACTAACTAAACAAGCCTTGAAGATTCTGGAGCTTGGTGCGTAAGGCAACATCATCAGGGTGAATAATGGTGGGAGTAGTTGTCATAGACGCAAGGTGTGTAGGAGGCATACCATGCTTACGATAGAATGTACACTCTAGATGACATCCCTGAGCACAGTGGGAGCACTTGGAACATGACCTACCATATGAACCTCTGCCCCGATAGCTAATGCGAGCACCACCAGTCGGCGGAGGGGTGAGGTGAGTATCAGGAGATTGTTGGAGAAGATCCGGAGAGACAGTTTCAGGGGCATCAGGAGGTGGTGTCACATTTAAGAGCATGGTACACACATCAGAGAGAGGGTAAGGTGGAGGATGAGTGGACATTGGCGATGACGGTATGTAGATGTGGGGGGAACACGGGCCATTATCATGGCTATGCTAACCGCCTCTTTCTAGGCTCGTTGGGCAGTTAGATCCAACGTGAGAGGTTCATGTTGAATCTAGGCTTCAATGAGAGTCTTGGACTGCACAACGAAGGAGGTCAGATCACCATCCACCCCTAGATCAAGAGACTGGAGGTTGGTGAAGATGTCGAATAGGTGTTGCAAATTGTCCTTGTCAGAGTATAAGGAGTGAAGTTTATTCCACATAGCTTTGGCCGTTTCATGATACATGGTCATATAATATGGTTCACTGTCCATAGAATTCAAAATCCAAGTTTGGACACACCCATCATCACATAGCCATTCCTTGGTAGGGGTAGTAGGTTGTGCCTTGAGGAGATGAAGAAGAAGGCCTTTAGTCTGGAGTACACGACGTATAGAGTGAACTTATTCCACAAAACTTTTCCCTTCACCAAGAGAGAGTGATTATCCGGAGCTCATCCCGAACTTCAGGAGTAGTCGCAGTATGGGATGGAAGAGACGAGAAATCATTCAAAGCCATGAAACCGCGGAGGGCGGTTACGACGAGGAGAACGCGAAAGGAGTTGAGTCGACTCTAGCTAGTGAGAGAGCAATGACCAGGTGGGCGCGCGAACAGACACAACGACGAGTAGCGCGGTAGACACAGAGAGACCTCTAGCGGGCAGTGAGAGCTCGTGGGACTAAAGCAGTTATGAGCCTGACAAGCAGAAGCTTAGAGAACAAGGGAGCAGGACAAGGAGAGCTCACAGGAAAGAGGAGGCAAGAACTTGCGATCAAGAGCTCGGTGAACATGAGAGAAAGCGAGCAGGCAATCAGGCGTGTTGAGCGAGCAAATAGGAGAGCTCGATGAACAAGGGATCAGGCGATCTGACAAGTAGGACAAAGATAGTTCACGGGAAAGAGGCAGCTATGAACTTTCGAGCAAGAGCTCGACAAACAGGCGAGAAAGCGAGCAGGCGAGCTGTGCGAGCAAAGTGGAGAGCTTGACGAACAAGAGATCATGTGATCTGAGCGATCAGAACGAGAGTTCGTAGAAAAGATGCAGTCAAGAGCTTAGCGAACGAGAGCTCAGCGAACAGGCGAGACAGTGAGCAAGTGAGCAAATTAGGAGAGCTCGCGAGAGAGGACAAGTAGGTGGGCCCCAGTAGATGGCAAAGGCAATCTATAAATCTAGCAGAGGAGGGCAGAAGGACCCGAAGCAGAAGCTCAACGGAAGAGAGGGCGGGTGGAGTCCTATACCGCACAGTTAGAAAGATGATTGCTTGGTACGAAACCGAGCATAGAAAAACTTTAGCATTCGTTTCCCTCTGATACCATGTAGATGAGTATGAATGGAAAGAGAAAAATAATAATATTTATTAATTTCTCATTAATTTCTTGAATACAACACATGTATTTATAGATATATATAGGAAGAGAGAAGAGAGTCTAAACACCATCCTAAGGTGTGAGACTAATCCCTAAGAGGGCTTTACATGAGCCTACTATATGGGCATTTCTTTACAAGTTATTTAACAACATATTGATGATGAGTTTTTGTTTTAAACCTTGGGTACGAAAATTTAAGGATTTCTTTAATTTCAACAGTGCTCTCTTATATGTTCGGAGAAACCCTAACAGTGGAAAATAGGGTATGAAAAATAAATCGGAGGAAGATTACTTAGTTCCGATTCAATCTTTTCGTAGGTTAACCGTGCTTTATAACAGTATGTGGTAATCCTTTATAAATTTTATTTGATTGTTGTATATATTTCCCTTCATCCAAATGAGATTATTGGGATTTCAATGTAATCATAGGTGCGAGGAAGAGTTTTCTTGTGTGGATCTAGAGATATCATGCCACCTCGCCATGTCTATGAACGCCGCAACATCGAGATACTTTTGGTTAGACATACTATTGAAGATGTTAGTATTTTAGTATTATTTAAGTATTTTAGTATTTGTGGATTTACTCCCTTAACTTGATTCTAAGTTTAAGTGTTGTTTGTAATGATATATAAATCCCCTATATGGATGAATAAATGCACTCTTCTATTCTGTTTTCTAATTTCCAACATAGTATCTGAGCGGAAATTGACTCCTTAAAATTTCGTTACCCTAGTTGCTAGCAACTTAATTTCTCGGTGGCTTCCTTTTTCGATTCCGCCGCTTCCTCTCGTTCTCGTCCACTAGCCCTGCTTTTGCTCCCGTCGGGGAGTCCTGCTTTTGCTCCCATCCAAAAAATCAATTTTTGATTCCGTGGACGGGAGCAGACTTTTTCCCCTCTACGTCAATGGTTTCTCTGTGGCTTCATCCTCGCTGAGCTCACTCTCTGTGTATGCGCTTCTCTATACCGTGCCGATCCTGTCGTCAATCGTGTAGAGGTTTCTCCTCCCCGATGCTTTCGTCACTGTTCCTGTCTTCCGGTAGAGCTCTGTTTCCCGATGCTTCTTTCTCCCACTGCTTTCGATCTCGACGATGCTTCATTTACCCCGTCCCGTTTGTCGTCGTGCATCTCCCGCAGCATCCCGATGGAGCTTCTTCTCCCGTTGATCGCTCTGCTGCTCCTATGTCTGTGTTTCTGTCGCAGATGGATAATGATGATCCCGCCGAGCCTCTTCCTACTATTGCTGCTCTCGTGATGATCTCCTCTCCTTCTTGTCAGGCTTGAGCCCTCTGCTCACCGCTGCTTGTGCCCTCTGCTCGTCCCTACTTGAGCCCTCTGCTTTCCGCTTCTTTTCGATGACTCCAACTGCTTCCAGTTGTTGTTCCCCCATTTTAATGTGGTAAAATCAGGTCGATAATGATGTTTTTGTTGTTTTTAGTCATTTGTCTGTCTTGTTCTTGTTGTATTTGATTTTTGTTTGTGTTCTGCCTTCATGCACGTTCTTTCAACGTGAGGGGAGTGATTGAGATGAATGCTACTCAGATGATCTTTCCTGACTTTTCTTCTTTATTCCACATGACCTCTAGGCTTATGTCGTATGTGATTTGCGTCTCCTCATTGTTTTTGATTGGTCATGTGTTGGGGGACGATTGTTGTTGGTTGTTCTAATCTCAGCGGGTTGTATCGCGTGGGACTGTGTCGCGTGGGACCTCCCTTTTTGCGGACTATCCCTGACAGATTATCCTCGACGGATTATCCCCAGTTTCCCGTTTGATGATTAAATCCACATCGTTTGTTCTCTTCCACATGTTGTGTGTGTAGGTGATGTTGGTTAACCTGATTCCAGCGAGTCCACGCCGTGTGTGGGTCCTACGTTGTGTATGGGTCTACGTCATGTGTGGCTATGTCGCAAGCTTGATTCCCCAATTTGGGATTTCCCCCGGTAGTTCGTCTGATGTTTTGTCCTACATCGCCTACCTCCGTTGCATTTATTTGATGTGTTCAAGCTTGACGTTTCCCCTCCAGTTTGTGGGTAAGTGTGAAGATGTTAGTATTTTACTATTATGCAAGTCTTTTAGTTTTGTGAGTTTAGTTTCACATCTTGAGTCTAGGTTTATGTGTTATTTGTAGTGATAAATGTAGAAATACACGGGAGAGAAATAAAAAGAAATTTTATTAATCTCTTAATTTCATTACTTGTATGAATACATGTATTTGTACACTTATATAAGAAGAGAAAGAGCAGAGGATCTTCATCCTAAGATGTAGAACTAAACTAAATACCAAGATTGACCTTAATTTAGGTCTTTACATATTTTCTTCAACACTCCCTCGCAAGTTGAAGCATTCAAATCATAAGCACATTGCTTGAACAAAAACTGATAGTACAATGGTCATGGTAAGGCCTTGGTGAGAATATTAACAACTTGCTCCGTAGTAGGAACATGTTTTAATTTCAACTTCTTCAATTGAACATTCTCCTGAATGAAGTGATAATCAATTTCAATATGTTTGGTTCGCTCATGGAATACAAGATTCTTGGTAATGTGGATAACAACTTGACTGTCACAAAATAGAGTTTCTGGTGAGAAAAGTTTTACTCCCAAATCAGGAAGAAGATTATCAAGCCAGGTAAGCTTAGCCACAACAACATTCATTGCACAATACTTGGCTTCAGCAGATGAGCGAGCAACAACATATTGCTTCTTGCTACGCCAGGTAATTAGGTGTCTCCAAAGTAAGTACAAAAACCACTTGTAGAGCGTTGATCATCCAGAGAGTCAATATAGTCAGCATCAGAGTAGGCAATCAGAGATAGAGAGGAAGATGGTTTGTATATAAGCCCTTGTCCATGAGCAGATTTCAGGTACCTAAGGATGCACTCGACAACCTGTAGATAAGAAGTCTGTGGAGCATGCATAAATCGACTTACAGTGCCAACATCGAAAGATATATCAGGTCTTGTCGTTGTAAGATATATCAGCTTCCCTACAACGCGACGATAATATTCCGGGTTCGGGATTAGTAGATCAGAGTCAGATTCATGAACGCATAACTTGTGGTTGACTTCATAGGAGTGTCAGAATGCTTGCATCCTGAATAGTCAGCATCCTGAAGAAGGTCAAGACAGTACTTCCGTTGAGATAGGACATGCCCATCAGGTCGTCTCGCTACCTCAAGTCCAAAGAAGTACCGAAGATTTCCCAGATCTTTAGTTTGAAAAACCGAGTTTAAGTACTGCTTAATTATTTGTATTTTTGTGGAGTCATTGCCAATAATCAAAATATTATCAGCGTAAACTAAGAGTCTAAGAGAATTACTGGGCCGGTTGGTTGATGAAGAGTAAAGAGGGAGAAGTCAGTCAAGCTTTGCATGAATCCAACATCACGGATAACCTTACTAAACTTGTCAAACCATGCCCGTGGAGACTGTTTGAGACCATAGAATTAAATGAGAGAACTCAATTAGTTTACTCTTCCACTATAAGGGGATATAAATAGGAAAACCGAATACAAATAATGGTAGCCCACAATGTGGGACTAAACCCATTCTAGAACATATGTTTAATAAACAAGAAAATACAGAAAATATGTCAATACTCCCCCTCAAGCTGGCGCGAATATATTAAACAAGCCCAACTTACCACAGGTAGAGAGGAGTATGGAAGGCCCAACCACCTTGGTGAAGGCATCTGCAATCTGCTCTGCGAAGGGAACATAAGACGCATCAAGAGTTCCTGAACGGATGTGCTCCCTGAGAAAGTGAATATCAACCTCAATATGCTTAGTCCTCTCGTGCAGAACAGAGTCTGAGGCCAGCATGAGAGCGGATTGGTTGTCACAAACAAGTGTCGAGGGACCAGAAGGAGGAAAGCCAAGCTTGGTCAAGAGAGTACGCAGCCAAAGGAGTTCAGTAGCGCCATGAGCCATAGCCTGGTACTCAGCCTCAGCAGACGAGCGGGAGACAACACTCTGCTTTTTTGCTTTTCCAAGAAACAAGATTGTCAGCATAGAAAGTGCATATCCCCGAAGTAGACCGTCGATCAATAAGGGAACCAGCATAGTCAGAATCTGTGTAACATGTGAGACCAGGGGACAGAGATAAACGGTAGAAAAGGCCGAGACCAGGAGATCCCTTCAGGTAGTGGAGGATCCAAAACGCTGCATCAAGGTGAGAAGTCCGTGGAACATGCATGAACTGACTGACCACACTCACAACAAAGCTAATGTCGGGGCGAGTGTTGGTCAAGTAGATAAGTCTGCCAACAAGACGCTGGTATCTGCCTGGCTCAGGAAGAGGATCACCAGACTCGGCGTGTAATCGATGGTTCAGATCCATGGGTGTAGACACGGGAGAGCACCCAAGAAGGCCAGTATCACTTAAGACGTCGAGTGTATACTTGCGCTGAGACAAAGAGATCCCCTGCTAAGATCTGGCAACCTCAATACCGAGAAAGTACTTCAAATGCCCCAAATCTTTCATGTCAACTGCATTCTGAAGACCCCCCTTGACTGAAGTATCCCCGAGCTATCGTTGCCGGTAAGAATGATATCATCCACATAGACAAGAATAATGACCCTACGGCCATCCACAACAATCCGAACAAAGCACGTGTGGTCGGCATGACATCTGGTGAACCCACTCTGAAGCACGACAGTACCGAACCGCTCAAACCACGCACGAGGAGACTTCTTCAGCCCATATAAAAACTTCTGCAAAAGGCAAACACGGCCCAAATACTCCCCCTAAAACTTGTAAGTTGTAACCGGGGGCGGATCCATATAAACTTCCTCAGCAAGATCGCCATTGAGGAAGACATTCTTCACGTCCATCTGATGAAGGGGCCACCCATGGCAGGCAACGAGAGAGACAAGTAGACGGACAGTAGATAGCTTGGCCACCGGGGCAAAGGTCAAGCCGTAATCCCCAGGAGTCTGAGTGAAGCCCCTCGCGACAAGACGGGCCTTGTAGCGGTCAAGAGAACCATCGGCATTATACTTGACAGTGTAAACCCAACGACAACCAACAGTTTTCCGACTAGCAGAAAGAGGGACCAAACGCCAGGTGCCCGCCTTCTGTAGAGCGGACATCTCATCCTCCATGACCGCCACCCACTCAGGGTGCTGGAACGCCTCAGTCATCGAACTCGGAACTCTGATCTGGTCGGTAGCCGTCAGGAAAGCCCGGTAACCCTGAGAAATACGCTAGTAAGACACATAGTTTGCCACAGGATGGTCAGTAACACAAGAACGCTTACCCTTGCAAAGTGCAATGGGTAAGTCAGAGGAGGACAAAACATTACCTGCCAGAGGATGTGGCATTAGGTCCTGTGAGCTGGGCGTAATCAGTGGATCCCGAAGAATAGGATGGACATGTGAGGGCCCGCATGGGCCACGAGTGTATGTCTGCAACGGAAGAGAGTCGTGCAGCGGAGTCAGGGAAACCGGAGCTGGCTGTGGCGGAGTAGAAGGAGCAACCAGGACAGGGGAGGTACTATAGAAGGGGACATCCTCAAAGAACGTAACATCCAGGGAGTGAAAAGTCCTGCGAGAAGAGGGGTCAAAACACTGATAGCCCCTAGAAGAGGAGGAATATCCCAAAAATAAGCACCGGATAACTTTGTCATCAAGCTTTGTCCGAGTCGGACGGCGGTCCTGGAAAAAACACATACACCCAAACACTCGGAGAGGGACGGGAAACAGAGGGCGATTGGGAGATAAAAGACTAAGGGGTACCCGACCGACTAAAGGCTGACAAGGCAGACGGTTGACCAAGAAGGTCCCCGTAAGAAGGGCGACACTCCAAAAAGACTTGGGGACGTGAGATCCACGAAGAAGAGATCGGGTCACATTCAAGAGATGATGATTCTTGCATTCCTCCACACCGTTCTGTTCTGGCGTATAGGGACAGGAGAATTGATGAAGAGTTCCTTGGCTAGCAAGGAAAGCAGTGAAAGAGGAAGAGATATACCTCCCACCGTTATCGGAGCGAAGGACCCGAATACGAGAGGAAAACTGAGTCTTAACCATACTAGTAAACTGGATATATAAATCAAAGACATCAGATTTGACACGCATAAGATAGATCCAACAACAACGAGTAAAATCATCTATAAAAGTAACAAAATACCAAAATCCATCATAAGAAATAACCGGGGTAGGCCCCCATACATTTGAATGAATAATATCAAACGGTGCAGAACTATGAGAAACAGAAACAGGATAGGAAGTGCGTGTATGTTTGCTAAGCTGACACACATCACATTGAAAGGAGTTCTCAAATGAGACACCCAAAAAAAGAGACGACACAATCTGAGGACTCGCATGCCCCAGTCTAGCATGCCAAAGAGTAGGTGAAACAACAGTTGCAATGGATGGGGGTGAGAGACAGGGCGAAGGAGGTGGACGATCCAACTGGTATAGCCCGCCGCGCTCACGGCCGTAGCCAAAAGTCCTCCTCGTGGTCAGGTCTTGAAAAACACAGCCAGAAGGAAAAAATGTCACCGAGAAGTGCATCGAACGAGTCAATTGACTAACAGAAAGAAGATTTAAAGCAAGTTTTGGAACATGAAGAACTGAACTCAAGGAGAAGGATGGAGACAAGGGAACTGTCCCCCGACGAAGAATGGGGATCACAGAGCCATCAGCAAGGCGAACCTGCCGATGAACGCTCGGAGACTCAAGAGAAGAGAACAAGTATGTCTCACCAGTCATGTGATCAGTGGCCCTAGAGTCAATCACCCAGGGAGAGGAATATCCCTCTTGAGTGACATGGAAGGCCGTCGGGGTACCTGACGCAGACGCTGAAGTCGACGAGAATGACGAGGAGGCAGGCAACTGCTGAGCAGGAAGGGGCTGGTGCGAAGGCTGAAACGGGGACTGCATCTGGAGCTGAGACTGAATCTGCTGCACTTGAGCCATAAGATGACTCCAGTCGGCGGAAGGTGCCCCAGACGGGGCACCAGAATCAGGCTGGCCCCCAAAGTCGGAAGAAGTAGCGGCAACAACACGAGTGGTGGTGGACTGTTGGCGTAGGTGAGGAAAGAGCAGCCAACATCGAGCCTTCTCATTGCCAGTCCGTAGACAGTACTGATACTGAACAGAGGCAAATGGGCTGCCGCGGCCATCCCCGCGACCTTTATAGGTAGTAGTACTCTCCCCTTGCACAGAAGAAGTACGACCAGAAGCAAGGGCCATTTGGTCTGGAAGAGGAACAGAAGCTGGAACGGATGAAACAACGGTCAGGCGGACACGACGTTCATGCTCCTCCACCATGGAATAAGCATCCAATATATCAGGAAGTGGATTCATGCTGACAATCTGAACCCGAATCTGCTCAAACTCGGGTCGTAACCCCATCAGGAACTGGTAGGTCTCCCGCTTCTCCTGCCTCCGCTTGACAACAAGCAGATCCTTTGGATGTGGAAAAACACTAAGTGGCTCGAGGTCAGAAAGCTCTTGAAATCGCGCAGAGAGAAAGGTAAAATACTCGTGCACCGAACGATCCCCCTGACGACCAGTAGAAATCTCTTGGAAGACAGAGTAAACCCGCGTATCAATGCGTGTGTGACCGTAGGTACGGGTCAAGGCAGCCCAAAGGGACGGCACAAAATCAAAACGCATGAATTACTCGTAAATACGGGGATCCATGGAGCATTGAAGTCACCCGAGAATCTTGAAATTTTCCCTGCGCCATTGACGGATAGCCTTTTCATCGGAAGGACGAGGAACACCATTCAGTTCAAGCCAATCTAGCTTGTCATGTCCGACAAGATGGACACACACGGAGTTGGACCAAACGATAAAATTCTTTTCATTGAGGAGGGTGGTGGTGATGTGCCAAGCAAAGCTATCAGTCGAAACAAGAGGTGAGGAATCCATGAGATGGGAACAAGAGAACTTCCAAAAGAAACGGAAAACGCCAAGGGAGAAAAAGTCAAGAAAATCTCAAACACAAGAAAGAAATCTCATTCCCAAACAAAAGAAAAAATCGTAGATCACAGATCTAGGTTATGAGAAAAAAAGAAAGGAGAAACTAGGGGGAAATGCCAAGAACAGCCGGCAGAAAAAAAAGGCCGGTGAGAAGCGCCGGGATCAGCGATGCGGGAGTGCGAGAGACGGGATGCGGGAGTACGGGAGTGCGGGAGACGGGATGCGGGGAAGAAGCAGGATCGGGGAAGCGCGGTTCGGGAGACGGAGAAGCGGCGGCTTCACATCGGGATCGACGATGCCAGATGCGCGACGGGTCGGCGATGCGGGATGCGGGAGACGCTGCTGGTCAGCGATGCGGATGTGGGTTCGGCGGGTCTGGATTAGGAGATTAGGGATCGGGAGAGAGTCCCTCTGATACCAAATTTAATGAGAGAAAACTCAATTAGTTTATTCTTCCACTATAAGGGGATATAAATAGGAAAACCGATTACAAATAAAGGTAGTCCGCAATGTGAAACTAAACCCATTCCAGAACATATGTTTCATAAACTAGAAAATACAAAAAATACATCAATACATAGATGGATTTCTTGAGTTGACAAACACGAGACTCCCCCGTTGTCTTAAACCCAAGAGGTTGGTGCATGTAGACAGTTTTGAGAAGGTCGTTATTGAGAAATGCATTCTTGACATTCAACTGATGTAAGAGCCACTGTCGATGAACAGCTAAGGTGATTAGGACCCGAACAGTATTTAACTTGGCGACTGGTGAGAATGTCTCTTCATAGTCGAGACCTTGTTGCTGAGTGAACCCTCGAGCCACAAGCCGAGCCTTTAGGCGTTCAACTATCTCGTATGGAGCATGTTTAATCGCAAAAACTCACTTACATCTTACACAAGTATATTCTGGAGGAAGAGGGACAAGATCTCAAGTCCGGTTAGCCCAATATGGCAGTCATTTCCTCATCCATGGCCGCGCGCAATCCCAAATGTTGGAGAACATCCTGCAAAAAGTTAGGTATAGAAATTGAGGATAGAAAAAGCGCAAACTTGAGAAGAGTCAGGAAGAGGCAATGTAGGGATACATAATTTGCCAAAAGATCAGCTGTTGAGGTCGATGTCGGATTGACAGGCCGTGAGATATCCCTGGTAGAGGGTGACTGCTATAGGGCATCAGATTTGGGAGGACAACGGTTGTACACACGAAGAGGTGGTATGGGGTGCACTAGAGTCGGTGTTGGAAGAAGTGGTGGAAGTCAAGGCGTAACATGGATGGTAGGATGTGGTAGAAGATGTGTTGGAGGAGCTGGAGGAGAGGAGTGAAACAGTTGGTTCTCGAAAAAGGTGACATCTGTAGAGACAACCACTTTGCGATCGTTGGGAGATTAGCACACATACCCTTTCTGAGTGCGGGAGTATCCAACAAACATATATTTTATAGCGTGAGGAGCAAGCTTGTTAGTGGAAGGACTAAGAGTATGAATATAACATGTACATCCAAAAACACGAGGTGTGACGGAGTCACAGAGAAAGGAGGCGTGAAAGGAAAAAAGAAGAATAAACGGAGTCGCAAAGTTGAGAATGAAGGAGAGCATACGATTTATAAGATGACAGACACTAGAAACCGCGAAGTTCCAATAAAGTTTGGGTACCTGCATTTGAAACATGAGCGATCGGGCGACATCAAGAAGGTGATGATTTTTCTGCTCGGCCACAATATTTTGTTGGGGAGTATAAGCACATTAAGTTTGATGGATGATTCCAAACTCAGTACAAAGATTTGAAAAAGCATGACTTGTATATTCACGCGCATTATCTGTGTGAATTACCTTTAGAGTATAGGAAAACTGAGTATGAGTCTCAGTAATAAACACACGAAAGACAAGGGTGATTTCAGCATGATCACGAAGTAAATACAATCAGGTCATGCATGAATAATCATCAATACATGTAGCAAAGTAACGATAATTAGAAACACAAGATGTTTTATACGGTCCCCAAATATCATAATATACTAAAGCAAAAGGAGCATTACTCCGAGTACAATTAGGAATAAAAGACGAACGGTGTTTGTCAAAGATACATGATTCACAAGTAAAATCATGAAAGAAGATATCAGGAAGAGCTTTCTTGAAGATCTGGAGGGGAGCATGCCCAAGACGTCGATGCCAATCAACAGAAATGACCAATGAGAGAACCAGAGGTGGAACATCCAAGATATATAGCCCATTGGAAAGCCGTCTCTTACCAATGATATTTTGTGTCCGTCGATCTTGCAAGATTCGTCGTGGGAGGCTGATATTGTATTCGTGACTCAACAAGAGTCTTGGATCTCACAACAAAAGAGGTTAAGTCACCAGTTTCTCCGGTTTCAAGTGTCTGGAGATCAGTGATGATGTCGAGCAGGTGTTGGAGGTTGTCCTTGCCATAATAGAGGGAGTGAAGTTCCTCCCACATGACGTTGGCCGTCTCATGATACATGACCATCTGATATGGCTCAATGTCCATAGAATTGAGGATCCATGATTGGACACGACCGTTATCAGAGATCCACTCCTCGATGGGTGCGATAGGAGTGGTTTGTGTCAGATGATGAAGAATGTCTTTGGTCCGCAGAACACGACAAACGGAGTGCACCCTCTCAGCAAAGTTCTACTTCCCACTGAGAGAGATGGTGGTGATCCGAAGCTCATCCCGAATTTCAGGGAGAGGTATAGCGGCCCGGGAAGGAAGAGAGGAAGCATTCGTCGAAGCCATGGAGCAAGAGCAGCGACAAGAAGGAGATGCGGTTAGGCGATTAGCCTCTGCAGATAGATGGTGGTGTGGCTAGGTAAGTAGCAGTTGTAAGCCAGAAAACGGGCAGACCTCTGCAAAGAAAATCACTAGGAGGATAGAGCAGGCGGCCAGGCGACAAACACCGACATCAGGAGAAGTAAGACCAGCAGCAAGCAACACTCGTAGCGCTCGGCTAGGGGAGCAAGACAAGCACCGGTGAACAAATACCCGCGGCCTGGCGATTAACACCAACAACTAGAAGAGCAAATGACAGTTAGAAGACGCGGACGACGACAGTGTGCGGTTAGAAGAGCAAACGGCGGCTTGGAGATAGCAGTTGCTGCTAGATGAGCAAGAGCCCGAGCTGCTTGAGTTGGGCAAGGAAGGAGATCATTGAGAAAGCTGCGACTAGGTGCGTGCTCCACAGAAGACAACGTCAAAGAGTCGACGAGCTGAAGAGAGCCGCCAAAAGGCAGATATAATGGCCGCGTGAGATGGGGAAACAAGCCCAGAGGCCGCACGAATAGCGACAAGGAAGATTAGGCCGCGATAAAATTCAGAGATGCGGGACCAGCGACAGGGGAAAAAATGCTATAAAAGCTGGGGGAATGAGAAAGAAAAAACGGGAGGCGGAAGAACAGAAGGCGGAAGAACAGAAGAAGCTGCGGCTAGAAAGGCTTAATCGTGGAAGGGAGAGGTGCGGTTAGACATTTTCTAACTGCCCAGAGAACAGGACTTTAACATTTTTAGGATCGATGCACTCTGATACTATGTAGAAATACACATGAGAGAGAAATAAAAAGAAAATTTATCAATTTATTAATTTCATTAATTGTATGAATATATGTATTTGTGCACTCATATAAGAAGAGATAGATGAGAGGATCGCCATCCTAAGATGTTGGATTAAACTAAATACCAAGATGGGCCTTAATTTCCAGCACATACCACATAGTTCAATTTATTTGTTTTCCCTTCTAGTTAGGAAAATATACAAAAAGAATATGAAATTTTATGTATCAAACTTCGATCATAGATGAGAATAAGAAATTATAAATCCATCACTTTTATCGCAATATCATGAACAAAGCATGCTAGACCGTAAGAAATGCTTTTTTCTGTTAAACACTCATGAATCTTGTAAACTAGTAATTATATGCTATCGCTTCCCCCTTTATAAATGTAAGAATGATATGAAACTGCTGGTATATGTATGTGAACCGTATAATTATTATGACATACAATCTAAAATGCAAGCATAATAAAATATGTAATCCAAAAATTTACAGTGGCCTAAGACCATTGTTCCCTTAAGATTAATCATGTCATCACTAATATAGAAGTAAGTGATTAATGTAACACTTAATTTAAAATTAGTGACTTTAACCGAGTATTCCTTTTTGTTATCATATCGGCCACTATGTGAACATAAATATGAGGCACAATCGAGGTTTTCTCTCGTGATTGATCTAGAGGCACACTATCGTACTCATAGAGCGCAATAGACCATAGGAGCCTCAAGTTGGGGAGTCAACACCCCATGAAAAAATTATTAGATGTGAGTTTGTTTTTGTGACCGAGACACACTCGGGCACCAATGTTCGTCATTGGGGACTTAAATCACTAGATTGTGTGTTGTTGCTCTGGGTGAAGGGGGGCGGCGATAATGAGAACGGGAGAGGGAGAGAGGGAGAGAGAGAGGAAGAGAGAATGGGAGAGGGGATTAAGGTTAGAGATTAGAGGAAGGGAAAAACATACATTCATCCAAAATGGTTCAAACGAGTACAAGCGCTCCCCCTTTATAGTAGTGGGGTGCGAACAGAGAGGCGAATATTTTGCCGAAAATAAATGTTGGAAATAAAATACAAATGACAAAAATACAAATGCCCGGATATAAATGTTGAAATAAAAGATATGACGCGGCTATGTCGCAGTCTCCTCCGATGACTCGATGGGGCCATGCGATGAACGCGCCTGACGCGTGTATACTTGCCATTTGGTCTCGTCGTCGTGTAGTTCCGTAACAATGCTGTCGCCCGGAAAATGTCTTGTCCTCAAGGCAGTAATCAGCGAACTGGCGGCGAAAATCATCCTGGTGAAGCCATGTTGCGTCTGTGTCGTGGAGACCGATCCAAGCCACAAGAACCTCCTCTGATATCTGGTCCCCCGGAATGCGAATTTGACGATCGAGGATCGAGGCAGGGTAGCATGGAGCCTCTCTGGAAAGGTCGAGTCGGCCGAGAGGTGATCCGTGGTGGCGTGCTCGCCCACCACACGCCGTAGCTGCGAGACATGGAATACCGGGTGGATACGGCTCCCGCTTGGGAGGCGAAGGCGGTAAGCGATCGCTCCTATGCGGATGAGGACCTCAAATGGCCCGAAGAATCGGGGAGCCAATTTTTGGCACGGCCGGCGGGCCACCGACAGCTGATTGTAGGGGTGGAGCTTCACGAAGACCTTCTCTCCTACTTCGAAAGAGGTCCCGACGATTCTTATTGGCGAAGGAAACCATCTTCTGTTGGGCCCGTTGGAGGTGGTGTTTCAATTGATTTAGAATGATGTCCTTGTCGCGAAGAGCGGTGGCCAGGCTCTCCACCTGGCATTCCCCTGGAAGGTGGCAGACGATGGACGGAGCAGGTCGGCCGTAGACGACCTCAACGGTGTAGTGCCAACCGCCTAGTGATGGGCGGTGTTGTCCGAGTACTCAGCCCACCCGAGCCACTTGGCTCAGCTACGCGGCTGCTCCCCCACGAAGCAGCAAGGTAAGTCTCCAAGCATCGATTGAGGACCTCCGACTGGCCGTCGGTCTGGGGATGGTATGTTGTACTCATGTGAAGCCAGGTGCCCTATAGACGGAACAATGTCGTCTAGAAGGTACTCAGGAAGAGCGGGTCTTGGTCGCTTACGATCGATTGGGGAAACTTGTGGAGGCGCATGACCCCCTGGATAAAGCTGTCAGCGACTGTGGCTGCAGTGTATGGATAGCGGAGGGGAATGAAATGAGCATACTTCGAGAGCCGGTCTACCACGACCAGGATGCAGTCGTGACCCTGAGAACGGGGCAGTCGTGTGATGAAGTCCATGGCGATGTCGTCCCACACGCAGTCGGGAATTGGGAGGGGCTGAAGTAGACCACCCGGAAAAATGACTTCGTACTTGGCCTTCTGGCAGATGAGGCAGGCGGCCATGAAGGCTTTGACCTGTCGGAACATGTGAGGCTAATAGAGTGAGGCTGCCAGCCATCGGTATGTCTGGTAAGCACCGACGTGTCCCCCCGTTGGGGAGGCATGAAAATCAACCAATAATCGAGGAATGCTGGGGGAGGAGGGGGTGAGTACGAGGCGGCCCTTGAAGAGTAGGCGGCCATCCACGAGGGAGTAAGGTGGGTGGGTTGTGGTGTCTGCGATGAGTGCTGTCCGAATCCCGTTGAGCGTTGGGTCCGCTTCCACTTCCTGTTGTAGGGTGTCTGCATCCTCCCAGACCGGGCGGGAGATGGCTGCAAGTATGGGGTTGCGAGAAAGAGCGTTGGCCACGCGGTTCGCCTTCCCGGTCTGGAACTCGATGCTGAAGTCATAGCCCAGTAGCTTGGCCACTCACACCTGCTGGGCGGGTGTAGCAATCTTCTGCTGCAGGAGGTAACAGAGGCTATGGTGGTCAGTACGGACCACGAATCGTTGGCCCAGGAGGTAGGGCCGCCAGTGCTGCATTGCGAGGACAAGACACATGAGCTCGTTCTCGTACGTTGGTTGACTGCGGATGGTATCCGAGTACGCGCAGCTGAAATAGGCTACCGGGAGGCCGACTTGCATGAGTACGCCCCCCACGCCGATGCTTGACGTGTCGCACTCCACAAGGAAGGGCTGGGAGAAGTCCGACATAGCTAACACAAGGGCACGAACTAGTGCTTGTTGGAGAGCGACAAAAGCGGCGGAGGCCGCCGCCGACCACTCGAAGGGGCCCTCGACCGACTTCTTGAAGAGCTGAGTGAGGGGCCGGGCAATCGTGTCGTAGCCCTGGATGAACCGCCAGTAGTACCCTGTCAGACCCAGAAACCCGCGTACATCGCGGAGGGACGAGGGGGTTGGCCACTGGAGGATCACCTCAATCTTGTCGTTGTCCAGAACTCCATCGCGACTCCTGCGACGGAAATGTGCCCTAAGTAACACACCTCCGGAACCTCAAAAGTGCACTTTGTCGGGTGGAGCTTGAGGTGGTGGTGCCGGAGAGTATCCAAGGTCTGGCGGACGTGTTGTAGATGCTCCTGCCAAGAAGAACTGTAGACCAAGATGTCATCAAAAAAACAAGTACATGCTGACAAAGTACCAGGCGAAAGATGTCGTTCATCGTGGCCTGGAAGGTGGCCGACGCGTTGGTCTAGCCGAATGACATAACCAAGAACTCATAGTGGCCATCATGGGTCAGAAAAGCCGTCTTGGCGACGTCGGCCGACCGAACGCGAATCTTGTGGTAGCCCGCACGGAGGTCCAACTTGGTGAAAACGGTGGCGCCGTGGAGCTCGACCAAAAGCTCCTGGATCACCGGGATCGGGTACTTGTCTGTAACTATGGCCTTGTTGAGCTCCCGATAGTCCATGCAGAAGCGCCAGCTGCCGTCCTTCCGGAACAAAAGGACCGGGCTGGAGAAAGGGCTTGCACTGGGGCGGATGAGGCCCCCAATCAACATGTTGCATACCAGCCTCTCGATCTCGTCCTTTTGCACGCGCCTATAGCGGTATGGTCTGATCGAGACTACTGACACGCCGGGCTGAAGAGGTATGACATGATCGTGCGGCCGATCCGGCGACAACCCGGATGATGAAGTAAAGAGATCCGCAAACTCGGATAGGAGGGCCTGAAGGTCTAGAGGTGGTGCTGAGATCGGTGGCACGATGCCCGAGATGGACCAGGGCCAAGCCGAAAAATCGATGTCTGCAGTCCGCTGAATCACGCAGTCAGAGACGGGGGAGCGATGTAGCGCGGCGTCTCCCACAAGGCAGCACACCCGACCATCCTAGAGGAAGCACATCGTCATAGTCCCCCAGTTGAATCACACGTCGCCCAACGTGCAGAACCACGTAACTTCCAAAATGACGTCGATCCCACCAAGGATGAAGACGTAGAAGTTCTTCATCACCGAGTAAGGGCCCACAGAAAGCGAGACGGCCGGACAACGACCCTTGATCGAGCGGCGACAACCATCGCCCAAACTAACAGTGAAATCTGGAGAAGGTCCAACCGAAGACGTAGCTGCTGGGCCAAATGAGAAGAAAGAAAATTATGACTCGCCCCGCTGTCCACCATAATGACAATGTGGCGGTCGCCCATCTTTCCCGCCAGCTTTATGGTTTGGGGGTCTGAAATGCCGCCCACAGAAAAGCATGGAAGCTCCAAATGGTGAAGTTCTGCGTCAGCGGCGGCCTCTGTGGTGTCCTCCGTTGTGATCTCGAGGTCTTCAAAGTATGCCAAAGTAATCTCTGGCTCAAAGTTACCGATGATGGCATGGAACTCCTTGAACGCGCAGACGTGGGTAGGGGAATAGGGCTGACGGTAGCGGAAACACAACCCTTTGCGACGGAGGTCGTCAAACTCGCGGCTGGAGAACCGCTGAGGCGGGGCTGGACGGCCCGACCTTGCGGCCGGAGGGGGCCGAGGGGCTTGGGGCTCCTGGATAACAGTCCTCCATTGTCAGTCGCCTGACGGAGGGTCGCCTGGAATCGGTAGGGGCCGAGGGGATAAATATGCTTCCACATGGCAGGCCATGTCGAGGCCTCGGACACCGTCCGGGGGTGATGGGTGTGGAGCCGGGACTGTATGTTGGGCCGAAGGCCTTGCATGAAGAATCCAAGATAGTGATCCGGTGGTAGACCCGCAACATGAGTGACGAGGGCCACGAACTCATCGATGTAGTCATCCAACGCACTAGATTGCCATACCCCACACAGTCTTTCGATGGCGGAACCGGAATAACGGCTGCCATAGAGGCGAATCATTTCCTGCTTGATTTCTGACCAGGAGATGGTCGGGTTGGTCTGGCGGAGCCTTCGGGCCTAGTAGAGGGCGGAGCCGTCGAGTCCTACGATGGCGGTAGAGACCTTGTCCTGCTCGGGTGTGTGGTGGAGGTCAAAGTACTGTTCTGCCTTGGCGATCCACCCAATCGGGTCTACTCCGGTGAAGGTGGGAAGGTCCAAGGCAAGGGTCGGGCGGCCGGGTGGAAGAGGGGGTGCGACGTCCCCAATGTGCGGAAGTGGTGCCGCCTCCAGGATTGATGTGGCGGTGGTCGGGCACACGGATCCGCTGGCGGAAGAGGCAGCGGGAGGTTGTAATGCATCAAGCTTTGTGTGGATGACAAGCAAGGAGGCCTGCAAGGAGTTCACGATGGACTCTTGGGTGCTGACACAGCATAAGAGGGCCTCATTGGCGTCCTCCGATGGAGCCTCAACGATGGAACGGGCGTTTAGCTCCATGGCCACGGAAGGAAGGGCGGCAATGGCGGCGTGGCGTGGGTTGTACGAGTGCGAACGATACGACGCGACAGAGGCGGTGCAGCCTGATACGGTTGCGAACGGGGGTAGTGCGGGCAGGGGTGGCGCGGTAGATGCGGCGCCAAGAGGTGCGAGATGCAGACAGGGCGGCGCACGGGGTAGCGGCCTGGATGCGGCGCTGAACGGTGGTGCGAGAAGCGGTGAGGGGCTGCGACGCAGAAGCAGTGCGGGTCGCGGACGTGGTGCGAGTCGCGGATGCGGCGCGGGCTTTGGCTGGCGCTGGTACTCTGGCGGTGGCGGGCGGACGGGCAGGTCAAACCAGTTTGTTGTTGCTCTAGGCGAAGGGGGCGGCGATAATGAGAACTGGAGAGGGAGAGGGAGATAGAAAGAGAGAACGGGAGAAGGGATTAGGGTTAGAGATTAGAGGAAGGGAAAAACATACATTCATCCAAGATGGTTCAAAGGAGTACAAGCGCTCTCCCTTTATATTAGCGGGGTGCGAACAGAGAGACGAATATTTCGCCGAAAATAAATGCTCGAAATAAAATACAAATGCCCGAATATAAATGTTGAAATAAAAGATATGACGCGGCTATGCCGTGATCTCCTCCAAGGGCTCGATGGGGCCATGCGATGAGCGCACTCGGCGCGTGTATACTTTCCTTTTGGGCTCGTTGTCGTGTAGTTCCGTGACATTGTGCATAAGAATTTATTTCACTAAGAATAAGAAGAAAGAAGATACAAGACACACCAATTTCAAATTATTTTAGTGTCACTAAGAGAGAGAGTTTTTCTTACTCAGCAGTTGTGTTGAACCTGACTTCGGACATTCCTTTCCAAGTCGAGGGATATGCCTAGGATAAGCTTCTGATGATTTCTACTTTTAATTTGTCTTTCCTTTAAATTGTTGTATCATTTATTTATGAACTTAGATGTATTAGACTCTTTTAAATTTCAATATTTCAGACTATTTTCTCTTTTTATTTCTACTTGATTACGTGAATCAGATTTTGAGGTATTTATTTAACCTAACAGTAATTTTAAAAATTTCCACTGTGTACTTAAGATACCTGCTACGTACTAATTTATTGACTGTTGCTTAGTTTGCTTCATATCACAAGTGCTGATCGGGCTTATGAATTGTTAAACTAGGTAGGGGTGTTACTTACACAATATAAAAATAGAAACTAAATACTTTTTGTTTTTAATAGCTCCGTACTTGAAATATTTATGCATTAAAATTTTTTTTTTGGGAACCACTCTTTACCGGTGTTATTCCCATTATTTATGTATCCAGACAAATGCTTGCTTTTGACTGAATCTACACTACCAGGTAGTTCATTTAGCATCAATTCGACATCGAAATTTGGTGAGCCTTTTGGGTTACTGCCAGGAAAGTGACATGCAGATGCTTATCTATGATTACATTCCAAATGGGGGCGTTTCCACACACTTATATGGTCTCTTTCTCTTTCTTCTAGGTCTATATAGATTTTAGTAAAAACATGAATTAATTCAATCTCCTTGACCTTATGCCAGGTGCAAGTCAGGAATCAGCTAATAAGCTTGAATTCAAGCACAGGCTTTCAATAGCCTATGGCGCGGCTAAAGGTAATGGTTTACATGGCAACTTTTTTCACGGTCTCTCACTTAAATAGCCTGTAAAACTTTGGGATAAGACCATTGATGAAGTATTTGCTGTTCTGAAATCTGTTGTCATTTATGGTTGCTAGGTTTGGACCATTTGCATTCTCTAAGTTCTCCTCTTGTGCACATGAACTTCAGAACAACAAATGTCCTAGTTGACGAAGATTTCATTTCAAAAGTTGCGGATCCGGGAGTTCGAATGTTATTGCAAAGAGTTGATGGTGTTGGGTCTTCCCGAACAACACTGGATGATCCTTTCATTGATCCCGAGTAAGATAACTTCACTATAAACTGTTATCTCAAAACTAATGTAATTAATTTGGATATCCCAAGTTACTAGGAAGATATTCTGTTAATATTTACGCATTCAATGATTTCCAACCTGCCATTATTTTTGTGTAGGATGAAGGAGCTCGGAAGATTTTCTAAAAAGAGTGATGTATATAGTTTTGGAGTTTTTCTTGTTGAATTAGTGAGTGGTCGTGAGATCAGATCTGAGAAAAGCGCCAGAAAATGGGTATGCAAGAACCTTCTTTCTATGTTCTGTTTTGAGTTTCACGGAACTACTTACAAGAGAAAAGATACTAATATTGTTGGTAATGAGTGAATTTTGTACTTAATTATCTAGATCTTCATCACATCACACCTACGTTGCCTTCATGCATTTGCATGAATCTCTAGACATTAAACTAGTTTGACCTAAAACTACAAGTGTCCTATTGTCAGCTTATTGAAACCTACTTACCCGAGGGCTGACTGGCCCGCTAATACTTTTTGCCTAACCGATATCATGAATGTTGTATCCCTTCTCCCTACTTCTCTAATATTACCCCTTTATTCGCGACACATGTTGCTAGTCGAGAAGCCCTCCTCAGGACGTCCCGAGATGGCATGATGATTCACTCTGCACTCATAACAAGATATTTATCTCTATCGTTCAGCCGCCCATCTCGATACCTTTTTCGTCAAGCTTTATGTGACCGATTCTCCTTTCCCATTTTTCTCCGCCCTCGCTCTTCTCCCTTCCCGCTCTTCCCTTTTCTTGCTCTTTGCTCCTCTCTTACAAAGGATCATCTCGCCGGCGCCATGCTTCACTCATCGAGAACTCTGCTTATACACCACTCCTCCGATTTCTCTGAGATGTTTACCGACTAAGCGGAGCTTGTCTTGTTTCCACTAACTCCCGCTCCATTTTGAGGGTAGGCGCATTATCTTTAATCCATGTTTATACGGACAAATCTTCTAATTTCCCCCCAAAACAACAATTTTTCCCAGATACAAACGGGGTATCTCCCTACTACTATACACATGGTGCTTGGGTGGCAGATCGGGGTCTGACAGTGGCGCTGACATGCCCACTTGTTCCTGACACCACTCGACAACCTGAGTTCCACCATGAGATGGTGACTTTATCCATGCTTGCTTATATATAGTTTGGCTTGAAAACAATAGAGATATCAATATTACCCCCTTTTTTGACGATTCTTTCGTTCTCCTTCTAATTTCACTTGGAATCAGGAGATCTTGACTTTTTTGGGAGGGGGAGCACATTTTACATGCTCCCAAGTGTGGGATGAGACCTCCGATGATCTTCGGCCGCCTCCATTGTTCTCAGCTATCATCAAGTAAGGTTATTCCTGGTCACATACATTTCATGGTCCAAATATGTGTTGTTTTCTGTCACCTGAACTACTTTTATTTCATCTGACATTTTTATTTAGTTCATCGTAGACCAATTTGATAGCTACTGCTACTCTTATAGAACTAAAGAGAAATTCCTGAGAGTGCAAATCCTTCGATGCCCTCGGGGTGCAGGCACAAACCCCCCAAATACCCAGTTGCTGAATTGGCAGGGCCCCGTCTGGTCTGCTTAGGATGAGGGAGAGACTGAACCGGTTGGTTCAGTCTCCTATGCCTTTGATCCCTTTCGATGGTAAATCGCTCCGAACCGGCTCCGGGTCATATCATTCCCGCTGTCTTCGAAAAACTGCTTGTCCTCAAGCTGAAACTCAGGATATGTCTCTTTAAGCTCATCGTAACCCACCCAAGTCCGTTCTGACTCACCCATGCCCTTCCAGTGGACCAGTAGTCGTACGATGGACCTCCTCCATACCTTTTTAATCCTTGCTTCAATAAACTTTTCCGGTATCGGCCGGATTTCGCTCAGCTGCATCACATCTGGCAAGGGGCTAATATTTGGAGTGTTCCCTTGTACATCCTTTTTGAGCAGCAACACATGAAAGGTTGGGTGGATACGGGAGTCCGCCGGAAGCTCCAGGGTGTACGCCACGACCTCCACCTTACTCAGGATTTTGAAGGGCCCGTGGTAGCGGTGTGCATGCTTCTGGTTCTTCGTTCCTGCGACTGACAATTGTTGGTAAGGTTGTAACTTTAGGTGCATCCACTCCCCTACCTTGAAACTTTACTCTCGCCGATGCTTATCTTCTTGGACCTTCATGCCACCGATGTGCTTTCTAAAGATTCTCCTTCAGCTGTTTTAAGTTGTCGTCCCGCCTTTTTAATGTCATCTCCACTTCCGGCACCACGAAAGATCCTCTCTCATAACCCCTAAGTGTCGACGGTGCTCTCCCATACAAGCTTTCGAATGGAATCATCTTTGCCGCTATTTGGTATGTTGTATTATACCAATACTCTTCCCATGGAAGCCATTTACTCCACTGGTGGGATTTACCCGCAATGAAGCATCTCAAATATGTCTTCACGCTTCTATCTAGGACCTTCGTCTGCCCGTCTGTCTTGGGATAGTTGGTTGTGCTCATGCGTAAGGACATCCATGTTAGACGAAAGAGTTCCTTCCAAAATTTGCTAGTGAACACGGTGTCGCAATCGGAGATAATGGAATTCGGTATCCCATGCAGTTTCACCACCTCCCGGATGAAGGCTTCTGCCACGGTCTCTGTTGTGCAAGGGTGCAAAAGCACAATGAATTGCCCTGTGATTTGGGTAACCCCTCTATGAAGTCCATCTTGATGCTCTCCCATGTGAGCTCTGGAATATCTAGCAGAATCAGTAACCCTGCTGGAGTGGCCGTATTGTACTTTTGCGTTTGACACTCCTTTCAATTCTTCACGTGTTGTACTACATCCTCTTTCAATCCCCTCTAATACACATTCTGCTCGATCCGTTGATATGTCCGCGTCATTCCGGAATGCCCTCTGCTGGGGGTGCCGTGAAACTCGTGGAGTAACTGCTGCCTCAGTGGGGATCCTGGTGTCACCACCAAGCGTCCCTTGTAATACAAATGACCATTAATGATATGACAGCCCGCTTCCAACCCCCTTCATTCTGCATTATCTGTCAATATCTGACTTAGCTCCTCATCGGCTAACACCTCCCGATGGATATCTTCAACTATGTTCAAGACCAGCGTTGAGAGCGAAAATAGAACCCGTCGGAGGTAAACGTGAAACATCAGCTACCTTATTCTCCTTTCCCTTACGGTATTCTATCTCATAATCGTACCCCAACATCTTTGTTACCCACTTCTGTTGTTCTAGTGACGAGACCCGCTGCTCCAGGATGTATTTTAAGCTCTGGTGCTCGGTTCGTATTTTGAAGTGCCTCCCGACGAGATACGCCCGCCACTTTCCCACTGCATGCAAGATCACCAACATTTCCTTTTTGTACACCGAAAGTCCTAACGCTTTCTCCTGAATCACTCTGTTGTAGTATGCCAACGACCTTCCTTCCTGCATCAGCACCGCCCCCAAGCCGGCTCTAGACGCATTTGTTTTCACGATAAACAACTTGGAGAAATTTGGTAATTCTAACACCAGGGTCGTCACCATAGCCTCCTTCAGTGATTCGAATGCTAACTCAACATCCCTCTTCCAATCAAATATCCCTTTTTGAAGTAATGTCATCGGCGGTTTAGCAATCTTCCCGTAGTTCTTTACGAACTTTCTGTAGTATAGTCCCCAAAACCCTCTCAACATCTTGATGTTGGTGGGCGTGGGCTAATCCCTCATGCTCTGAATTTTCCTTCAGTCCGGTCGAATACCTTCTCTATTCACTAGGTGACCCAGATACTCCATTTCCTGCTGTCTGAAAGAGCACTTCGACCTATTCACGTAACATTTTTGTTCCTTGAGAACTTGCAGCACCATACTTAGGTGCTCCGCATGTGCCTCCAAACTCGGACTGAAAATGAGGATGTCATCAAAGAAGACCAACACAAACTTCCGCAACCACGACCTGAATGTTTCGTTCATGACTTCCTAAAAGGTCGTCGGCGCATTCGTCAACCCAAAATCCATCACTAGGAATTCGTGGTGTCTCTCATGTGTTTGGAAGGCTATCTTTTCTACGCCCCCTCCTGCATGTGGATCTGGTGGTACCCCGACCTCAAGTCCAACTTCGTGAAATACTGAGCTCCTTGCAATTCATCCAAAAGCTCGTCAATGATCAAGATTGGAAACTTGTCTTTGGCTGTAACCCCATTGAGCGTTATGTAGTCTATGCAGAATCTCCAAGTTTCATCCTTCTTTTTCACCAATAGGACCGACGAAGAAAATGGGCTTGTGCTGTGTCGAATGGTCCCTTCTCGCAACATATCTCGGACGCATTTCTCGATCTCCTCCTTTTGTATGTGAGGATACCTGTATGGCCGATCACTGGTGGGCGCCATCCCCTCCTTAATCATGATCATGTGATCGCATGCTCGTTGTGGTAGCAACTCTTTTGGTATCTCAATACAACCTCGAACCTTCCCAATACCTCCTGTAAATTTTCTGGGATCCCTTTCGTCTGCTCCCCAGGTTCTCCTCCAATCAGGACCCAAGCATGGGGTAGTCTTGCTCAACCCATTTCTCCAGAGACAATACAGTGGTTTCTTTCACCAACGGGCCCGTATTACTTTGCATCTTGTGCTTCTTCCCACCATGTGTGAACTCCATGGTCATGTTTTCCCAGTCGTTCATAACTAATTTCAATCGCCTCAACCACTGCACCCCCAATATTACATCTGATCCCCGAACCGGTAGTATATACAAATCCACATAACACCCGAATCCCTGTATCATGAGTGACACTTACCTCACGACCCCTGTGCACTGCAGAAGATTCCCGTCTTCCACGAACACCGTGAACACCTTATCCTTCGTTGGTGTGATGGCTAGTTTCTTGGCTATCTCAGTGTTGATGAAGTTGTGAGTGCTACCACTGTCAACCAGTATGGGAACCTTCTGGTCTGGCACCCTTTTTGTCATCCTCGCCGTGGAGGGTTGTCCTCCCCCTTCTAAAGCATAAATAAAAATTTCAATCTCCTCAAATTCGAGGACCTCCCTCTCCTCGGATGAGCTGTCCTCGTTGGTCTCTGATTCGTCCTCCTCTTTCAGCATGTATACCTGAACCACCTTATACTTGTGTCCGGGAACAAATTTCTTGTCGCAAGTGTAATGCGGCCTCTTGATCCGCCGATCTTGCATCTCTTGCCACGACAAGCGCTTTACTGTTGCTTCTTTCCTTATGGATGGATTGTTGGTTCCTTCGGACGTACCCTGTTCTCCTTCCTTACCGTTCTCTCGGTAAGCTGATGTCGCCTTGCGTCTTCCCAGTTTTTCCTCGTACAACCGGGCCATCCCAATGGCATGAGCTATGCTTCTTGGCTGAAATGCATGCACCTCATCACTGATTTTTTCCTTGAGTCCGGCCATAAAACACCCTATAAGTGCCTTCTACGACCACTGCACCCGGTTAGCTAATCTTTCAAATTCCTTTTGTACTTGTTGACTGTCCCTATCGGTCTCAGCTTAGTCAGCATCATATCGAAGTCCTCATACTCGGTCGGTCCAAAACTCGCGTTGAGCCCATCGCAGAATTCCTCCCATGTGGGGTAGGGTCGCTGCTTCCTCCACCAGCTAAGCCACTGATAGGTATCCCCTTCTAAATGAAAAAACGCGATGTGCACCCAATAGTGCTTGGTAAGCTCATGGTACTCAAAAAACATCTCGGCCCTCTCGATCCATTCTAGTGGATCTCTGTTTTTGTACTTAGGAAATTCCATCCTCGTCAGACAAGGTTGCACTGGGGGGGGGGGGGGGTTGCTACGGTGCCCTCGCTTCTGGGAAATCTGGCGGCTCTCCCCATCCTTGATTCCACGTTCCCCCATTCTCCCCTGGCCTTCCCTTGCCTTGCATGATGGGTCCCCGGCCCCAGTGGTCCTCCACTAGCGCTTCTCCTTCCCATCGGTGTGGGGTTCGTGCGCCCCCAAGCCATCCCATATCGGTTCCATTGCTTCCTTCTCCTTCCTCCCAACCCACATGAGGCTGCTGCAAGTGCTGACCGTCGCCTCTTCCTCTATCCGCCTTTCTCTGACTCCTGTCATCCTTCCGCCAAGCCACATGCGGCTGCCGATGCTAGCAGAAACTCCTCGGATCCATGGTGAAGCCGCAGGAGCCCCTCAAGCCTTCGTTGGTCCCCCAGACGCCTCGCAACCACTGTCCCTATGCTCGCTCGGGACGGCGGCCCCCCTAGCCCCGCTAGGCCCGTCGATTCCGCCATCCACCGCAATCGGCAGTGTTGGAGAAAACCGTGAATAATGATGATAATGCAAAAGAGGGCTGCCCCCTCTATATAGGGAGACAGACACACCAATAATACAGGAAATAAAAAACAATACATATTGTAACACTCCCCCTCAAGTTTGGCATGAGATGTTGATCATGCCCAACCTGACAACAATTCTTCCAAAAGTACTTCCACTTAGACCTTTCGTGAGAATATCAGCAAGTTGTCTATCTGATGGAACGAAGGGAGTACACACAAGTCCTTTTTCAATGTTTTCCTTGATGAAATGACGATCAACTTCAATATGCTTCGTACGATCATGCTGGACAAGAATGTGTGTGATACTAATAGCAGCCCTATTATCACAATACAACTGAATGGACTCATCTCTAAGGAGTCCCAGGGCATTCAGTAATGATCGCAACGAGAGGCCTTTACAAATGCCATGGGGCATATCACAAAATTCTGCTTCAGCGCTTGATCTTGCCACATGTTTTTTACTTCTCCAGGTAACAAGGTTTCTACCAACCAGTGAACAATACCCTGAGGTAGATCGCTAATCGTTGACAGACCCGACCCAATCAATATCGGTGTACACCTCAATGTTTAGATGAATTGGAGGAAAATAAGACCGCACTCCTAGGCGAGGGCTTAAGATACCTGAGAATTCTGTTGGCAGCATCTGCATGACGAGTTTTCGGGGCGTGCATAAATTGGCTGATAACACTCACAACATAAGCTATATCTGGACGGGTATGAGCCAAGTAGATCAGTCTTCCTACAAGCCTTTGAAATTCAGGTATGTCTTCAACCTCCTCTCCATCGTCACGACTCATTCTGTGGTTCTATTAAATAGGGGTATCCGCTGGTCGACAACCACTCATCCCAGTCTTCTCAAGGAGGTTCAGAGTATACTTCCTCTGAGAGATAAAGATCCCATGTTTGGACCTTATCACTTCAATGCCTAAGAAATATTTGAGAGCGCCCAGGTCCTTTATCTCAAACACAATGATCAATTTTTTTTAGAAGCGTGATTTCTTCCGCATCATCGCCTGTGATAACAATACCATCAACATAAACAATGAGAGCTATAAGTTTACCAGTCTTGTGCTTGATAAATAGAGTATGATCTTAGTTTTCCTGGTGATATCCAAAGGACGACGTGGCTTTATGAAATCTCCCAAACCAAGCCCTTGGAGACTGTTTCAGTCCATATAGGGCCTTCTTCAACTTGCAGATGTTTCTCACTGAACTCCTAGGAGTAAGGCCTGGTGGGAAAGACATATAAACTTTCTCTTTCAGATTCCCATGGAGGAAGACGTTTTTGACATCAAGTTGCCAAAGATCTCACCTTTTACAAGCAGCTCGGGATAAAAGAACTCTGATAGTGTTCATCTTTGCTACAAACACAAACATTTCCTGATAGTCGATTCTCGGTGTCTAAGTGTACCCTCGTGCCACCAATCTTGCCTTACATCTTTCAACCACACCCTGTGAATTTTGTTTGACAGAGAACACCAATTTGCATCCAACCGGTTTCTTTCCAGGAGGGAGAGACCCTAAGTCCCATGTATTGTTCTTTTCAAGCACATCCATTTACTCAAACATCGCCTCTCTCCACACAGGAATCTCCAGAGCACTCTGCCAGGATATGGGTATGGATATGGACGCAATGGAAGACACAAAGGCCTTATGCAATGTGGAGGAGGAGTCATAAGAAACATAATTAGAAATTGGTGTTTAGTGCAGGACCTGATACCTTTGCGGAGAGCAATTGGAAGCTCAGAGGGCCCTGAGTCCGGGTCCAATGATCGTTCTGGTAGCAGGTCAAGGTTGTCGGTGGGCATCTTTCTCCTCTGAGTGTACACCTGCAAAGGAGGAATAGTAGTATGGATACACTTCCGACGGTAGAGGCTCCCCCTGAAGTGAGGGATGCAAAGGAGGAACAGGCAGATGTACAGACGGTGAGGGCGAAGATGAAGAGGGCAAAGGGGAAGAAGCACCCGGGGCAGGATAATAGGCCTCAGTTTCACGAAACGTGACATCCATGGTAACCAAAAACCTCTTCATAGGAGGATAAAAACATCTGTACCCCTTTTGAGTAGGAGAGTAACCAACAAACACACACCTAATAGCTCGAGGATCAAGCTTTGTGGGAGGAGGGTGATGGATGTGGACAAAGCAAACACAACCAAACACCTTATGAGCGAGCCGATAGGACGGGACTCGAAGTGTCCCAAGGGGGGTGTTATTCCCAAGAATACGAGATGGCATGCGATTGATAATATATGCAACCATAAGGACATCCCCCCAGTAATACTTGGGAAGATGCATGGTGGACAAGAGACAGCGAACAACTTCCAGAAGGTGACGATTCTTATGCTCCACAACCCCATTTTGGGCAGGAGAATAAGCACAGGAGGTTTGGTGTATAATGTCATGATCAACCAGATATTCCGCAAAGCGTGAATCCAAATATTCACGACCATTATCACTTCAAAGGATCTGAATTTTAACATGATACTGAGTAGAGATCATGTTATGAAACTTTTTGAAGGTGGGAAAACGTCGCTCTTGTTTCGTAATAAATACAACCAAGTAGTTCAAGAAAAACAATCAATAAAAGTGACAAACCAAGCACAATTAGAAATAGAGGATACGGGTCCAGGACCCCAAACATCAAAGTGAATCACAGAAAAATGAACAGAACTTGACAACGAAACATGATTAAATGAAGTATGACAATGTTTGTTAGCAGTACAGACATCACAAACAAAAGAAGTAAAGATAGCAACAGACATAGCAGGTAACAATAGCTTCATAACAGGGATAGATGGGTGTTGTCCTAAGCGACAATGCCAGGAATATAGATCGAATGTGCTGGAGTGAAGGGCCTGAGAAGGTGCCACCGGGCAGGAGTCGAGCACGTACAAACCATTGACCAAACCACCAAAGCCAATCACCATCTCCGTCTTCAGGTCTTGAAACACACAAGAGGAAGGATGAGATGCTACTGAGCAGTTCATGGAATTAGTCAAATGGCTAATAGACAATAAATTGCGTGTGAAATTTTGAACACGCAAGACCGATGAAAAGGTGAGAGAGGAACAGAAGATGGAGCCCTTCCTAGCAATAGAGGAAAGGGAACCATCAATGATGCTCACCTTGTCACGACCAGAGAGAGGAGTATAGGAGAAAAACCTGAGGCGGAGCCAGTCATATGGTCGGTGGCTCCGGAGTCAATGATCCAGTGAGTGGAAGGGTGAGAAGCAGCAGAGTGAGCACTTGGAGTTCCAGTGTGGGCATACGAAGACAGTGCAGAAGGCTCCGTAGAGAGGCCTTACATCATGCGGCAAAGTGCAATGACTTCATCAGCACCATATAAAGCAGGAGAAGTATCGATAGCAGCATCTGTGAGATGGGAAGAACAAGGAGGTGTGCGACCAGTGGAGCGGCCGATGCCACGACCACCACGAGGGGGAGCACCACCTCTCGGTGGAGGAAAACCATGAAGGCGAAAGCAGGTGTCCCTGGTTTGTCGGGTCTTCCCACAATAATCACAGAAGAGGTGGTCTTTATCAGTACCCTTCATCTTAGAATCACGGATAGGACGAGCCCCCATCAATGAAGGGGTACCAGCAACTAGAGCAGAACTTTCAGGAGCAAGGTCGGGAATAAGAGACTGACGACGATCAAACTCCTGTTGGACAATGCTATAAACCTCCGGAAGGGACGGTAACAGAAACGTCCCAAAATCTGAACACTAATCTGATCCAAGTCCCGATGTAGGTCATGAAGAAACTCAAAGGTCCGGTTGCGATCCCCCCGGGCACAGACCATAGCCTCATCAACAGGGCTAACAAAGGTGAGGGAATCAAAATGATCGTATTCTTGATATAACTGAGTCAACTCCAAATAGTACGCAGATGGGGGGACGATCACCCTGGCGGAGTAAGGATATCTTCTGTCTCAACTGGAAGATCTGGGCAGCATTTCCCTTCCGAGAATACGTGTTCTCAGCACGACGCCAAATATCAACTGCAGTATCTAGAAAGAGGTAGTGTCGAGCGATTGACTCCTGCATCGAATTCGTTAGCCAAGACATGAATAAGGAATTTTCGGAATCCCATTGAGGCCAATCAGGGGCAGTCTTCTCCGGTTCCGTAGTTTGCCCAGTGACATATCCAAAGAGGTGACGACTCTTAAGAGCAAGAGTGATAGAGCGCGACTAGGACAGATAATTTAAATCATCTATCAGATAGTGGTAATCTGCGGAGTATTGTGATCATGACTCCCACGCAGATGACTTGCAAGAGGAGGAATCAGAGAGGGAATCGGTGTTGAGGTAGAATCGCTGAGCATCGACATAGTAGCTCCAGAATAGAAATCCAGAGATCACACGCCACACAAGGCAACAAGAGCAACCAATTCCACCAAGCAACAACCGAATTAGGAGATAGGAGGAATAGAAATCAACTTCATCTGATAACAGAGCAACAATCCCTAGGAGACGACGCCAGAAGGAAGGCTGACCTCACCACATATCTGGCGCCGGAAGAGGAAGGGCTACAAGCCTTAGGAAGCCCGACTACGGCTGAGAAGGATGCGTTGGAACCGGCGCTGGAAGAGCCGCGGGAAACGCGCGTTGGAAGTCTGACGAAGAATGTTCCGCGGAAGCCCGACGCCGATCGACGCGTAAAGAGAGGAGGAGGTCGACGACGATGCCTGGGAAGGAAAAAGAGGTGTCAAAAAGAGGAGGCGGGAGGAGGAGACACGCTGGAAGAAGGGCGCTGCGGAGGAGAGGCAGCGTAACGACGGGATCGGGAAGGAGCGGCTAGGGCACCAGTTTTGCGGGCTTTGATACCATGTTGGAGAAAACTGTGAATAATGATAATAATGCAAAAGAGGGCTTGTCCCCTCTATATAGGGAGGCAAACACACCAATAATACAGGGAATAAAGAAATAAAAAACAATACATATTGTAACAGGCAGAACTCCTCCCGCATTTCTTCGGTTGGTTAATGGCTCTCCAACACCGCTAAGGTCGACAACGCCGTCCACTGCCACCCCCTTGTCGCGATCAGGCGTCCTCTCTATGCAGCTTAACTGTTCCCCCGACACTTTCGTCGCCTCCAGGACTGTCACGTGCAAACATTCTTCCCCGTCGCTGTTCTTCTGCGCCAAATCCTGTTTTTAACGCCTCCATAAGATCCCGCAAGCTCTGCTGCCCCTCTTCCAGCGCCGTCAGCCGTGTGTTGTGGTTTCCATCCCCGTCAACGGAGAGTCGGCCTCTGATACCAAATGATAGCTACTGCTACTCCTACAGAACTAAAGAGAAAAACCTGAGAGTGCAAAACCTGAGAGTGCAAATCCTTGGATGCCCTCAGGGTGCAACCGCAAACCCCCCAAATACCCAACCGCTGAACCGGCTGGGCCCGTCCGGCTTGCTTAGGATGTGGGAGAGACTGAATCGGTTTGTTCAGTCTCCTTGGCCTTTGGTCCCTTCTGATGGTAAACCGCTCTGAACCGACTCAGGGTCATATCACGATCAATAACCTCTTTAGTAGCATGCTGTAATGAAATTTCTTTGTTATATTTCCAGAGTATTCATGTTCATGAGATGCACCTGTTATGAGTTATTATGACAAGTTATTTTATAATTATTTGTCTTTATGTCATATTCCTTTTTAGTTCGTTCTCTTTATTTAAGTCAATGTATGCCGCTTATTTCTAATTAGGTCTATTATCCAAGTGTGTCATTTTTCCAACTATGTTCGTTGTACGTCTATCTAAACACTCTCTTGGGTCTTATAATGTACACGATAATTAATCTATTTTTCTTCCTCTTCTTTGTGGGATATTGGTAGCTTTTTCATCTAACAAGCAAACCCCTCTTAGACAGTCGTGGTTCCGACTCCATGATATCCTCCTTCGCCATCGTCATCTCCTCCTTTGACCTTCCTCCGACTAGGCCTATAATATTTGGTATCTGAGGCTTCCTTCATCCTCAAGACGCCGCTGCTACAACCTTCCTTCGTTTTCTCCCTCTCCCCAGCCCAACAGCCTTCTTGCCACCATTCGCCGCTCGTCGCTTTTTCATAGTCTTCCCCACTCGACACAATCCAACACCAACTCGACATCATCCATCATTAATCGATCGTCCGTGCCCTCGCGGTCGTCTTCCTCCGCCCCCGGAACAACCAACAAACCCTTATCGATCTTCCTCTAGCTTCGAATTGTCATCCATCTTTCCTCTGTCTCGTTGACACCAGAGTCGACCTTTTGTCACGTGTTTCCCTTGAGCCGCCATTGCTATAATTATGCGCGCTTTTCGCGTGAAATTGGTACGCCCGTGTGGGGATTATTTCCTTTTTTGTTCCGTGGAATTGACTGTTGCTTCAGTCGCATGTGAAATTGATCGCAGTTCCCAGACCTTATATTTTTTTCCAACGGCATTTGGTCCACCTTGTGAAATTAATTATTTTCTAGCCAACCTTAAAATTCAAACTCGAGGGCCGATTATTTCCTAGTCAATCGGACTCCACCCCGAGAATTTTACTTCTAACGACATAGGGAAGCGTCGCGGGTCACATGACATGCCAAATTCGTCCGCTCCGCTCACCTATTCAAACTCAAATCGACTCGTAACTCACTTAATATCCTCCGCCCAACACAATATGGGCGACTCATCGGTTCAGCTCACCCAACTTATGATCATGGTGCAGACCTTGATGGTGCAACAAACTACCATTGTGGAACGTCATCAAGTGGCTATTACTGCACTCTCCAAGCGCCTTGATGATCTCTCCATTGCTCCCACACGAGCACGCTTGCAACAATTAGACAGTGCAACCACCAACGACCCTCGTATGCCCTGAGGTTGTTCCCCCGCCGCGCTACACTCGGTTGGAGTTTCCAACTTACGATGCGAAGTCAGACCCCTTAGGTTGGCTCACCAGGTGCGAACAATTCTTTGGCCATCCATATATTTCGGCTGTCGAGCGGCTTCCCCTGGCTTACTTCCATCTTCTCGACTCCATTGTACTTTGGGCCACTCATCTCCTCATCGATCAATCATGACTGACGTGTGAAAATTTCAAGAGCTTCTGCAACCTACGTTTCGGCCCTCGCATCCGCAACAATCCTCTTGGTGCCCTCACGAAACTATGACTGACGGGATCCGTGGATGATTTTCTGGACCAATTTCCGCTTCTTCTAATGCACTTCACACTCCCCTCCAGAGGTGCAGGTCGCCATCTTCACCGCCAAACTTCACGAGCGTCTGCTACTTGATGTCAAAATTGAGGCTCCTCCAGACTTAGTAACTGCTATGAGTTTTGTCTGGTTGTGTGACCGTCGCCTTCAACTGGCACGAGAGGCCTATCCGCCTACTTACACCGACATTCAGCAAGGCCTCCTTGAGGGTCATCTAGCCCCACCAGTCGGTCGACTATCTCTGGCTGATATGATGGAACGATGCGCGCAAGGCTTATGTTATAATTACGATGATCAGTACACTCGCGATCACAGGTACAAACGGTTTTTCTACCTGCAGATCGAGGACTCTGATGATGAAGGTGTTGGCTATGGCGAACACCATTGATCTCCCTCGAGCTTGAGGTCAAGTTCTTTTTTGCAAAGCAGGAGAGTTGTTATGGATTATTATGACAAGTTATTTTATAATTATTTGTGTCTTTATGTCACATTCTTTTTTGTTCGTCCTCTTTATTTGAGTCCATGTATGTCACTTATTTTCAATTAGGTCTGTTATCCAAGTGTGTCGCTTATTTCCAACTATGTCTATTGTACGTCTATTTAAAGACTCTCTTGGGTCTTATAATGGCTCTGGCGGTTGGAGAAGCTCTTTTCCAGCCGCCAGAGCTGTTTTTTACACTGTTTGGGACAGCTTTTAATAAAAATCACTCTTTAAAAAACTGCTCCCAGAGCACTTCTCCCAGAGCTCCTCCCCCCCTGCGTTCAGCGCTTGAAAGCGCTGCTCCAAAAACCGCAAACCATGATTTTTTCCTCCCCGATCCCGATCCCGCAGGGCGACGGAAGGGCGACTTCTCCCGAACGGCGACGCGCATCGGCTACTCCTCCCGACCGGCGACGAGAGATCTTCCCGCAGCGCGACATCCCGATCCCGAACGGCATCGGCGTCTCCTTCCCGCAGCGCGACATCCCGCAGCGCGACATCCCGCATCGATCGACTACTCCCGAGCGACGACCGGCGACAGCAACCATCGACCGAATCAGAGCCGAACGGCGACCGGCGACCAGCCTTACCTCGGCGGCGCTCTTCTCCAGCCCTAGCCTTCGTCCATCGGCTCGTCTGCAACTCCAGCCCTAGCATCCGATTTCAGATTTCCCTCCTCCTACGGATCTGCAACTCCAGCGCTAGCATCGGCGATTTCTCAGGTATATGTTTTATTTTTCTGTGTATGTGCTATATTTTTTGAGTAGTTGTGTTTGTGTTGTGGGTGTGAGTGTGTTTGTATGTGAATGTGAATGTCCTGTGTGTGTGTATGTGAATGTGTTTTGATGTGTGTGTGTGTATGTGTTGGTTTGAATGTGTGTGCGCGTGTATGTGAATGTGTGTGTTTGAATGGTTTGAATGTGTTTGAATGTGTGTGTGTGTGTGTGTGTGTATGTGAATGTGTATGTGAATGTGTTTGAATGTGTGTGTGTGTATGTGTATGTGTTGGTTTGAATGTGTGTATGTGTTGTTTGAATGTGTTTGAATGTGTTGGTTTGAATGTGTTTGAATGTGTGTGTGTGTGTTGGTTTGAATGTGTTAGTGTTAGTGTTTGTGTGTGTGTGTGTATGTGAATGTGTTTTGATGTGTGCTTGTATGTGTTGGCTAAATTAGAAAATTGCTTTTCAAAGCGCACTTCTGCACAGAACACCCAAACAGTCTGCAGCTTTTCAAAACTGCTCCCCAGATATCTATTTCAAAACAGCTATATTCGGACAGCAGCTTTTCAATCCGCCAGAGCTGCCCCAAACAGACCCAATGTATGCAAAATTAATCCATTTTTCGTCCTCTTGTTTGTGAGATATTGGTAGCTCTCTCCTCTAACGAGCAAGTCATGCTTAGGCAGTCACGGTTCCGGCTCCACGGCATCCTCTCCGTCATCATCTTCGTCTCCAACCTTCCTCTGACTAGGCCCATAACAGCAACAGCATCTCAAAGAACTTCTTTGAATTTGGAATAAGTGCAAAATTTGACTGTAGGAGGCTTCTTAACATAGCGATTGATCATTCTCTTCTATAGTATTAACTTGATATTTATGGTAAAATGATGAGACTGCTATGGTATAAACTTTTGAAGCTAATGCTTAATGTCTAAATTTCTTATGCTTGAGAAGACATTTTAATATTTTTATTTATCTTTGAAATGACAGTTTTTGCAGGATATGATCCTGCTTTTCTTTTCTTCTATAATGTATGTGATGGTAGAACTTCTAATTACCTCTACTCTGAAATAAAGAGCGAAGTTCTGTAATGGTCATTTCATCCTTAGGACCTTTAATGTGTCAGATGTTAGCATGCCAAGTAGATCAGTTAGTTGTTGGATCAACCTGATTATTAGCTATAACCAAAATTTTACACCAATTTTTTTATGCTTAACCTTGTAGTAGGTTTAAGTGTCTTGGATCTATTTTAGAGAAAAATGGGAATTCAAACGAGACTATAACTTGTAGAGTTAAGGATGTGTATTTATGATATCATGTTGATTAAGATAAATTTATTGAACTGCATATAAGCCTGTAAACAAGTTGATATCTAAATGGAGTAACAGAAATTAGAGGCTTGATGTATTACAAGATTTTGAAGGATAAATTATGGAATGATTATATTGGAGAAACAACTTGAGTGTCATCTACTGAAAATAAGAAGCGAAAGGGAAGCAAATCAAATTGTATATAGGTATTTTTGGTGAAACAAAATCACGAAGGTATTATTGAATGATGGAAGGATTTCTTAGTTGTCAAGGGTGTACTTAGACAATAAGGATAGATTGTCAAGATACCATTTTGCTTGTTGCCAAGATGAGCATTATCAGAGTTCTTCTATCCCGCACAACTGATAAGATTTAGGACCTTCAATAGCTAGATGTGAAAATTGTTTTTCTCCGTAGGGAGGAAAATTAGGAAATCTTTATGAGTATTTTGTTATGGGCTTCTTTTGATTGACGATCGATGGAGGCGGGGAATACAAGGGGAAGCCCTAGAATGACGGAAAAGATGAGAGAAGATGAAACCCTAAATGGAGGAAGAAGAGAAGAACTTTAGGGGAAGAGAGGAAGCCTTAGAAGGGAAACTTGGAAGAAAATTTATCATTCATTGCCCTCATTACATGACATGACCTCCATATATAAGGTTCTGAATGGCACGAGCGTAAATACTCGAACGTAATAAAATATGTGAAATATAAAAACACTACGACGCATACAACCTATGTAACACCGACACACGACACGACACACAACTCGTCAAATCTTTAAAAATATCATATTCCGACACGCTGAGACACATATTAAAACTTAACAAAAGGTCAAAAAATTTTAGAACATTAACACATTACCATTAAATATCATCAGTAAAAATAATGGATTCCATATCGGGCTCATCCAGTGAAAGATTTGCAATTTCAAGCATGTCAACATCTTCAAACGTGTCAAATGAATCTCCACCAATATCCCACATCTTGGTCTCTCCTTATGCGTATTGTGGATTTTTTTTGGATAGACGACGTAGATTGCTATGTATAAGAACTGGATCTTCTGCACGTTTTGGAGTCATTCTATTTCTTCTCATTGAGTGTATAAATGAGTACATACTCCAATTCCTCTCGGCACATGATGAAGAAAATGGTTGTGCAAGAAGTCTTAAGGCTAAACTTTGTAGCGTAGGTGCACTTGCACCTTGAGAGTCGGGGAATCGGACGCGTGTCGGAGAGTCCGACACTGACACGCTGGGCATTTCGAAGTGTCGGTGCTTCATAGCATATAACTTGATTTGACGCAACATGACTTGATACATAAAAAGGTGAAACAATTCCATGATCTATTCTACAAAGCAATGAAGTCCTTTAAGTACTCTCAGTGTCAAGCTGATCTCGTTCCTTTCATTAAGAGAAAAGGAACTAACCTCACAATCTTAATTGTATATGTAGATGATATGGTGATCAGAAGAGATAGTAGCTAAGAGATAGCTTTTCTGAAATTTCGTATAGAGAAAGAATTCAAAATAAAGGATATGGTTCTTTAAGATATTTCTTGGGAATAGATGTATTTGGATTGATAAGGAAATCTTCATTTCTTAAACGAAAAATATCCTCGACTTACTTGAGGAGACAAGTATGCTATGATGTAAACCATTAAATCACCAGTAGAGGCCACTCATTATTTTATTTTTAGTGATGGTAATTTGATTGAAAAAGCGTCGACCTTTGAGCAAGTGAGTAAGCGATCGATATACCTCTCACATAGTAGGTCATAGATAGCATATGCAGTTTGGCTTCTTAGCTAGTTCATGTATGCTTCTTGATCATCACACCGAGAGGTAGACTGATGCAGGACCATCATAGACTCTTTTAATACTTCAAGTACACTGGAAAAAAGGGATTTGTTCTTTTCTTGTGGGCATATTAGAATTAAGTTCACACTGATTCTACCACTTATAGCAAACATGTAGTAGACGTATATAGAAATGTTGATTCACTGAGATCGGCTTCTGATGAATGCTAGGCATCAGGTTATTGTCCATTTGTAAGTGAGAAATATTGTACATGGAGAAACAAGAAACAAAATGTAGTTGACAAATCCAGAGCAAAGGTAGAATGCAAATCCATGGCCCTTGGTGTTTGTGAAGGTCTGTGATGTATGATCCTTATTAAAGTTTAAACCTTGTGGAAGAGAAGCCCCATTGTCTTTACTGTGACAACAAACATCCATTACCATTGTTCATAACCCAATAAAAAACGATAGAACATGCATTTAAGTTGGCAAATACTTCGTTAGGGACAAAATGTAAGAGGATATCATATTCCTTTCGGTCAATCAAAAGACAAGTTAACTCGTGTTCACAGAGGGGTTAATTGAAGTATGGTCAAATCTCGTGCCCAACTTGAGATAGATCCTCAGAAAGTTTGTGTAATGGGAATATTATCATTATGCAACTCCTGGGTTGAATTATTTTCTTTAACACAAAGAAATGGGACCCCAACGACCAAGACTTAAGAATGCATGGTCACTTCCTTAACTCCTCTCTCACATATGCACCCATGTATCTCTGGATTAAAGCTCTTCTTATGACACCTGGATTCTTATATTAATATAATCTAGATAATAAAGTAACATTTATATTGTCTAATTGATCTATAAGTACTTCTATTGATGCTGTTGCTCCAGATTGGTTGTTGCATTGCTCCTTAATAAACACGAGTTTGAAACGGTTTATATGTTTCCTCCTAGAGTCTCTATCGTTCAGGGTATGTAATGTCGCACAATGCCCGGCAAAGGTGTATTCCCACAGGAGGCGGTGATCCGCTACCCAGTCGGACAATTTGAGTTCGTGGTTGCGTCCGGATGGTGGATCCGAGTCAATTTCATATTTTACTTTTTATGATTTGAGTTGTATTTAACCGCCAGATCGGCCCAAACAGTGTGAGTCGTCCGATTCGGGTGGGTACTTATGTAAATTAATGGTTATGATCATTTATAGTGTTAGGGTTATTTAAAACTGTGTGCAAGTTGAAGGTATCAAAGGTATCGGCGGTTGAAGGTATCAAAGGTTTTGCAAGTTGCAGGAACCGCTCGGCCCCCCTCCTCCTTCTGGTGCGACGCCAGAAAGAGTACCTGGTGCGACTCCAGGCAGGTCCCTTCCTCCCATCCTCCGCATCCCATCCCGCAAACTCCGCTAACCGCTGAAGTCTCTTCCGCCTGCCACATCCTATCTGCCGTCTCTAATCATTCGGCCGCCCATTCCAATAGCCTCTTTCATTTCTACCACCTCCACATTCTTCGTGTCTACTCTCCACCCTGAGCCGACGCCGCTGAAGAGCCTCTGCCTGCCGCAACCAGTCCCTGGCTCCCGCCTCCGCCATTTCTCCCCCTACTCGCAATACTTCTGTAGCCCTTCCTCCTCCTTCTCTGCCCAAAATTAGGGTTTTGAAAGTACGATATTTTATGCAAGTTTTTATTTATTTTTAAAGGTAGGCCGAGTGGGCCAACACGGATCTTATTGTCCTCGTCATCGGCGTGCAAACACAGAAGGAAGGCGTGATATCAGGAGTAGTAGGCGGTAGCCGGCAACACAAAGAAACAATATTTGTTTCTCTATTATCCGGGTCCCCCTTTTTCCTTCACAGATGGGTGCTTTTGTAGAGGGGGGCCCCGGTCTTTAATTTCTTTCCAAAGCTTTTCTTCCCAAATAAGACTCATATTCACGACAGCTATATCTCCCATAATATATTTCCTAAGTAATATTTCTTAATTTAATTTCCCAATCATGTTTCTTAATTAAAACTTTATTATTTCCTTAGTGATAATATCTTTGTGAATTAGATTTATACATTCTTAAATAATTTAAGCTTGTCTTTTTCGTCCAAACTACCTAAAATTACCAGACCTTTTATTTAGGGTTTCATCGGGTAGTCAAATTGATGGGCCGAAAAACTTAAACGACATTGTCGACTGGGAAAATAAAAACATACATTATTTTAAGATAAAATAATATAAGAGTGAAAAAGATAACTGATGCGTGATGGTATCACGCGTTCTCAGAAGCGACAGAGGTTGCTTCAATTCTCTCGGGGTTGATAGAGTTCGACTCCAGCGAGAACTCGCTAAAACTGGCAATAAAGAGATCAGACGTCATCGTTGGTGCTAAATCGGGTGGTATGTCAGGGGTCTCGACAGGTGGCTTGAGTCGCTTTTGAACTTGGAATGGACCAACCCTCCTGCAATAAGCAAATACTCAATCTCCCTTTGAAAAGTATAACTCATGACGATAATGACCGACCATGATTAATTTTTAAAGGTTGCTCACAAATCATTATAGCCGACCCCACTATAGTGGGATAAAGGCTTGAGTGTTGTTGTGCTCGCAAATCATTAATAATCATTTTATGCAATTCATTTAAATAATTAATATGATCATGCACATCAAATGAAATACGTTCATGGAATGGGAGGGGTTGGCAGTCAAAGAGGTGGGGTATAAAAAACTCATAGATAATCTCGGAAGGAGATGTAGTAGGGGCGATGCTTAGAATTATCAAATATGAAATTTGCTTGTGGAGATACAAGATCTCATTTCTTTAGATTCTCCCCGATGAAATTCCTAATAAAGATCTCCAAACTCCTATTAACGACCTCGGTCTATCCATCGATTAGAAAGTGATAGATGCTACTAAATTCGAGTTTGGTGCTCTCTCGACCTGTTACTTTGTTCCAAAAAATTGATATAAAATATTTAATTTATTATTGCAACTCCACAAATCCACTTATATCTAACTTAGTACTACGAAATTTAAAATTGATCGCAATTTTATCATGTAAAAGTTTTCGGAGAAATCCTTTAAAATGCATGTCTCTACAAGGAGTTAAAATTTTAGGGATTTTTTTAACCTTCTATCATAAATCTTCCTAAACTGATAAATAACGTGACGTTAAATTTCAGTGTGCAAGTCTAAACTCAAAGGATAGTGAAGTGGACTAAGAGTGTGATCACCAAATACAAAGTCAATATAAGATGATGACGCAAATGTGAGTGACAAGTGATCATCAAACAGAATGATTTCGGGCTCAGGGATAGGAAATTTTAGTAGACTAGGTGACTCAGGAGATACTGAAATCGAATCCATGTCATCTAAGATGAGTGACTCGTCACTAATATGTTCTTCTTCCTGGTGCAGGAGCTCAAGAAGAAACTCATTGATTAAAGGTTGTAATTCTGTGGGGGTAAGTGGAGTCGCACTCTCAGTCTGGATGAGAAAATGACAAACAAGACACTCCATCCCGGAGCTGGGCCTCTGGAAGAGACTCTATGATTGGAGGGAGTGCTATAGTGAGGATAAAGTGCTCATAGGGGTGGTAACACTGGGGGAATCTATGTCCTTAAAAGTTGGGGCAACGACGAAGTTAGGAAGAGGCCTATCAGTAGACCTAAACTCAGACTCCACCATACGAGCCATACTAGAAACTTCTTCTAAATTGCGATAATTGTGCTACTCCAGTTGATTCCTAAGAGAATAGTGTAAGCCGTGCAGGTAACCGAATACAGTCATCATATCGCCCTCTTGAATATCTAACCTACACTGAAGGACTAGAAATTCGCGAGTGTATTCATCCACCGATAAACTCCTCTGTTGTAAATTATGGAATCTATGATGTAAAGTTTGGAGATAGCCGAGGGAGACATAGTGCTTGTGCAACTCCATTTTAAACTCAACCCAAGTAGTTATGGGAGGCAACCATAACTTTTCTCTCATGTGCTCTAATTGTTTCCACCAGTCTAATGCGGGTCCCTTGAGTCTACTGGTCACATACTCGATTTGCCTACTCAAATGCATTTGACTCCGACTCATGAAAATTTTCATGCTATGACACCAATTTAAGTATTCATTAAGTTCTAGACGTCCATAAAAATCGCTCGGATGTGTGTACTCTAAGCTCTTAGGATTAGTGTTCTCTCTTTGCCATAAGTAATTTTTGTTGGTGAGAGACTATCATTTTTGATAAATTTTTAATTCGAACGTTTAAATCTCTCGTGTTATTTTCTTTACGTACGTGATTTTTCATTATTTTTTTAATACTTAGAGACTAAATTTTTTTTACTGATGATCTTGACATTTTTTAAATTAATTTTAAATCATTTTTTTAGAAAACAAAAGAACCCTTAATGCTTAAAATAATAATTGCTCAAATATACTAAATTTTTTTTAAATGAGATTACCCGAGTGGATATATAAGGAAAAAATTATTTTATTGTTTTATTATCTTTACTATCATTATTCTTTTTAAAAAGTCAACTTAAGTGAGAAGATTTTTTCCTTTGAAACACCGATCGATCAATTCACAATAGGAGCGAATCGAACCTAACTCTAATACCAAACTGATGTAGACTAAAATTAGGGTTTTGAAAATATGATATTTTATGCGAATTTTTATTTGTTTTTAAAGGTACGCCGAGCGGGCCAACACGAATTTTGCGCGTGAAAACACTCTTGATGAGGAATTTTGCTAAATCGTTAATCATTATTCGAAGATCTTTCCTCGAGCGGCTACCGGGTTGAACCAAAGTGAGATCCACGCAACCACAAGCAAAAACACAAGTAATAATTTATGAATAACAACAATTAAAAATAGTAGGAACATGTGAGATAAGCTTAAAATTATTTAATGTAATGCATAAACTAAAGTCAATTAATTGGGGCAAGGATTCAGATGATGATACTGCAAGGGAGACAATCTTTCCTGGATTCTTCGCGCAAGTGAGGGATGTCGGCAGGTACGAAAGATGAAACGTCGACAGGTAACGGAAGGTGAAGTTGTTGTCGACGTTACTTGTAAGCAGAAACAAGACTCGATCAGGTCGCTGAAGGAGGAGTCAACGACAACCCGTTCGGCGTCTACGAGTTTGGGCACAGTTGGGCCGTCGACAGAAGAGCGAGCCGACGATGGATTTTCGGTCGAAGATGGCGGTTGTTTGGGAGCGGTGGTGGGGCCTTGATGGAGGATTCGTTATGTCGTCCTCGTCGTCGGCGTGCGAACACAAAAGGAAGGCGCGATATCAGGAGTAGCAGGCGGTAGCCGGCAACACAGAGAAGGAATATCGGGCTCCCCTTTTTCCTTCACATATGGGTGCTTTTTTAGTGGGGGCAGCCTTTAATTTCTTTCCAAAGTTTTTCTTCCCAAATAAGACTCCTGTTCACGGCAGTTATATCTCCCATAATATATTTCCTAAGTAATATTTCTTAATTTAATTTCCCAATCATATTTCTTAATTAAAACTTTTTAACTTCCGTCTTAGACATAATATCCTTGTGAATTAGATTTATACATTCTTAAATAATTTAAGCTTGTTATTTTCGTCCTAACTACCTAAAATTAGCGGACCTTTTATTCAGGGTTGAATGTTCTTGGATTGAATGTTTCAGATAGTCTTTTCTCTCTTATAAACAAGTTGACTATGCTATGTTTCATCAAACATCAGATACTGACTGTCATTGTTTTGATATACAGTGATGACAGATATTATTGATTGAGATATTTAGGCTATTCCCTCTCTTAAACAATGAATTTAGAGCCAATATGAGATGTAGAATGTTGGATTTTTTTCATTGCTTATTAGGAACATGTTAGAAGTCACATGCTTTCTAACTAAGGTGTCTCTCGCAAATATTATCATTGAACTGAGTCTGAACCATTTTATGAAAGACTTGAAAGCAAGAAAAAACTTGATTTTTTCTTTTAAAGATAGACCCAAGTAGTGTGGATAAACAACCGATAAATGTGACAAAACAATAAAAACTAGATAAAATAGACGAAGACCAAACATCAAAATGTATACAACAAAAGGGGTGCTATTAGGAGAAGATAAATACGACAAGAAATGTCTAACATGCTTTGACATTTCACAACATCACAAGTGAAAGTTTTAATAAAAGGAAAAAAGCAAGAAACAGTTTTTGAAGATAAACAATAGAGGGATGCCCAAGACACAAATGGCTGCGTATAACATCAGCAGTAGTAACAATAGAAGAAGAAAGCTTGAGGCAGGAGTTGAGAATCCAGGTAGTACAAGCCACCTCAGTTCCTACAACTATCAATGGTCCGCTTCGTACCCAATTCCTGAAAAACACATGAATCAAGAGAAAAGGTTAGATAGCAGTTAAGAGATCGAGTGATGTTGCTAATCAAAAGCAAATTTCAGGGAAAAGAAGGAACATGTTGTACTGAGGAAAGGGAATAAGATGGAGAACATGGAATTCCTCCTTTGCCCACAATGGGGGGCAAGGTATCATTAGCTAAGATAAATTTGTCTTTACCAAACAAAGGTGTGTAGGAAATAAAGTTTGAGGGTCCAGTCATATGATTGGTGACTTCTGAGTCAATGATCCAATCAGAAGGTGTGGTGACAACATGAGCATTGGGCATAACAACAGTAGCAAAGGAAGTAGAAGCACTGGAGGCAGTGGCAGACTGGGAGTGGAGAAGATAACGGAGAGCATCCAATTCATGTGCGATGAAATGTCCCGGTGGATGACAAATAGACTCTTCATAGACTTCTGTAGAGTAGGTACTTATTAATGTTCTTATTGATTTAAATGTTTTTTTGCATGTATGTTATGAAATGTATAAATTAAATATAATCAATTTAAGACAATAACAAATATAATAAATTTAAGATAATAAAAAAAATGTTGCATAAAATTCGGTGGTGGAACTTGAAGATGAAAAAGCAGGTTGCTTTCAAGAAGACAGTTATGGAACAACTAATTGATGACCCTTATGTTGTTCCTAATATCTCATGGGAAGTTATGTCTTCACATTCAAGGATAAGTGGAAAGAACGTATTTGGAGTATCAAAAGGTCGTGCACCCCCAAATAAAGAATCTTGGTAGTGGAAAGAGAAAGTGCAAGACAAAGTGAGGGCAAAGAGAGCCAGCTATAAATCACTCTACGTTTGTAGGAATGATGAAAACTTAGCTAGGTATAAAGTCGCCAAAAAAGAAGTTAAACAGACAGTAAGTAAAGCAAGAAGTCAAACTTATGAAGAATTTTATAAGCGACTAGATACCAAAGATGGAGAACGTTATATAAAATTGCTCGAGCTAGAGAAATAAAGACAAGAGATTTAAGTCAAGTAAAATGCATAAAGGATAAGAAATACTGTTTTGACGGTTGATGTGGATATTAAAGAGCGATGAAAAAGATACTTTTATCAACTCTCTAATGAAACAAAGGACAATGAATTGAACTTGTAAGAGTTAAGTAAATTAGAGAAATATAAGAACATAACGTTTTATCGTAAAATTCAAGTATCAGAGGTAAAAGATGCTCTAAATAAAATGAAAAATGGAAAGATGATTGAGCCAGACGATATACACATCGAAGTATAGAAATGTCTAGAAAATGAAGGAATTTTGTGGCTTACATGTTTTTTCAATAAAATATTGAAGTCAAAGAGCATGTCAGACCAATGAAGAGAAAATATCTTGGTACATTTGTATAAGAATAAATGAGATATACAAAATTGTGTTAATTACAGAGGAATTAAATTGATGAGTCATACCATGAAACTATGAAAACGAGTAATAGAAAGAAGATTAAGACGAGAGACTAACATCTCGGAGAATCAATTTGGATTCATGCCAGGGAGGTCGACCATGAAAGTTATACATCTCTTGAGGAGACTCATTGATAATTATCGAGAAAGAAAACAAGATTTGCATATGTTGTTTATTAATCTTGAGAAGGCTTATGATAGAGTTCCAAGAGAGATCTTATGGAGAGTCTTAGAAAAGAAAGGTGTAAATATATCATATATTGACACAATCAAAGATATGTATACAAATTCAGTGACAAGGGTGAGGACATCTGGAGGATTAACGCAGGAATTCCCTATCACTGTTTGCTTACATCAAGGTTCAGCTTTAAGCCCTTATCTCTTTACCCTTATCTTAGATAAGCTCACCAGACATATCCAACAAGCAATACCTTGGTGTTTATTGTTTGCTGATGATATCGTTTTGGTTGATGAGACGTGCGAGGGTGTAAACGCAAAACTTGAATCTTGACGAGATACTTTAGAAAATAAGGGTTTTAAGTTGAGCAGGGCAAAGACGGAGTATATGGAGCTTAAATTTAGCAGTCCAATAAGGACATACGACTTCATTATTAAGTTGGGTGATCAAGATATTTCCCGTAGTGAGTGTTTTAAATATCTTGGATCAATAGTTCAAAAAGACGGAGGTATTGATAAAGATGTGACACAGAATCCAAGCGGGTTGGTTGAAGTGGAGAGGCGCGTCAGGGATCTTATGTGATCGTAAAGTACCACTAAAACTTAAGGACAAGTTTTACCGTACTGCAATTAGACCCGCGATGCTCTTTGGCTCCGAGTGTTGGGCAGTGAATTGTGTACATGAGCAAAAAATGGGAGTTGCGGAGATGAGAATGCTTAGGTGGATGTGTGGACACGCGAGATTGGATAAAATTAGGAATGAAAGTATCAGGGATAAGACAGGAGTAGCACCAATTGCAGAGAAGATGCGAGAAGCTCGTCTAAGATGTTTTGGACACGTACAAAGGAGACCAATAGAGGCACCTGTTAGGCGTTGTGAGAGTCTAGTCACTAGGCATGTTAAACGAGGGAGGGGTAGACCAATAAAGACTTAGAATGAAACTGTAAGGAAAGACATGATGTACCTAGGCGTTGGTGAGATTATGACAAAAGATAGAGCACAATAGAGACAAAAGATTCATATAGCCGACCTCACTGTAGTGGGATAAAGGCTTGAGTGTTGTTGTTTTATATTATGAAATGTATACTCACAGGGGAGGTTTTTGTAATTTTAAAAAATTGCAATGCCATGCCTATCTCTTGATCATGCGATGATTAAGGCTCCATTTGGCATGGCGTTGGCGGTCATGAACATGGTGGTTATGAACCATTGTTCCAAACATACATTTTATGACTGGCGTTTTTGGCTACCCACCGAAGCAAAAATACCGCGCCAAACAAAAGTCTAATACTCTTACTGAAATGTTTTTGTGCATTCATGTTATGGAATATACACTCACAGAAGAGGTTTTTGTAATTTTAAAAGATATAGGGGTGCAACCTATAAATATGCTAACTCTGACGGAAGTTTTGGGTATTTAATAGTAAGGTCATTTATCGGGACCTTCCTTCTAAGTTTGCTAAATTACAGGTTGCACCTCTCTTAATTTTGAAATTATAAAAACCTCTCCTGAAGTTTACATTTCATAACATCCATGCACAAAAATACCCCTTTGAAAATTTACTCAAAGGGAGTATTTTTGTGCATGGATGTTATGAAATGTAAACTTCAGGAGAGATTTTTGTAATTTCAAAAAATAAGAGGGGTGCAACCTGTAATTAGCTAACTTACAGAGGGAGTTTTGGTAATTATGATTCGTGCCCCCCCCCCCCAATGGCCATTTATCTAAATTGGCGGATTGAGATCAAATGGACGAATCAAGAACGCGCTAAACGGGCTTAGTGCTAAGAGCTAATGCTATGGTTTTGATGTTTCATTTTCTCCTATTTGCATAACTTGAGTCTCTCCTCCTGCACTCCATGTTCTCATTTCTTCTCTGTTGAGCATCCTTAGGATTTCTACTTTGTATTTTCTACTGCTTTCTTTTCTCTCCGCCGCTAAAGCTTCTTTCCTCTGGGTTCTTTTGTTTTTCCTTGAAATAATTGTCATTGTTATTGCTACCAACATAGTGTTTAGGTACAGCAGAATCTGGTTTAGGAGCAAGTACAGTTATTGATTATTTTGAGGGACTAAAAAAGACGCTGCTCGTCCCAGCGTCATTTTTTTGGGTATTCAAGTAAGCGAGTGACCATACTTCATGTAGGCTAAATTTTGTTTTATGCACAACTCATATTCATATCACGAGAAATATTATCTTGATGTGGTTACTTAGGCTCTATGTATGACGGTTGCGACGGTGGAAAAAGTAGTGGAAAATGGAATTAGAGTTGTCAAAAAGGTAATGTTGAGAAAAATTTGTAGGAGGATGTTGACATATAGGAAGAGAAACATGAAAACGTGAAAAGCTCCTTTTAGTTTTTATGGAGGTGGGAGAGTTCACTGCTTTCTAAAAAGTCTCAAAAACATCTTTTTGGCACAGACGCTTTTCCCACCACCGAGAAACCAAATGCCTCCAAAAACAGTGTGGCGGTGGGAATAAAATTTTTTACACTTGCACCATTGTCCCAAACAGAGTCTTATCCATTCAATTTATGGAGCCACTCAATCAAATCAAGAAATCATGATCGCCGTGAAACCTAGGCTCCATTTGGCATGGTGCCGGTGGTAAACGTATGGGTTAAACCGTCATTCGTTAAGAATCACCTAACAAGCATCATCCATTTGAACATAAAAGTAGATTAAGTTCCTTAGGTGGGAGTTAAGGAATGACAGTTTAATCCACATGTTCATGACCGCCACCACCGTGCCAAACGGAGCCCTAGTTAGTTTGTTTTTTATGCATTTTTCACGCTCCCATTATTTCTTTCCTTTGGACCAAACTTTTTTACTGTCAATAATGAATTTAGGGCAGTATTAAAGGCACACCTAAAAGCGTTATATGCACACCAACTTTATGAGGGGTTTGGTCATGTTTATGCTTATGGCATACGACTGGTGGTCGTGTGAAAACGCAGCACGTGTAGTTAGTGGCAACATAAAGTTTATTTATTTAATCCCTGTTTGGCACAGGTTACTGGTCAGTTTGAACAAATAGCTTTCTGCTTAACATCAATCTGAGCATCTGTTCGTGCGCAGGTTCAAAATTACGAGGGCTTGGGTGAAATCTCAGACCTTGTGGACCAAAGGATGAGCGCCAACTTTACCTCGGAATGCATGAATGATTTCCTGCAGCTAATCGCGTGGTGTTTGAATGCGTCCGGGGAGAGGCGTCCGGCGATGAGTTATGTAGCATCCGAGTTGGAGCGGATTCGTGGGAAAGAGATGACTCTGACGACGATAATGGGCGAAGGAACTGACACAGTCACCCTTGGAAGCCAATTGTTTAAATAGTCACCATTTTGGTTATATACCTCTTAAAGGAGATCTGATAAGTGTACAGAGAATAAAAAATTTGTTATTTTTTCCATTGTGTTGTAAAAATTTCATTTTGTTTGTTTTAGATAATTTGAATGCTAACTTGGACCACAAACACTACTCTAACTGATCCTTCATTATATTAACCAAATTTGGTGTCATATTCATCCTCTTCGCTCCAAAGATTGCGGTGTCGGAGGCCATAGACATATGACGAGAAAGAAAGATGCTGCGCCCACATCATGACACTAATAAGGGCCATTTACCAGACCTCCCCTCTAAGTTATATATATATTCCAAATCCCCCCCCCCCCCCCCCCCACACACACACACACCAATGTTTACATTTCATAACATTCATCCACAAAAGTATCCCCTTAGGTCCATTCGTTTCAACGGCAATTCAATTCCTATGATTGAAAATCTTTCTGCAAACGAACAATAAAAAGTGAATAATGTCAATTCCTATGACAGAAAATTATCATGCAACCGAATAAAAGAATTAGATTTAAACTCAATGTCATTTCCCATGTATATTGATATTGAATTAAAAGTTAATATTTTAATATCAATGTCGTTGAAACGAACGGACCCTTGGAGATTTTTTTTGTGCATGAATGTTATGAAATGTAAACTAGGCAGCCTCTCAGAGAATGTAGAGAGAAAGAGAGGGAACAAACAAGTGAGTACACAAATCTCAAAACTAAAAATAACTATCACAGAAATATGACTAAGGCTCTATTTGGAACATACGATGATTATGAACCATCATTCACGAATGCCTGATCTCACATATCAAACTTTAATCACTTTTACATACTAGATTTTTCTTCTTGGTGGCGGTCATAACCGTTATCATGCCAAACATACATTTTATGACAGTGATGTTTGCCAATCTTACCGGAGCAAAAACTCTGCGCCAAACGGAGCCCAAAACAAGTTCTAAAGACCTGTTTCTAGCCATGCCATCTAGAATTAAGTATCACATTCTGCCAAAAATTCCAAAAATTACAAGAAAGAATACATAACATGGTAGAAGATCCAGAATAAACTTACTATAAACAAAAAGAGAGAAGCTTGCAAGAAATTGCTTTGGACAACATAAAAGGCCGAATGGAATAGAACTAGTAAATAAATAGTGGAGAAATCTCCAAGTAAATGGACAGCTGAATGAAACAAAGGAAAATCTCCATCACTGGGCAGATTCTAAGCTCTGATGGCATACTTCCTCAACCGAAAATACATCTCTGCTTCTTCTGTTCAGTCGGAGGCCTGTGCATAATCAAGCAATTGTTCATAAGAAAACTTTCATAAACAAAAAATTAGAACGCTCTTTTATTTGACTTCATTTATTTCCAGGGCATTATTTTCACTATATATACAGGGTTATTTATCGCAACCTCCCCTCTAAATTTGCTAAATTACAGGTTGCACCCCTCTTACACTTGAAATTACAAAAGCCCACCCTGCAAGTTTACATTTCATAACATCCATGCACAAATGGACCCCCCTGAAGATTACTCCAATGGGGTATTTTTGTGCATGGATGTTATGAAATGTAAACTAATAGGGGGAGGTTTTTGTAATTTCAAAAATAAGAGGGGTGTGCAACCCCGTATTTGCCGAGTGGGCTCAACCATGCAAAGTGTGAGTAGCAGGCGCCAACCTCCACCAGGCACCCGCTAACCAGGCTGGTGAGTGAGGGACGAGTGGAGCCGTCGAGCTCGCACTCGTCCCTCGGTTAGGGGGCGAGTGACGAGTGATGGCTTCAGCAGGCACTCGCCACTCGAGCGAGATCTCGCATCACGCTCGGCTCGCCAACCAAAGGGGGTTTTCGACTTTCCAGTGGCATCTTGTTTTTTGTATGCCATTAGCCGTTCCAAACAGCGGAGTTTTGCTGTTGGCAGACCAGTTTGGGTTGTGTTTAGTAAACTCGTAAGGCAGGATCTCGTTATCCGCATACCACAACCAGAAAACTATAAATAGACCCCCCAATGACATCTTTGGAGAGGACATCTTTTTGGGCTACTCTCTCCTTTGACCAGCTTTTGAAGGCAAGGGTTTCAGCTCACTATTCACCGTGGTTTTCAGGTGAGTAGTCGGGAGTTCTCCAAGCCCTCCGAAGGTACCCGGTCCAGCATTGGATTGGGAGGGGAAGCAATCTAAGATCTTCCGGGTGTGTGGCGGGACCTCCTCCCTGCGGCTCGGGGGTCTGTTTGAGATTTTTGTGTGAGGTCTCCGAACTCTAAATCTTCAACCTAGTGAGCTTGTTCGGGAGAAGTAGAGGCGAGCTACACCTCCGGTCCGAACTCCTCGTAAAACCGTGATTTCTGGGTTCAACAAGAGGTGCAACCTATAATTATGCTAACTTCCTGGGAAAGTTAGCATAATTATTCATATATATATATATATATATATCTTTATTATATAAAATAATACTCATATTTGAAAGCACACCACCAGCGAAATCTGGACCGTCGGATCAAGCATCATCAAAAACAGGCCGTTGGATTCAAAGCAGCAGAACTGCCAATAACCAAAGCTCCAAAAACAATACTGTTCATCATCACAAAAATCCCGATGCCCAGATTCCGCATCCCGTCCATTCACGGGCTCACCCCGCCGCCGCCGGCGGAGTCGCCGACGGCCAGCTCGACGCCCACCGGGGGGTTCGCCGGCCTCCGGTGAACCCGCTGGGGGTTGTCCGACGGCAAGCGGGTAGGGCCACCGCCCGCGGTGGCCCTGACCGTGAGCTCCAGTTTTGGGTCTCACGGGCAGGGCGACCGCCGGCTGTGGCTCTGCCCGTGAGACGCCGGACAACCCCCGACGGGTTCGCCGGAGGCCGGCGAACCTGCCTGGGGGCGCCGGGCAAGCCGCCGGAGGCTTCGCCGCTGGTGGCCGAGAAGGGCGTCGTGCAGCAGGAAGTTTCAGAGGATGGTGGCTCTGGCTCGCCGCTGGAGAACCCCCGGCGTGTTCGCTGGGCCCCGACAAACTCGTCGGTGGTCACCGGTCAAGCAACCGCCGGCTCTGCCAGCGGCGGCGTCGGGAATTGGCGCGGGCAGGCGGAAGCGAAGGGAGGGGGGTGGGGACAGCCTGCAAAAGCGGAAGGGAGGGGGGTGGGGCCAGCAGGCGGGCCCCGGTGTGCACTCAACGCCTGCGGGCGTTGAGTTTGAGTCTGCACTCAACGCCCGCGGGCGTTGAGTCTGCACTCAACGCCTGTTCGCGTTGAGTCTGCACTCAACGCCTGTTCACGTTGAGTCTGCACTCAACGCCTGAACAGGCGTTGAGTGCACACTCAACGCTTGTTCAGGTACCGGGGGGGCTTCGGGTGCGGGCGAAGCCCGCTTGAATGCCAAGCGGGCGAAGCCCACAGCGACGCATCGAGAACGGGCGGAGCCCGTTCGAAGATGCTAGTATATATATATATATATGTTAGAAATTTGATGCATAAAACATTATAAATAAAATGTTTTATTGGAGCCTTTGGGTGTTTGGTGTTAAGCTTCATACTTTGATGAAAAGCTCCAAAACCAAAAGAATGAGAGAATCCAAGTTGCGTCGACTTCTCCCAGCCTGCGTCGACTTGCGTCGATTTCTCTGCACTTGCGTCGACAAGCACTCAACGCAACATGCGTCGAGTAGTGCTCTGTTGACTTGGCTGCATCAATAAGAACTTGACGCATGCGTCGATTTCCTTCTGACGGCTTGCCTTGTGTCGACTAGAACACATCGCCTCCGCCTTGCTTAGGTGGATGTGTGGACACACAAGATTAGATAAAATTAAGAATGAAAGTATCAGGGATAAGACAGGAGTAGCACCAACAGCAGAGAAGATGCGAGAAGCTCGTCTAAGATGGTTTGGACACGTAGAAAGGAGACCATTGGAGGAACCTGTTAGGCGTTGTGAGAGTCTATTCATTAGGAATGTTAAACGAGGGAGGCGTAAACCAATAAAGACTTGGAATGAAACTGTTAAGGAAAGACATGATGTACTTAGACATTAGTGAGATTATGACAAAAGATAGGGCACAATGGAAACAAAGGATCCATATAGCTGACCCCACTATAGTAGGATAAATGCATGAATGTTGTATTCTGGAATATACATCAAAATATTCCAACAATCTAAAGAAGTTGTTATATCCACATCACATAATTTCTTGTGAAATGGTCGTGTTGGGCTATCATCCAACAAACTGCCTAGTACCAGTGAGAACTCTTCATTGGGTATTCCTTGGGAAGTCCAAGAATAACAAGATAAATAAAATCAAATACAAATAATTTTCTCTATTTTTATTTTCATATCTACAACAATTTATTGGTTTTTTAAATTCCTTTCATTTGTAATGACAACTAGATCTGAGAACTCTGCCGGGATTAAACCTGAGAAATTTAATGAATATTGTTTTCATCGTTGGCAAGACCAAGTAGAATATTGGCTTAATACTTTAGGTCTTTTATCTGTTATCTTTGATGCCCCCGCTGCTGAAACCGAAAAACCCAGCACTGCAAATGCAGTCGCCTCATCCCTTCTTTCATCATCTTCTAGTGTCACACCATTAGAACTTATGTTAGACGTACTCCCTATAGAGATCCGGTAGATATAAAATATCATTGTCGTAACTGAATCCTTAGTGCCTTGTCCGACAGTCTTTACGATATTTTCCTTCAATATCGTACAACTAAAGATTTGTGGTTTACTCTTGAAGTGCGCTATAACCTTGACAATGTGGGTATAGAACACTATAATATTTTCAAACTCCACAAATTCAAGATTGATGCATCCAAGTTCATCAATCCTCAACTCCATCAACTGGATGCGATGTTGTCCAAGATCCGAGCCGATGACTCAATCCTTTCCGAAAACTATTTAGTAACATGTCTCATTGATGCTCTTCCTGATTCTTGGTTCGGATTTAACACTAGACTAAGGCATGACCAATCCAACCTTACTTATGTTCAAATCCAAAATGTCATAAGAATAGAAGAGGAACATAAGAATAAAAATTCAAAAACTCTCAAAGATCATGCACTTAAAATAAATTTGACTGAATCTCATAGCAACCAATCCTCTCACCATCACTTCAAAGCCAAGGGAAAGAACAATAAGAAACCCTTTCGTCCAGGTTCCTGCCATCAAAAACCCAATCATCTCAAGCCTAGCTCTTCAAGCCAAAATATAGGTAAAGAGAAATGGTGCTTCATCTGCGATCGCACAAATCACTTGTCAACCAATTGCTTCTAGTAGAAGACTGAACCCGTAGTTGGCAAATCCCATGGCTCCAAGCCTCAGGCCAACATGATCCAAGCACCAGATCAGCCTATCTTCAGGTTAGATTACACTTCTAGTCTTTTTCTCACTTGTTCATCAGATAGGTGACTTGATTTTGGAGCAAATGTTCATACTTGTTTTGATTGTTCTTGGTTTGCCACATTTCTGGACATCAGTGGAGGAAGCGTGATCTTAGGAGATGCTTCATTGACACAAATTCTTGGACGCGAATGAGTGGATCTTAGGTTGACATCCGGGAAGACACTAGTCATGTATGATGTGCTTTATGTGCCGAGAGTTAGATCTTGTGAGCAGTTCCTTATTAGTGAAGAAAGAATATAAAATTGTCTTATAGTCAAATAAAGTTGTAATAACTCTTAATGATGTTTTTATTGGAAAAAGATTTGTATGTGATGGTCTATTCAAACTAAATGTTGATTTGAAAAGTAAATCAAATCTGTCTTATTAATTTCTAGTTTTTCTAATTTTTGACATGTTAGATTAGGACATGTGAATTTTGATTGTATGAAAAGAATGATGTCTTTAAATCTAATTCCTAAAATAAATATTGTGTCAAGTGCTAAATGTGAAATTTGTGTGCAAGCTAAATTTTCTAGAAAGTCATTTAAATCAGTTGATAGAACTACAAAACCTTTAAAGTTAATTCACTCGGATGTGTGCGACTCGAACCGCCAACCTACTAAAGACGGAAATAAATATTTTGTAACATTCATAGATGATTTTACCAAATACTGTTATATATATTTATTAAAAATCAAAGATGAAGTATTTTCATATTTTAAGATTTTCAAAACCGAAGTAAAAATCAATTAATGTCATCCATTAAGATTCTTAGATCCGACCGAGGTGGAGAATATACTTCAAATGAAGTAACTCAATTTTGTCAAGAACATAGAATAATTCATTAAGTGACTGCTCCTTATTCACCCCAATCGAATGGTGTAGCTGAACGTAAAAATCAGACCTTGATGAACATGGTCAATGCCATATTAGCCGAGTCTGGTGCCCCAGAAAACCTTTTGGGAGAAGCGTTGCTCACCTTCTCCTTCATCCTTAATAGGATTCCTTCAAAACAAAGTGATAAAACTTATGAATTATTTAAATTAACAAAGTCTAACCTCCAAATTCTTCGAGTGTGGGGGTGTTTGACTAATGTATCAATTCCAGAACCAAAAGAAAGAAAATAAGACCTAAAACATTAGACTCTATTTTTATAGGATATGCTTCCGATAATAGTGCTAATAGATTTTTTATAACTAATTCCTTTATTAGTGAAATCTCTAATAACATTATTATAGAAGCCAGAAACGCGGTTTATTAGTAAGTCGAGATCTGTGCTGGGTATTTGGTGAGAAGATGACTCAAAATGACATCAATCAGATACGATTAAACATTTGTTAGTAGTTTAATTTTCTCATATGAATTTTAGTTTACATTTAATTAGATAAAATAATTATCATCTAATTAATAAATGAAAATATTATGAAATATATATATATCTATATATAATTAATTATAATATTACAATCCGACATTTTGAAATGTCCCAGATATATCCCCCGCAATCCGACATTCGACATAAAAAATCCAAACCGACATGAGTCCGACATCCGACATCTGCAACCTTGCCTTGGAGTATCTTAATTTGTTTTTGATCAACAGGTATTTTTTCTTTTAAAGGGCATTACAGTAATGTGTAAATGAGCCCCCTCCCTATATAAGGAGAAGGCTTATTAGGAGTATTGACATCTTTTTATACTTCGGGTTTTGGGATCTCTCCTAGTGAGAGGGACTTCAAGGAGGAACCAGCCTCCTGGGATTAGACACGAGTATTCCTTGTGATTGTATCCAATTTTCGAGTTTTATTCAAATCTAATTATGTGTTGGTAGCAGTAACCATATAAACGATGGCTACGAATATCATGTTGAACGACATGAGACCATTTGAGATAGTTGTTCTGGTCTAATGGCATGGTAGTAATCTTCAACGAGTCAAAGTAGTAGTGAGTCATCTGAGGGTCACTCGTTTGCATTACCTAAACTCTGGATGACGAATCCGAAGAGTACCACATAGAAACACGACCCATACAGAAACAAGAAAAACAAGAAGCTACCACCTCAACATCTCTTACTGCCCTAAATCTACATTTACCAAATAGGGAAGCATGTTGAGGATGCCATGAAATGTCAGCAACCATCACTGTGGAGGAAACGAGTAAAAGAATCGGCCTAGGTAAAATCTGGAAGGGAGCGATAGTTACTAGTAAAGATCGATGTCGGGCGAGAACGATGACATCGGGCGAATCACATGGACCGCTTGCTAGGCGATGTTGATGTCGCTTTCTAGACGAGAACTCAGTTATCATCATTGCACGAACCGAGCTCGAGGACTCCAGCGTCGGATAGAGCTCATCGGGAAAAGCGGGTTCAGACGCTGGTGGTGCATTGGTGGAGCGGGATTGATGGCGGAGCTGGATCGAGTAGAGCCCGAGCTCTGATACCAAACGGAGAAGTAAAATCAAATAATGTTATTCACATAACTCGTACATATACATATGCATGGTTAAGGAAAATGAAAATTACAGAAATGTAATTACATTGGATATAAATATTATACTTTATATTTCAACTAATATATGCATAATCAAATCACAAATTGTTCCATTATAGAGATCAATGAACAATCTGACACCTTTAATCTCAAAGATGAGATACTCTGCCTCCCCTCAATGAAATAGCAATCACATTCACTTTATTGGGATGATACAAAATCTATAAATCATAAGCTCCCCTAAAGCGACGTGGAAACAGGACCTCAATTATTAAATTAACTATGACTTGTAATATTTATCTTAACAAGCACTTGCTTACTACACCAAGTTATGCAAATGGTTTTTCATTGCAATCATTAGTTTAATCTATGGTGTGCTGCATATGATTGAATCCAATATTCAGTGAGGTCGGTCGTGTGGCTTCTAGCCTTCTAGGAAATACACTATCTGATGCGGGACCGACGTCACACCTGCCCGCCACCCTGGATTACCACCAGGGGGCCCATCTGGAGTCATTACCAGGCGGCTTTCATCAGGGGGCCGCGGCTCGTACACCCCAACCAGCTCTCCGTCATGGAGTCACCACCATGCGACAGGTTGTTGAGCCTGAGGCTCGATCCCCAGACCTCCTAGATAAGAGGCCTTCACCAACGCTCATCACCAACTGAGCTGCACTTTATTATGCGGGACAACGTCACACCTGCCACCCTGGAGTCCCACCAGGGGCCCACCTGGAGTCAGCACCAAGCGACTTTCATCAGGGCCGCGACCCGTACACCCCAACCAGCTCTCCGTCATGGAGTCACCACTATGCGGCAGGTTGTTGAGGCTGGGGCTCGATCCCCAGACCTCCTAGATAAGAGGCCTTCACCGGCGCTCTCATCACCAACTGAGAGTCAACACCCTGGAGTCAGCATCAGGCGGATTTCATCAGGGCCGCGGCCCGTACACCCCAACCAACTCTCCGTCATGGAGTCAACACCATGCGGCAGGTTGTTGAGGATGGGGCTTGATCCCCTAACCTCCTAGATAAGAGGTCTTCACCAGCGCTCTCATCACCAACTGAGTCGGATCAGTTGGTGATGAGAGCGCTGGTGAAGGCCTCTTTTCTAGGAGGTCTGGGGATCGAGCCCCATCCTCAACAACCTGCCGCATGGTGCTGACTCCATGACGGAGAGCTGGTTGGGGTGTACGGGCCGCGACCCTGATGAAAGTCGTCTGGTGTTGACTTAAGGTGGGCCCCCTAGTGAGACTCCAGGGTGGCGGGCAGGTGTGACGCCTGTCCCGCATCACTATCACTAGGAAACATTAATTTTTGATTCACAACACTACATACAATATGGAATTTATGAACTCCTACAAATCAAACATCAAGTTAAGTTTTTTTGTTAGTGCGCAAAATTCTCTTTCCACAACAATTCATCACTTTACTCACGCATTATAAACTTCAAAAAATACATGAGTTAAAACAAAAAAAAGGTAATATTACTCTGAAGTTGGTTTTTCTAGGGAAATGTGTTGCCTTTTTAAATGATCAATGATTTCTAAGTACTCTAGCAAAATGAACCAATGGTTACATCAACTAGTACCAGTAATAAAATATCGTTTCATTCATGATTCCAATTTAAACAATAAAGATAAGGGAAAACTACCTTTAATACAGATTTCCATTGGTCCACCCGACCATCTAGGTTTGCATTAATCAAGTAACCCATCATTTTTTTGCTCGAGTTTTTTAAGCAATGCTTCTTTATCCTCCTCAGGGAGAGCATTGAAGATGAATACCGATTTGTCGCCAATGTCATCCTTAAGCAAATAAATAGCAGAAAAGGAGCAAAAATCAGCAGGAGAACAATAGAAAATGACAGGTTATCAAGCATATCTGAGATTAAGTATTTCATTTATGAATGACAAAGAACCTTGATGGGTTGCTGAAATTTCCTTCCCGCAAATATTACAAAGAGAGCCATCCACACCCCTAATAAACTCAATTTTGTTCCATTATCCATTAATCCTGTCTGTGCATGATAAGTTTTTAATTAGTAAAATGTATGATAAAAGAAGCGGACAAAAAGTAACAAGAAATATACTGTATTGTCAACTCAAAATGCCCTTCCACAGGTGATTTCATATCTTCAGAATTTAGCAAATTTCAAAAACCAGACCCCGATATCTGAAAATCTTTGCAATAAACATGCTCCTTGAGATAGAGTGACAGCGCTCATAGAAAGCCGAGCTAATTTGTCCATACCAACTTTGAGAATTTGAAATAAAAGAGTTTTCTTATTCCAAAAAATCTGAATATTACATGGGTGCACCCCTCTTTATATAGAACATAGGAGAGAGAAAGAAGGAGAGAGAATGTACAACTTGCGATTGGGGCTAAATACTTTGGGCGGTTACAACACAGGTAACCGCCCGGACTACAACAAGGAGTAGTAACTGAACAACAACACCGGGCGGTTACACATGGGTAGCCTCCCGGCCTTTATACAGAGTATATCAATATCCAACACCAGGCAGTTATGCATGGGTAACCGCCCGGCCTTCTCCATATAGTCAACATCGGGCGATTACATATGGGTAACCGCCCGGCCTTCTTCAATCGACCAACACCAAGCGGTTACATATAGGTACCCACCCAACCTATATGTTGATTACTTCAACACTCCCCCGCAAGCTGGAGCATACAAATCGTAGAAGCCAAACTTTGACAGAAATTGATGATATACTAATCAAGGTAAGGCCTTAGAGAGGATATCAACAACTTATCCAGCAGCAGGCTCACGTCTCAGTTCTAATTTTTAATTTGAACCTTTTCTCGAATAAAGTGGCAATCGACCTCGGTGTGCTTAGTAAGTTCATGGAATATAAGATTTTTGGCAATATGAATGGTAGCTTGGCTATCAAAGAAAAGAATGGTTGGAGATGGGAATTTCACACCTAGGTCACACAGATGACTCCAACCATATGAGTTCGGAAACGACAGAAGTCATTGATCAATACTCAAATTCTGCAGATGAGCACACAACCACAGATTGTTTCTTGCTCCACCAAGTGACAAGAAGTCCACCAAAATATGTGCAGTACCCATTTGTTGATCCACGATCATCAAGAGACCCCCACATAGTCGACATTAGAGTAGAAAACAAGAGATAAAGAGGAGGAGATCTTATACACGAGTCTTTATCCCGGAGCAGTTTTCAAATACCGAAGGATGCGCCCAACGGCCTTGAGATGGGACATCCTTGGAGCATGCATGAAGTGACTAACCACACAAACTGCAAAGGATATATCAGATTTTGTAACAGTAAAGTAAATGAGTTTGTCGACAAGACAACGATAATACTTTGGTTAAGGAAGGAGTACATCAAAATCAAAAACTTGGGCGCAAAGCTTGTGGTCAGCATTCATAGGTGTGTCAATAGGCTTGCATCCAGAGTAGCTTAGCGTCATGAAGAAGATCAAGGTAGTACTTCCGCTGAGAAAGAACGAGACCATCAGGTCGACGAGCCACCATGATGCCAAGGAAATATCGGAGAGGCCCCAAATCCTTAGTCTGAAACTCATATGCAAGGTGCTTCTTGATCATGATTATATCCCAGGTAACTCCAAAGCAAGTACTGTACAGCCCCGTCTACAATTCTAATGCACAGAAAACTGCTTTCCAGTCCTCCAACACCCTCCCGAAGGTCCAAATTCAGTCCTCCCCTTCCACAGTCAGCATCCACTCAATCTAGAGCCATCTACCTCCTAATCATTGTAAATTAACTGATTGGTTGTGATATCTTCACTATTAAATTGTGTATTTATTCACTGTTTTGGGGTAATATTGGCTAATAATCATTGCCTCCAAGTATTTTGTGAACAGTTGGAATTGATTCGCTTGTGTAATTGTTTTCCAACTCTGCTGCATATATACTACATCATTTGCTACCTTGTTTATAATATTTAGTATTGCAAGTTTAGTTGTCAGATTATTAAAGAGCATATCGAGCTCTTTCTATTAGCCCTCATAGCTTCTCGTCATTTTTGACCCACACATTATGGTGCTTAGCATATGAAGTTGAAAATATAAAATTGAAGTATTTGACAATAATTACTTCTATTGAATCATTAATTGTTTTCTTTATCAGAAGAGAGCTATCAATGAGGGAATATTTTTGAAAAAACAGAGATCTTTTTGCGTTTTCTGTAAATCTATATCTCCTTGGTGTTAAATAAATGTTATCAAGTATGAAGCTTGAATAACCACTTTCTATGTGTCTCTATTTTGCACGTGTTCTTTTAAGTAATAATTATTTTGAAAACTTATCTTCATATTTTTAATCCTTTTCAGCAACAACTTCTATTGAATTTTCGCTAATTAGTTTCAGATGTTTGATATAAGTTCAAAAAGAATTGATCTTGCTAATACCACGTTAAAACCTGATTCAACACTATTTCTCGCATATAAATTTATTTTGACAAGGAGAGTAATAAGCTAATAATGGCATATCTCGAGCAAATGAGCATCTTATTGATCAAATTGGAGTATCCTAAAACAGAAACCAAGTGTACAAAGGTACCTTTGAAGTTGGAGTTTCTTAAAAGTGATGGGGGATGTTCACATGAACCCATACAGACCCAAAAGGATGAAGTGGATTGTCGTGGACCGTAATATGGATATTCAAATATCTATATATTTGTGAAAGAGTAAAATGGAATCATTTTCTGTGACTGTAAGTACTAATCCACCCGATATTAGATCACATCACCAAAGAAGGACCCGGAAACAACTTTATGTATTCTGATCCCAAACAAAGAATATCAAAGAAGATAATTTTGTTGCAAACAGATTAAAGAGAACTTTTACTGGGAACTGGGTAAAGAGATAGACCCACATAGTACAAAGCAAGGCGTTTCTATGTCTGTACCTGTTCAATGAAAAAAAAATTGAAGAGCTTCGAGCAAATGATTGAGGCTTTTAGTCGCATTGGATAGGGACTAAACCCACTAAAATGCTTTAAGAGATTCCTCAACTAGAAAGAGAAATCAAGGTATATTATCCATCTGACATCTTCATGAAGTGGATGACGCATTCGAGCATTCAAAGACTGCATTAAAAACTGTCGAAGCTCTTGTTGCACAAATTGAGGAGGTTAGAGAAACACAATGATGGAATTCAATTTGTACTGATCAACAATCTAAGAATTTTGATTTTTTTTAAATGTTTTATTTTAAGTCAATCAACATTTTTCATTTTTTAGGTTTAATTGAAAAGCCTTCACAATCTGAAGATCACAACTATTAATGAGATTCCAAACATTATAAATAATAACTAGGACTAGATGGCTTCATTTTAAGGGATGAAAAGTTTAAGAGTGGAATCCCTCATTTTGGTCACCCAATGCTTATGCAAGAGTCAAAGCCTAGGTGCGAAGGCTAGGAAAACCCCCACCCTTACCTTGTCCAGCCCGCTCTTCCTCCCTCATTCCCCACATCCTACCACTACCCCCACCACTACCGGCCAACACGTTCGCTGACCAAGCTCCCCTCTACCACCATCTCCTCCACTCTCTAATGACCACCATAACTACCCTTTATAACTACCCCACTACCTAACAACCACCATATAACTACCCCATTATCCTATAACAACCCCACTCAAAACTACCCTCCTCCCCACTAAAAAAGTAACAACAATTAACTCATCTCCACTACTATTTAATCAGGACCCTATCCTATAAGGCTATAACCACTAAATTACATCCTATTTACTCGGTAACAACCCCCACTCCTCTTTGATGACCATCACCCCACTTCCCCATTACCACTACAAAGGCTCTGTTTGGGGCGGCGGTGGCGGAGATAAAAACTCTATTCTCATCGCCACCACCCTTTTAAGGCTGTTTGGATGAATAGCTTTTACAAGAAAGGTGTTGATGGGATCCATTGGATCATGCACCAGGAGGGGTTCACCACAAGGCGGGACCCACGTTTTTGTATTCACGCAATAGGACTTGACCGGATCGCCGATCCGACTCAGCGGATGTGTCCGGATCCGCGCCGCGAGTCGAGATCAAATATTACTTTATATATTTTGGTTTATTATTATTATATTTAAGTGATTTTCTCTCGAGTCAATCATAGTCGTTGACTGGGATGCCCTAGTCTTCTTATTATTATAAATAGAGGTGTTAGGGGCTGAACCAAGACATTGCAGATTTTGGAGAGTGTCATTCCCGAAATCCAGTGATCAAGCCACGGTGCAGACTCCGTGGATCCCTAGGTGACGACTCTTAGGCGCTCGATCTCCTCCCCAAGTATCCCACTACTATAGCCTTCTTCTCCCCTCCCGTTAGCCCTATTTTCGACGCTAGGAGCCCCCCAAAACAGCCGCCGGCGCTGTTCCATCCAACCCCCTCACAGCCGCCCCGTTTTTCCCTTCCAGCAAGTCCGGCTGCCCATTCCTCCTCCCAGAAAACCCGCCTCAACTCCTTCCTCCACCCTCCAGCACACCCGCCACCCAGCACTCTACCATCCAGCAGCCAACCGACCACCCACATCCCTAGCCAACTACCCCTAATCACTCCCTCACGTGGATCCACCTTCCTACAACCCCTATTCTCAAGATCAGTCCAGATCTGAGAATTTCAGCCCCCGATCCGTTATTTCCACCACCCGTACGCCATTCCCTAGCCCGGATCCACCCCCAAACATCGGATCTACCCTTCCCCGGCCCGGATCTACTCGTACGTGATCAGATCTACCCATTTCTTGTCCGATCTCATCATCTACCGCCGAGGGCAGCCACCACCATTATTTCTACGCCGCCGGTTCCACTTTTCGATCGCCGATCCACGCATCCGGCTCCGGAATCTTCAGTGCTTCGGTCAGCCCGCTACTTAGTGAGTCACTTGTTGTATTGGTTTATATGATTTGACATTATTATTGGATTGATTATTGTGCTTTGCTTGGATTCGTAATTGTAGAACTTTGTTACGATACGCTAATAATTGCAGGGGGGATTTGTTCGTCGCGCGCTTGGCCTTGGCCCTCCGAGCGGAGGAAGGCCATTACAAAATTGCTAAAATTAAATGTTCATTCTCTGCTCTTTTATTAATTTGCGCGGTGTTACAGTTTTCATTGCTCTAATTTATTCATCGCCGTCACCGACGGTTGCATTGCATTTAGACTAGGGTTTGTGCACCGACATCCCGCCCTAGAAACTTAGGTTTTGTGCACCCCTTAGTCTACCCTACATCAATTGGTATCAGATCCCAGGTTGGGCCACTTGCATGCTCCGTAGTGGTAGGATTTTTAGAAGCATGGTAGATCCAAAAGTCACCGACGACCGAACGGCGAGCTCGAATTCGGGCGCCGCTTTTGCCGAGTTTCAGCATCTTATCCTAAATCGTTTTGACACCTTAGGAGCCTAGTTCAACGATGTGCGTCATGATCTTGCCGAGGTGAATCTTCGTTTAGACCACTTAGAGAATACCAGAGACACTCCAACACAGCGTGACGATTTACTTGAGAACGACCCTGATGCTCCTCCACATCCTGACCAGCGCCCGAGAGATGGTCAGCCTCCAGTAGACCGCCACCGTCGTGATATTCCTCACCGAGCCTCAGCTCCACCGGTAAGGCGAAATCCTGATCTGGCGCGTGATAGACCTCTACATCAGTGTGATGAGTACTGTATGCCACGTCAGCCTCAGCCTGATCCCAGAGATCGTGTACCCCCACATGGTCGCCGTGATGAGCATAAACCCCGGGAAGGAGAAAGCGCGGGCCCCCACCCGCTCGATACGACTACGCCCATGATGATTACCCCGAGGATTATCCTGACCCACAAAGAGGTGGCCACACTTTGACATCACTCGTTGTATTCAACTCGACGCCCCTTCGTTCGATGGTCGTCTGGATCCAAAAGCTTTCAGCGATTGGCTCCTGGACATGGACCACTATTTTGAGTGGTGTGATATGAGTGACGAGCATTGTGTTCGCTTCGCAAAAATGAAGTTGGTCGGACAGTCTAAGGTATTATGTATTAGCGTAGAGAAAGCTTTAGAGCGAGATGGGTATTACCCCATCGCCAGATGGGATGAGATGAAGCAAAGACTGAGTGAGAAGTACCTCCTCGTGTCCTACCGAGATCAGTTATTTGAGCAGTTACAGAACTTACAACAAGGGACACTCACTATTACTGAGTATATGACTCGTTTCAACGAGCTAGTCGTTAGGAGTGACATCTCGGAGGAGCCTATTGCCACTGCCTCTCGTTTCAAGGCAGGCCTACGTTCTGAAATTTGAAGAGAGCTGATTCTCCATCGCTTAGAGACCGTTGATCAGATATTTCAGCTCGCTCTCGGGTACGAGCAGTACCTCCGGTCATCTACCACGAGGCAGTTCCCCTCTTGGACTGATTCCTCGACTTTTAGGAAACCCGCTCTGCCCCAGACCACCACAGCTACACCCTCACGTGTTCCCGCGGACACGAAGGGCAAGTCCGTCGCCACTGATGGCCAGCGATCTGGGAGTATTTTGTGTTATAGATGTTTCGGTATAGGACATATGGCGGCGCAGTGCCCCACGCGGACCCTGCTAGTTGAGGATGAGAAGCAGGGTTTAGAGGAAGATGATGAGGTTGCGGAAGAAATTAAGGCCACTATCAAAGAAGGTTGGGAGAGTGACACAAAGAGATCATTGGAGGTGGGAGTGATTAGGCGCCTCCTACACACCCCTCGTATAGATGAGGATTGGCGACGCACCACCATCTTTTACACGCACTTTCCTAGTGCAGATGGACCCTGCAAGTTGGTCATCGATAGTGGGAGTTGCATGAACATCGTGGCCCAAAAGGGGCTTGACCATATGCAGGTGAAGGCAGAGCCTCACCCCCACCCCTATCGTGTCGTCTGGATGGATAAGACGACAATTCAGGTCACTAGCTCAGCGCTGCCTCGTCCCGATTAGCATTGCATTTCAGGAACGGGTCTGGTGTTATGTTATCCATATGGACGTCTCTCATGTGTTACTCGGCCGCCCCTGGCTATTTGATCGCAACGTCACGTGTTTCGACCATTCGAACACGTGTGTCTTCTACGACAATGGGCGAAAGATTACATTGACGTCAACCCAACCCAGGGAGAGATCCAAGGGCATGGTTGAGCCGTCTGTGGGCACGAGTTCCTCGAGGCCCCTACATATCTTGAGGCGAGGTGAGTTACTGCGAGATAGTATTGAGTCGAATATCATTTACGTTGTGGCCGCCACTATGGCATCTTAGGCCACCCCTGTTGGCCACCCCCTAGCGATGCGTCCCCTTCTAGGTGAGTTTGCGGATATCATGCCTGATGATCTCCCTGATGAGCTGCCCCCTCCACGAGACATTCAGCATGCTATTGACTTAGTCCCGGGGGCTTCTCTCCCAAACCTGCCCCATTATTGTATGCACCATGATGAGCACGCTGAGCTCAAGAGGTAGGTTGACGAGCTTCTTCGAAAGCAGCAGTTTATTCGTGAGAGTATGAGTCCGTGTGCGGTTCCCGCCCTTCTTACCCCTAAGAAGGATGACAGTTGGTGTATGCGCATCGATAGTCGCGCCATTAACAAAATCACGGTCAAGTATCACTTCCCGATCCCACGACTCGATGACTTACTGGATACTATGTCCGGTGCCCAGATCGATCTCCGTAGTGAGTACCATCAAATACGAGTTTGTGAGGGAGATGAGTGGAAGACCGCATTCAAGACCAAGGACGGTCTCTACGAGCGGCTAGTCATGTCTTTCGAGCTATCGAACGCCCCTAGCACCTTCATGAGAGTTATGATGAAGGTGTTGCAGCCCTACATGAGCAAATTTCTGGTGTTTTATTTCGATGATATACTGATCTATAGCTAGACTCAAGCCGAGCACCTAGATCATCTGAGACTTCTCTTCAGCACCCTTTGCCAGGAGAAATTGTATGTGAACTTGAAGAAATGCTCATTCCTGTCGGAGTCTGTTCACTTCTTAAGATTCATCGTGTCTTCTACGGGAGTTTCTGTCGACCCTGAGAAGATCAAGTCCATTCGAGACTGGCCTGTGCATTCCCCAGACTTCGTACCATGATTACTTGATTTGGGAGTTGCATGCAGGTGGGGCCGCAGGACACTTTGGACGAGATAAGTCCATAGTCATTGTTGAGGACCATCTCTACTAGCCCAGCCTTAAGAAGGACGTGGCTCGCATTGTCTGCCACTGTCGTATCTGTCAAATGGCAAAGGATACCAAATAGAGCACGGATCTGTACACACATCTATCTATTCCACACCGCCATTGGGAGGACATCAACATGAACTTTGTTCTTGGACTCCCCCACACTCTGCGGAAACACGACTCAATCTTCGTGGTGGTAGATCGGTTTTCAAAGATGGCACACTTTATTGCTTGTCGTAAAACGGCAGATGCGACTCACGTAGCATCTATCTTTATGAGGGAAGTTTTTAGATTGCATGGCCTACCCAAGTCAATTGTGTCAGACCGCGATGTGAGATTCATGAGTTACTTCTGGAAGATCTCGTGGCACAAGACTGACACCATACTTAGGTTCTCCTTGGCATATCACCCACAGACGGACGGGCAGACCAAAGTAGTGAATCAGAGCTTAGGGAATCTTCTGAGGTGTCTAGTTGGAGAGCATGTGGCTAGTTGGGATTTAGATATTCCAGTTGCGGAGTTTTCTTTTAACATTTCAGCCAATAGGTCCACCAGGTTGAGTCCATTTCATATAGTATCGGGATACGACCCAAGGAAGCCCATTGACCTCATCCGAAATCCCTTAGATTCGTGCCCTAGTGAGCCTGTTGAGTCATTTGCACAACATTTGCGTGAGTCAGTTCACCGACGAATAATAACGAGCAATGAAAACTATAAAACTCACGCAGATACACGAAGGCGAGAGCAAGTGTTTAATGAAGGCGAGAAGGTAACGGTGCGAATCCGCCCTGAGAGGATCCCCTCGGGGCCTGCTAAAAATTTAAGCGCCAGGCAAATGAGCCCCTACTCTATTATAAGTCGTATTGGGACAAATGCCTACCGGCTTGATATTCTGGCAAGTATTGGAATCCATCCAGTATTTAATGTTGAGGATCTGACGCCGTACTACGAGTCTTGCGAGCATGTGGACCCGAGCAATGGAGATACCCAGTCGCCCCCACCCCCACTTTCGTTGTCTTACCACTCTCATATTCCACCTACGTCGGATAGCCACTACAGTCCACCCACTGCTGACACCCACCCACTTGGGGATTCGTCTTCTCTGGTTTCACCGACGGCACCACCGATCGCACCGGGTTCCACCACTCGAGAGTTGAGAGATGAGAGCATCACAGAGGTCAGATCCCATCATAGACAGGTCGTGATGTCTCTACTTAGTACATTGGCAAGACCGTCCTGACGCAGACGACACTTAGATACTACCAGCAGAGCTCGATCGACTCCCCCCTGGACTTCGACTTCAGTACGATCGTCTCCATTCATCGGAGATGAAGGCTTTTCAGTCGGGGGGAGTTGATGGGGATCCATCAGATCGTGCACCAGGAGAGGTTCGTCGCAAGACAGGACCCACGTTCGTGTATTCGCGCAGGACTTGACCGGATCGCCGATCCGACTTCGCAGATGTGTCCGGATCCGCGTCGCGAGTTGAGATCATATATTACTTTATATATTTTGGTTTATTATTGTTATATTTAAGTGGTTTCTTCCTCCGACCAATCATAGTCGTTGATTGGGATGCCCTAGTCTTCTTATTATTATAAATAGAGGTGTTAGGCGCTGAACCAATGCATTGCAGATTTTGGAGTGCCATTCTCGGAATCCAGCGATCAAGCTACAGTGCCGACTTTGTGGAGCCCTAAGTGACAACTCCTAGGGCCCGATCTCCTCCCCAAGGTATCCCCCTACCATAGCCTTCTTCTCCCCTCCCGCCATCCCTATTTCTGCCGCCAGGAGTGCCCCCAAAACAGCCACCAGTGCTGTTCCAGCCAACCCCCTCACAGCCGCCCCTTTCTTCCCTTCCAGCAAGTCCGGTCGCTCATTCCTCCTCCCAGAAAACCCACCTCCAGCCCTTCCTCCGCGCTCCAGCACACCCGTCGCCCAGCCTTCTACCATCCAGCTGCCACCCAACCACCTACAACCATAGCCGACTACCCCTAATCACTCCCTCGCGTGGATCCACCTTCCTACAGCCCATATTCTCAAGATCAGTCCAGATCTGAGAATTTCAGCCCTCGATCCGTTATTTCCACACCCGTACGTCATTCCCTAGCCTGGATCCGCCCCCAAACATCGGATCTACCCTACCCCGGCCCGGATCTACTAGTACGTGGTCGGATCTACCCATTTCTTTTTCGGTCTCATCATCTACCGCCGATGACAGTCACTGTCATTATTTCTACGCCGCCGGTTCCACTTTTCAATCGCCGATCCACGCATCCGGCTCCGGAATCTTAAGTGTCTCGGTCAGCCCGCTACTTAGTGAGTCCCTTGTTGTATTGGTTTATGTGATTTGTCATTATTATTGGATTGATTATTGTGTTTTGCTTGGATTCATAATTGTAGAACTTTGTTGCGATACACTAATAATTGCAGGTGAGATTTGTTCATCGCGCGCTTGACCTTGGCCCTCCGAGCGGAGGAAGACCATTACAGAATTGCTAAAATTAAATGTTCATTCTCTGCTCTTTTATTAATTTGCGTGGTGTTACAGTTTTCATTGCTCTGATTTATTCATCGCCGTGACCGACGGTTGCATTGCATTTAGACTAGGGTTTGTGCGTCGCACCGACACTCCGCCTTAGAAACCTAGGATTTGTGCACCCCTTAGCCTACCCTACATCAGGTGTTTTGGAGGCTTTTTGAACAGCCGGTCCAATATGACTTTCTAAAAACCATTTTCTCTGTTTTCAACTTTTCCTCTTTTATTCAAAGATTTTCTTCTCTAATTCGCAATATTTGCTTCTCGCCGTTGACATTTTATAATCTGCTTATTTATGATTTATATAATACTTACTTATTTGTGCGATAAATGATTAGCATAAAACACATTTTATATTATTAAAAAGCTAAACAGCTATTTATTAAAAAGTTGTTCTTCCAAACAGAAAAACACACATCTTTTTGAAAAGCACTTAAATGGAGATTTTTCAAACAGTCTACAGTTTTTGAAAACAACTTTTTGGACAGCTCTAATGCTACCACTACTTTTTCTTCGCCACTGCCATCGCCGCCCAAACAGAGCCTACTAAAATTGCCTAAATACTCTTCAACGCCAATAATTCCTCTATTCCATAACCCAGTGTTTCCCCCCATTCCTATCTCCCTGCTTCCTCCACACTTCTAACTGAGCATACCTACTATCCCTGCCAACTGCTGTGAACTCCAACCTGTTTCCATCTTTCCCCACCGCCTAATCTACATGCCACAGTCGCCTACAACCCCAAAACACCACACAACAGCCCTAGGATGTACTGTTAAGCAGTCAGCTCCCCTTCCTCGTCCTGTTTCTACTCAAAATAAGCCCAGAAACAGTCCAGAAATTTAAAATCCAGCCTCTGAAATTCTTCACAGCCCCACCTCTTCTCCCCTATGGCCCACCATCCTATTCAATTCCCCTTCATCCAGTCCCCATTCCAGTCCTCTCCAATCCCTATACCAGTTCACAAAACTCCATACAGCAGTCCACCTCCATTCACTTCTACATCCTGGCCATCTCAGTCAAAACCAGTCCACAAGCACAGCTGCTTCCTATTAGGGGCGACTTTCATCAGAGGATTCCACCACAGGATAACCAACACTACAATCTCCAAGTTCATTCTCCCCGATCCTTCCGCTCATTTTGGTTGTAAATTACTTTATTGAATCTCATAGTTGTTCTCAGTTCTATGGATGTCTGCTCATAATATTTGTGACAATAAGCCTTGTGATTTGCAGGGCTTTGTTTATTTATGTATTTGTTATTTCACACTCTTGCTTCTGCACTTTTATATTTGTTTCCTTGTTTGGAATTCTGCTTAATTATGGTTGCTATAGTACTATTGATAAGTCTCTTTATTGCAAGCCTAGTGTCGGAAAAGTTTAAATTTATTCATTGAGTTGCCATAAACACACCACTAGACTAAGATCGGTCCTGCATCACATAACTAATCTGTTTTGATAGGATATTAGTACTACATAAATTAATTAATTTACCGATGTAATGTAAGAATTGTAGGAATATTTTTCTATTTATTCCAAAAATAAATTATATATGTATATATATATATATATTGTTTTGAAAACAAGTAATAGCAGCAGTAAGTTATAGATGTAGAAAATTTTGAACTTTGTAACGGATCTCAATAGAGGAGAGAAATAGAATTTTTTGGTTTAGAATCGAGCCTGGGTAAGGCGTGTGATCACTGCCCTAAAGAAGTTCCACCACCCTCCGGCAGGGCTTTCAACTGATGCTCACTCCTCCAAGGTACAACACCCGGCTAGATCCCGAAACTCCGATGTGCGCGGACACCGAAGAAGCACAGAGCACCCGAACCACCACTTGATGAAGCAAAATGAGTAGAAAAAGAAAAACTCAAGACAGCAAGAGCCCAAGCGTAAATTTTATTATTTTTCAAATAAAAGAAGAGAGCGGAATATATAAACTCTGAAACGATTCCTCAAAAAGCGTTATTTGAAATCTCGGTAAATAGTAAGCATTAATATTTTGACGATTATGAATGGCAAGAAATAAAAGAAAAGAACGTTGGAAACGTCAGCATAATCAAAGCTCAACGAAACAAAACCGATCGACGATCTGCGATCGACAAAAACCGGTCGACGATCTGCGATCGACCAAAATCGACGGTCGACGATCTGCGATCGACCAAAATCGGCGGTCGACGATCTGCGATCGACCAAAGTCGCGGTCGACGATCTGCGTTCGACCAAAGTCGCGGTCGACGATCTGCGTTCGACCAAAGTCGCGGTCGACGATCTGCGTTCGACTAAAGTCGCGGTCGACGATCTGCGTTCGACCAAAGTCGCGGTCGACGATCTGCGTTCGACCAAAATCGCTGTCGACGATCAGCGTTCGACCAAAGTCGCGATCGACGATCAGCGTTCGACCAAAATCGCGAGTCAAAACTATTTGGAGCAAAATAAACAATTCAATTCAATTATTCCTTGAATCCCGAATCCCGAATCCGAATCCGAATCCCGTCCGGTCCAGTGCGGTGCGCGCGCGCGCGCGCGCATGTGGTGCATAGTTTCTCCTTATGTTCCTTTTAATAAATAGAGAGGAGGAACTTTACTTATATACACTCCTACATGAAAGGAAGTAGGCAAGGTGGGACTAAAGGATTTCATCCTTTGAGAAAGAGGGGTTCCCTCCAAAATTTGGATTCCCTCCAATTTGGTTTTGGAGCTTTTCCCTTTAAATAAGGAGTCCAAACTCCAAACACCTAAAGGCTTGAAGAAAAATATTTCATTTAAGAAATGTTATACATATATATATATATCAAATTTCTAACAATCCCCCACAAAAGCGAAAAACCAAAAGCGAACTTCATATATTATAATATTACTTATAAATAAAATCAAATATAAATTTACTTCATCAAGTTGCTTCTAATGTAGTGGGTATAGGTGGAGTGGTTACCTTGAACCTATACTTGGTACTTATTTCCTCTACCGAAGAGTATAATGTGCCAAAGGCTTTGAATTATAAACTTTGACCGGTAAATTAGATAAGCACACAAAAGATTGGTTGTTCTTGGGTTATGACGGTGTGCGCGTTAATGGCCATGCGCATTCCTTGATTTTTCATGAGGGTCTTAGGGTGCAGCCCGGATCCTAAAGTCACGGCCTCACGACTACCCCCCACATAGGTGGTGCCTCAAGAGATATTCGTAACCATATCTCGCAAAGGTATATGCCTTTGGAAACCATTAAGAACTTGACGTTCATCCTATCATGTTACGTAGAGCACAACATCATAGGAATGGGGAGAAGGTTTTCTCAACCTTTAAATATGTGCTCCTAACTACGCTACATCAACGGTTTCGTTTCTACCGCATTCAACCCAATTCATGGGATCTCCAATCACATGGGTTGGGTATCCACCGTTGGTAGCAAATCATGTGGGCTTAAGCCCCATTCCCCTCGATGACAATAAAACCTCCCTTCGGGACAATCCCTTGGTAAGATTATCAGCCAGATTCAATTCTGACTTTACATAGTTGAGTGATATCACTTCTTTTCTTCTTTGATTCACTGATTTGTACCTGATTCTCATGAACTTGTTCATTTTGGAATTAATACTATTAGATGCAGTTAAATCAATAACAGATTTATTATTACAATGCAAAGAAATAGCAGGTATAGGTTTTGCAAGTAAAGGAATTTCTGAAAGTAAATTTTTGATCCATTCAGCTTCGGCACATGTTGTGTCCAAAGCTATAAGCTCCGATTCCATGGTACTCCTAGAAATGACTGTTTGTTTTGTAGAAGCCCATGAAATAGCGGCTCCTCCAAGGAGGAACGCATATCCAGTCGTTGACTTAATGTCTAACGAATCAGTTACCCAATTGGCATCTAAGTATCCTTCTAGTACTTCGGGAAATCCCGGGTACACTAAACTGTAATCTATAGTTCCACGAAGGTATTTAAAAATTCTATTTAATGCAATCAAATGATCATCACTTGGGTTACTAGTATATCTACTAATTCGGCCTACGACATAGGAAATGTCGGGCCTAGTGCGGTTAGCTATATATAAGAGGGATCCTACCATTTGTGCGTACTTATGTTGATCAACCGGTTCACCACTGTTTTTATAAAGTTTTGTTCTAGCGTCATAAGGAGTAGAGGCGGGAGCGGAATCATATAAATTAAATTTATTTAACATTTTCTCAATCGAATGTGATAGAGATAAAGAAACACTAGAATCAGATTTAACTAGTTTCATTCCTAATATGATATTTGCTACTCCCAAATCCTTCATATCAAATTTGGAAGATAGATTATTTTTAGTTTCATTAATTAATTCAATTGTGTTTCCAAAAATTAAGATATCATCTACATAAAGGCATAAAAGGACAATTCCATTTCTGTCTTGTTCGGCATAGATGCATTTGTCAAATTCATTAGAATTGAAACCAAGAAGTGAGACTACAGAGTCGAATTTCTGATACCATTGCTTAGGAGCTTGTTTTAATCCATAAAGAGATTTGATTAATTTGCATACTTTAGATTCTTGACCTTTGACTACAAAACCTTCGGGTTGAGACATGTAAACTTCTTCTTCTAAATCTCCATGTAAGAAGGCGGTCTTGACGTCCATTTGATGGATAAGCAACTTAAAGATCGATGCTAAGGCGACTAGAATACGAAGAGAGGTTATTTTAGCTACTGGAGCGTATATATCTAAAAAGTCTATTCCTTATTTTTGAGCATATCCTTTAGCTACAAGACGAGCCTTATATTTATCTATGAAGCCATCCGGTTTTAATTTCTTCTTGAAAATCCATTTACAACCTATGGCTTTAGCACCAGGAGGTAACTCGGTTAGAATCCGTGTTTTATTTTCAAGTATAGAATTAATTTCTATATTTATTGCTTCTTTCCAAAAAAGATAATCAGATGAGGTCATAGCTTCCTCAAATGTATTAGGATCTCCTTCAACTAGATAGGTGAAGTAGTCCTCCCCAAAGGTTCTTTCGGTTCTAACTCTCTTACTTCTTCTAGGTTCATCATTTCCTAATGGTTCTATAGAAGAAGTTGAAGGTTGGTTTGATCTAGTTGAAGGTTGAGATGAGAAGTTTAATTTATAAGAGAATTTATCCTCAAAGAAGACTGCATCTCTAGCTTCTATAATAGTGTTATTAGATATTTCACTAATTTATGAATTAGTAATTAAAAATCTATTAGCACTACTATCTGACGCATAACCTATGAAAATAGAGTCTAAGGTTTTAGGGCCTATTTTCTTCCTCTTTGGTTCAGGGATTGCTACCTTAGCTAAACACCCCCACACTCTAAGAATTTGGAGGTTAGGCTTTCTTAATTTAAATAGTTCAAACGGTGTTATATCACAATGTTTTGAAGGAATCCTATTAAGGACAAACGAGGAGGTGAGCAAAGCTTCTCCCCAAAGATTCTCTGGGGCACTGGACTCGGCTAACATGACATTTACCATATTCATCAAGGTCCGATTTTTATGTTCAGCCACCCCATTAGATTGAGGCGAATATGGAGCAGTCAGTTGATGAATTATCCCATGTTCTTGGCAAAATTGGGTTAGTTCATTCGATGTGTATTCTCCACCTCGGTCGGATCTAAGTATTTTGATGGAGGTTCCTAATTGATTTTCTACCTCAGCTTTGAAAATCTTAAAATACGGAAGAACTTCATCTTTGGTCTTTAATAAATATATGTAACAAAATTTGGTGAAATCATCTATGAATGTTACAAAATATTTATTTCCACCTCTAGTAGGTTGGCGGTTTGAATCGCATACATCTGAATGTATTAATTCTAAAGGTTTTGAAGTTCTATCTACTGATTTAAAAGGCTTCCTAGAAAACTTGGCTTGCACGCAAATTTCACATTTGGCACTTGATCCAATATTTATTTTAGGAATTAAATTTAAAGACATCATTCTTCTCATACAATCAGAATTCACATATCCTAATCTAGCATGCCAAAAAACAGGAGAACTTTGAACTAAAGGAGAAGATATTTGATTAACTTCTAAATCAACAATATTTAATTTAAATAATCCATCACAAACATAGTCTTTACCAATAAAAAGATCATTCAAAGTTATTACAACTTTATTAGATTCTAAAACTATCTTGTAGCCTTTCTTCACTAATAAAGAGCCGCTAACAAGATTCTTTCTAACTCTCGGCACATAGAGCACATCATGCAAGGCTAGTGTCTTCCCGGATGTCAACCTAAGATCCACTCGCCCGCATCCAAGAATTTGTGCCGAAGAGGCATCTCCTAATATCACGCTTCCTCCACTGATGTCCTGAAAGGTAGCAAAGCAAGAACGATCGAAACAAGTATGAACATTTGCTCCGGAATCAAGCCACCAATCTGATGAACAAGTGAGATGAAGATTAGGAGAGTAGTCTAACCTGAAGATAGGTTGATTCGGTGCTTGAATCATATTAGCTTGCGGCTTGGAGCCATGAGGTTTGCCGACCACCGGTTCAGATTTCCTGTAGAAGCAGTTGGTTGACAAGTGATTAGTGCGGCCGCAAATGAAGTACCATTTTCCTTTACCTAGGTTTTGGTTTGAGGAACTAGGCTTGGATTGATTGGGTTTTAGATGACGGGAACCTTGACGGAAAGGTTTCTTGTGGTTCTTTCCTTTGACTTTGAAGTGATGGTGGGAAGAAGGATTGCCTTGCGATTCGCTGAGATTTACTTTAGGAGCAAGGTCTTTGGGTGTTTTAGAATTTTTACTCTTATGTTTTTCCTCTATGCGGATTGCATTTTGGATATGAACATAAGTGAGGTTGGATTGGTCATGCCTTAGCCTAGTGCTAAAGCCGGACCAAGAGTCAGGAAGAACATCAATAAGACATGCCATAGTACTATTGATAAGTCTCTTTATTGCAAGCCTAGTGTCGGAAAAGTTTAAATTTATTCATTGAGTTGCCATAAACACACCACTGGACTAAGATCAGTCCTGCATCACATAACTAATCTGTTTTGATAGGATATTAGTACTACATAAATTAATTAATTTACCGATGTAATGTAAGAATTGTAGGAATATTTTTCTATTTATTCCAAAAATAAATTATATATGTATATATATATATATATTGTTTCGAAAACAAGTAATAGCAGCAGTAAATTATAGATGTAGAAAATCTTGAACTTTGTAACGGATCTCAATAGAGGAGAGAAATATAATTTTTTGGTTTAGAATCGAGCCTGGGTAAGGCGTGTGATCACTGCCCTAAAGAAGTTGCACCACCCTCCGGCAGGGCTTTCAACTGATGCTCACTCCTCCAAGGTACAACACCCGGCTAGATCCCGAAACTCCGATGTGCGCGGACACCGAAGAAGCACAGAGCACCCGAACCACCACTTGATGAAGCAAAATGAGTAGAAAAAGAAAAACTCAAGACAGCAAGAGCCCAAGCGTAAATTTTATTATTTTTCAAATAAAAGAAGAGAGCGGAATATATAAACTCTGAAACGATTCCTCAAAATGCGTTATTTGAAATCTCGGTAAATAGTAAGCATTAATATTTTGACGGTTATGAATGACAAGAAATAAAAGAAAAGAACGTTGGAAACGTCAGCATAATCAAAGCTCAACGAAACGAAACCGATCGACGATCTGCGATCAACAAAAACCGGTCGACGATCTGCGATCGACCAAAATCGACGGTCGACGATCTGCGATCGACCAAAATCGGCGGTCGACGATCTGCGATCGACCAAAGTCGCGGTCGACGATTTGCGTTCGACCAAAGTCGCGGTCGACGATCTGCGTTCGACCAAAGTCGCGGTCGACGATCTGCGTTCGACCAAAATCGCGGTCGACGATCAGCATTCGACCAAAGTCGCGGTCGACGATCAGCGTTCGACCAAAATCGCGAGTCAAAACTATTTAGAGCAAAATAAACAATTCAATTCAATTATTCCCCGAATCCCGAATCCCGAATCCGAATCTGGTCCGGTCCGGTCCGGTCCGGTGTGGTGCGTGCGCGCGCGCGCGTGGTGCATAGTTTCTCCTTATGTTCCTTTTAACAAATAGAGAGGAGGAACTTTACTTATATACACTCCTACATGAAAGGAGGTAGGCAAGGTGGGACTAAAGGATTTCATCCTTTGAGAATGAGGGATTCCCTCCAAAATTTGGATTCCCTCCAATTTGATTTTGGAGCTTTTCCCTTTAAATAAGGAGTCCAAACACCAAACACCTAAATGCTCCAAGAAAAACATTTTATTTAAGAAATGTTATATATATATATATCAAATTTATAACAAGAATTTTGGAGATGAGGACATAATCATATTGGACATCTACAACATATTGAAAGATTAGAGAAGGAAGACTCTTATTAAAAAGTGTATGATATTATCTCAGTTTATAAATAATCAACGGCATCATTTAAGAGAATGCACAAGTGATGTAGAATTAGTAATGCAAGCAGGGTGCAGCATTTTTTTCTTTCTAACTAGCAAGTAGACATAAGCAAAAGGATTATATGGCAGGCGTGCTTTCATTGATGGTTTATATAGTTACATGACAAACGATATTATTTTTGAAGTGTTCCAAATATTTGATTGAAATTTCCATAACTTGTGATGAATGTAACTAATGAAATATTAATGTATGTACCAGATGACCAAGAAGCACACTAGGGATAATGAATGTTAGCAAACCAGCTTCCAACTTCCCATAACAAAGACCTGCACACATTGAATCAGAATTCAACAGTAAGATGGATAAGAAATTTAAATCAGAAATTCAGGCTGAATTCATGACAATGATCAACCCCGGTCAAGGTTTTGAAAATCAGACCGGACCGGCCGGTTCAACCGGTCGGACCGCCGACCGGTCTAATAGGCGGTCCGGTTTGGGTTCTAAAACTGCCCCTGCCCAGAACAGGTCAAGAACCGGTGAACCGGCCGGTTCACCCATAAAACCGATAACTGGGCGGGTCTTGGAAGAACCGAGCGGGGTTTAAACTGTTTTTTTAATTTAAAAATTATAAAAATAATAAAAAATTGCGCTACTCGGATCAAACTGCCAACATCCAATAGAGGAAAGTAAAGCTTTACCACGCGTCCAGCTAATGTGTTGAATATATAGTTATATACAATATTAATTAATAAATTGATATACATAATATCATAATATATAATATAATATATTTGAACATATATATAAATCTATGTGTATATATACATATGTATACGATTAATATGGTTTAAGTGTTTATATACAACTAAAAATTATTAATTTAGTCTTCCATTTCCATTTGAATCTTTTGACTAGTGATTTAATAATATATTTTGGCATAGTTTAATTCAATAAAAATATACATTATACTATTAAAATAAAATTAAACTATATTTTGGTATAGTTTATTTTGGTATAGTATAATAAGATACAAATATAATATATTTTTAGATAATTATAAATAATCTATATATGTTTTTATTATTTATTATAGTATCACGGTTCAACCCCGGTTAGACCGGCCCAACCGGTCGGATCTTGAACCTTTGTTCCTACCGGTTCGTTCACCGGTCCGGTTCTTACAACCTTGACCCCGGTATGCTTTACTTAAGGCTTATAGATCAGGTTGAGTCAAGGCTTGGTTAATACATTTATATACTAGATATTCTGGCACTTTAATGGAAACTGTAAGGTGATTTATGCTAATTGTTTGGCATGATATTGAACGGTGAATTGCTTCAGAATAGAATGTCTCTACATCAAGTTTAACCAGAAGAAGAACTTTCTGGATAAGTTGTGCATTGTTTAAAGGTTAAGTTTTCTGGAATTAAGTTTATTTTGAGCAAATTAGAACAGAAAATGTGCTTTGGTTCAATAAAAAACTATAATTGTATCTTTTGTAGTTCAAAGTGCAAGAACAAGAAAAAATAGTACACATGTGGACAAAAATGTTAATGTGTAGCCGGTACCTATTGGGCTTTGTCCTAGTAGGGCTCGTCATTGTGTGGCCCATGTCCGGTTGAGCTTCTCCCCTATGAAGCACGTATACTTACAACAACCTTGCGTATCATTTTCGAAACGTTTCAGAATCAGGAAACTCTCGGAAACCATGATGTACTTAGGCATTAGTGAGATTATGACTAAAGATATGGCGCAATGGAGACTGTAGAAAACAAAGGGCGAACCTTGTATATACTTCTTCGTGTCTAAAATACAAGAGAGAATAAATATAGGAGAAGAGAAGGAGAAAGAATCTTATACAGGAGATGTGGGACTAAAGGAGAAAGGAGAAATGGGCCTATAAATGGGCCTTTACATTATTTTTCCCTATATCATCTAACACTCCCCCGCAAGCTGGAGCGTATAAGTCGTATGCACCAAGCTTGGACAAGAACTGGTAATACAACTTGCGAGGCAATGCCTTGGTAAGAACGTCAGCAACTTGTCCAGAGGCAGGAACATGTTCAAGCTTTAGCTCCTTTGCTTGAACCTTTTCTCGAACGAAGTGACAATCAACCTCAATATATTTAGTCCTCTCATGAAACACAGGATTCTTTGCAATGTGTATTGCAGCTTGACTGTCACAGAACAGTGTTGAAGATGAGGACAATTTGACTCCCAAGTCCATTAGAAGACTTTCAAGCCAGGTTATTTCAGATGTAACAGCCGCCATTGCACGGTACTCGGCCTCAGCAGACGAGCAAGCAACCACCGTCTGCTTCTTACTTCGCCATGTGATAAGATTTCCTCCAAAGTATGTACAGAACCCAGTAGTTGAACGTCGATCATCCAACGAGCCCGCATAATCCGCATCCGAGTATGCAATAAGAGAAAGAGAGGAAGATGGCTTGCACACAAGTCCTTGCCCAGGGGAAGTCTTCAGATACCCAAAGATGCGTTCCACTGCCTGGAGGTGAGAGACCTATGGGATATGCATAAACCGGCTGACCACACCAACCACAAATGATATGTCAGGTCTTGTAACTGTTAGGTATATCAATTTTCCCACAAGACGACGATAGTATTCCGGGTTCGGAAGAAGAGAATCATTCTCAGATCCCTGAGCACACATGTGGTTGACTTCCATCGGGGTATCCGCAGGTTTGCAACCCGAGAGGCCAGCATCTTGCAGAAGGCCAATACAGTACTTACGCTGGGATAAGACGAGACCATTAGGTCGTCGTGCAACTTCTAGTCCAAGAAAATAGCGAAGATTGCCCAGATCTTTGATTTGAAAGATAGAGTTTAAATGTTGTTTCACATGTTGTATCCTAGCTGAGTCATCACCAGTGATAAGAATATCGTCCACATAGACCAGAAGTATTACAGTCCCTGTTGATTGGTGACGAGTGAAGAGAGAGGAATCTGCCGAGCTTTGTTTGAAGCCAACCTCACGAATGGCCTTGCTGAACTTTCCAAATCACGCCCATGGAGATTGTTTGAGACCATAAATAGACTTGCGAAGTAGACATACCCGAGACTCCCCCGTGGTCTCAAACTCGGGCAGTTGATGCATGTACACTGTTTCAAGAAGATCGTCATTCAAGAAAGCATTCTTGACATCGAGCTAATGGAGGGGCCACTGGCGATGAACAGCTAAGGAGAGAAGGACCCGAACCAAATTCAATTTTGCGACTGGGGAGAAAGTTTCCTCATAATCAAGACCGTACTGTTGGGTAAAGCCCCGGGCCACAAGCCGAGCCTTTAAGCGATCAACTGTCCCATCTGCGGCATGCTTGATAGTAAAGATCCACTTGCAGCTAACGCAACTGTGACCAGGAGGAAGGGGCACAAGATCCCAAGTGTAATTACCCCACAGAGCCGTCATCTCTTCATCAATGGCGGTGCGCCACCGCGGATGCTGGAGAGCTTCCTGCACAGAGTTAGGTATAGAAATAGAAGAGAGAGAGAGAGCAAAGGTAAGAAGAGGTGGAGAGAGCCGATATAGAGAGACATAATTGGCCATGAGATGTGTCGTCGAGGAGGATGTCGGATCAACAGGCCGCGAGATCACACCGATAGAGGGAACTTTTACAGGGCATCTGGACGTGGAGTACGGCGAGTGTACACTTGAATAACAGGGGGTTTGGATGGGACCGGTGGTGTTGGGGGTTTCAGAATGATAGGAGATTTGGACTGGTGGGGTAGAGGGGTAGGGAGAAGTGGTGGTAGTGGAGATGTTACGGGTACGGAGGGGCGAGGTAGAGGAGAAGGAAGAAGGGGATCAGAAGGACTGGTGTGATATGGTTGGTCTTCATGGAAGGAGACATCAGCAGACACAATCACCTTACCAGTGGTAGGATCAAAGCAGACATACCCCTTCTGAGTGCGGGAGTAGCCAACAAACTGTTATGGGTCTTCTAATGTTGCCCGGAGGAGAGGTCGACGACGGATGATCGGAGGTGGCCGGATGTAGAGATGATGGTGGTGGAGATGATGACGGGGATACTATGGAGCCGTGACCGCGGCTGCCTAAGCGGGGTTGCTCGTCGGAGGAGAGAGCCACCAAGATCTCACAATGAAAGAAGGGGAAATTAGAATACTTTCTTGCTTACCTTCCAACAATGAACTCATGCCTTTATATAGGCTACAACTCATAATAAGACGAAACACTCATGATGATCCTAAAACTAGACTCGGGGCTCGAGGCTCCCACTTAACGATAAATAATAATAACAACATCCAACTCATACTCCTAACACATAACAAACTCATAACACAGAACCAACACATAACACCGACACATAACATCTCATCCGTGCCCAAAAAGAGTTTTCCCGCAAACTCTAGCCGATGCCTTCGTCGTCGGAGTCTTCGACATGTAGGTAGAAGAGTCGTGTGCACCTGTGACCGCGAGTGTACTGCTCGTCGCAGTTAAAACATAATCCTTGTGCGCGGCGCTGCAGCATCTCAGCCCGAGATAAGCGGCGGACCTGTGGTGCTGGAGGACCCTCGCATCGAGCCTGTGGAACAATGTCGGTAGCAGGTGGATATGCCTCTTGTGATAGCTGGAGACGACGATCACAGAGCCGGGCCAGACTCATAGCCGTCACTAAGTCCGGAGGAGCCTCAAACTCAACATCCAGCCGCAGCCGTTCGCGAAGTCCTGCGGTGAAAATGTTGACCTGCATATCTGGGGCAAGAGGGACATGCGCTAAGAGGAGCTGAAATTGTTCCATGTACTCATCGATGGTACCCGTTTGTCGTAGAGTTGTGAGTGCGCCGAGGGGATTGCTGCGAAGAGGAGGTCCGAAACGCAAGTTGCAGAGCCGCTTGAAGTCGTCCCAAATTAGATGCGGCCGGTCGGTGAGAAGTCGAGAGGCCCATAAAACAGCGGAGTCGAGCATATGGAAAGAGGCGAGATGGATTTGATCTGTTGCCGGAGTGTGCTGGTGACCGAAGAATTGTTCACACTTGGTCAGCCAACTCAATGGATCACTTTTCCCATCATAGGTTGGAAACTCTAATCTGGTATAGCGCGGCACAATTGCAGCGTCGGGGCGCGCGAGTACCAATGGTGGGGGTTCGTGGACGGCCAGGGGCGGTGGGGCATTGCGGAGAAGTGGTTGTGCCTGACTGCTACTTGCATGGTCATGTGGTGGGGCGGTTGACAGATCATCGAGGCGCTTGGTGAGCGCAGCAATGGCCTCCTGATGACGGTCCGCGAGAGCAGTGTGCGCCGCCTGTTTCGTCATGAGGTCATGGAGCATGGACATAATCTGATTGAGTTGTTCCGAGGAGTCGCCCATAGTGCGGGATGAAGAGCGAGAAGAGGATCGGGTGACCCGGTGGTCGGAGTGCGCCGATTCGGAGGACTGAGAGTGGCCGCGAGAGCCGCGGTGGCGCCCAATATTGACAGCAAGGAGATGGGCCCACAATTAATTAAAAATGAGGTGTGGAATGGTCTGGCCGGATGTCTAAAGATTAAAAGGAGGATGTTGGATGGAATTGGGGGTGGTGTCCATTGTCTTTAGTGGTAACGGAAGAAAAGAATACGTTGTGGAAGTGATGTAAAAAGGCAGAATGTAGTTGGGGGGGCAAAGAAATTAAAAGAGGATTTGAAGTGGGGGCCACGGAAGCAGCAAGAGGTGTATAAAGAACGGGGCTCGAGGGCGGAAAAAAAAAGACAGGCGACAGGCGCGCGGGGCTCGATGGAGAGCAGAGGGCGCAGGCGTGCCGGGATGGGCTCGAGGAAAACGGAGCAGAGCAGCCGCAGGGCTGGTCGTCGATTCAAGACCGGTAGCCGGCGTCGAGATGCTGAGCGGGGCGCGATGGAGAGCTGTTGTGCGGGGCTTGAAGCTGGTGCGGCGTGCGGCTGGGGAAGGAGAAGACGGAGGTTGGCGGCGCAGGGCTGCGGGGCACGGTTGCCGCGGAGCGTCGCCGACGGCGACAGGGGATGCACTGGCAGCGACCAAAGTTGAGGAAGAGAAAGGGCGGCGAGGATATTGGGCGGTGCGGAGGGAAAAACGATGTCCGCGGAAGTGGACCGACGGCGACAGGGGATGCACAGGCTGCGACCGGAGTTGAGGAAGAGGGAGGGCGGCGAGGATATTGGGTGGTGCGGAGGGAAAATGAAGTCCGCGGAAGAGGACCGATTCCTCTGATACCAAGATGTTATGGGTCTTCTAATGTTGCCCGGAGGAGAGGTCGACGACGGATGATCGGAGGTGGCCGGATGTAGAGATGATGGTGGTGGAGATGATGACGGGGATACTATGGAGCCGTGACCGCGGCTGCCTAAGCGGGGTTGCTCGTCGGAGGAGAGAGCCACCAAGATCTCACAATGAAAGAAGGGGAAATTAGAATACTTTCTTGCTTACCTTCCAACAATGAACTCATGCCTTTATATAGGCTACAACTCATAATAAGACGAAACACTCATGATGATCCTAAAACTAGACTCGGGGCTCGAGGCTCCCACTTAACGATAAATAATAATAACAACATCCAACTCATACTCCTAACACATAACAAACTCATAACACAGAACCAACACATAACACCGACACATAACACAAACATCGTCTTCATAGTCCGAGGGGCTAGCTTGTCAGTGGAGGGACCAAGGTGATGGACATAACAGGTACAGCCAAACACACGAGGTGTGAGAAAGAAGAGAGTTGTGGATGGATAAAGGAGAGTGATGGGTGCAACAAAGTTGAGGGCGGATGATGGCATGCGATTGATGAGGTGACAAGTTGTAGAAATAACAAAGTTTCAATAAAGAGGAGGAATCTGCATTTGGATCATAAGAGATCTAGCCACATCAAGGAGGTGACGATTTTTCTTTTCCGCTATGCTATTTTGTTGAGAGGTATAGACACACGAAGTCTGATGTAGAATACCGAACTCAGCGCAGAGATTGGAGAAGGTGCGACCAGTGTACTCGCGAGCATTGTTTGTACGAATTGTTTTGACACCAGTAGAAAATTGAGTGCGAGTTTCCGTAAGAAACATACGGAATGTAGTTTTGAGTTCGGTACGATCACGAAGTAAATACAACCAGGTAACGCGCGAGTAATCATCGATAAATGTAACAAAATATCTGTAATCAAAAACACTAGGGACCTTATAGGGCCCCCAGATATCAGAATGCATTAAGGATAAAGGAGCATCGCTCCGAGTACATGAAGAAGGGAAAGATACACGGTGTTGCTTGCCGAAAATACAAGATTCACAAAAAAACTCTTGAACAGAAGTAGTAGGAAGAGCTTTCTTGAGAATCGGAAGGGGGGCATGTCCCAGACAACGATGTCAATCAGTTGTGGAGAGAGTGGTGAGAGCAGTGGGAGAAACGTCGAGGAGATACAGCCCGTTGGACAGTCGCCCTCTACCAAGTATAGTCCGCGTTTGTCGATCATGCACAACAAATGAAGAGCGTGAGAAAGTAACGCATCAATCAATATCTTGTGTAAGACGGTTAACAGAAAGGAGATTAAACAGAGAGCCCGGAACATGAAGAACCGAGGATAAGGAGAGAGGAGTAAGAGGCAGATTGGCAGTGCCAGAAACCGGGATCGTCTCACTATTAGCCACAGTGATGTTCTTGGGGTAAGGAGTATCTAAATATTGAGGCGGACGCTGTGGAGAGAGATGATGTGTAGCACCCGAGTCCACAATCCAGTGAGAGCTGTGTGAGAGGCAAGATATACCTTCATTGGAGATCGAGGCGACGGAGCCAGAGGAACGACTAACCGCTGTTTGAAGCTGTTGGAGTTGAGCCTGTAATGCAGCAATATCATCACTAGTTGTGGAGGGAGGGGAGAGAGCGGCTGTTGCAGTAAGATGAGGAGGCAAACCATGTTTGCGGTAGCAGGTGGCCTCCAGATGACCATCCTTGCCGCAGTAAGAGCACTTAAAGAGAGTTCGACCACCACGACCGCGTCCCCGAGACTGGTGACCACCACGAGCCAGTGGACCACGAGTAGATGGAGCGAGAGTGGCCACGAGCTGTTGAAGGAGAGCTGGAGACGAAGTCGGAACATCCGGAGGTGGAGTAACCTTCAGGAGCATTGAGCACACATCCGAGAGGGATGGAGTAACAGCGGATGATAGAACATGAGCGCGGATACTATGAAGATGTGAGGGGACACGCGCCATCATCATAGCAATCTCAACTGCCTCCTTCTGCTGCCGTTGAGTTACCAAGTCCGTAGTGGGAGGCTGATGCTGGATCCAAGCCTCAACAAGAGTTTTAGCCCGCGCAACAAAGGAGATAATGTCTCCAGTAACTCCAGTATCAAGGGACTGAAGATCAATAAGAATGTCAAACAAGTGCTGAAGATTGTCCTTCCCAGAGTAGAGAGAATGAAGATCAGTCCACATAGCATGAGCGGTCTCATGGTACATAGTCATACGATAGGGCTCGGTGTCCAAAGAATTGAGAATCCAAGATTGAACCCGTCCGTCGTCACGAATCCACTCATCAGTGGGTGCAGTGGGTGGAGTCTTGGTAAGATGATGAAGGAGGCCTTTAGTTTGTAGTACACGCCGAACGGAGTGTACCCATTCCATAAAGTTTTGTTTGCCACGAAGAGAAAGTGGTAATGCGCAGCTCATCCCGAAGCTCAGAAGGAGCAGCACGAGGATAACCGGAGGGAGGAGCAGAGTCAGCAGCAGTAGAATCGGAAGCCATAACCCTGGGCGGCTAGGCACAATAACCGAGCGGTTAGAAGCACGCGGCTAGCCGGTCAGCACCAGCGGCTTAGAAGGGCAGAGAGTGGTGAGACGACGAAGCCGAAGAGAAGAAGCTGCGGAGAGGGGAAGCCGCAGCGAGTAGAAGAAGCTGCTGCGGGTAGAGGAAGCCGCGGAGAGAAGAGATAGCCTTCGCGAGTAGAAGAAGCCACCGCGGGTAGAGAAATTTGCGAAGAGAAGGGGTGGCCGCCGCGGGTAGAGAAATTTGCGAAGAGAAGGGGTGGCCGCCGCTGGTAAAAGAAGTTGCCGCGGGTAGAGGAAGTCGCGAGGAGAAGCAGGTAGCGACAAGAAGAGGTCGTTGGAGAAACAGAGAAGAAGCAGGCAGCGAGAAGGGGCGGGCGAAAGCTAGTTGCCACGGAGAGAAAAAGAAGATAAACCGAGACGGTCAGACCGGCCAGCAAACCGGAAGAGCAGACCGCACGATTACAACAGGGGGAAAGAAGCAACAGACCGTGTGGTTAAGCAATAGACCGCAGCAAAGGCGGAGGCTGAGCGGTTAGGAGCGGACCGCAGCGGTAAGGTAACGCAGAGGCGGTTAGAAAAACTAACTGAATGGAGGTGGGGTCCACGAGTCAGAGAGAGGAAGGCTATAAAAAGGGGGGAGAAGGGGAGAGAGGTAGATCCACGGGAGATGAGAAGGAGGCGGGTAGAGAGGAGAGAAGCCGCAACAACAGGCGGTAAGGCGGAAGACCAAGACGCCCGGTCAAAAAGAGAAACCGAGCGGATAGGGAAGCCGAGCGGTTAGAAAACAGGTCGGACCGGTTCCCTCTGATACCATGTAGAAAACAAAGGGCGAACCTTGTATATACTTCTTCGTGTCTAAAATACAAGAGAGAATACAAATATATATGAGAAGAGATGGAGAAAGAATCCTATACAGGAGATGTGGGACTAAAGGAGAAAGGAGAAATGTGCCTATAAATGGGCATTTACATCTATATCATCTAACAGAGACAAAGGATCTATATAGCCGGCCCTACTATGGTGGGATAAATTCTTGAGTGTTGTTGTCGTTAATTTTAGATATAAAAAATTCGGATACTCAAGGATGCTTTTAGATACTACCGAAACCGTCTGAGTATGCTCAAGAATGCCCAAAAACTGTGTTTTGCAATGGTGACATGAAGGAAGACATGTGAAAGAAAAAATGTTGAATGAAAAGTGATGAGGTTTAATTGATTACATATTTTATTCATGGATCCTATTTAGGATATGATACATTTTGTGTCACATGAATTGTTTTCATTTAATATATGTTATATGAGATATAATGATGAAAAAAATGAAGAATACATGAATGTCACACACATCTTCATGTTAATTTATACTTATATTAAAATAATTAAAATTTTCAAAAATGTATCTCGTATCCTAGATTTCCGGAATATCATGCTTCCTATATTCGTATTGTATTGTATCTCGTATCTCATCCCTATGCAAATAGCTTCTCCCAATATTGGTTGACAATACTAGTCTCACATCGATTATCCAACAATAATTTGGACTTATAAGGCTTTGGGCCACTCCTATCACCAATTGGTTTTAGAATAGACGTTTGGTTCTTACATGGTATTAGAGTGAGGTTGGGGCATACGCCTTCACTATCGACATGAGGGAGCATGTTGGCATTCCTCCCGGTGTAACCCTGTAGCACTAAACTTTATCTCATTAGGGCCTTTTGTCGTGTGGCCCACGTCTCATTGAGCTTCTCTTGATGGTTGGTAACACTATTAATCTCACAGTAGTTATCCGACTTTGGGCCCCTCCTCCTATCACCAGTTGGTTTTAGGATGAATATCTAGGTTCTTACACATGAAAATAAGAAATGTGCAATGGTGCGTAATACTAAATAAATAAAAATGTAAAAAACGGTCTAATAGCATTATTTGTAGGAAGATAAATTACCCTCTTTGAAAACGAGACCAGTTAGAGCTGCGAAGAGGGGTCCAACGAACCATATAGCAATTGGGTTGTCTATGACATACTGTACCAAGCCCTCATCTGATGTACTGGCCAAATTGAGATAAGTGGCAGCAGATCCAAAAACACCAATAGCCCATAACGCTTGAAGAAAACGTTTAATTGGAGTGACATATATATGAATCAAGAGTAAGGATAAGCCTAAACCACCAGCTCCAAGAACATATAAAAAGTCGATATTTTGCTTTAGAAAATCTCTTACGACAACATTCTCAGGAATGAAAGTGATTGAAGCAGCGAGCACAAATGATGACGCGGCCGTTACCAAACCTGACCTGTACAAGATAACCTGAAATATGATAAAAATACATATAAGTAAATTACTAATCAAAGGGATAGACAGTAGCAGAGTCATATGAGTAGGTTAGATATTAATCACATGAGTCACAAAAAATACCCGATAATGAAGTTACCAAAGAACCTCTAAGACAATAAATAACATAGTGAATAGATGCATAACTCAAATCCATATAAAAAATGGGGCAACAAAGAACATCCTACTGACCAAGAATCAAACTGGAAAATTTCTTGTTGTACATTGCACAAGTTAAAGGTGAATAATCAAGAAGATAACATATAAAATGCAAAAAGATGCTTTTTTTAATAAGACTGATGTGAAGAGATGAATTTGTTACAAGAGTTTTAGAAAATAGACGCCATTTCTTGAATTCATACAATGAGCTTATGTACAGTAGCCTCCTAAAAAAAGGAAGTAAATGATTTGCCTCCTGAGCATCTTTACTAAACCATTTTTTTAAGATGAAACCATATATCACCTTTAAAAAGGGGAGTGTGAATTTTTGTGGTTGAGTGAATTGCCTGAATGAGTACATTGCATTGACAGTAAATGAAGCTGTAAACAGAGAACGAGAATCTGAGAAAGGATCGGTCGGCCCCTTAACGAGATTGATGAGAGCGTAGGATCGATCGCTGTGAACGTGGAGCTAATGGAGGCTTTGATACCTGTTAGAAAAGCCCATGTAATTAGCCCATTATTGGGCTCATTATTTATTGTTTTCTTTCTTCTCTTCTTTTAGTCCCACATCATGTATAGGATATCTTCTCTCCTTCTCTCTCCTATATATATATATTCTCTCTTTGTATTTGAAGACACAAGCAATACATACAAGTTTTGAGCTCCTTCAACATGGTATCAGAGGGAACTGTTCGGGCCATGCGGTCTCCCCTTTTCTAACCGCCCGACCTGTTTCCCCCCTGTCCGCTTCCCCCCTTGCGGCTTCTCCCTCTACTCGCTCCGGGTAGCGAGTTCGCTTTTCCCTTACGGTTACTGTATGTGTTAACCGCGGCTTGCCCTCCCGTCTCTTCCTCTCGTGGATCCACCCTTCCTCCGTATATTTATAGCCTTTCTCTTCTCCTCTCCCGTGGGCCCACCCCCTCTCTACCCGCGCTACCCGCTGCCCTCTCTCTTCTCGCCGCGCGGTCTGCATCTCCTTGCCGCTCGAGTATTCCTACTCGCGGCCTCTTTGTTTTCGCGCGGCTTTCCTCTTCTCGCAGTAGCCCGCGTGCCTCTCCGCTTGCAGTCTCTCCTCTTTAATCGCAGCGATCTCCCTTCTCGCTGCGATCTCCTGCTCGCCGCTTCTTTCCGCGTCTATCCGCCAAGGCTTATCTCTCTTCCTGTCGCGGTCTCCTGCTATCCGCTCGAGCTCTCCTCGCGGATTGCTCTTCTTCTCGCCCGGCTTGGCTTATCTCTCGCCCGGCTCCTCTTCTCGCCGCGCGATCTGCGTGCCCCCCTCGTGCAGCGGCCTATTTCCCTCTCGCCGCGGTCTGCCTCTCCGCTGCGGTCTCCTCCTCTACCCGTGCGGGTTGTGTGCCTGGTGCCCCTTCTCTCCTATTCTCCTCTCCGGCGGTCTCCTTTTCTACCCGCGCGGTTATCATGGGCTCTTCAGTCGATTCAACCGGCCAGCCGGCTACTGCCTCTGATGACCGCCCGCCCTCTCTTCCAGAACTTCGAGATGAACTTCAGATCACCACTATTTCCCTCTCCGGCAAACAAAACTTCATTCCGTGGGTGCACTCTGTCCGCCGCGTTCTTCAGGCCAAAGGCCTTGTTCATCATTTGACTCAGGGCCCGCCATCTCCTCTTACCGACGAGTGGCTTCGTAATGACGGTAGAGTTCAGACTTGGCTCCTCAATTCCCTGGAGGGTGAGCCTTACCAAATGGTCATGTACCAGGAGACGGCTCAGAATATGTGGACGGAACTGCACTCCTTATACTCCGACAAGGATAGCCTTCATCACTTTTATGATGTTATTACAGAACTTCAAACTCTCGATGCTGGCGGGGCTACGGACATGACATCGTTTGTTGCTCAGGTTAAGACTCTTGCGGAGTCCTGGATCCAGCATCAGCCCTCTACTTCTGATCATGCAGTCCAACGGGCACAGAAGGAAGCCGTTTGCATAGCTATGATGCTGGCTCGAGTCCCACCGCATCTTCAGGGTATCCGGACTCATGTCCTTGCTTCCGCGACCACTCCTTCCCTCGCAGATGTGTGTTCTATGGTCCTTCGTGTGCCACCCCCCCTGGAGTCTCCTGTTCCCTCCTCTCCGACCCTTCTCCAGCAGACCCTTCCTCCCTTACTGTCCACACCGCCCTCTACTAGTGGCGGCCGTTCTGGCTTCCGTGGACGGGGTCGTGGGGGTCGAGGCCGTGGCAGGTGTTCATACTGCGGCCGGGACGGCCACACAGATGCGGTCTGCTACAAGAAACACGGTTACCCTCCTCGTCCAGCTGCTGCTGCTGCCACTGATGGCTCCTCCTCCACTGGTACCAACCTTGAGGCCGTTCGCCTCCAACTACAACACCTCCAGGGGCTTCTTAGCCCACCGTCGGCGTCTGTTGCCTCCATCTCTCCTGCAGGTATTACTTGTCTTTCCTCTGGTCCGCGTTGGATCTTGGACTCAGGTGCCACTCATCACATCACCTCGCTGCGGCCACAACAGTACTCGGATGCTCCTCATCCGAAGTCTATCACCGTGGCTAATGGTGCGATCGTTCCTGTCTCCGACTGCGCCGACATCACGCTTGATCCTTCCATCTCTCTTCGCTCGGCTCTTTATGTTCCGGGCTCTCCGTTTAATTTGCTATCTGTTGGCCGCCTCACTCATGATATGGATTGCTCAGTAACATTTACTCCCTCTTCTTTTGTGATACAGGATCGACGGACGTGGAGTACCATTGGTAAGGGTCGCCTGCAGAACGGGCTCTACCTCCTCGACGCCTCTTCAACAATCCTATCCTCTGTCTCCTCTGCTGACTGGCATCGCCGTCTTGGGCATGCTCCCCTACCCATCCTTCAAAAGGCTCTGCCTGATGTATCTTTTCATGCTTTTCAGTGTGAGTCATGTATTTATGGCAAACAGCCGCGTACTTCTTTTCCTGCTCATTGTACTAGGAGCTCTGCTCCGTTTGATTTGATACACTCCGATGTTTGGGGTCCGTTTAAAATTACTAGTATCTCTGGCTATCGATATTTTATGACTTTCATTGATGATTTTTCCCGCACGACATGGTTGTACTTACTTCATGATCGCTCTGAGATTCCGCGCCTATTTCGTGCTTTTATACAAGAAACTCAAACACAATTCTCCACAACCATCAAAACCCTCCGTACCGACAACGCTCGTGAATACACCGGCCGCGAATTTGCGAATATCTGCGCCGACTTTGGCATCATTCATCAAACCTCATGTGCCTACACCCCACAACAAAATGGAGTTGCCGAGCGAAAGAACCGTCACCTTCTTGACGTTGCCCGCTCCCTCATGCTTCAGATGCATGTTCCAAAGACTTTCTGGAATTTTGCGGTCTCCACGGCTTGTTTTTTAATTAACCGTCTTCCTTCCTCGGTCCTTAACTATGCCACTCCCTTTAGCCTCCTATTCCCCTCCACTCCGGCCTACCCACTAACCCCAAGGGTCTTTGGGTGCACTTGCTTCGTTCACCTCCTGGGTCCATCCGTCGACAAATTGGATCCCAGGGCGGCTAAAACTATCTTCGTCGGTTATTCACGTACTCAGAAGGGCTACCTTTGCTACTCTCCGGTAACCCGGAAGGTCACCATCTCCGCCGATGTTACCTTTTGGGAGGATAAACCGCTCTTCTGCTCCACTTTACCTACCGCGTCACCAACACCCTCTCCACCACTGCCTCGACCCGTCATACCCACTACTCTGCCGATTCTCCTACCTCCCTCTACCTCACCCCCGGCTCCCTCTACCTCAGCCCCTGCTCCCTCTACCTCAGCCCCTGCTCCCTCCAAACCTCCAGTTATCCAAGTTTATACCCGCCGACATCCTCCTCGCTCCGCTACCCCTCTACAGTCGGCCTCATCCTTGGATACACCGCGCTTGGCCGATCAGGTATCTCCCTCCACCGCTCATCCTCTGGCGAACTATGTCTCCCTGGATCGTCTCTCTCCCCAATTGCATACTCTTGCAACTTCTATTTCCTCCATTTCGGTTCCTAACTCTGTGCAGGAGGCGCTTCAACATCCTGGCTAGAAGGCTGCCATGGAGGAGGAAATGGCGGCTCTCAGGGCCAACCAGACCTGGACTCTTGTCCCTCTTCCTCTCGGACAGTCTCCGGTTGGGTGCAAATGGGTCTTCGTCGTCAAACATGCAGCTGATGGGACTATTGACCGTCTGAAAGCTAGATTGGTCGCTAGGGGCTTCACCCAACAACAAGGACTGGACTATGAGGAAACCTTCTCTCCCGTTGCCAAACTCAACACTGTTCGGGTTCTGATCTCTGTCGCTGTCCATCGCCGATGGCCCCTTCTACAACTCGATATTAAAAATGCCTTCTTAAATGGCGACCTACAGGAAACGGTTTATACGCAGCAACCTCCCGGGTTTGAGACCACGGGGGAGTCTCGGGTGTGTCGCCTTAAGAAAGCTCTGTATGGCCTCAAACAGTCACCACGGGCATGGTTTGACAGATTCAGTAAGGCTCTTCGGGAGGTTGGTTTTACTCGCAGTACAGCAGACTTCTCTATGTTCAGTCGCCACCGCACTGCTGGGACGGTACTGCTGTTAGTGTATGTTGATGACATCATAATCACAGGAGATGATTCGAAAGGAATACAGGAGGTCAAACAACATCTTGGTACAGTATTTCAAACAAAGGATCTGGGGCCCCTCCGGTACTTTTTGGGTCTAGAGGTTACTAGACGGCCAGATGGTCTCGTCCTCTCACAGCGGAAGTATTGTCTCGACCTCCTTCATGACGCAGGTTACTCTGGGTGTAAGCCGATCAATACTCCAATGGATGTGAATCACAAATTATGCACTCAGGCCTCTGATTCAGATCTCTTACTCGAGAATCCTGAGTACTATCGCCGTCTAGTTGGCAAATTGATCTACCTCACGGTAACAAGACCGGACATCTCTTTCGCGGTTGGTATAGTTAGCCGGTATATGCATTCCCCGAGAAAATCTCATCTTCACGCTGTGGAACGCATTCTAAGATATCTCAAAATGGCTCCTGGTCAAGGTTTAGTTTACAAACCATCACCTACAACTCCTACTTTGGTTGCCTACTCAGATGCTGATTACGCTGGGTCTCTTGATAATCGTCGGTCAACAAGTGGTTTCTGCACATATTTTGGAGGACATTTGATTACCTGGCGGAGCAAGAAACAAGCAGTGGTTGCTAGATCATCTGCAGAGGCCGAATATCGGGCAATGGCTTCAGTTGTGTCTGAACTAACTTGGCTGGAAAGTCTTCTTACCGATCTTGGTGTAAGACTCCATTCTCCCGCTCTTCTCTTCTGTGATAGTCAAGCGGATATACATATTGCCAAGAACCCGGTATTCTATGAGAGGACTAAACATATTGAAGTTGACTGTCATTTCATCCGAGAAAAAGTCCAAATGAAGAAGATCGACCTAAAACATGTTCCCGGGACAGAACAGGTTGCGGATGTGCTCACTAAGGCTCTTCCCAGTTCACTCTTCTATCAGTGCTTGTCCAAGCTTGGTGCGTACGATTTGTACGCTCCAGCTTGCGGGGGAGTGTTAGAAAAGCCCATGTAATTAGCCCATTATTGGGCCCATTATTTATTGTTTTCTTTCTTCTCTTCTTTTAGTCCCACATCATGTATAGGATATCTTCTCTCCTTCTCTCTCCTATATATATGTATTCTCTCTTTGTATTTGAAGACACAAGCAATACATACAAGTTTTGAGCTCCTTCAACAATACCAAATATCATGGGCATTGATAGCGAGAGAAGGGAAATGAGAGCGAGATGCTAGATCTCAACAGTTTATGGTTAATTTGATGCTTGCTCACCCAAAACATGAAATAAATAAATCTTAAACAAAGGAAATCTACAAAAAAAGTCCAAACAAAGCGACTAATTTCAAAAAATACATAATGCTTATAATCGAAGATGAAATGTACCAATAATACTATACCAGACTACCAGTAAATGGCAAATACCAATCCAAAACAACTCCAGTAGTGATAAACTTTAATTTGAACTCCTCCATGCATAGGAAAAATATTTTCAAATTTTAGGATGGTGAAGAAATTTATGCACAGGTTACAAGAATGGATGGATTCTAACTTCTCCTATCAAAGGCCTATCACATATCCAATTTAAGAATCATGTTGTCATCCCTCACATTCTTGTTAAGCTCATAAGGAATTTCCTTCGCAATGAGATGCTGTCTTGAATGTCTCTTCCTTTGACACAAGCTCCTTGTTTATTTCATGCAGGAGATGAGATGGCTGGCATGGGATATTGAAATGGCTGCTTCCATGGGCTTTTGAAAAAGTACATATCATGGCAACTCACTTTGGATACCTTTAGTAAGTATCTCCATAACCAAAAATAAATATATTGGATAAATCCAGATGTTTTCTAAAAGCTTATTATAAATAAAAACTCTTTAGCCACTCCACAACTACTTGTAATACAAGTCAACTGTTCAAATATCATCTAAACATATTGTAAAGAGTTTTAAAAAATCGAATTTATAATTATTAGTAGCTATAAAACCACAGCACATAAATAAACTATAAAATACAAAAAAATGGAATATATAATAATAAAATAATAAGATAAATTTATAATTAATAAAATAGGTTAAAATATCATGAATGTCCCTAAGCTCTATATCACACTTCATTTAGGTTCACACTTTTAAGAAAAGCTATATCATGAACCGCGATATTAAATGTTGATCACCAATATTAAGGCTTCGTTTGGCGCCGTGGCGGCGGTCGTGAACACGGTGGTCATGAACCGTCGTTCGTGAACGTCCGACCTCACCTAAAAAAATTCATGCATTTTATGCTCAAACTAGTTTATTTTCTTGGTAGCGGTCATAACCTTTGTCTTGTCAAACATACATTCTATGATAATGGCGTTTTGACCAAACTCACGGGAGCAATTAATCCGCGCCAAACTAAGCCTAAATGTTGATCTTCATAAGGGTCTGTTTGGATGCAGGAAATTGGCTTTCCAATAAAAACATTTTTCCATAAATTAAACATGGGTATATAAAATTGACCATAAGCTAAGGAGAACCAAAACAAGAAGGCTGCCTTCTCCAAACATTATTACTAGGCTTCGTTTGGCGTGGTGGTGGCAGTCGTGATTCGTCGTTCGTGAATGCCCGACCTCGCCTAAAAATATTCATGCTTTTTATGCTCAAATTAGTTTATTTTCTTGGTGGCGCACATAACCTTTGTCTTGCCAAACATACATTCTATGATTATGGCAAACTCACAGAAGCAAATAAGTCGCGCCAAACGAAGCCTAAATGCTGTTCTTCATAAGTGTCTGTTTGGATGCAGAAAATTGGCTTTCCCATGAAAACATTTTACCATAACTTAAACTTGGGTATATAAAATTGGCCATAAGCTAAGGAAATCTAGAACAAGAAGGTTGCCTTCTCCGAGCATCATTACTAATCTGGGAGTAGGCATGAGGCAGCGGGGCAAAAGAGTGGAGAAGAGGAGAGGATGTTCTTGATGTTCAATATGATGATATTTTGGAGGATTTAGGGCCTATTTGAGTGGGCGGTGGCGACCGGAGATGGAAGCGGAGTCCATCCCTACGGGCGGAATCAGGCGGCACAAAACGCCATGAACCACAGTTAATCAATAAACCGATCAAGTTGAACAGAAAGGAGGGGGAAAATGGATCCATAACCTCTCTGATGTCCGAAGGCTCGATTCTCCATGGGCCATAGATGCCCTGATATACAGTTCCGTCCAAACTTTCCGTCGGTCCTTCTCCGGCCGCATCACACCGCACCGCTCTGGAGCCATTTCGGGTTGGAAGAGGAGTCCATGAGGTGGAGGCGGAGCAGTTCGATAGCTTCCGGGGGTAAACAGAGGAGGAGGGAAATTGTCCGTCCGCCGTCAGCGCTGCAGAAGAACCGCGCGAGCTTCGTCGGAAAATCAGCAATTTTCTTGCCGTCGGCGGAAGGGACGAGGGGGCGATGAGCGCAGAAGAGAGGATAGCTGCCATGGATTTCAGATGGCGGGGGGCATCGCGATCTCCTGCAGTCGGCAATTGGTATATGGATTTTGGAGTTCACTCTGAGGTTGGAATAGGTTGGACTTCTCGTAAAGCCAAGCTGACACGTGGCCTTTTTTTTGACTTCTTATACTAGGTGAAAAAATGGCTTGACGGGCCCGGTTTTTTGTTGTTGTTGGGCCTTTCTTAAATCAGGCCCAAGTTGGGCCCAAGCCCCTCCAACATAAGGGGCCTGATGAGCCCACAAAAATAGGCCCAAGCAAACCCCCAAAAGCATGACCTGCTGTCAAACGGCAGCTGGATTGGCCCAGCAATTAAATGTTTGGTTTACCCCCTAGCATTATTATAATGATGGTCAGCACCCGGCATTGGCTCTGTTTGGCAGAGCTCTGGCGGCTGGAGAAGCTCTTTCCCAGCCGCCAGAGCAGTTATTGCTGCTGTTTGGGAGAGCTTTTAATGAAATCGCGGTTCGAAGAGCCGCTCCCAGAGCTCTTTTCCGTAAGCCCCTCCCCCCTGCGTTCAGCTCTCTTAAAATCGCGTTTTATTTCTCCCCGATCCAGCGTCGCTCCCCGATCCCACAGCCCTCCTTCTCCCGAACGGCAACGACATCGCGTCGCTCCCCGATCCCGCGTCCTTCTCCCGAACGGCGACATCTCCACAGCAGTTCGACGGAATTTCTTCCCGATCGGCCGCGACTCCTTCTCCCTAGCTTCCATCGGCGACAGCAGAGATTGACGACCAGCCCTAGCATCGGCGACTCCTTCTACTCCAGACCTAGCATCAACGACCAGCCCTAGCATCGGCGACTCCTTCTCCAGCCCTAGCATCGGTCGTTTTCTCCAACCCTAGCTTCCATCGGCCCGGCTTCGCGCTCTCTCCAGCCCTAGCTTCCGCCGGACAGCAGAGATCGACTTCAGCCCTCTCTTCCACGTACCTCTTCAATCGGCGGTAATTTTTCCTCTTTAATCATGAAGTTTTGGGGTTTGGATTTATATGTTTGATTTTTTTTTTGGTTTTGTAGGGATGTATGTGTGTGATTGTGTATGTGTTTTGTGTATGAATGTGTGTGTATATGGATGTGTGTATATGTGTGTGTGTGTGTGTATGGATGTGTGTATGGTGTGTATGTGTATGGATGTGTGTATGTGTGTGTGTGTATGTGTGTGCGTGTGTTTTGTGGATGTGTGTATGTGCATATTTGTGTGTGTGTTTTTATTGTGAATGTGTGTGTGTGTGTGTGTATATTGTGTGTGTGTGTGTGTGTGTTTGATTTTGATTGTGTGTGTGTGTGTGTGTGTGTTTGATTTTGATTGTGTGTGTGTGTGTGGATGTGTGTTTTGTGGATGTGTGTTTTGTGGATGTGTGTATGTGTATATTTGTGTGTGTTTTCTTTATTGTGAATGTGTGTGTGTGTGTATTGTGTGTGTGTGTATTGTGTGTGTGTGTGTTTTTTGTTTGTGTGTGTGTTTTTTTATTGTGAATGTGTGTGTGTGTGTGTGTGTTTTGATTGTGTGTTTTTTGATTGTGTGTGTATGTGTTTTTGATTTTGATTGTGTGTGTTTTATCGTGTATGTGTGTGTGTGTGGATGGTTGTGTGTGTGTGTTTTGTGGATGTGTGTATGTGTATAGTTGTGTGTGTTTTCTTTATTGTGAATGTGTGTGTGTGTGTATTGTGTGTGTGTGTTTTTGATTGTGTGTGTGTGTATGTGTTTTTGATTTTGATTGTGTGTGTGTTTTATTGTGTATGTGTGTGTGTTTTATTGTGTATGTGTGTGTGTGTGTGTGTATGGATGGATGTGTGTATGTGTGTGTGTGTGTGTGTGTATGTATTTTGTGGATGTGTGTCTGTGTATATTTGTGTGTTTTTTTTTATTGTGAATGTATGTGTGTGTATATGTGTGTGTGTTTTTGATTGTGTGTTTTTGATTGTGTATGCGTATGTGTGCGTGTATTTATGTGTGTGTGTGTGTGTGTGTGTGTGTTTTATTGTGCATGCGTGTTCATGTGATTTTTGTGTTTGTGCATGTGTGTGTGTATTTTTTGTTTGTGTATGTGTGTGTGTTTTTTGTTTTGTGGATGTGTGTGTGTGTGTGTGGTTTATGTTATCTTAATATTGTTATTTTAATTATTAATTGTTAGGCTAGGAATTTGATTAGTAATTGTTATTTTAATTAGGGTTTAGAGTATAGCATAATGGTAAAATCAAAGGAAGGATGAGTCGTAGCGACTTGGGAGTCAGGTGAAGTGATGTTATTTTGTGATCTTTGCATAAAAGAGATTGGTTTGGGGAATCGTCCCACCACCCATTTTAGCAAAGAAGGGTGGAAAAATTTGATTGCGTGGTTTAAAGAACGAACCGGAAAAAGCTACGATCGATTGCAAATGAAAAATAAACGAGATCATTTGAAGAAGGATTGGAAATTATGGAAGGAGCTGAAACATGGCGAGACTGATTTAGGTTGGGATCCAGAGAAAAGAATAATTGTTGCATCAGAAGAATGGTGGGCAGAGAAGATTAAGGTCAGAACAAATTCATGTTTGATTTCATAAAATTAGTTTTTATTTTGACAGATTCTAATATTAATATATTGATTATAACAGGTTGTTCCAGCGGCGAAAAAATTTCGATGCGGAGGTATTGCAGCTGACTTGGAGGAGAAACTGAACATTATGTTCAGTCAGGTTGTCGCAACTGGAGAAGACTCATGAGCTCCTTCAATTGGGAGTTTGCCACCGGATGTGGGGAGGATCCAGTTGGAAGATGATGATGTAGCAAACAACATGGAAAACAATCAAGGTGGTCCTAAAGAGCTAGGAGGTGCTTCAACACCTCCTGGGAATGCGTCTTCCTCGGCAAGTAAAAGAAGAAAGATCGGGAAGAACAAAGGAATGACATTTTCTTTGATGTTAGATTTACATCAATCCACTCTAGCTGTGAAGCCTCCACCAGTTGTCACAGTCAAAGAGGTGGTGGAGTTAATTTCCAGTAGCCCAGAGCTACGGGCAAACCTGGATCTATATTACTTTGCTCTCGAGCACATCAGGGACAAGACCACTAGGGGGATCTTCATGAGTATTCCAGAAGATATGCAGGTTTGGTGGATTATGAAGGCGTACGAGAAGAGGGCTCAGTGACACGGGCTTACCTCGATATATATTTCTGTTTACTGTTTTGATGTTGTACCGCATGATGTTTCTATTTACTGTTTTGATGTTGTATTGCATGATGATCAATTTTCGATATTGTATCTTTATATAAATTATGATAAATGTTCTGTGATGCTTTAAATGCAGCTACTAATAATGGAAGAGCATGACTCCTCCCCTGAATATTCTGGGGATTCAACAAGTCTTTCGCCGGAGCGGACGCAATATATAGAGTATTGCCGTGTAGTTATGTCATCGATCGAGAGGATGAATTATCATGTTCGAGACACACGTCCATGCATGACATCTACCCAAATAGGTGCGAAATGGATCAAAGAGTTACTAGAAGGACATCCAGATAGGATTCATGATGCATTTAGGATGTCGAAAAGCATTTTCATAGATTTACTTCATAAACTGGAAGTAGATCATGAACTTCAAGGATCACAGCGGACGTGCTCAAGAGAAGTCTTAGGGATTACATTGTATATCTTAGCACAACGAGGTTCCGTTAGATTAACGAAAGAACAGTTCCAGCACTCGACCAAAACAATTAGTAGATATTTTTCGAAAGGGATTAGATCTCTTTTGTTACTCTCAATTGATGCTATTAAGCATATTGACTGTCAGTTCAGAGATATTCCGGCTGAGATAAGGTATGATCCTCATTACATGCCATTTTTCAAGGATTGCGTTGGTACCATTATTGATGTGAGGATACTCATAGAAGATCAAGTACGGTACATAGGACGTCATGGCACGACGACGCAAAATGTAATGGCAGTATGTGATTTTAACATGTGTTTTACATTTTCCCTGGCTGGATGGGAGGGATCTGCTCATGATAGTCGCATCTTCGCGCGCGCATTAACAGACGATAGATTGCATTTTTCGCATCCCCCACAAGGTATACTAATCAATATATTTACATTCATTCAAATTTTTCGTATTTCATAATGTTTACCTGTTTAACAAAGCAAATAAATGCAGGTAAATATTACTTAGTGGATGTTAGAAACCTGTTAAAGATGGGTTATTTGAATTCGTATCCAGAAACAAGATATCACTTGGCAGAGTTTGCCCGTGGGAGTCAGCCTGTATAAGGAAGGAAATAACATTTCAATAAGGCGCACTCATCTCTTCGCAGTGTGATCGAGCGAACGTTTGGAGTATGGAAAAAAAGTGGCACATCTTGAGCAAAATGTCACAGTACAACTTCAAGAAACAACGTTCCATAGTGCTAGTGACAATGACCTTACATAACTTCATTCGGAGACATCTGTCTCGCTGGGACCCTGAGTTTAATGCTTGTGATGCTGATGAGTCTTCTTTCGTTCACTTAGAGAATGAAGACCATGCGGCAGAGGATGATATTGGAGGCAATATGTGTGATGCTGCTGGAGTAGAACATATGTCTACAGTACGAGATAGCATTGCCGAAAAAATATACAGTGTGCGCAGGTAAAAATTTGATCCATCTTTTACCTAAAATTTAAAGGATTTAAATTATCAAAAGTTTGATTCATATCAATTTATTTTCAAATAGGTGATCGGAAGGATTGGAAAAAGCAGTCGCCAGATGTTAGAAGACCTTTTTTCTATTTTCTAGAACTATGTAAAAGACTCCTGTTATCAGTTATTTTTATATATTTATATATTTTAGTTTTTAAAAAAATAGCTTCCAAAAGTTATTTCTCCAAACAGTAAATAGAAATTCGCTCTTCAAAGCGCACTTTTGCACAGAACACCCAAACACTCTGCAGCTTTTCAAAACTGCTCCCCAGAGAACTATTTTAAAACAGCTCTATCCGGACAGCAGCTTTTCAATCCGCCAGAGCTGTCCCAAATAGACTCATTATTAATGTTGGGCAGCGCCCGACATTATTAATGTTGGGCTTCTTGCGGGCCTGGTCACAGGCCCATCTCGGGCTAGGTAATAGGTTGGGCCCTTGCCAAATAAGGGGGCATGGTGAGCCCCCTTAGGCTTGGCCCGGGTCTAAACAGACCTGGGTCTAGCCATTCTACCCGGGCTCAGGCCAAATTTACACCCCTACACGACAGTCCTCAGTTGCCCTAGGCCCTAGATCACACAGATCCCATTTTTCTTAAACCATCAAATGCAAATTCAAATATAATATTATTGATACGTCCCCCTAAAAGTGATCGGGGCTGCGGGTAGCCAAACTGCACACCTCCTTTGATGGAGGTTGTGGGGTTGACCCAATCAACCCCACTAACGTCGAAACCATCATCGCCAGCCGTCGCCATCATCGCTACTGTCGTCGTCGCCATCATGGCTACCGCCATCGTCACTGACCTTCTTCTCTGCCATCATCGCCGGCCTTCTTATCTGCCATCGTCGTCGACCACCGCCGCGCGCGACCGCAAACCTAAAAATGAAACTCTCCCCTCCTCTGATCAACGATGTAGAGGATGATATCCTAGATAGATCTGATCCATCCTATCGGCAGTAGATCTGAAGAGGATCCAGGATGAGAAAAGTAGACTTCATGCACAGACAGCTTTCCTTCTTCCTAACGGCTGGTACTTGGGGTCATTAACTACAAGGAAAATATAATGTTCCCATTAATTTACTTCTCAGAACAGTAAATCACCAAGTCTGTAATAGTTTTCACGGATAGAAGAGAAGATGCTCGTAAAGTGACAATTACTGCAAAGTTGTGGCAACCGGCAGGTGCCGCGTGGTTGTGGCTGGTCGTCGCAAGGACAACCATCACTGCACAACCACGACCGCTGGCCACCGGCAGGTGCCGCGTGGTCGTGGCCGGTCGTCGCAAGGACAGTCATCACTGCACAACCGCGTGAACGACCCTCCGACCGGCTGCATGAACGTGCTCGACCGGCCCCCTTTGCCGACCGCCTGGCCGGCCTCTTCGCCGGCCGGCCCTCGCCGTCTGGCCCCCGGTGACGGTCAACCCCCATCGTCGTCTTAGGCCGGTTCTCCACCGTTCGATCGCGCTCCCGCGATCATCGTCATTGGTTACGTGGGTAGCCGCATAACTACCATAACCACCCATGAAGCCTATAAATAGGGCATCAAATCCTCCTTTTTTCTCATTCTCTGCTTATCCGGAAAATTCTCCTACGAATTTTTCTCTCTCCTTCCTTCATCTTCTTCATTCCTCCTCTCTCCCTTCGAAGACCTTCAAGCAATACTTGAAGATCTACTTCGTCTTCGAAGCTCCCTTCGAAGATCTTCATTTCACTTCTTCGCCCGAAAAATTCTAATACGGAATTTCTCTCCTCCTACAGACTTTCTCTCTCCTCCTCCTACGAACTTTCTCTCTCTTCCACTTCTCTTACTAGTGCCCCCCTCGCCACCTCCTTGCGCGCATCTCGTCCTTGTGTGCCTTCGCGCGCGCTGCCTCCTTACACGCTCTCGCGCGCGCCTCTTCCTTGTGCGCTCTTGCGCGCCTCTTCTTTGCACGCTCCGCCTTTTGGTTCGCTCTCGCGCACGTCGCTTCCTTGCGCGCGCCTCTTCCTCTGGAGTGAATTACTCAAGTAGTACATCGACTGGTTTGTTCCTCCGTCAGAAAAGCAGATGTTTCAAGAGAAATTCATTTGCTTGATGCAAGGAAATTGTACGATCCTTTAATATGAAACGAAGCTCGCACAATTGACTTATTATGCTGGGGATATGGTCGCCAAAGAACATGCATGATTGTTGTTTTCGATTTCAATTAGGTTTACGAGAAGATGGGTGTGTACATCTAATCTCGCAAAGTATCAAAAATTATAACGAACTAGTGGAAACTGCAAGACTAATTGAAATGGATGTGGAGAATTCATCGAGGCGAATAGAGTTTAAAATGAAAAGGCCTCCAGAAGAACAAAGTATGGATTTCTCACGAATAAGCGGAGATTCGAATTGGAAGAGGAGGAGAGGAGGTCCCCCAACAAGAACTGAAAGTGGGACTAGCAGTAATGTTATGAAGCCTTTGTGTCCAAAATGTGGAAAGAACCATTTTGGCAAAGGAACAAGAGTCTGTTTTAAATGTCAGAAGCCTTGACATCGTCAACAAGATTGTTTATAATGTAAATCCATACCTGATAGGAGTACCAGGAGTGGTCCCCGCCAAGCACCAACTTAACATTGCATTACCTTGATTTTTCCAGCACGATTGATAGAGTTGATAAAGGTAACGGTATAGAAGCATCTGGGTTCGTAGTTGACACCAAAGATGAAAGACAAGTGCAGCCCCAGATCTTCAATATGAATCAACAAGGGGCAAAGACTAATGATATGATACAGTCATCACAAGTATGATATATATGCACAATCATCTTCTGAAGGTATTATTTAATACAAGAGCTAGTCAGTGCTCTATATCTACAACAATTAAACAATTAAGGATAGAACCTTACAAATCTCTTAATGAACTGAGAGTTACAATGTCCAATAATACTGAGATGAATACAAGGCTTCGATGTACGGTGTGGCTAATAATTGACAACAAACCAGTAGAAGCAGATGTTGTGGTTCTACGCCTATTCGAATTTGATATCATTTTAGGAATGGATTGGTGATCGTGTCATGAAGCCATCATCAATTGTAAGAAGACGATATTACAATTAAATTGAATGATCAGATATAATGTGATTTTAAAGAAATGAGTGAAGTTCCAAAAATCATCATATCATCACTAAAGGTGATGAAGAAATTAAGAAAAGGTTGTGAAACAACATTAGTAATGATTAATGGAAATAAGGTAGTGACATGTGAACTGACTGCAGTTCATTTGGTGTGTGATTTTCTCTAAGTATTCCCAAAAGAGTTACCAGGGATACCCCTGTTAAGGGAGGTGGAGCTTACTATCGACTTAATGGAAGGAGCTACACTAGTAGCAAAAGCATCATATTGTATGACTCATAAAAAAAATTGGCAGAATTGAAAAATCAATTATAAGAATTACTCGATAAGGATTTTATACGACCAAACACATCATTATGAGGAGTTCTAGTGCTTTTTGTTAAAAAGAAAGATGATTCGTTTTGATTATATGTCGACTATCGAGAACTTAATAAGTTGACAATCCGAAATCAGTATCAACTATCTCGCATTGACGATCTATTCGATCAATTAGTTAATGCAAAAGTCTTCCCAAAAATTGACTTAAGATTGGGTTATCACCAAATGAGAATCAAAGAAGACGATATTTACAAAACCGTCATTAGTACGAGATACAAATACTTTGAGTTCGTAGTTATGTTGTTTGGATTAACAAATGCGTCAACTATTTTTATGGACTTAATTAATCAGGTATTCAAGGAATTTCTTGACAAATTTGTTATTGTATTTATCAATGACATTTTGATATATTCAAAAGATAAGGGTGAACATGATGAGCACTTAATGATTGTGTTGTAGACATTGAAAACTCACGCCTCATATGCAAAGTTTTCAAAATGCAATTTCTGGTTGAATGAAGTCTCTTTTTGGTCATGTTGTCACGGAGCATGGGTCTTTGGTAGACCCAACAAAAGTAAAAGCAATTATGAACTGGCCAAGACCAATTACTGTCATAGAAATTCAGAGCTTTCTCGGGTTGACAGACTATTATAGAAAATTCGTAAAAGATTTTTCAGTGATTGCACTATCGCTTACTAAATTAACCCGAAAGAATGTGTCATTTCTCTGAACTGATGAATGTCAGGAAGCATTTGATGAATTAAAAGGAAGATTAACCACATCACCAGTGTTAGTCATGTCATGTGGAATTGAAGGGTTTCAAATTTATAGTGATGTATCTCTGAAAAATCTTGTCTGTGTATTAGTGTAGAACAGTAAAGTCATAGCTTATGCTTCGAGACAGTTGAAGGATTCGGAATGTAATTACCCGACTCATGATTTGGAGTTGGCAGTGTTGTGTTTGACCTGAAAATCTAACGACATTACTTATATGGTGCTCAATGTGAGATTTCTACGGATCATAAAAGTTTAAAGTATATTTTCACCCAAAAGGAAATCAATATGAGGCAAAGACGATGGTTAGAACCTATCAAAGATTATGATATTGACATCAAATATTATCATGTTAAAGCTACTGTAGTAATTGATGCACTCAGCAAGAAGCATTTAGGATCCATGATTATTCCACTAACAGAATAGAAAGAGTTGTTGCGAGAAGTGCAAAAATTAGAATTTCAAACATGTATAACTACCTCTCAAACTCAAGGTTTACTCTTTCAACTGACGGTAGAACATTCAATTGAAGATAGAGTCAGGAAAGCAAGGAATCATGATTCTATATTTGTGAAAATTCTTGAAAAGGTAAAAATGGACAATCATCTGCTTTTACGAAGAATGATGGGTTATTATTTCTGAATGAAAGGTTGTGTATTCTTAATGTCAATACACTTAAAGCAAAAATACTTTATCAAAATCATAATACAACTATTAGATTCACCCTAGAAGAACAAAAATGTATCAAGATCTTAAACAGAACTTCTGGTGGCCAGGAATGAAGACTGATGTAATCAAATATATTATAAAATGTCATGTGTGTCAACTTGTGAAGACAGAACATAAAAAGCCTGACAGATACTTACAATTATTGCCCATCCCTGAGTGTAAATGGGATGATATAACCATGTGCTTCATCATGGGATTACCAAGGAGTAAAGCTGAAAACAACTGTATATAGGTGATTATTGACCGATTAACGAAAGTTGCTCATTTCATTCCCATGAATGACAAACCAGTACAAAGGTTAGTCGATCAATACATCGACATTATTGTAGAATATCATGGAATTTTCTGATCTATCGTGTCTGATAGAGATGGACGTTTTACATCAATTACATGGAAGCTATTACAAAAAGGTGGATCCGCTTTTTACCCGCAAACTGATGGTCAGTCCGAGCGAACCATCCAAATGTTGGAAGATCTCTTGAGGATGATCGTACTCGATCTAAGAAGATCATGGGAAAAATACATATCACTGGTGGAATTTTATTATAATAATAGCTACTATTCAAGTATTCAGATGACATCATTCAAATCATTATATGGGCGGAGGTGTCTCACCCCTCTAAGCTGGGCAGAGGATGGTAAGCAAAAGTTATTTCCGAAAAACCAAGTGAATAAAATGAATGATAAACTTACACTTGTTCGTGAAAGATTGAAAATAGCTCAAGACAGACAACAAAAGTATTACAATGTTAGACATCGAAGAGTAGAATTTAATATAAGCGATATGGTATGCCTTAAAGTAAAATCCTTTAAGGGGACTTCACGAATTCGTCGACTTGAGAAACTTAGTCCAAGATATGTGTTGTTTGTAATCTCTGAAAAGAATTGAACAGGTGGCTTATCGCCTAATATTATTTGATGCTCTTCAAAACCTTCATTATGTGTTCCACGTTTCTTCATTGAGAAAGTATATAGCTAATCTAGAGCAAATAGTTCCTTCTGAGCAGATTCAAATTGAGTCGGATTAATCAAGCCCAACTAAGCCATACAAGATTATAGATTGACAAAATAAACAACTTCAAAATCGAGAGGTTCGATTCGTCAAGGTCTGGTGGAAAGGGCATACTATTTATGAAGCAACGTGGAAAAAAAAGTAATGAGAAATCTCTTCTATCAATTGTTTGATGTAGCTTCAGATTGAAGATTTTCGCGGTTGAAAATCTAATAAGGAGGGGAGAATTGCGATGATGCCATCTATTCAGGTATTAATTAACATTATAAATACAAATTATAATTCAAAAATTAGCGTTATATGTTTTAATAATACATTGATATGAAGATATATATAAAAGGGCTAAGATAAGAAGTGACTAGCTACAAGTTGTGAATCAGCAGTTTCCAGTTAAAAGAGAATTAAGGTGTGTGTGTCTTGTTTAGACAAAGCGGTGCCCAGTTAAAAGAGTACCCGCACTCATTCCTTCTCCTTGTTTCCGCACACGAGCCTCTGGAGCCGATGGAATCTGTACCTCGTCAATCTCTTCTGAGAGCTCAAATCACCACCGATTTCAGTGATTTTTCCTTTAATCGAGAGGTAATCTCTTCCTCTCCATTTCTCTTGTTTCTTTCATGAAGTTATCACATAGATTGATGAGGGTAGAAACCCTAGTGTTTGATTTTGTAAAGTTTTTTTGAACTTTTTTTTTGTAAAAAAGTTTCTGTAATGGCTTATTAAGCCCTCATCCATGATTTGAAGAATTTGAGTGAAAACCTAAGTGCTATAATCTTGATTTCAAAATTATTAAGTATGCATAAGGATGGGAAAGGACTCCTAACATGTATATTTCTCAAATTGGAGCATAACCCCATCATCATGATATTAAGGTGTTAATTATTTTAAGGGAAAGGTTATCCTTTGGCTCCAAATCACTAATTGGGGGCTAGGGATTACTCTAAATCGCTAATTGGAGGCTAAGAATTGCTGATCTTCACTAAATCAGTGAAAAGTCCCAATTTAAAAATTAGGGCAACAAATCTCCAATCCATTTAACGATTTCTTTGACCTAATTTGGTCAAGTGGAACGCATCAAAGAAAATTTTAATATGTTTGACTGTACAACCCAGTGTTCGTCGAGTGGGTCCAGCAAGGCGGAAGAGGGGCCCTCAATGCCAACCGGCCCGCATCCACAAGGCAAGCGGGCAAGCCAGGACAGCCGGCCCACATCCGCCAGGCAAGCAGGCGAGCCAGGACAGCCGACCCGTATCAGTTCAGTAGACGGGCGAGCCCAAGGGGCATCTGACCCGCCTATGCCACACAGGCTGGCGGACCGCGCGAGCCGGCTCGCCAGCCCGTGTTCTCCTAAGAGACCTCTAGGACAGGACCATCAGCTCGCCTCCGTGTAAGGGGTAGGCGAGCCTCAAGAGCCTGGCTCGCGCTCGCCTAAAGGGAGAGGCGAGCTGGGCCGCATCCGCCCAGTTGAGTGGTGAGCTGGTCCCGATTCCCCCTATGGGTGAGGTGTAGATATCACCTTGTTAATATAATTTGGTCTGCCAAATGTGATTAGGTCTGCATTTAGCTCCTTAGAACAACGGAGTTTCGCTGTTGGCAGACCCACTTTGGGCTGCATAAAAACTGTTTAGAACAGCAGAGTTGAGCTATTTGCAGGCCAGATTCAGAAAACTATAAATAGACCCGAGGGGGTTACCTCAGAAGGCAAGCTTTCTAGTTTTATAATTCCCAGATCTTCTTGCGCTTTCTGAGGTGCCCTTAGCTCAACACTAGTTAAGGAGGGGAAGCGCTCTAAGATCTTCTGGGCGTGTGGTGGGACCTCCGTGCTGGAGTCTTGGGTCAGTTTTGAGCTCTAAGCCTTCGACCAGCCAAGCTTACTAGGAGAAGTAAGTGTGCGGTTGCCCCTTCCCCGAGGGTTTGAACTCCACAGAAGCCAGTTTTTCGTTTCAACATTTTGGTGCGGGGAGCGTGGAGTGTGACTAGCACAGAAAATCTGAGCGAGCTCGATGACTAGAGGTAAAGGGCAAGGATCTGACCGGGACGACTCGCCACCTCCCCCTCCTCTCGCCACCCTCGGGATGTTCGAGGATTTTAGGCAGGAGATGCGGAACCTCATCATGTTCGCACTCGGTGCTCGCGGCGAGTGCTCAACACCCGCTATCCCGGTGGTCGCCACCCTAACTCTGGGCGAGAATGCCCCCGTCAGGCGCCCTGGGAAAGAAGCAGCGGAGGAAGGCAGCGAGTGAGATCTGCTAGGGTGAGCTTTGTTCCCCGGCTCGGAAAGTGCGGGTCAATCCGGTGAGGTGGAGGCGCGAGATCGCCCGACTTAACTAGTGGGAGAGGCGAGCTAGTCTCATCTGCCCTAGTTCCAGAAGGGTTCCGCGAGTCGGAAATGTCCTACTACACCAGAAGGGATGATCTGGTCCAATACATCCAGTGGTTTGAGGATGCGGTTTCGATCAGACAGATGTTAGATGCCTTCAAGTGCCGGCTCTTCGCCATCACGGTCAAAGAGAAGGCGAGGGACTGGTTTCACCAGCTTCCGACCAACTCCATCTACTGTTTTGAGGACCTACGTCGGGGGTTCTTGCTGAGGTTCACAACTTCCAAGAAGAGGAAGAAGGAGTCGAAATCCCTATTTCTAATCAAGCAGGGAGTGAACAAGACACTAGGAAGCTACGTGGATAGGTTCCAGGAGGAGGTCCTCTAGGTGCAGGAGATGTCAGGGCACACCCTCATGGTGGCCTTCACCCTGGTGCTACAATAGGGGTTCTTCCGGATGGAGCTGAAGCGGGTGCCTCTGGTGTCTTCTGAGGAGCTGATGGAGAGGGCCACCTGGGAAGTCGAGGGAGAGGCGTCGAACACGAAGTTTGCTAGGAAGTTAGCTAGGTGAGCTACGGAGGAGGAGAAGGAGCCAGGAGGTGGCAAGGGACAGGATGTCAGGAGGGTAGAGCCCAGGCAGAGGGAGCAACAGCAGAGGTGGGGTCGCCAAGAGCTGAATAATCGGTTAGGTTGGAGGCAGTAGGACTAGCATGACCAGGGCCCAAGGAGAGGTTTCCATGGAGGAGACCACCATTAAGGAGGGCAGGTCCAGTTCAAACCTCTAGGTTGGAGTCAGGGTCAGAGACCTCCTCTCCCCAATCAGCATCAGGCTATGACGATAGCCCTAGGGAGGAGGAGGAGGAGGACAGGAGGCAGAGCGGAGCTGCCCTACTGTGACTTCCACCAGGAGAAAGGGCATGCGACAACCACTTGCCCGGATTTTCTAGAGAAGAGGGGAGCCAGGGGCATGCGTAGAAGCAACAGTACCGCCAGGAGGTGCAGATCGAGGAATTCATGTCAGGGGCAGAGGAGGATAGGTGTGAGGACCGGGCTGATGTAGGAGGCTGAGGAGGGATCGGGGTGATCTACGAAGGAGGGGGGTGGGAGTCGAGGCCGCCTATAATGCGAGCCTCCATACCATGTATCGTCAGAGCGTCCACTCCATGTCCCTAACCTCATCCCCAGATGAGAAGATTACCTTCTCCCGGAATGACATGCCGGATCACGAGAATCTGTTCTATGATGCGTTGGTCATTCAGGCCGTCGTCGAGAACTTTACCATCTCCCAGATCCTCGTGGATAATATGAGCTCCGTCAACGTCGTCTTCAAAAAGGCGTTCAACGAGATGAAAGTGGAGGCCAGGAGGGTGTTGGCCTCGAATGGGCCTCTGTTCGGGTTCTCCGGAGAAAGGAAAGAGGTAGACGGGGGAGTGGAGCTCCATGTTACCTTGGGGGACCAGTCCAGGAACTACAGGTTCGTCATCGTTGATGCTCCCAGCAGCTATAATGTCATATTCAGACAGCCCCTCATCAGCGTCTTCCATTGTGTGCCCTCTTTGTTCCACCAATGCCTCAAGTTCAACACTGAGGTCATCCAAGTTGGGTCCGGAGAGACCCCAATGTGGCAAGGGAGTGTTACGTGTAGCACCCCCCCCCCAACCTTTGCCCGGGTCGGGCCGGAGGGGTGCTACTGGCCCAAGACGCCCACCCAGTGCTTATAGGGGAAACGATCCACCCTGTCCAAGCACTAGATGGCCGCCTCGGTTGGCTCGAATCATAACATTCACAACCCATCAGAATATAGCGGAAGCATTAACAGGAAACCATTGCAGATTTATATATATGACATATCAGAATCACAGCGGTTCTAGGGCCGAAGCCTAAGTACTTATATAAGCCCGTAGGCTATACATGTGCTACATATAATCCTCATATACTCTCTCTCTACGATGCTCGGCGGAACTCACGTCTCTAAACTCTGGGGACGGCGGGGGTACATCTGCTCGAGTCGACCTAGCTGCTGGCGTAATCTCCTGCGGCAGCGGGTCACTACGGTGCTCCACCTCCTGTGAATGGTTAATCAAATAACCGTTAGTCACAGAGCTAAGTAGAAACAAATCTCCTCCCCGGATCCGCATCCTGGGGACGAGCACGCACCCACCCAACAGAGGTAAATAGCCGAAGCAAGAGAGGGTTAGCACAACATTTCATATATGAACAGCTAGGAGCAAATATAAAAGAGTGCAGTATAACCGGAAAAAGCAGCAATAGTATAAAACGGTTATAACCCTGCTCTACTAGCTCATCAGCACAACAGGTTTTCATACCCGGATTTCTATCGCAGGCATTCACAGCCGCGCATACACCGCAGGCATTCACAGCCTGCGCACACAAACCCTATGTCGACATAGTTTGGACCGCTTCTGTTCTAGCAGGGTAGCGAGCCCCGCGGGCCTCACCGATGTGGCCGTCGGTGACAGTGGCCAGTCCTGCCACTTCTGGGGGTGATCGTACCGCACAACCCCAGGCCCTAACGTACAACCTTGTGTACTCTTGGATGTGAGCGACATCCAACGAATCATTTTGGCCGACCAGCGGAGGAAAACCCGACGGGGAATAAAACAGCCGGTCACCCGTGGTACCCATCTCCCTGTCGCCTTGAGTCGTCAACCTTCCCGCACCGGTACGAACGGTCTGCGGAAGGGACTGACCCGCCACTATTCCACCGCAAGCAATTTACAAACAATCAATTAACGGCAAACATAACACACACTGGGTCTACGTCGGCCTGCCCTACTAGGCTTAAACTTCGGGCGGCGACGCTTAGCTCTACCTTCGTCAAGGAGCATGGGAGCGCATTATTTGGGGCTAGACCTGGAGGAATACCTCAACTCCGGTTATCCCCAACTAAGGCTCAACCTTAATAACGACTGCTCGTCAGAGCAGGACCCGGGGTTATAATAGTAAATTGCAATGAAGACAAGTGCGGTGATTATGCTGCTTATTTAAAGTGCTGGAAAGAAACGTGACCAGTACGAAACTGGAGTAGTACTGAATAAAGAGTACTTGACCAGTACGAGACTGGAGTAGAGTTAATTAAAGGTACTTGACCAGTACGAGACTGGAGTATAACTGGATTGAAAGTACTTGCAGACCAGTACGAGACTGGAGTATAACTGAATTGAAAGTACTTGACCAGTACGAGACTGGAGTATAACTGAATTGAAAGTACTTGACCAGTACGAGACTGGAGCATAACTGAATTGAAAGTACTTGACCAGTACGAGACTGGAGCATAACTGAATTGAAAGTACTTGACCAGTACGAGACTGGAGTATAACTGAATTGAAAGTACTGAACTGAAAAGAATAAAAGAACAGGACCAGTGCAAGACTGGAATAATCATAAAGAAAATGGTTAGTAGTCCAATCACTCCATCCAGGAGGCTTCAGTTCCATCTCCGTTCTCAGGAGAGATTTTCAGTTCCATCCCCGTTCTCAGGAGGCACATTCAGTTCCATTTCAGTTTTTAATAAGGGTTCATTGGGTTGCACCCATTACTATGATTCAATTAGAATCTGGTTGCGCTTTATTAATCACGGATTAATCAGATCAGGGGCTTATCAGGAGTTGCACCCTCATTAGTTATCGAGAATAATTCGCATAGCACTACTCGTACTCTCGCTTCCGAGCGTACCCAAATCACCCGAGAGGCGAGACGCTCAACGGTTTCACGGAATCTCGGAGCACACGGGGTTCAGTCACTTGCCTCGGCCACTCTCGATGATATGACAATTTTATTATTCTTTTAGTGAGGATAGTCGCGCGCTCCAATTTTCCTTTTCGAGCGTAATAATTATCGGGCGCGATCCTAGGCTTCCAAAATTTGGGAAAAATATCAACACTCAATCTCATGACCCCAAATTTTGATACAACCCTTCAAATACCCTAAAATGAGCCTAGTAATTTTTTGGTAATTTTCCAAAGTGTTTTGGGCCTTTAATTTGGCCAAATAAATTTTATTTGGGCTTTTAAAAATACCAAAACAACTCCAAAAATTCTCAAAATTTTTGTGGAGACTGACCTCATTGAAGGGAACAATTTTCATGTTCAAAACTTTTTCATGAGGGCTCTATCTTAGCCTCTAAAAAATCAAACCCCCTTATTATAATATTATAATATTATAATAATATAATTTATAAAATTAAAAGCACTATTCATTATCTTCTCTCCCCCGCTGTATTAAACCCGCCGCCCCTTACGGGCTTCTCCAGCCGCCGGCCGGCCACCGGCCGGCCGTGGCTCCACCACCGGCCGAATTCCCGGTGGTGGGGGCTCCCTCCGGCGGTGGTCCGGCGGCCTGCCGCCGCCGGCCGCCGCCGGAGCTTTTTTTTTTGTTTTTAAACGGGAGGGGAGGGGGTGACGGCGGCGGCGCTCCGGCCGCCGGAGCTTGCATGCGACACGTCCAGAAGTTAGGGAGGAGGGAGAGAGAAAGTTTCTACCTGAAGTTGGGGGGTTTGGCGGCCTCCGGCGAGCTCCGCCATGAATGGCTTTGGAAGGTGGTGGAGCTTGGCTTTGCCTTTTCCGGCCACCAGAGCTCCGGCAGAGGGGGGGGGAGCAGGGGGAAGGCTGCTCTGAGACTTTGTGGGGAGTATAGGGGGAGGGGGGGCCTTTATATAGGGAGGGGGAGGGGGAGCTCCCTCCTTTTGGGTGGTGTGGGACTAATCCCTCCTTAGGGAGGGATTAATCCCACCCTCCAGCTGTCCTCCAGCTGTCCAAGGACAGCTGGAGGTCTCTCCTTTTTCCCATGTGGAAAAGGATGAGGCCCTTCATGGGCTTGGGCCTTAAGAAAGAGGGAGAGAGAGAGAGAGGGAGAGAGGGAAGAAGTGGGTGGGCCTCCACTTGTAGTGGGATGGGGGCTTGCTGGTTGGGGGCCCAAGGAGAGTGTGGGGGCATGAGTCATCCACCTTTGGAGAGGAGGTGGACCCCCTCATTTGGAGAAAAACCCAAAAAATGGATTTTTAGGAGGGTTTGACCAAGTCAACCCTAGGGTGGGTCCCCCTTGCTAGTCAAGTCAATATGGGTCCAAGTCATCGGGGTCGGGTCAAGGTTCGGGTGTCGCGACATAATTGGTGTGCGCACGCTTTTCGGTGCACGACGAGGCTTGATTTGACCACGGGTTGACCAATTATCATCGAAATTGATCGGGATGACTTCCGTTGACTTTGTATTGACTATACGAGTCCAACGCCACTGACCGGGGTCGAATCGGAGTTCGTTTGGCGAAAATCCGATATTTGCGCGTCGTAGCGTGCTAAAACGGTCAAAACGCTCATAATCATCGTTAGGCTTCAAATTGCGACGCAACGAGTTCCGATGCGTTCGTATCAACTATACGAAGTCATGAGAATTGACAGAACTCAAATCGGAGTTCTCTATGTCAATATCCAAAAATCTCATTTTCGCGACATTCTGCGAGTAACGGCCAAATCCACTATATGACCTCTAGGTTCAATTGAACGAGTTCCGATGTGCTCGTATTGACTATACGAGGCCACAGGAACTGACGGAACTCAATTCGGAGTCCTCTAGCTCTATTTCCTATCTTGGGTTACCCCTCACCGGGTCATGGGTAGGGTCCGGGCCACTTTTATTGGGCCCACTAGGGTTCTGGTGGCCCAATAAAAGTCGGGATGTTACAATCCAATAAAAATAAAAGGATTTTCGTCCCCGAAAATTTGCTTGAAGTTGGGGGGAAAAATAACATACCTGGGGAAAGAGCTCTGGATGCTTTTCTCGGAGGAGTGCTTCAGGTTCCCACGTGAACTCTTCTCGTCCGCAGTTTGACCATAACACCTTAACCATCGGAATGGTTTTATTACGTAGCGTCTTGACCTTATAATCCACTACTCTGACGGGTTCGAGCCGGACGGATCTATCTGACTGTAGCTGCACCGGTGGAGTAGGAAGGTACTGCTCTGGTTGCCGGAGGACTCGTCTCAAGGAAGAGGCATGAAACACATCGTGGAGATTCCCCAACTCTGGGGGCAAGGCCAAACGATAGGCGACGGGGCCAACACGCTCTATCACCGGATAGGGGCCCAAGAAGCGGGGGTCTAACTTTTTCTGCTTCCTCAACCGGGAGACACCATGCATGGGCTTTATTTTCAAGAACACCATTTCCCCCACGCTAAACTCCACCGGTCGGTGCCGTGCATCATAGTACTTAGCCTGCCAGCTCTGCGCTTCCCGCATCTGCTCCTGGATCAGCCGTATCGCTGCCGTAGTATCATCGATGTAAGCCACTCCCAAGGCTTCCGGGTCCTCTTCCTGAGCCCAAGTCAACGGGGTTCGGCAACGTCTTCCATACAATGCCTCGTATGGAGCCATCTTAATACTAGCCTGGTAGCTGTTATTGTAAGAAAATTCGACCAACGGCAACAGCTGCTCCCATGGCTCATTGTGCTCTACTATGCACAATCGAAGTAGATCCTCCATCGTCCGGTTCGTCCTCTCCGTCTGTCCGTCTGTCTGCGGGTGGAAGGCGGTGCTGAAGGCCAACTTGGTCCCCAAATACGCCTGCACCCGCCTCCACTCCTTAGATGTGAAACGCCCGTCGCGATCTGACACGATGGACTTTGGTACTCCGTGGAATCGTACCACTTGCTCTAGGAACATCCTGGCCAGGATATCTACTCTGTCGCCCTGTCGGTTTGGAATGAACCGCGCTACCTTGGTGAGTCGATCTACGACCACCCAAATTGAGTCATTCCCAGCGCGGGATCGAGGTAGGCCGTGGACGAAGTCCATGGAGATGTCTTCGAACTTCCACTCTGGTATCGGCAGGGGCTGTAATAGGCCTCCTGGACTGCGGCATTCGGCCTTAACCTTCTGACAGGTCTGACACCGGGCTACGAAGTCGGTGACATCTCTTTTCATTCCAGGCCAGTAAATGGTCCTGCGCAAGTCTACGTACATCTTAACTACACCAGGGTGAATCGAGTACCTGGACTGATGGGCCTCTTGTAAAATTTCTTCACGAATCCCTCCAGTAGCGGGGACAAATATGCGATGCTTGAATTGCAGAATCCCGTCATGCAGTTTATAGTCCTCCTGTGCCCCTCCTTGTAGAGATCGGACGATCGGCATCACTTCTGGATCGATCTTCTGGGCTTCTCGTATCCGGTCCCGGATGTCGCATTGGATTTCCATCCAATACAGCTGCGAGTGGTACTCTTCCGGATCTCTTCGGGCAACCAGGGTAATCTCCATGTCTATCAGAGACTGGAAAAGTTCTTTAGGGATCTGCTCCATCCAACTCACGGCTATTGCAGGCTGGCGGCTCAAGGCGTCAGCGACTCTGTTAGCCTTCCCGGGGTGATATTGGAGAGCGAAGTCGTAATCGCATAAGAATTCCAGCCATCGGCGTTGCCGGAGGTTCAGCTCTTTTTGCGTGAAGATATACTTGAGGCTCTTGTGGTCGGAGAAGATCTCACATCTTACCCCGTACAAGTAATGCCTCCAAATTTTGAGGGCGAAGACGACGGCGCCCAACTCTAAATCGTGTGCTGCGTAATTCAATTCGTGCGGCTTTAGTTGCCGAGATGCATAGGCCACTACCTTACCATACTGCATTAGAACAGCTCCCAATCCCTTCAGGGAGGCATCAGTGTAGATCTGGAATCCCTCGGTCCCTGTGGGGATCGTAAGGATTGGCGCAGAAGTCAGCCGCTTCTTCAGCTCGACAAACGCAGCCTCGCACTCCGGCGTCCATCGGAATATGACGTCCTTTTTGGTGAGAGCAGTTAGGGGTAGGGCAATCTTGGAAAAACCCTCGACAAACTTCCTGTAGTATCCGGCAAGACCGAGGAAACTCCGGATATCCGCAGCCGTCCTGAGTGGCGGCCAATTTTGTACTGCCTGGACCTTGGCTTGGTCTACTGCCACTCCTTCCTTATTTATCGTGTGGCCTAAGAATCCAACTTCTTCTAGCCAAAATTCGCATTTACTAAATTTGGCGAAGAGGGAGTGCTCCCGGAGTTTTAGTAGCACCATCTGCAAGTGTCGAGTATGGTCCATCTTGGTCTTCGAGTAGATTAGGATGTCGTCTATGAAGACGATGACAAAGTGATCCAAGAAAGGTTCGAAGACTCTATTCATCAGGGCCATGAAGGCGGAAGGCGCGTTGGTGAGCCCGAAGGGCATTACTAGGAATTCATAAAGACCATAACGAGAGCTGAAGGCAGTCTTGGGAATGTCTTCCTCTCGGACTCGGAGCTGGTAATAGCCGGATCTCAGGTCCATCTTAGAGAATACGGACGCACCTTGCAACTGATCGAACAGTTCGTCGATCCTAGGGAGGGGGTAAGTATTGCGTACAGTCAGCTTATTCAGCTCCCTGTAGTCGATGCACAGTCGCAAAGTCCCATCTTTCTTTTTGACGAAAAGTACCGGGGCTCCCCAGGGCGAGGAACTAGGGCGGACGAATCCAGCATCTATTAGTTCCTGTAGCTGGATCTTTAGTTCAGTCAGCTCCCTTGGGGCCATCCGGTAGGGGGCTCGAGATACTGGTCGTGCTCCGGTCACGAGCTCGATCTGAAAGTCGACCTCTCGTTGAGGTGGCAATCCCGGGAGGGACTCAGGGAAAATATCGGGAAAGTCACGGACTACCGGGACTTTGGCGAGAACCTGAGAGTTGTCTTCCATCTCGAAGTAAATAAGGTATACTTCGTCCTTCTGTCGTACGGATTTCACTATCTGCGTAGAAGTCAAGATAATACGCGAGACAGAGGGCACACCTGTCAACGTGATGGTCTGGCCATTCGGGTTCCGTAGTCGGACTTCTCGCGTGGAACAGTCTATCTGAGCTTGGTGCTCGGCCAGCCAGTCCATTCCCAAAATTATGTCGAATCCAGTTATGGCTAGGATGGTTGCGTAGATTTCGAACTCCACTTCTCCCAGCACAGCCTGGAACGAGCACTTTTCGGTAGAAGTCATATCCGACCCGTCCGGTAAACGGATTCGTATAGACAGTCCGGTTGAACGAACAACATTTCCTTTTGTTGCGATGAATTCGTGGGAGACGAAAGAATGAGTTGCTCCCGTGTCGAAGAGGGTTTTGGCAGGAAGTCCTTCTACCAACAAGATTCCTGACGACAGGGAAAAACATATATATATATATATCAACTATCTAATACAGAGGATATAAGTACACATAAGTAGTATACAACATCAGTAGTCAGATCTGATATCTCTCTATCGCCTAAGATATATACCTATGACCACGTCAGGGGCTGGTCCGTGCTGCAGGTCTAGTGCATAGGCCTCCTGGGGCGCTGCTCGGCCCTGCTGGCCTCTCCTGCCAGCTCTGCCTCTGCGACCTCTCTGACCATGCCCTCGTGCCGGCTGTCCACCCTGAACAGCCCCCAATCCGGGTCTCCCCGTCGCCTGAGGGCAAAAGGCCCTCATATGTCCTGGCTGATGACATAAAAAGCAATTCCCTGCGAAGGGAACATCTCGTCGGGCTACTAGAGGGGGCTGCGGTGCTGGAGCTGGTCTAATGTCTGGCTGTGCAGCTGGGGGTGCTGGGGGTGCTGGTGGGCGCCTATAAGGCTGCCTGCGGTGTCGCTGTCTGCGCTCTCTATCCTGTCGGTGGGGAGCGACTCCTCCGTATCGCCTCTGGTCTCGAGGGAGCTCTTCCTGACCTCTGCGCCGCTGAGCCACAGTCTGCTGGTCTAACTCTAAGGCTGCCGCATGGGTAGCTATGGTGTGGAAGGTGGCCTGAGAGAGCATAATCAGGGCCTGCCTCAGGTCGTCTCGTAGTCCTCTATAGAAGCGAGAAGCTCTATCCCTGTCGGAGGCGGCCAGGTTCCCGGCGAAGCGTGCCAGGTGTATGAACTCTCTCTCATACTCTGCCACAGTGCGGTTGCCCTGTCGGATAAGCAGGAACCTCTCTTGTAGCGCGGCTCGGTCTGTATCTGTGATAAAGAACTCTAGTAGAGCTATGGAGAACTCTCCCCAAAGGATCGTGCTCATCGGTCGACCTCGAAAGGTAGAGCGACTAGCCGCTCTCCACCAATCCCTCGCATATCCCTCCAAGAGGGTCACCACCAAAGAAACTGCTGCCACAGCTGGGCACATCATCCCTACTAACAGCTCCTCCACTCGCTCCACCCACTCCTCAACCTGAATGGCCGTCTCTGTACCCCTGAACGGGGGAGGCCTGAGTCCTCGAAAAGTCGTCAGCAGATCGGTGGGTGCGGTCATCTCTCGCGGTGGCTGTGCTAGGGCATCCCGGAACGTCGCTAGTATAGCCGTCAGCGTCTGCCCCATATCCGTCTCGGCAAACGGTATAGCCGCGGGGGCGACCGGGTCTGGTGGTGGGGTAGCTGGAACATATCCCCTAGACGAGGATCCCCCGTTACTGTCCTCCGGTATCTGGAGAAGTAACAGGAAAGAGTGTCAGTATTTTGCAAAAGTAGTGGCAATTTGCAAAAACGACAGACAAAGCGGAAACAACGGTGTATGAGCATACTATCGTACAGTCTAGAATCCCTAAGCCTCTACACTAGGGTCCACCAGGCTTCCGCTGCAAGGTTCGTCCCGAACCTAAAACGAAGCGAGGGACGAAGGGATCCTGAGACTGCTCCACAAGGAAGAATCGTGATCGCTCTGATCCATTTGTAGCACCCCCCCCCCCAACCTTTGCCCGGGTCGGGCCGGAGGGGTGCTACTGGCCCAAGACGCCCACCCAGTGCTTATAGGGGAAACGATCCACCCTGTCCAAGCACTAGATGGCCGCCTCGGTTGGCTCGAATCATAACATTCACAACCCATCAGAATATAGCGGAAGCATTAACAGGAAACCATTGCAGATTTATATATATGACATATCAGAATCACAGCGGTTCTAGGGCCGAAGCCTAAGTACTTATATAAGCCCGTAGGCTATACATGTGCTACATATAATCCTCATATACTCTCTCTCTACGATGCTCGGCGGAACTCACGTCTCTAAACTCTGGGGACGGCGGGGGTACATCTGCTCGAGTCGACCTAGCTGCTGGCGTAATCTCCTGCGGCAGCGGGTCACTACGGTGCTCCACCTCCTGTGAATGGTTAATCAAATAACCGTTAGTCACAGAGCTAAGTAGAAACAAATCTCCTCCCCGGATCCGCATCCTGGGGACGAGCACGCACCCACCCAACAGAGGTAAATAGCCGAAGCAAGAGAGGGTTAGCACAACATTTCATATATGAACAGCTAGGAGCAAATATAAAAGAGTGCAGTATAACCGGAAAAAGCAGCAATAGTATAAAACGGTTATAACCCTGCTCTACTAGCTCATCAGCACAACAGGTTTTCATACCCGGATTTCTATCGCAGGCATTCACAGCCGCGCATACACCGCAGGCATTCACAGCCTGCGCACACAAACCCTATGTCGACATAGTTTGGACCGCTTCTGTTCTAGCAGGGTAGCGAGCCCCGCGGGCCTCACCGATGTGGCCGTCGGTGACAGTGGCCAGTCCTGCCACTTCTGGGGGTGATCGTACCGCACAACCCCAGGCCCTAACGTACAACCTTGTGTACTCTTGGATGTGAGCGACATCCAACGAATCATTTTGGCCGACCAGCGGAGGAAAACCCGACGGGGAATAAAACAGCCGGTCACCCGTGGTACCCATCTCCCTGTCGCCTTGAGTCGTCAACCTTCCCGCACCGGTACGAACGGTCTGCGGAAGGGACTGACCCGCCACTATTCCACCGCAAGCAATTTACAAACAATCAATTAACGGCAAACATAACACACACTGGGTCTACGTCGGCCTGCCCTACTAGGCTTAAACTTCGGGCGGCGACGCTTAGCTCTACCTTCGTCAAGGAGCATGGGAGCGCATTATTTGGGGCTAGACCTGGAGGAATACCTCAACTCCGGTTATCCCCAACTAAGGCTCAACCTTAATAACGACTGCTCGTCAGAGCAGGACCCGGGGTTATAATAGTAAATTGCAATGAAGACAAGTGCGGTGATTATGCTGCTTATTTAAAGTGCTGGAAAGAAACGTGACCAGTACGAAACTGGAGTAGTACTGAATAAAGAGTACTTGACCAGTACGAGACTGGAGTAGAGTTAATTAAAGGTACTTGACCAGTACGAGACTGGAGTATAACTGGATTGAAAGTACTTGCAGACCAGTACGAGACTGGAGTATAACTGAATTGAAAGTACTTGACCAGTACGAGACTGGAGTATAACTGAATTGAAAGTACTTGACCAGTACGAGACTGGAGCATAACTGAATTGAAAGTACTTGACCAGTACGAGACTGGAGCATAACTGAATTGAAAGTACTTGACCAGTACGAGACTGGAGTATAACTGAATTGAAAGTACTGAACTGAAAAGAATAAAAGAACAGGACCAGTGCAAGACTGGAATAATCATAAAGAAAATGGTTAGTAGTCCAATCACTCCATCCAGGAGGCTTCAGTTCCATCTCCGTTCTCAGGAGAGATTTTCAGTTCCATCCCCGTTCTCAGGAGGCACATTCAGTTCCATTTCAGTTTTTAATAAGGGTTCATTGGGTTGCACCCATTACTATGATTCAATTAGAATCTGGTTGCGCTTTATTAATCACGGATTAATCAGATCAGGGGCTTATCAGGAGTTGCACCCTCATTAGTTATCGAGAATAATTCGCATAGCACTACTCGTACTCTCGCTTCCGAGCGTACCCAAATCACCCGAGAGGCGAGACGCTCAACGGTTTCACGGAATCTCGGAGCACACGGGGTTCAGTCACTTGCCTCGGCCACTCTCGATGATATGACAATTTTATTATTCTTTTAGTGAGGATAGTCGCGCGCTCCAATTTTCCTTTTCGAGCGTAATAATTATCGGGCGCGATCCTAGGCTTCCAAAATTTGGGAAAAATATCAACACTCAATCTCATGACCCCAAATTTTGATACAACCCTTCAAATACCCTAAAATGAGCCTAGTAATTTTTTGGTAATTTTCCAAAGTGTTTTGGGCCTTTAATTTGGCCAAATAAATTTTATTTGGGCTTTTAAAAATACCAAAACAACTCCAAAAATTCTCAAAATTTTTGTGGAGACTGACCTCATTGAAGGGAACAATTTTCATGTTCAAAACTTTTTCATGAGGGCTCTATCTTAGCCTCTAAAAAATCAAACCCCCTTATTATAATATTATAATATTATAATAATATAATTTATAAAATTAAAAGCACTATTCATTATCTTCTCTCCCCCGCTGTATTAAACCCGCCGCCCCTTACGGGCTTCTCCAGCCGCCGGCCGGCCACCGGCCGGCCGTGGCTCCACCACCGGCCGAATTCCCGGTGGTGGGGGCTCCCTCCGGCGGTGGTCCGGCGGCCTGCCGCCGCCGGCCGCCGCCGGAGCTTTTTTTTTTGTTTTTAAACGGGAGGGGAGGGGGTGACGGCGGCGGCGCTCCGGCCGCCGGAGCTTGCATGCGACACGTCCAGAAGTTAGGGAGGAGGGAGAGAGAAAGTTTCTACCTGAAGTTGGGGGGTTTGGCGGCCTCCGGCGAGCTCCGCCATGAATGGCTTTGGAAGGTGGTGGAGCTTGGCTTTGCCTTTTCCGGCCACCAGAGCTCCGGCAGAGGGGGGGGGAGCAGGGGGAAGGCTGCTCTGAGACTTTGTGGGGAGTATAGGGGGAGGGGGGGCCTTTATATAGGGAGGGGGAGGGGGAGCTCCCTCCTTTTGGGTGGTGTGGGACTAATCCCTCCTTAGGGAGGGATTAATCCCACCCTCCAGCTGTCCTCCAGCTGTCCAAGGACAGCTGGAGGTCTCTCCTTTTTCCCATGTGGAAAAGGATGAGGCCCTTCATGGGCTTGGGCCTTAAGAAAGAGGGAGAGAGAGAGAGAGGGAGAGAGGGAAGAAGTGGGTGGGCCTCCACTTGTAGTGGGATGGGGGCTTGCTGGTTGGGGGCCCAAGGAGAGTGTGGGGGCATGAGTCATCCACCTTTGGAGAGGAGGTGGACCCCCTCATTTGGAGAAAAACCCAAAAAATGGATTTTTAGGAGGGTTTGACCAAGTCAACCCTAGGGTGGGTCCCCCTTGCTAGTCAAGTCAATATGGGTCCAAGTCATCGGGGTCGGGTCAAGGTTCGGGTGTCGCGACATAATTGGTGTGCGCACGCTTTTCGGTGCACGACGAGGCTTGATTTGACCACGGGTTGACCAATTATCATCGAAATTGATCGGGATGACTTCCGTTGACTTTGTATTGACTATACGAGTCCAACGCCACTGACCGGGGTCGAATCGGAGTTCGTTTGGCGAAAATCCGATATTTGCGCGTCGTAGCGTGCTAAAACGGTCAAAACGCTCATAATCATCGTTAGGCTTCAAATTGCGACGCAACGAGTTCCGATGCGTTCGTATCAACTATACGAAGTCATGAGAATTGACAGAACTCAAATCGGAGTTCTCTATGTCAATATCCAAAAATCTCATTTTCGCGACATTCTGCGAGTAACGGCCAAATCCACTATATGACCTCTAGGTTCAATTGAACGAGTTCCGATGTGCTCGTATTGACTATACGAGGCCACAGGAACTGACGGAACTCAATTCGGAGTCCTCTAGCTCTATTTCCTATCTTGGGTTACCCCTCACCGGGTCATGGGTAGGGTCCGGGCCACTTTTATTGGGCCCACTAGGGTTCTGGTGGCCCAATAAAAGTCGGGATGTTACATTACGTGACCGCGGTCAACTCCATATCCTGGCATGGAGGAGCCGAGGAGATGGAGAGGAGGATGGAGGAGCTGTCTGGACAGGAGGCCATGGGAGGAGCTGAGGAGATGGAAGTGGAGGAAGAGGTACGCACCCATGGGGGAGGGGCGGAGGAAGTTCTGGAGGAGCCGACCGAGGTGATTGCCGTGGAGGAAGCCGAGGATGAAGCTCCTGCCCCAGGTGAGGGGGTCATGGGTGAGTGGGAAGACTAGTCCCGGCTGGAGTCGATAGAGGAGGTTGTGGAGATGGAAGTTCTCACCCAGGGAGGAAGGGTGGATAAGGTGCGGATCAACAGGGGTCTGAGCCCGGAGGACCAGGGGAGGATGCTGGACTACATCCAGAAGAACATCGACATCTTTGCATAGAGCATGGCAGACATGTCGGGGATCGATGCGGATGTTGCTTGCACTGTCTCAACCTCGATGTCAACGTCCATCCCATCCATCAGAAGAAGAGGACCACCGCCGAAAAGCTGGCCGAGCCCATTCGAGTGGAGGTGGAGAAGCTCTTGAAAGCGAGGTTTGTATCAGAGATCTAGTATCCAGGCTGGATCTCCAATGTGGTGATGTTCAAGAAGGGGGATGGCCGCTGGAGTATGTGTATCGACTTCTCTCTTTTAAATAAAGCATGTCCTAAAGATTGTTACCCCTTGCCTCGAATCGACGCGCTGGTTGACTCAGTCGTCAGTTTTTCTCTAATGAGCTTGTTGAAGTGGTGACCGGGCAGTCTGGCTTGGCGAGTTGATGACCAGGCGGTCTGGCAGTCTCACATGGCGATCTCTCTCTCTCTCTCTCTGACAGTTGCCGAGCGGTTAGCCCCTCTGTCTAACCGCGCGGCTTGTGCGGTTTGTGTCTGTACAGTTCGCGTGTGTCATGTAAATTTTTAGTCTCACATCTCTTATTTGTATTCTCTCTTCTCTCCTCCATTCTATATAAGGGAGGCCATACCTTTGTAATAGATACCTTTTACTGATAATAAAGTTTCAGTTTAAACCATTTCCGGCTTGTTTTAGTTCGATTCTAACATGGTATCAGAGGGATCCGTTTTCTCCGCCTGATTCTGTGCGCCCTCTCTGACCGCGCGACCTGTCCGCGCGGCTTGCTTCTTCTCGCGGCCTGTTCTCGCGGCTTGTTTCTTCCGGTCTGTGCCCTGTTCGCACGGCTTCTTTTCTCCTTGTCGTTGCCATTTGTGTGCGCGACCTCTTTGTTTCTCCTTATTCTCGCCGCGACCTGTGCTTAGTCGTTGCGCCCTCCGTTCTAGCTGCTCCTCTTCTCTGGTCGCCCCGGCCTGTTGTCGCGGCCTGTTTGCCTTGTTCGTCGTTTTTCGCCTCACAGCGGGCTTCTTCTGTTCGCGCGGTCTGTTATCTAGCCGCTCGACTTCTTTCCCTCTGCTTGTTTCTGCGGCTTGGTCGTGGCTTTTCTAGCCGCTATTGTCCCCCCTCGTGACCGCTGCAGATTTTTTTTCTAACCGCTGCGATTTCCCTCTGTTCGCACGGGTTCTTCCTTGTTTTGGCAGCCTCTCTGCCCTGCTTCCTTAGCCCCTCTCTATCTTAGTTCCCGCGACCTGTCTCTAAGTCGCAGCGGCCTGATCTCCTCTGTGCGGTTCTTCCTTTAGCCGCTCCTGCTTGTTAGTCGCCGCAACCTCTACTTTAGTCGCGCGGCTTGTGCTTCCCTCTTCTTCCGCTTTGCCTTGCTCTGCACCTTGGTCGTGGCCCTTCTTGCCGCTGGTGTGCGGTCACCGTGACCGCTGCAGTTTTTTGGTTCCTCCCTTCATGGATTGCATATACTCCTCAAAGCCATTCTCCTCGGTGGTCACGTCTTCTGGTAGTGCCCACGTTGTTACTCAAGGAAAATGGCTGATCGACACCGGTGCTACTAATCATATGACCGGCAATCTCCGGTGTTTTTCTCTCCTAGAAACACATGATCGGTCACCCCCGGTTATTCTCGCTGACGGCTCTTCATCATCGGTCCATGGGACGGGGATTGTTCATGTCACTCCGTCTCTTCACTTGGCGGATACTCTCTACGTGCCCAAGTTCCCGTGCAACTTGTTATCTGTTACCTCTCTGTGCAAGCAATTACAATGTTCCGTCATATTTACTTCTACTTCTTGCTCTTTTCAGGATCCGGACTCCCAACGGACGATTGCTACTGGGACTGAGAGTGGCGGGCTATACTTCTTGGACAACATTTCCGCTTTCTCCACCTTCTCCTCCACCTCCACCGATCTTCTCCAATGGCATCTCCGCCTTGGTCATGCTCCTCCACGCCTTCTTCGTCAACTTCTGCCCCACCTTCCTCCCCAAAGTCCTCCGCTCAACTGTGAGGCCTGTCAGCTTAGCAAGCATCACCGCTCCTCCTTTCCTCCAAAACACGTTCGTGGCTCTACCCATCTGTTTGATCTCATCCACTCCGATGTTTGGGGTCCTTCTCCTACTCTTACCGTTGGTCGGGGTAGTTCATATTTTGTCACGTTCATTGATGATTTCTCTCGTTGTACGTGGGTGTATCTGTTAAAAGATCGCTCCGAATTATTCTCTGTATGGACGTCCTTCTATCTCATGATCAAAACTCAGTTTAATGTTTATATTAAAGTTTTTCGATCTGATAATGCCCAAGAATATGTCAGTCATGATTTTTCTGCCTTCTGCATGCAAAATGGGATTATTCATCAAACTAGTTGTGTCTATATTTCACAACAAAATGGTGTGGCAGAACGCAAAAATCGTCACCTCCTCGATGTCGCTCGCACCTTGATGACCCAGATGCATGTTCCTCGCTCCTATTGGGGCTATGCTGTTCTCCTTGCCTGCTACCTTATCAATCGCATTCCCTCCACGGTTCTCCACGGAAAAACCCCATTCTCCATTCTGTATCCGGGCAAGGAACTGTTTCCTCTCCCTCTCCAAATCTTTGGATGCACTGCATTTGTGCATGCCCCTTCTGTCACCCGTGATAAGCTCTCCCCTCGCTCCACCAAATGTGTCATTCTGGGGTACTCCACCACTCAAAAAGGCTATTGTTGCTTTGATCCCGTCCTTCGTAAGCAGTTCGTCTCTGCTGACGTCACCTTCTTCGAGAATACCTCCTACTTCTCGGCTGACTCCTCTCCTCGTCTCCCAGCTTCTGATTCTCCTACTGTTCCCTTCGTTCCCTCGTCTCCTACTGCGATCTCCACCCCTACACCGTCTCCGTCCACTCCTCTCACTCCGACTCTTTCTCCGCCACCATCTCCCTCCTCTCCACCGCCGTCGCTCTCTACTCCCGGGCCAGCTCTCTCTGCCACGGATGCGCTGGATGCCGAGGGACCCGCTGACCTGGATCTTCCTATAGCTCTTCGCAAAGGGGTGCGGACGTGTACCCTACACCCCCTTGCTGCTGTTGTTTCATATGATCGTCTTACCCCTTCTCGCAGGGCTTTTGCACTGGCTATTTCTGCCACTGCCACACCCCGATCCTACCAGGAGTCCCTTGCTATTCCTCATTGGAAGATGGCTATGGATGAGGAAATGGCGACCCTAACTGAGTGGGGTACCTGGACTCTTGTTCCTCCTCCCTTTGGCACTGATGTTGTTGGCTGTCGCTGGGTCTTTGTGGTCAAATTTGGCCCAGACGGCAATGTGGATCATTATAAGGCTTGCCTGGTTGCTAAGGGCTTTACTCAGACCTATGAGGTTGATTACTTTGACACCTTCTCCCCCGTGGCTCGTCTCAGTACTATCCGGGTCCTTCTCTCTGTGGCGGTAAATAGGGTGTTGGGTCCGGCGTTCCTTCACTTGACCCGTGGCGCTCTGCTACTTATATAAAAAATTAAGTAGCACCCTCTCCAACAGTCCGGGCTTTTGGTGCAGTTGGGTATGCGCTTGATCCTTCAATTGGAATTGGCCGATTTCCCAGCTGGATGTCAAGAATGCCTTCCTTTATGGTGATCTTCAGGAGGCCGTCTACATGGAGCAACCTCCTGGGTATGTTTCTCAGGGGGAGACTCGAGTATGCTGGCTGAAGAAGGCAATCTATGGCCTCAAGCAGAGCCCTCGAGCTTGGTTTGACAAGTTCAGCGGCATCGTGGCGGCCGTTGGTTTTGTGCGAAGCTCCGCCGATCACTCTCTCTTTATTCGCAAAACCCCCTCTGGGCTGGTTGTTCTTGCTGTGTACGTCGATGATATTCTTCTCACTGGCGATGACCAGGAAGGGGTAGCCCTGACAAAGCGACATCTTCGTCAACATCTGGTCACAAAAGATATGGGCTCTCCAAATTAAGTACTTTCTGGGGATCGAAATCTCTCGGAATCCCGGCTCATTAGTTCTCTCCCAGCGTAAGTATGCCCTTGATCTTTTAAAAGAGGCAGGATTGTCTGGAGCAAAACCTGCCAGATGCCCCATGGCAACTGGAGAAGACAAAACCTGGACAGATGATTCGCCTCTTCTTTCAGATAGTTCGCGGTACAGGCGTCTAGTTGGTAAGCTCATATATCTCACAGTGACCAGACCCAACATTTCCTATGCTGTGGGCAAGGTAAGTCAATTCATGCAAGCACCCAGGGAGTGCCATCTACAGTCCGCATTGCGGATCTTGGAGTATGTCAAAGCAGCCCCTGGGAAAGGATTACTATTTCAGAAGAATGGACATCTGAAGGTTGAAGCATACTCAGATGCGAGTTATGCTGATGACAAAGGGGATCGCAAGTCTACCTCTGGTTTCTACACCTTTGTTGGGGGAAATCTGGTAAGCTGGAAAAGCAAGAAGCAGTCTGTTGTTTCCAGGTCCAGTGCTGAAGCAGAGTATCGAAGTATGACATCGACCACTTGTGAGTTAAAATGGCTACGGGCTCTTATGCTGGATTTGGGAGAGGTCTACAACCATCCTCTACCTATGTTCTGTGATAACAAGGCTGCGATACACATCTCCAAAAATCCAGTCTTCCATGAAAGAACCAAGCACATTGAGGTTGACTGTCATTTCATTCGTGAAGAGATCTTAAAAGAACAAATTTGCACTCTCTTTGTCACTTCTGAAAAAGAGCTGGCTGACATCTTCACCAAGCCAGTATCCGCCTCGTTTTCTCATATTTGTGACAAGCTGGGCATGATCGACATATATGCTCCAGCTTGAGGGGGAGTGTTGAAGTGGTGACCGGGCGGTCTGGCGGTCTGGCTTGGCGAATTGATGACCGGGCGGTCTGGCGGTCTTACATGGCGATCTCTCTCTCTCTCTCTGACAGTTGCCGAGCGGTTAGCCCCTCTGTCTAACCGCGCGGCTTGTGCGGTTTGTGTCTGTACAGTCCGCGTGTGTCATGTAAATTTTTAGTCTCATATCTCTTATTTGTATTCTCTCTTCTCTCCTCCATTTTATATAAGGGAGGTCATACCTTTGTAATAGATACCTTTTACTGATAATAAAGTTTTAGTTTAAACCATTTCCGGCTTGTTTTAGTTTGATTCTAACAGAGCTTTTTAGATCCGTTTTCAGATTATCACCAGATCAGGATGCACCCACCCGACATGAAAGATGTATCCTTCATCATGAGGGAGTGGTGCTAATGTTATAAAATGTTGCCCTTTGGGCTAAAAAATGCAGGGCGACTTACCAAAGGATGATGGATCGGGTCTTCCGAGAGCAGAAAGGAAGAAACTTAGAGGTGTATGTGGACGACCTCATGATCAAGAGTAGGGATGTGGACTCTCACCCCTGGGATCTAGATGAGACATTCAACACCCTGCGAAAGTATAAAATGAGGATGAACCCCTTGAAGTGTGTCTTCGGGGTAAGAAGAAGGAAGTTCCTAGGTCATCTCCTTACCCCCGCGGGAGTGGATCCCAACCTTGACAAGGTAAGGGCAATCATGGAGTTGCGGTCACCTTAGAATGCCAAGGAAGTCCAATGTCTGACAGGAAAGCTGGCATGGCTGAGCAGGTTCCTATCTCGGGTCGGTGAGAAGTGCTCGCCTTTCTTCAAAGCACTAAGAAGGGGCCAGAAGTTTGAGTGGTCCGGGGAGTGTGAGGAGGCGTTCCAAGCCTTGAAGGGGCAACTGACCCAGGCTCCACTTCTCCAAGGGTCGAAGGAGGGGGAAGATTTGTCCCTGTATCTCGAGGTCGGGACTGAGGCTGTAATCTCCATCCTGGTCCAAGAAGAGGGCAAGAAGCAGCTGCCGATCTACTATGTGAGTAGGGTCTTGAGGAAGGCAGAACTTCGGTACCCTATCTTGGAAAAGCTAGCCTTCTCTCTGGTCATCTCGGCTCAGAGGCTTAGGCCCTATTTCTAGGCCCATTCTATCTGGGTGGTGACTGGTCACCCCCTCCGCAACATCTTCGAGGGGGTGGAGCACTCCAGAAGGTTGGCGAAATGTTCGGTGGAGTTGAGCAAGTTTGACATCTCTTTTGTCCATCGCCACTCGATCAAGGCCCGAGTGATGACCGACTTCTTGGCCGACTATGTGATCGACGTGGCGGAGACCGAGCTCACTCATCCAGTCCCTTGGAAGGTGAAGGTGGATGGCGCGTCGGGAAGACACTCATTAGGCATATGGTTGATTCTAGAGAGTCCGCATGGAACAAGGATAGAGCAGACCGTGGTCATCCACTTTCCAATCACCAACAACCAAGCAGAGTATGAGGCTGTGATCACTGGGCTGCGGATGGCCATGGATCTGGGGGTGCATGACGTGGAGGTACTAACGGATTCCATGGTGGTGTCATCCCAGATCAAAGGCGAGTTCGAAGCAAGGGATCTCACTCTTCAGCTATATCTGACAAAGGTGAAGGGGATCATCGACATGTTCCAAACATTCTCCATCAAACATGTGTCGTGGGAAGAAAACGGGCAAGTAGATCAGCTAGCCAAGCATGGACCCCGTGTAGGGGGGGGGGGACCCTCACCAACCTCTTCCGCCCTTCTATCCAAGAGGGGGAGCTGATGGAAGTGGATCAGCATTTCTCCTGGATGTACCCCTTCACGACTTTCGTATCCATATGGGAGTTCCCAGAAGGCCTGGACAAGAAGAGCTTCGAGTATAAGTCAACATACTACCTGATGCGCGATGGGAAGCTGTATCAGAAGACTCTCTCCGGGCTTCTAGCACGTTGTGTGGCTGAAGAGGAGGTCCCGAGGATCTTCTAGGAAGTTCATTTTGGGGAGTGCGGGAGTCACTCAGGGAGCAGGACCTTAGAGGGAAGGATAGTAAGGCAAGGGTACTTCTAGCTGACCCTGTGCCATGATGTCACCGAGTTCGAAAAGAAGTGTGAGAAGTGCCAGCTGTTCGCCCCTCTCCAACTGCTATCAGCCCAGAGGCTTAGAAACATCATTGCCCCCTAGCCCCTCGCTATCTCGGGAATGGATCTTGTGGGACCTTCCCCCAGACTAGTAGGCAAAGGAGGTTCTTGTTGGTCATGATTGATTATTTTTCAAAGTGGTTGGAAGTCATGGCGCTGGCCAAGGTGACCTCTCAGGTGATCCAGAACTTTGTATGGGGGGAGATTATTTGCCGACATGGGTTACCCCAGGTCATTATCACGAAAAAAGGGCCACAGTTCACCAGCACAGAGTTCATCAGTTTTTGTGGTCAACTTGGGATCGACCTTCTGTTCGCGTCAGTCCACCACCCTAGGAGCAATGGACAGGTGGAGGCGGCGAACAAGATAATTGTAAACTTGTTGAAAAAGATGGTGGAGAATCTGAAGGGGAGCTAGGTGGAGCAGCTCACTTCAGTTCTTTGGGCCCTGAGGACCACGCCCAACACAGTCACAGGAGAGACCCCCTTCAAGCTATCTCATGGATGTAAAGCGGTGCTCCCGATAAAGTTCGAGGTCCGGACACCGCGGATAGTTGAAGTAGAGGAAGTCAGAGAAGAGTGGAGAGCTGAGAATGAAGACGAGTTGCGGCTCTCCCTAGATATGGTAGAGGAGGTGTGCGACTTGTCAGCTATTCGTCAAGACGAGGTCAAGCGGCGGATGGCCAAGTACTTCGACAAGTACGTAGGGATTAAGCAATTTGCAAAGGGGGGCCTGGTCTTGAAGAAGGTCGACGCTGTCGGAAGGTCAGCAGCCGTCGGCAAGTTGAATCTTAATTGGGAGGGTCCCTATGTAATCAAAGAGGTGCTGAAGTCGGGGGTTATCATCTCCAGAATGTAGAACGGGAACCCCTTAGTCATGCCTGGAGCAGCGATGACTTGAAGCGCTTCTACCCATGAAAATAATAAATCCATTTTTTGCATTCTTACTTATTGATGGTTCGCTTGCTCAACAGGAGGGATATGGATGGTGGCCGGCCAAAGTGAAAGTCTGGTTGAAGCTCAACACCCGCCGTCAGGCTCTCACCTAGCTGATCGGGCTGGTGGTAGCGCCTGATGGCTGGCCAAAGTGAAAGTCCGTTTGAAGCTCAACACCCGCCATCAGGCTCTCATCTAGCTGATCGGGCCTGTGGTAGCGCCCGGTGGTTGGCCAAAGTAAAAGTTCGGTTGATGCTCAACAACTGCCGTCAGGCTCTCACCTAGCTGATTGGGCCGGTGGTAGTGCCCGGTGGCTGGCCAAAGTGAAAGTCCGGTTGAAGCTCAACACCCACCGTCAAGCTCTCACCTAGCTGATTGGGCCAGTGGTAGTGCCCGGTAGCTGGACAAAGTGAAAGTCTGGTTGAAGCTCAACATCCACCGTCAGGCTCTCACCTAACTGATTGGGCCGGTGGTAGCGCCCGGTGGCTGGCCAAAGTGAAAGTTCGATTGAAGCTCAACACCCGCCATCAGGGTCTCACCTAGTTGATTGGGTCGGTGGTAGCGCCCGGTGGCTGTCCAAAGTGAAAGTCTGGTTGAAGCTCAACACCCGCCGTCAGGCTCTCGCCTAGCTGATCGGGCCGGTGGTAGCGCCCTGTGGTTGGCCAAAGTGAAAGTCTGGTTGATGCTCAACACCCACCGTCAGGCTCTAATCTAGCTGATTGGGTCGATGGTAGCGTCCGGTGGTTGTCCAAAGTGAAAGTCTGGTTGAAGCTCAACACCCGTCGTCAGGCTCTCGCCTAGCTGATCGGGTCGGTGGTAGCGCCCTGTGGTTGGCCAAAGTGAAAGTCCAGTTGATGCTCAACACCCGCCGTCAGGCTCTCATCTAGCTGATTGGGTCGGTGGTAGCGCCCGGTGGCTGGCCAAAATAAAAGTCTGGTTGAAGCTCAACACCCTCCGTCAGGCTCTCATCTAGCTGAATGGGTCGGTGGTACCACCCGATGTTTGGCCAAAATGATGGTTCGGTTGATGCTCATCTCCTCTCTTCAGGTTCCTACCAGTTGATAGGAAGAAGGAATGGAGGGAGGTGGAAATTCCTAACATATCACTAGAAAAAGAATAGAAAGAAGAAAATATCACAACGGGGAAAGAATCGCAGGAGAGCTAGATCTCACCCCTCAGGCGCCCGCTCGGCACGTATCCAGTCCGGCACCCGCAAGGCGACCAAGGTCGCGAGCACTCAGTAGTGCAAGATGCTCTCTCTCAGGCCCCTCCGTGACCTCATGAAGCTTGGATCGCGCGAATCCAAAATCCCCAAACATGAGTTGAGGAGGGCCAGTTCCTAGAACTCGCAGGCGACATAGGAGAAGCTCTCTGGACAAGGGGGGTAGATCGCCACTCGCGGGCAGGCTACCTAAGGTCCTGACATTTCCTAAGCTGTCCTTAAGGGACGCGCGATCTCACTTGTGAGATGTGGGTTCAGAGGCAGCGAGCGGGAAGGCCGAGCTGGGTCGCGAGTACAATAGAAAGAGAAAAAGTTATAAAAAATCATGAGTTTCAGAAAAGAGCATGTATTAATCAAAAGAGATTACAGAGTAGGGGGACTCATCCCGCATTTACATTGTGGCGACGACAACGAAAAAGAAAATACATGATTTCAAAAAGAAAGAAGTGCGACGCGTGGGTTATTTAAGGCGAGCTCTCGGGCGGCGAGTTCTCCCAAAGGGCTTGGAAGGACCCGTCGCCCGGCTTCAGGACCGGAAGGAACAGTTCCGGGACAACATCGCTCGTCGAGAGTCCCGCGCCTTCGCTCGTCACTAGGCTGGCCCGATGCATCGCCTGGAGAGTGTCGCGACCTTGGCGGCATTCTTCTGCATCATGTCCTCCAGCTCGAAGTCGAAATATTGGGTGAGTCAGTCGCTACTGCTGGAGGGCGGCGGGGGAGTGGAAGCTTCTAGTTCTCGCACCCGTGTCTATAGCGCCTCGTTCTCCTTCTCGTGGGTAGCGGTCTGAAAGCTAAGGTGCTTGGCCTTTGCCGCATCCTGCGAGAAGAAACAAAAATGTTAGTGGAGGCAATCCTAAAAGAAGAATTTTGTTTTAAGTCTTGGGACTTACCGCCCCTCCAGGTATCCGGCGAGAACGGCGTCGGCCGCGTTCGCCCGCTTCTTCTACTGCTCTACCTCCTCAAGCGCGTGGCGGCGAACCTCTTCCTTGTCGTCGGCAAGCTTCTGGAGCAAGGCGAAAGTTTGCTCCACCTACGTGCATCGGCGACCAATTAACCATATGAGCTAGCTCCAGTCTACGGAGCTGGACCCATGCGCTCTCGTGCACAAGGACTTGCGTGACCTCCTCGTCGAAGATCGCGGTGTCATCCCATGCATAGAGGCCGAAGCAGAAGGCGTAGGCCTCCCCGTTTATGGAATCCTGCTCCAACCAGCTCGGTATCAGGGTCGAGATAGAGGCTCGGTTCGCCTCTTTGTCCCACTACACAAGGGGTTTTCCAAGCTCGTCTAGGTGTCGCTCGCCATAGTCGAAGTTCTGGAGCCCCATCGGCATGAGCGCCTACTCTCGCGCCCTGGAAGCGTCGGCCACCTCGCCAGGAGGCCCACTGGTCGGAGCACCCGGGGTGGCGGCCTCTTCAGGTTGTTGGCTCGTAAGACCTTTGCCCTTCTCTCGGGATGTGGGAGGCGCGCTGCCCGCGGTTTTGACTTCTTGGATGGCGGCGACGGCGGTTTGCGGGTGGCACGCTTCTGGGAGGCGAGGGCCGGGGCCTCGCAATGTGAGGCAGCGGCCGCCTCGTTATGATCAAGCTCGCTGGGAGCGACTCGCGCACTCTCATAAGGAGAGTACAGGGGGAGATCCTTCTCACCTGTAGCGATAGAGTTAGAACAACAAAAAAGAGGTTAAGTAAAAAAGGTATCAAGCGCGAGTAGCCTACCTCCCCAAGGCGGGACGGGGATGAGGGAATCGACGTTCCTTCGGAGGAACGCGACCTCGAAGTTCTTCCCCTGGAAGAACCCGAAGAGCTCGGCTTCATGGCCCCCCAATCTAGGGGCGGTAGCTCGCCTCGCTGAGTTGGACAGGCGAGAACGGGACATTGCCGAAGTCGCCCCTGACGACCACGAATTTCCTTAGCTAGTTGTGGCTCTTGTTTACTATCTCCCGCACCTTCACATGATTGCTGGAGAAGTAAGCGGTGTCATTTTTGTTCGCCCGGAAGAAGAATAGCTTGTGGAATACCGCGAGACTTAACTCGATCCTCCCTTCCCGTAAGAAGCAGGCGAACGCGACCGCAACAGCTACCGAGTTGGGGGTCAACTGGCCCAGGATGACCTCGTAGTACTTCAGAATCTGCTGGACCTCGGGCCATAGGGGAATCCGGAGGCCCGCATTGAAATGAGCGATGGGGATGGCGAGCTCCACGTCAGTGAGATCGTTGATCTTCTCCTCTTCCCTTGGTTTCCTCGACTCAAACCCAGGCAGTACGAAGTTTCCGACCACCGTGATGAGCTCGTCCTCGATGAGGGTGGCGAAGAAGAAGGGGTAGTCGGAAAAAGTCCAAGTGCACTTGCTCCTTCCATCAGCATCGCCACTGCTGCTGCCCATCTCGCAATATGTTAAGCGGGTGGGACGCTGGAATTCTCGCGGAAAGAGGCAGGCTGAGAATTGCAGGAATAGAGAAGACGCGGAAGGGTTTAAATGCGATAGGTGGGATAAAGAGTCGTGGCCTATTTATAGAAAAATAAAAGGGCGTGAAAAGGTCCCGTCGGCGGGAAATGTGCGGGTAGCAAAAATGTGCCCTGACGCTTCGATATTAGAGCCCACCACTAGTTCCAGTCTACTCGCCATAGTCCTACAAAGACTATGCAGCAGCGAGAAAGTGGATAGCGAGCCATGCTGGCCCGCTTCCGCCCAAGTGGCGAGCGAGCCATGCTGACCCGCGTCCGCCCAAGTGGCGAGCGAGCCACGCTGGCCCGCATCCTCCCAAGTGGCGAGCGAGCCACGCTAGCCCGCGTCTGCCCAAATGGCGAGTGACTCACGCTAGCCCGCGTCCGCCCAAGGGGCGAGCGAGCCATGCTGGACCGAGTCCGCCCAAGTGGCAAGCGAGCCATGCTGGCTCACATCCACCCAAGTGGCGAGTGAGCCCCGCTGACTCGCATCAGCTATAGAGGCGAGTGAATCAAGTCGGCTCGCACTCGCCTAAGGAGGGGGTAGGCAAGCAAGCCATCTCACCAACATTCTCCTAAGAAAAGCTTAGCAGTAACAACAGATGAAAAAGAATTAATATACAAAGACTCATTAGCGGGCGAGTAATGTCAAGTAATAATTAAGAAAACTCGATACTCTGAATTAGAGATAAATAACAAAGCTCGTGGTGGTTGTCTCGCAAGCAGAGCCAGAGATAGGTGCGACCCGGGCCTGCAGGCCGGCAGCGAGGATGGGGTTGTTGGTTCAGTATTGAATCCACTTCCACCTACCTCGCTCTCGTACCCCGAAACGAGGCGGTAGGCGAGGTTAGTAATACTCGCGAACCGTCAGCAGTTCCCATTGGGCCAGGTCAACCTGTTTTATGGCGTGCCTGAGTCACTCCTTTGCTCGCGCAATGTGTGCTCCCAGGAAAGTCATCCCATCGCCATCTTCTGGGTGCCACGCGCACTCAAGGACCGCAAAGCGCTCCTCCGCCTCCTCCTTGTCTTCATCCACCCTATTATAGACCTCTCGCAGCATCAGGGAATGTTTCTGGAACAACCGGGTCACCCACTTCTTCATCTCCTCAGTATCTTGAGGGCCGCCCAAGTATTCAGAGATACAGTCCGTGGAAGGAGGAGGCGAGTACCCCTCACTAATGTCAACGTCGGATGACGAGATTGCATTGAAACTTGTAGAAGCAAAGGAAAGGTTAGAAAATATAGACGGACAGTCATAAGCGAGCGAACACATAAACTCGCCCTACCTCCCCTGCGCTGGTATGCGGACAGGAAGTCCCTGACTGATCCTGGAAGAGTGCGCCTTCAAAAATCGTGAAGGATTTGCCCAACCCAGGGCAGGTCGGCGATCGCGGGACTAGCGGAGGCCGGTCGACAGCTCCTGGGGTGGAGCCTGCAATAACACAATCGCAAGATTAGAGGGGGAATCAGTTGGAAAGTGAAGGTGAGGGGTCAATAGCTCACCTGAGGTTAAAGGAACGTTCGGGATCGCGAGAAGAGCAGATCCCGCCACCGAGGGGATGGCGACACGATCAGATGCTCGTGGGGAAGAGCGTCTCGGCTCCATTCCCCCACCTCTTTCCTCGCGAGGCGTCTCCTGCGGGAAAAAAGGTGTTAGAATCAGAATGACATTAAATCAAATAGGGTGGCTCGCATACCAGGTGGGGGACTTCTAGACCGATCACTGGATTAGAGGGGGAGCAATTCGAGGGAGATCGTCTGACCATCTTTGCCTTCTTCGGCCTGAAGGCAGGGCTGAGTGACCCTCAAGCCAGCCAAGGGGCGACATCGATGACCTGCACCCGTGAACCCTCCCTCGCGGTCGCTATGCGAGCTCGCATCTCTTCGGATATGAGCATTACTCAGCTACTGTAGTTCACGAAGAAAAAAGAGGAGCAGAAGAATGGGGAATTTCCTTGAGCCTGGTGGTATATATATAGCAAGAAGGTGGGACCCACCAAAAAATTTCCTCCAGCTCAGTAGACACTCACCGAACACGTGGGGTTGGATGATTCTTTCTGAGCTTTGCGAAAGCTCAAAAAGAGAGGGGATTGTGTACAACCCAGTATTCGTCGAGTGGGTCCAACAAGGCGAAAGAGGGGCCCTCGATGCCAGCCGGCCCGCATCCGCCAGGCAAGCGGGCGAGCCAAGATAGCCAGCCCACATCCGCCAGGCAAGCGGGTGAGCTAGGACAACCGGTCAGCATCAGTTCAGTAGGCGAGAGATCCCAAAGGGCAGCCGACCCGCCTCCGCCACGTAGGCTGGCGGACTGCACGAGCTAGCTCGCCAGCCCGCGTTTTCCTAAGAGACCGCCAGGATAGGACTGTCGACCCGTCTCTGTGTAAGGGGTAGGCGAGTCACAGGAGCTCGGCTCATGATCGCCTAAAGGGAGAGGCGAGCTGGTCCGCATCCGCCCAGTTGAGTGGCGAGCTGGTCCCGATTCCCCCCATGGGTGGGGTGCATATATCACGTGGTTAATATAATTTGTCCTGCAAAATGTGATTAGGTATGCGTTTAGCTCCTCAGATCGAACAACATATTTTTGTTGTTGGCAGACCCACTTTGGGCTGCATTTAACTGTTCATAACAACGAAGTTGAGCTATTTGCTGGTCAGATTCAAAAAACTATAAATAGACCCAAAGGGGTACCTCAGAAGGTAAGCTTTCCAGTTTTCTAATTCCCAGATCTTCTTGCGCTTTCTGAGGTGCCCTTAGTGTATAAACCCGTGTTCGCCGAGTGGACCCAGCTGGGAGAGCGAGCCAAGACGATCGGCTCGCGCCAATCTAGCGGGAGGGTGAGTCCAGAGGGGTGGCTCGCTCTCTTCAAGTCCTGGGAGCCAGCTGGGCGAGCCAGCCCCAGCCCGCGCCCGCCTTGGCGGCCTGGCCTGGGAGGCTAGCTGGGCAAGCCTGCCCCAGTCCGTACCCGTCTGGGGCGACCTGGTCGGGAGGTCAGCTGGGCGAGCCAGCCCCAGCCCGCGCCTGCCTGGGCGGCTTGGTCACGAACCCTCCCCCTATAGGGTGGCGAGCTGGCCTGACCAGGCGATCCGGGCGCCATCTCGCTCCTGCCCAGTAGGGTGGCGAGCTGACTCGGAGGCTAAGAAACCCGTTCCCGTGGGGCCCAGAGGCCAATTACCAGGATGCCCTTATAGGGGGTGCAATGTCATCTTCAAGAAGGAGTTTGACGCGATGAAGGTAGAGGCCAAGAGGGTGATGGACTCAGACAGACCTCTGTTTGGCTTCTCGGGGGAGAGGAAGGAGATTGAAGGAGGAGTGAGACTCCATATCTCTCTGGGGGGCAGTCTCGCACCTACAGGTTTGTCATCGTGGACGGCCCCAGCAGCTACAATGCCATCTTCGGAAGTCCCCTCATCAGTGCCTTCTGATGTGTCCCTTCGTATTTCCACCAATGCCTAAAGTTTAATGTCGAGGGGGTCCAGATCCGGGTCCGGGAAGACCCCAAGGTAGAAAGAGAGTGCTAAGTCATGGCAGTAAACTCCATCTCTTGGCAGGAAGGGGCCGAGGAGATGGAGTGGAGGATTGAGGAGGTGGAGCAGGGGGCTGGCGGATAGGAGATGGAGGTGGAGGAGAACCGCGCTCGGGTGGAGGATACGGAAGAAGCCCAGGAGGCGGCCGAAGCGATGACCGTAGAAGAGGCTGAGGAAGAAGTCCTTGCCCCAGGTGGGGGGATGTTGAAGAATGGGGGGAGAAGACCCGTCTGGAGGCAGCGGAGGAGGTGGTTGAGATGGAGGTTCTTACCCTGGGAGTTAGGGTGGATAAGGTTCGCGTCAGCGAGGGGCTGACCCCGGAGGCCCAGGGCAGGGTGCTAGAGTGCATCCAAAAGAACGTAGACATCTTCGTCTGGAGTGCCGTGGAGATGTTGGGGATCGATGCTGATGTGGCCTGCCATCGCCTCAACCTGGACCCGGAAGCTTGCCCCATCCAGCAAAAGAAGAGATCCACCGCGGACAGGCTGGCCGATCCAATCAGGGAAGAGGTAGCCAAGCTTCTCAAGGCTGGCTTTGTATCCGAAATACAATACCCCGGCTGGGTCTCCAATGCAGTAATGGTTAAAAAAGGTGACGTTCGGTGACGCTTGTGTGTTGATTTTTCTTTGCTTAATAAATCATGTCCCAAGGATTGTTACCCCTTGCCTCGGATCGACGCACTGGTTGATTCAGCCATCAGTTTCCCTGAAATAAGTTTTCTAGATGCATTTTCAGGTTATCACCAGATTAGGATGCACCCCCCCCCCCCCCGACATTAAAGATGTCTCCTTCATCACGGGGGATGGGTGCTACTGCTACAAAATGATGCCCTTTGGGCTGAAGAATGTCGGGGCGACCTACCAGAAGATGATTGACAGGGTCTTCCGAGAGCAGAGGGGGAGGAACCTTGAGGTGTATGTAGATGACCTCATGATCAAGAGCCGAGACGTGGACTCACACCTCCGAGACCTAAAGGAGACCTTCGCCACCCTGCGCAAGTATAAGATGCGGTTGAACCCCCTGAAGTGTGTCTTCGGGGCAAGCAGGGGGAAGTTCCTAGGCCATCTCCTCACCCCAGCAGGTGTAGAGCCCAACCCTGACAAAGTGAGGGAAATCATGGAGTTGGGGTCACCTAGGAATGCCAAGAAGGTGCAACGGTTGATGGGGAAGCTGGCAGGATTGAGCAGGTTTCCTCTCTTGAGCTGGAGAGATGTGCTCCCCCTTCTTCAAAACTTTGAGGGGGGTAAGAAGTTCGATTGGACTAAGGAATGCGAGGAGGCATTTCAAGCCTTGAAGAAGTAGTTGACCCAGGCCCCTCTGCTCCAAGGGCCGAGGGAGGGGGAGGACCTATCTTTGTATCTAGGGGTGGGGGCAGAGGCCTTGAGCTCCGTCCTGGTTCGGGAAGAGGGGAAGAGGCAACTCCCCATATATTATGTAAATCGGGTGTTAAGGAAGGCCGAGCTCCGCTATCCCATCTTGGAAAAGCTAGCCTTCGCTCTAGTCATCTCAGCCCGGAGGCTCCGTCCTTACTTCCAAGTGCATTCGATCTGGGTGGTGACCGACCACCCCCTCCGTAACATCTTTGAGGGGGTGGAGCATTCAGGCAGATTGGATAAATGGTCGGTGGAGCTGAGCGAGTTCGATGTCTCCTTCGTCCCCTGTCTCTCGATCAAGGCCCAAGCGATGACCGACTTCTTGACAAACTATGTGGTCGAAGTGGCGGAGGCAAAACTCACTCATCCTGCTCCCTGGTTGGTGATGGTAGATGGCGCATCAGGGAGGCATTCCCTGGGGGTGGGGTTGATCTTGGAAAGCCCTCAGGGAACGAGGATCGAGCAAACAGTGGTGGTGGACTTTCCCATCACCAACAACTAGGCCGAGTACAAGATAGTGATTGCAGGGCTCCGCCTAGCTAAGGAGCTGGGGGTTCATGATGTGTAGGTCCTCACTGACTCCATGGTGGTGGCTTCTCAGATCAATGGGAAGTTTGAGGCAAGGGAGCCTACTCTGCAGCTATACTTGGCGAAGGTGAAGGGGGTCATCGGTATGTTCCAAACTTTCTCCATCTGGCACATACCCAGGGAGGAGAACGAGCATGTAAATCAACTGGCAAAGCATGGTCCCCGGGTGGGGGGGTACCATCACTGACCTGTTCCGCCCTTCCATCAAGGAGGGAGAGCTGCTAGAGGTGGATCAACACCCCTCGTGGATGGATCCGTTCACGGCCTTCCTTTCCACAAGGGAGTATCTGGAGGGGATGGACAAGAAGAAATTCAAGTACAGGTCAGCGTATTATCTCCTGCGAGACGAGTAGCTATACCGAAAGACCCTTTCAGGGATGTTGGCGCATTGTGTGGCTGAGAGAGAGGTCCCGAGGATCTTGGAGGAAGTCCACTCCGGAGAGTGTGGGAGCCACTCTAGGAGTCGGACCCTGAAAAGAAGAATCGTCAGACAAGGGTACTTCTGGCCGACCTTGAGCCATGACACCGCAGAGTTTGCAAGAAAGTGTAGCAAGTGCCAGTTGTTCGCCCCCCCTCCAACTACAGCCAGTTCAGTGCCTCAGGAGCATCACAGCGCCCTGGCCCTTTGCAATCTGGGGAATGGATCTGGTAGGGCCTTTCCCCCAGGCTAGCAGGAAGATGAGATTCTTATTGGTCATGATTGACTATTTTTCCAAGTGGTTAGAAGTCAAGGCATTAGCCAAGGTGACCTCCCAGGTCATCAGGAACTTTGTGTGTGTGGGGGGGGGGGAATCATCTATCGGCACGGGTTGCCCCAGGCCATTGTCACGGACAACGAGCCTCAGTTCGCTAGCGTCGAATTCATCAGCTTTTGTGGGCAACTCGGGATAGATCTCAGATTCACTTCAGTTCATCACCCCAGGAGCAACAGGCAGGTGGAGGCGGCGAACAAGATCATCGTCAACCTCCTCAAGAAGAAGTTGGAGAACTTGAGGGGCAGCTGGGTGGAGCAACTCCCTTCGGTCCTCTTGGCTCTTAGGACCACGCCCAACACATCCACAAGAGAGGCTCCCTTCAAACTCTCCCATGGGTGCGAGGCGGTACTCGCAGTAGAGTTCGAAGTCCAGACGCCTCGGGTGGTCGAGGCAGGGGAATATAGGGAGGAATGGAGAGCCGAGAATGAGGAGGAGCTGCGGCTCTCCCTTGATATGGTTGAGGAGCTGCACGACCTCTCCACCGTCCGAAGGTGAAAAGAAGAATGGCTAAGTACTTTGACAAGCACGTAAGGGTTAAACAGTTCTTGGAAGGGGCCTTGGTCCTGAGAAAGGTGGATGCTGCGGGGAGATCAGCCGCTATGGGGAAGCTCAACCCCAACTGGGAAGGCCCGTACATAATACATGAAGCATTGAGGTCAGGGGGATATCACCTCCGGAATGTGGAAGACGAAATCTTAAGTCTCACCTGGAGCGATGACGACTTGAAATGTTTTTACCCTTAGAGTCCTAATTGATGTACTGTTTATTTTTAATAAAGCTTCTTGATAATCCTGTGCTCCTGCCATGATTCATGCGAAGAGAAAGTGTTAGTCTACCCAGACCCCAAACAAATCTCATTGTCAGGATCTCACCTAGCTGGCAGGTCTGAATGTCACTCGGCGGAGTCTACCAAGACCCCAAGCAAATCCCGCTGCCAAGCTCTTACCTAGCTAGCAGGGCTGGATGTCACTCGGCCGAGTCTACCAAGACTCCGAGCAGATCCCGTTGTCAAGCTCTCACCTAGCTGGTAGGGCTGGATGTCACTCGGCAGAGTCTACCTAGACCCCGAGCAGATCCCGCTGTCAGGCTCTCACCTAGCTGGCAGGGTTGGATGTCACTCGGTAGAGTTTACCCAGACCCCGAGCAGATCCCGCTGCCAGGCTCTCACCTAGCTAGCAGGCTGGATGTCACTCGGCGGAGTCAACCCTGACCCCGAGCAGATCCCGCTGCCAGGTTCCCACCAAGCTGTAGGGCAGGATGTCACTCGGAGGAGTCTACCCAGACCCCGAGCAGATCCCGCTGCTAGGCTCCCATCAAGCTGGCAGGGTTGGATGTCACTCGGCGGAGTCTACTCAAACCCCGAGCAGATCCCGCTGTCAGGCTCTCACCAAGCTGACAGGGTTGGATGTCACTCGGAGGAGTCTACCCTGACCCCGAGAAGATCCCGCTACCAAACTCTCACCTAGCTGGCAGGGCTGGATGTCACTCGGTGGAGTCTACCCAGACCTCAAGCAGATCCCGCTGCCAGGCTCTCACCTAGCTAGCAGGGCTGGATGTCACTCCGCAGAGTCTATCCAGACCCCGAGCAGATCCCGCTGCAAGGCTCTCACCTAGCTGGTAGGGCTGGATGTCACTCGGCGGAGTCTACCTAGACCCCTAGTAGATCCCGCTGTCAGGCTCTCACCTAGCTGGCAGGGATGGATGTCACTTGACGGAGTCTACCCAGACCCCGAGCAGATCCCGTTGTCAGGCTCTCACCTAGTTGGCAGGGATGGATGTCACTCGACGGAGTCTACCCCGACCCCGAGCGGATCCCGCTGTCAGGCTCTCACCTAGCTGGCAGGGCTGGATGTCACTCAGCGGAATCTACCCTGACCCCGAGCAGATCCCGCTGTCAGGATCCCACCAAGCTGGCAGGGCTGGATGTCACTCGAGGAGTCTACCCAGACCCCGAGCAGATCCCGCTGTCAGGCTCCCATCAAACTGGAAGGGCTGGATGTCACTCGGCGGAGTCTACCCAGACCCCGAGCAGATCCCGCTGTCAGGCTCTCACCAAGCTGGCAGGGCTGGATGTCACTCGGAGGAGTCTACCACGACCTCGAGAAGATCCTGCTGTCAGGCTCCCACCAAGCTGGCAGGGCTGGATGTCACTTGGAGGAGTCTACCCAGACCCCGAGCAGATCGCACTGTCAGGTTCCCATCAAGCTGGCAGGGCTGGATGTCACTCGGAGGAGTCTACCCAGACCCCGAGCAGATCCTGCTTCCAGGCTCGCATCAAGTTGGCAGGGCTGGATATCACTCAGAGGAGTCTACCCCGACCCCGAGCAGATCCCGCTGTCAAGCTCTTACCAAGCTAGTAGGGCTGGATATCACTCGGAGGAGTCTACCCAGACCCAGAGCAGATCCCGCTGCCACGCTCTCACCTAGCTGGCAGGGCTGGATGTCACTTGGCGGAGTCTACCCAGACCCCGAGCAGATCCCGCTGCCAGACTCTCACCTAGCTGGCAGGGCTGGATGTCACTCGGCAGAGTCTACCCAGACCCCGAGAAGATCTCGCTGCCAGACTCTCACCTAGCTGGAAGGGCTTGATGTCACTCGGCGGAGTCTACCCAGACCCTGAACAGATCCCGCTATCAGGCTCTCACCTAGCTGACAGGGTTGGACTTCACTCGACTGAGTCTACCCCAACCTCGAGCAGATCTCGCTTCCAGGCTCTCACCTAGCTGGCAGGGCTGAATGTCACTCGGCGAAGTCTACCCCGACCTCGAGCAGATCCCGCTGCCAGAATCCCACCAAGCTGGCAGGGCTGGATGTTACTCAGAGGAGTCTATCCAGACCCTGAGCAGATCCCACTGTCAGGCTCCCATCAAGATGGCAGGGCTGGATGTCACTCGGCGGAGTCTACCCAGACCCCGAGCAGATCTCGTTTTCAGGCTCTCACCAAACTGGCAGGACTGGATGTCACTCGGAGGAGTCTACCCTGACCCTGAGCAGATCCCGCTGCCAGGCTCCCACCAAGCTGACATGGCTGGATGTCACTCGGAGGATTCTACCCAAACCCCAATCAGATCCCGCTGCCAGGCTCCCATCAAGCTGGCAGGGCTGAATGTCACTCAGAGGAGTCTTCCCAGACCCCGAGTAGATCCCACTGCCAGGCTCCCACCAAGCTGGCAGGGCTGGATATCACTCGGTGGAGTCTACCTAGACCCCGTGCAGATCCCGCTGCCAGGCTCTCACCTAGCTGGCAGGGCTGGATGTCACTCAGCGGAGTTTACCCGGACCCCGAGCAGATCTCGCTGACAAGCTCTCACTTATCTAGCAGGGCTGGATGTCACTCGTGGGATTCTACCCAGACCCCAACTTACCAGCAGGACAGAAGGTCTTGGTGAATGCGGCGCCTAAAGTTGAGACCCAGACGCTCAAACTACGGATGCAAAAATCACAAGGTCGCCAAGATGACCTTAACGGGTCAGTGAGCCAGAAATGCCAATTCGAGCCTATGGATCAGTGAGCTCCCGGAAAGAAACCAAGAGGGCGAGAACTCAGACCGCATCGCGACCCTACAGAGCCCATCTCGCGTGGAGCCAGGCGGCTCGGGTGCGGATCGAGTCGGCTCGCCTGTTCTGCCTCGCGAATGGAATAGCTAGCCCGGACAAAGGACGTGTATCGTCGTTCGCAGTTCAGCTAATCGGCGCTCCTATTTTTCTTAAGCTAAGTCCCGAACAAACACATGGCCTAGCACGTAAGAAGCGGGAAGGGAGACCACAAATAGAAGAATCAAAAACAAACCGCGAGTATAAGAAAGAAAAGACGGATTTACACTACAAAGAAACATCTTTACAGAATAGTTTCAGAGAGTACACTTTATTGATCAACAAAAGTTACAAGTCCTGGACCTCGGCCCGCACCCCTGTTATAACCAAAAAATATGTTTTTGGGGCAAGGCGCAAGCTTTCAGCGAGGCGAGCCTCTAAGCGGCGAGCCCCCTAAATAGGGTGGTAGGGCCCGTCGCCCGGCTTCGGTACCGGAAGGAATAATTCTGGTACCACATCGCTCGCAGAAAAGTTCTCGCCCTCGCTTTTGATTAGGTCGAATCGCCGCAGTGTTTGGAGAGTGTACTTCGCGGCACCAGCAATGTTCTTCTGCATCATAACTTCCGACTCGTACTCGCTGTAGTGCGCGAGCTGGCAACCGCTGCTAGATGGCGGCGGAGCGGCCACTGCAGTATCCAACTCGCGCACCCGCGCCTGCAGTGCTTGCTTTTCCTGCTCAAGGGTGGCGATCTCGATGCCCAGCCGGCTGGTCGTCGCCGCATCCTGCAATAAGAAGGGTGATTGGGATGAGCTTGAGGAAAAGTGATAGAAGATTAGTGCGAGTTGAAGGACGTACCACTCCCCCCAAGTACTGAGCGAGGGCAGCCTCGGCTGCGTCGACTCGCTTTCTCTAGCCATCTGCATCCTCTTGGGCAAGCTTGCGGGCTGCTTCCTTCTCATCAACCAGCCTCTTGAGCAAGGGGGCGTTCTTCTCTATCCGGAGGCATTGCCGGCCGACTATGTGGGCCAGCTCAAGGCTATTGAGCTGGGCCCGCGCACTTTCGTTAATCAGCACCCACATGGCCTCCTCGTCATAGACGGCGGCATCCTCCCGTGAGTAGAGACGAATGAGAGATTATAGGCCTCTCCGCCGATGGTATCCTGCTCTAGCCAACTCGGCAGCAGTGAGGAGATGAAGACCCGGTTCGTCTCCTTGTCCCATTGAAGGAGCGGAATGCCGAGCTCATCCAAAGGCCCCTCGTTGTAGCCAAAATTGCGGTGCCCTCTTGGCACTGGCTTCACGGCAGGCTGGGCCCCTTCTTGCGGCCTCGAGGTGTTGGCCTCCCTGGCGGGAGAGCTGTCGGCCGGAGGGGCCGCGAGGGCGAGATCCCTAGCTGGGGTGCCCGTCAGGGCCTTACCTTTCTCGCGTGCTGAGGGATACACGCCGCTCGCTTTCTTCGGTTTCTTGGACGGTGGAGGGGGCTGAGGCTACTCATGGCTAGATCACTTCAGGGCAGCAGGGACTGTGATCTCGTGGTGAGCTGAGGCCGCCGCCTCAGCACGAGTGAGCTCGTTGGAAGCGAGCCGCGCGCTCTCGTAAGGTGGATGCATGGGGATGTCGCACTCGCCTGCGAGAAGGATAAGACTTAGAACATGGAGAGGATGACTAAAAAGGTGGAAGTGCGAACCGCTTACCTTCCTCGGGCGGGACGGGGACGAGATCGTCTAGATTCCTACGAAGGAAAGCAACTTCAAAGTTCTTCCCGGCAAAGAACCCTCACAGCTCCGCTTCATGGCCTCCCAGGCTAGGGGGCGGTAGCTCGCCTCGCTGAGCTGGATCGGCAAGAAGGGGATGTTCCCAAATTCCCCTTTGACGAAGACGAATTTTTTGAGCCAGTTGTGACTCTTGTTGACGGTCTCTCGCACCTTGACATGGTTGCTGGATAAGAAGGCGCTCCCGTCCTTATTCTCCCGTAAGGAGAACAGCTTGCGGAATACCGCGAGGCTGAACTCGATCCGCTCCTCCCGCATGAAGCAGGAGAACCCGACCACCACCGTGATGGAGTTGGGAGTCATCTGCGCGAGGACGACCCCGAAGTACATGAAGATTTGGCGGACTTCCGACCATAAGGGTAGCCGGAGGCCCGCCTCGAAGTGAGCCGTAGGGAACGCGAGTTCATCTGCGGAAAGGTCGTTGATCCGCTCCCCCTTCCAGGGTCACCTCGCCACAAAACACAGCGGCACGAAGTTGTCTACAGTGTCCAGGAACTCGCGCTCGGTGATGGCGGCGTGGGATAAATCGTGCTCGGAGAAGGTCCAGGCACATTTACTTCGCCCATCCGCATCGCCACTACCACCACCCATCTCGCGAGAGTATTATCGAGCAAGACACCGGAGTTCTCGCAGAAAATGGGTGAGCCGGAAATCGTAGGAAGTAAAGAAATCTTAAATGCGATAGGTGAGAAGGAGGTCGGCTGGGCCTATTTATAGAATCGAAAAGGGCAGGAAAACGTTCCACTGGCGGGAAAAGTGCGGATAGAAAAATTAGCCCCGACGTTTCAACTTCCGAACCCGACCCGAATTTATATCAGTTCGCCGATAGGCCGCGAGTACGCGCCGCGAGCTGTTCTCAACCGCGTCCGCATAAGAGGCGGGCGGCCACAAGCCTGGCCCGCCTAAATCAGCGCGCGAGTCGCCCAGACTTGCGACCCGCGAGTAACCGGCTCGCTCCCGCCGGAACTATATATGTGGGTTGAACGAGTCAGCTCGGCAATGCCATGCCCGCTTGAAGAAGAGTCGGGCGAGCCAGGGTGTCTCGTCTGCTCCCCGAAGAAAACAAAACATCAATGCAGTAAAAGAAAAATGCAGCAAATACTCGCCCATTAGCGGGCGAGGGCGGTCCCGAATTATTACAGATATTCAAATGTCCCGAACAAAAAGTTGTCACCCTACTACGCTTTTCGGTTTTTTTGCATGCGGAGACGATCCGGGCCTGGCGGCCAACAACGCGGTGGAGGCAGGCGGCTCAGTACTGGATCCACTTCCACCTGTCTTGCCTCCACGTGCTAGATTGGGCGGTACACGAGCATAGTGATACTCGTGGACCGCCAACAACTCCCGATGGGTCAGATCGACCTGCTCCGAGGCATGCCTAAGCCGCTCCTCGGCTCGCGTGAGGTGTACACCCAGATAGGTCACCCCGTCCCCGTCAGCTGGACGACTCGCCCCTTCCAAGGCCGCAAATCGCTCCTCCGCCTCGACCTTGTCCTTGTCCACTCTTTTGAAGACCTCCTGCAGCAGTAGCGGTGTTTCTGAAATGACTGCATCACCTGCTTCTTCATCCTCTCGGCATCCAGCGGGTCCCCCAAGTACTCTGAAATGTGATCTATATCAGGGGGAGGCGAGAACCCCTCGCACATCTTGACGTTGGAAGAGCAGATCGCGTTATAACCTGCAGGGATAAATCAGAGGGAGCAGGAAGTGGTAAGCAGACAAAAGTGAAAAGTTCACCTGGGGTCGACACGTCACCCACACCGGCAGCTAGTCGAGAGGTACCCGGCCGTCCCTGGAAGGATTCTCCTCCAAGAGTAACAAAAGGTTCCCCAGATCAGGGGGCATTGGCGGTGAAGGCGTTGTAGGAGGGACGTGCCTATGGGGCGAGGGGCTAGCGACCCGATCAGCTCTCAGCAGGGTGGAATGCCCCGGTTCTCCCCCATCCTCTCCATCCACACGAGGCGTCTCCTGCAGAAAGAGGAATCAGAAAGTCGAGCGATGACTCAGACAGAAGAATCACATACCTCAGGGGTGACCTCGGTACCACCGGCCGAACAAGATGCGAGGTCATCACCCATAGGAGACCGTCTGATGATCTTTCCTTTCTTTGGCTTGAAGAGGGGGCCAGGCGACCCGCGCGCCAACCACGGAGCAGCACTGAGAGCTAACTCCCAAGTACCCTCCCTCCCAGCCTCCAAGCGAGCCCGCATCTCCTTGGATATAGGCATCGTTCAGCTACGGCTCGCGGAGAAAAGTGATAGGAGGACGGGTTTCTTCCATAGTCTTGATGCCATATTTATAATAGGCTAGCGAGACCCACTAAAAGATTCCCTTTAGCTCAGCAGGGCATCCACCGAACACGTTGGGTTGGATGTTTCTTTCCGAGCTTTTGCAAAGCTCACAAAGAGCGGGGATTATGTACAACCCCGTGTTTGTCGAGTGGACCCAGCTGGGCGAGCGAGCCAAGACGATCGGCCAGCACCAATCTAGCGGGCGGGCGAGTCCAGAGGGGTGGCTTGCTCTCTTCAAGGCCTGGGAGGCCAGCTGGGCGAGCCAACCCCGGCCCGCGCCCACCTGGGCGGCCTGGCCTGGGAGGCAAGCTGGGCGAGCCCGCCCCAGCCCGCGCCCTCCTGGGGCGACCTTGTCGGGAGGTCAACTGGGCGAGCCAGCCCCAGCCCGCGCCTTCCTGGGCGGCCTGGTCGCCAACCCGCCCCTATAGGGTGGCGAGCTGGCCTTACCAGGCGATCCGGGCGTCAGCTCGCTCCCGCCTAGTAGGGTGGCAAGCTGACTCAGAGGCTAAGAAACTCGTTCCCGTGGGGCCCAGAGGCCAAATTACCGGGATGTCCTTGTAGGGGGTGCAAATATCCTTCTAGAACAGCGGAGTTGCGCTGTTAGCAGGCCCAGTTGGGCTGCACATAGCTGTTCAGAACAGTGGAGGTTGACTTTTGGCAGACCACTTTCAGAAAATTATAAATAGATCCAAGGGGGTACCTCAGAAGACATGCTTACTTATCTCCTAGTCTTCTAGCGCTTTTTTAGGTACCTTAGCCCGGTATTTGGCTAAGGAGGGAAAACGCTCAGTGATCTTCCGGGTGTGTGGTGGGTCCTCCGCGCCAGGCCATTGGGTCAGTCTTCTGTTCTTTTTCCTTGTCTTTTTGCTTGCAGGAGAGAAGTAGGTGTGCGACCACCCCTTTCCCAAGGGTGAACTCCACAGAGACCGAGTTCTCGGTTTCAACACTTAGCTCAGCATTGGCTAAGAAGGGGAAGCGCTCTAAGATCTTCCGGGTGTGTGGTGGGACCTCCGTGCTGGAGCCTTGGGTTAGTTTTGAGCTTTAAGTCTTCGGTCAGTCAAGCTTGCTAGGAGAAGTAAGTGTGCGGTCGCCCCTTCCCTAAGGGTTCGAACTCCACAGAAGCCAGTTTTCGGTTTCAACATTGACCTCAATGAAAACATCAACTTATATTCTTAAAATGTTTACGGTCTAGGTTATGACATCCCAAGACAATGCAAGATGTAATGATGATGGTAGGTGGGATAAAGGCAAAGAAAAGGCCAATGAGAGTAGTTACCTCTTTTTATAATTACTCTCTTGTACGTATTAAGGTTGTATGATTTTTGATACTAAGATTGTTTCATGTTATAAAGAAAAGTAATCTAAATAATCATGTAAATAAATAAGAAAAGTAAAAGTGAAAAACAAAAATTAGTAAAGTGATGAAATGGGCTAGGTTAAGAGTGAACTCAACTAGTGGAGATGAGGTGAATGTCCTCACAATGCATAATCGAATGAAAGTAAACGTGTGAATAATAAAAGGCACGTAGGAAATGTGTGTGAATATGAAAAGGCACGCAACCGCGTTATATAAATGTAAAGAAACGTTAATGCACCATTAACATTGCTGGATAACAAAATGAGAATATAAGAAGAAGAAACCATTTACCAAAGATAAATATATGAGGAAATACAAAGATATATATGTACAAAAATAAATACAAATGTAAATACAATGTACAAGTAATGATAGGAAAATAACCAAACGAAATAATAAGAAGAGAGTGAGTGAGAGACAAGGCAACACAAAATAACAAATCCGCAAAATATAAAGAAGACACCATAGTAATCAAGGGAATAATAAGAATTCTTTTAGTCCTTTGACTAATAGAAAATGTAATTAAAATAGGTCAAGGAGGAAGCCACTCCCGACAATTCTAGACGACCCCCTTCGCGTCGCGAGAAGATGTACAAGCTATGGGTCGAGGTCGTCACCACTGTCTTCGGAGTTCTAGATGCGCACAAGGCCGTGTGCCATGATTCTGATTGCCCTCACGACGAGTTCTAGTTCTGTTTTAAGTAGCATCATGTAGTAGAGTATCATGCAATATGGTTTTTTGATATGTTGTTCATGGTCATGTTTTGTTGTGGTCATATCGTGTACTTGTGCCTGCAACACAAATTTTGAGATAACTCATCGTTTGTATACATATATTGGGTTGTTTGTTGGACGATATGTTGTACTGTATTTGTGATATAAATAAAAAATACGTTTTACTTTCCTGCACTTTTTTTGTGCTATGTGGTTGTAATTACTGAATGTTCAATTACCTGGTGCCTCTGTTGTATGAGAAATATGAAAATTGTGATGGGATCGTAGAAAGTGGGGTCGCTACAACATAGGTCCCCCCCCCCTCCCATCGTCGCTCCCTCCCTCGCTAACTTCCCCGTGCGTACAAGTATGGTCCGGTTCTGGTTACCGGGCTGCAACCCAAACACCTCAACCCCTCTCCATGAACTACCTCACTCAGCGCATCTGCCCACTGGCAGGTTGTTGGTGGTTGTAGCTCCTTTGATGAGGTAAATTATATAGTTAAGTGGGTAGCGCAAGGACTTTCCAGGAGGTCACCCAAATGATACTACTCTTGCCTAAGCACACTTAACTATTAAGTTTTTCCATTTCTCATCAGTTATCCACTTAACTTGAGTTTCTCCTCATCAAAGGGATGTTGCAACCTCCAACAACCTATCATGGGCCTGTAAAGTGCCTACGGGTCCTTAAGTGGGTCGGGCCTCAACAATGAAGACTGATTGGGGTGATTGGGCCGCAACCCAAAAACAAAACCGGACCAACCTAGGTGTGTTGTGGCACGGGGACGTTGTATGCAATGCTGACCAAAATAAATAAAAACACTTTCAGATCGCATCAAAAGTGATCAATGGAAGAGACTTGTAAGAATTCCATAAATAGATGAACATGTTTTTTTATTTTATAATTGATCAAATGAGGACATAATAAGTAAACTTAATGGATCACCCAAGTGAGACTTTCCCTTTTAATATATTATAGATGCGGTGAACATAATTAATAGTTGAATATTTTATATTTAAAAAAATATTAGTTGTTTGAATTTATTTTAAATTAATTAGTAATTCTTGGTGCGGTGGAACATTTAGAAGGACCGGATCCCCTGGAGTTCCTATTTGAACTCCAGGGGGTAGAGTTTCGATTTTGCGAATATATGGGGCGGAATCAGAAAAATTGGTTAACATGAAAGTTGTAGATATCCCCGAGAAGAATAACTTTCATATTGAACACTTTTTGATTTGAAGTCGTTTAGACCCCGATTTGAGCCCCGAAAAATTCTGTCCGAAAATAATTAAATACAGATTTTTTCGGGGCTCAAATCGGGGTCTAAACGACTTCAAATCAAAAAATGTTCAATATGAAAGTTATTCGTCTCGGGGATATCTACAACTTTCATGTTAACCAATTTTTCTGATTCCGCCCCATTTATTCGCAAAATCAAAACTCCACCCCTGGAGTTCAAATAAAAACTCCAGGGGATCCGGATCCACATTTCGATCGGTTTGGCACGGCTTTTTTGCTCGGGTGTTTTGGGAATCGCTCGAGGCTCTGGTAGTTCGGACTAAATTGAATTGTCTTAGCGCGGGAGCGGTCGAGCGCGCAAACAGTCACAATAAGTAAAAACGTTGGAAAAAGAATTTTTTAACGTGGAAAACCCTTTAATCGGGTGAAAAATCACGTGATCGGATCTCTGCCGGTCAAACCATTACTATTTGTCGGGTGTTATACAAAGAGTCTTTGAAGAATTTGAGGGTGACATGCAACTTCTTGTTATAATTTGTGGGAGAGAGTTGTGCTCGGAGGGTGACAGGCCACCCCTCACAGAGCTATTTCTGCTTCCGCTACAATTGGGTGTTTTACACTATGGAGGCTTTGGAATCTTTGGCGTTAGCTTTGAGGCAGGAGCAGCTTGTTGCGCTTATATGACTAGGGCTTGGAAGCTCAAGTAGCGCACTTCGCGCGCCTTGTCTTCTGTGGTTTGTCTCTTGTTGTTCTTAGAGGAGTTTAGAGTGGCAAACTTGTCTTCAACTGGTAAGTTTGTAGCTGAGCAAGTGGGGCACTTGCTGGCGAAGAGTGTGTGTGGCGTCTGCTGGAGGAGAGCGCGCGAAGCGTTTGCTGGAGGAGACCGCGCAGAACGCTAGCTTCCGGAGAGAGCGTAGGGCGCTCGATGGAGGAGAGGGCTCGACGTGCTTGTTGGCGCGCGTGGAGTTCGTGGGGAAGTATTACACGAGAAAGCGCGTAATTAGGAGACTGGCGTGAAGACACACTTTGGAGTGGTCTTGTCGCCGGAGCATACAGAGGCGCGCTTGAAGCAGGCGCGCGCAAGGAAGCGGCGCGCACGGGAGCGCGCAAGCAAGGGGCACGTGCAAGGAGGCGGCGTGCGCAAGGAAGCGGCGCGCACGGGAGCGCGCAAGCAAGGGGCACGTGCAAGGAGGCGGCGTGCGCAAGAGCGCACAAGGAAGGGTCGCGCGCGAGGGCGCTCAAGAAAGGGGCGTGCGCAAGAGCGCACAAGGAGGAGACGTGCACAGGAGTGCACAAGGAAGGGTCGTGCACAGAAGCGTCCAAGGAAGGGGTGCGCGCAAGAGCGAGCAAGGAGGAGGCGAGCAAGAGCACGCACAGGAACGCGCAACGGGAGGAAAAATGAAGGAGAGAGAAAATCATATGGGGAAGAGAGAGAAAATCAATAGGAGGATTTTCCAGACGGAGAGGAGATGGAAATGACGAGAAAAGGGGATTATTTATAGATTTTAGGAGGGGCAAGCCGGTAATTTCTCTCCGTAACCACTAGTCGGACCAATAGAATCGCTCTTTTTAGAGCACGCAGATCACTGATTTTATGGAAATAACGAGACCATCCCCGACCGGAAAATAACTGCCCTCGCCGGAAAATAACTGCCTTCGCTGGAAAATAATCACTCCTCCCGCGAGGGGAGAATCGGTCGGCGAGGCCGGCGTCCAGAGAGGGCTGGAGGCCGAGGTCGGGCGGTGAGGAGCACGTTTGCCTTGTGTAGTGACTCTGTACTTTGTTTGCGGAACTCTAGTAGCTATTTGAGCATTGCTTTATTGTGTGTCCACTATTCTAACTGTGTGCACCTACTCGTGGTGATGATCGAGCTTTAGCGGTGTTGGGTCCATCGTTCTGCATACGCAGACCTGTTCTGCTTCTTAGATGTCAGCGACTGGAGGGCGGATAGTATTCTTAGAGCGTGAGTGTGTGGTCCCTGATCTCGGCTTTGACGATCTTTCAGAGTATGAGTGTGCCAAGCTTGACGTTGGTGAGGAGGAGTAGGCTCCTTAGTTCGTTGTATCTAGTATTATCTTATATACTTGTTTCTTTAGTGGCGTTCTTGTAGTTTGTTGTGTGCTAGCTTGCGAGCTCCTGCTTCTCTTTGTAGTTCGTTGCTAGCTCTATGCTTCTGTTCGTTGCTTTGTCTTATGTGATTCTTCGACTCATTCCTTCGGAGTTTAGAGTCAGGGCTTGGTATTTTGTTGTTTTGCATTTTTCTTGTGAGATTTGTAATGTTGGCTCTGCTATATTTGGGCAACTTTTGGGGTACTCCTTTGTGGTTGATTGTTAAAAGAAAAGACCCAAATGGTTTCGCGATCTACTACCAGGGTGAAGGGCGAACGCTTCTAACTGGGTAGTGCGAGGTCGGGCTTACATGGTTGGGGGATGTCGTTGTATGGTTGGCGGTTGAAGGACGAGACCCAGATAATTCTGTGTCCTACAACCAGGGCGAAGGGAGAACACTTCTAGTTGTGCAGTGAGAGGTCGGGTCCGCTATTCTGGGGGATGTCGTTGAATGAATTGTTGTGAAGGACAAACCTTCGAACCTGGGCGACCGTGAGGGGGTATGCCCTGGCAGCGTCGCGACCTACTGCGGAGAGAAGGGCAGACCTTCAATGGACGGTAGTGGGAGGCCGCATGCACGTGGTCCTGGAGAGGCGGTGAAGGGCAAACCTTCGAACTGGTGGAGAGCGCGCGGGGGCAGGACCTGGCAACGCCGCAACCAACTAGGGAGAGAAGGGCAGACCTTCAATCGTCGGTAGTGGGAGACCGCATGGACGTAGTCCTAAAGAGGCAGTAAAGGGAAGACCTTCGAACCGGTGGCGAGCGCAAGGGGGGAAAGGCCCTGGCGACGCCGCGATAAACTGTGGAGAGAAGGGCAGAACTTCGATCGTCAGCAATGGAGGCCGCGGGGATGTGGTCCCAGAGAGGCGGAGAAGGTCAGACCTTCGAAACGGTGGAGAGTGTGAGGGGGTTAGGACATGGCGACGCCGAGACCTACTATGAAGAGAAGGGCATACCTTCGATCGTCAGCAGTGGCAGGCTGCAAGGATGTGGTCCTGGAGAGGCGGTGAAGGGCAGACCTTCGAACCAGTGGCGAGCGCGAGGGGGCAGTCCCTGGGGATGCCGCGACCTATTATGGAGAGAAGGGCAGACCTTTGATCGTTGGTAGTGGGAGGATGCAGGGACGTGGTCCCGAAGAGGTGTCGAGTGTAACACCCCTGCTCGTTCCAAGGAATATTACGTCGGGTCTGGTCAGGACCCCACACCATATTGAATGAATAAGCGAAAGAGCTACCAATGAATATCAATCCAAACTATAAAAACCAACATCGCATAAAAGAATCACACGCTAACGAAAACATTAAAAATAAACTTGAATCGGATGTCCACAACACTATAGGAATGACAAACAGCAAATTACAAAGTCTTGCTCTGGCCTTAGGGCCATACACACATCAAATGTTTAAGTCACTACGTGATTTCCATACATTGGCGCGCAAGCCGACAATACATGAAAAAGCTATAACAAAACTCGGGACTTCGAGGGCTAGCACAACATGGTCTCCTGCCCGCTATTTCCCGCTCGGCTCGCCTGCACCGGTACCTGTACAAACCACAAAGGTGTGACAACAATAGAAGGTAACGAGTCGGCTTTTGCTGACCACAATCCACGAATGCGCGGTATAACGACCACACCCCATGCTCGGGGAAGTGGTATTCCTCCAACAACAATAGTGTATATAGAAATAAGTCAGAAAGTGCAATGACAAACAATCCAAGCACTAACTCTATATGTACAATCATCACAAACGTTGGAACGCACGTCCACACGCTTCATGTTCTTATGACACACTTTCGATATACTCCTTGAGTCCTATCACCATCCCTTGTCCCAGACACCGATGGTCCCACCTTGAGCATTCTTCTAGTCCGACCTAAAGTCAAGGACTCTCTCCTATGCCAACGACGAAAGCTAAGTACGTTCGGCACTCTAGTCGAATGACATAGTACGGGTACAGTTCAGCTCTTTCCCATTACTCAAATTGTTGTGCCAATTAATGACAACGATGCGGGTCAGCCTCCCCTTTCCCGTACATGACATAACCAGCATTATGTTCCAATACTGGCACACCCGGCCAACACAGTTGGGCACTCCAAGCTCAATAGCTCAACATGCTACCCATCTTATCTCATAGACACAGGCTTCATAACCACAAACCAGCTCACTAGAAGCTAACGACGGCGGTAGCACTACTGTCGGGCAGTATCTGACAAAACTTTGATTATGTCCAAAATTTCAAGTTTCCTGGAGTTTGACTCCAGGACTCCCTACGACACTCTACAACACTCAGAACCCGAAAATGACATATAACACAGAGTCTTCTCCGGCACACAAATGTTAATATAATCATCACCAATCCAGACCAACTTGTTTGGATAGGCTTCACACAACATGTCTATGTTCGTATTTCGATTTCGAACTCTATATGCAACTTATGTCGGGGAAGGACTCAATCGACCCAGAGAAAGTCTAGTTGTACGCTACTTAGAGAAAGAGGCACTTTCATATGCGTATATATATAAACAAAAGAGGACACACACATCCTAACAAAAGAGGAAGATCGTTGCCCTTGAAGTCCACTTTGGCGCCATAGATCAAAAATCCAAACAGATGGAAAGAACCGCATCGGGCTGCTCTCCATAGATCTAGACTCGGCTCGTGATTTGGGGCTCTGAAGCTCTAGTAATGGCGAGATCTCTCCTTCTCCTTCTTCCTTTGCTCTCCGTTCTCTCTAACTCTTTAGAAAGAGAAAACCTAGGTTGGAATGAGGAAGAACTCTCAAACCACGGCTTTAAACTAACAAGAACCACTCCCCACCATCAGATCTTATTAGGAACTGACGAATGGCCACGATTCAAGTAAATTTCCTGTCCAGAGCGCTACCGTCACGCGGTAACAAGCTACCGCCGCGCGGTGCCTCGGACGGTGGCTTGTTCGGCACGCCCACCATTTAAACTCTCCATACAAATAACGACACATAGTTGTCCGTAAATGGCACATTACCGCTGCACGGTACAATACTACCGTCGAGTGGTAGGTGATTCGACGTATCGTTACGCTGCTTACATCAAAAGTGTTGGGTCCATTGATCCCAATGTCCTGTATTTGTAAGAAGTCAAACAAATTAATGGTATACACATAGTTATATTTGATGTATGTTTAAGTTCATGCATACAGGTTGGTCTTTGTCACAATGATTGGACATATAGTTCAAGAGACAATGACAGGTGGACTCAAAGTAATAGGTTGGTGTTGAAGCCGGGAAAATTCCAACCTCAGAAATATGATCAAGGCAGCGTAAGGTTACTGATTCTACGATCCGACGTCATAATTCAAGTGATTAGCACGAGAGAGTGGAAACTATCTATAAGTACACCCCAAGTGCTCCAGCAGGGAGGTCCCACCACATACCCGGAAGCTTAGAAGAAGCTTCCCCTCCGCAACCAAAAGGCTGGGCGAGGTACTAGGCTGACATGGACTTGGCGAGTATCCACTTTGGGGGACCTCCACCTCTTCAAAAGAGTGTCATTTCCAGTACCCCTGGGGGGGGGGGGTATAGGCGAGTATCCAGATACTGGCAGCGAGTTCCAAGGGCTACTCGCCCAAACTCGCGAGTTACTTGCTCATACTCGCCCAAGCTCGCCTCTGCTCGCCACAACTCGTCTCTGCTCGCCCAAGCTCGCCTCTAGTTGCCCAAGCTCGCCTCTAGTCTGCGAATAGCTGTCTACTGGGGTACTTATGATCTCGATGAATTACGGGTTATACAGCTGGAAAGTAAGAAAAATGCCTAAGTCCACAGGCGTTGAATGAGGCATATACACTTAACGCTCTCAACGCCATACAACTAATAGCGCTGAGGGAAGGCTGACAGTCAAAGCTTATAGTATTATCAAGACAGAAATTTGGCTAAGTCCACAGGCGTTGAGTGAGGCATATACACTCAACGCTCTTACGCCATATGGCCAGAATCGTTGAGACAAGGATATAATGTCAAAACCTAAGCAATGGAATCCAGAAAATCGACTAAGTTCAGAAGCGTTGAGTGAAGCTTATACACTCAACGCTCTCAATGCCATCAGGCAGAAAGCTGAAGAATATGACTAAGGTAAAAAGCGTTGAGTGAAGCTTATACACTCAACGCTCTCAACGCCATCAGTCAGAAAGATGAAGAATATGACCAAGGAAAAAAGCATTGAGTGAGGGATATACACTCAACGCTCTCAACGCCTTGCAGAGCTGAAATATTTCTAAGTCCAGATTCGTTGAGAATGGACTATTCACTCAACGCCACTCAACGCCTAGCAGAGCTGAAGAAAATTCTAAGTCCAGAATCGTTGAAGTATTGCTTATCCAGTTTTCGTCAAGCTGAGCTTTGAGTTCGTCGAACTATGTTCAGAATTCGTCGAACTCAGCTCTCACTTATTCGTCGACCTGAAGATTTCTGAGATGATGCTTGATTTCGTCGAGTTGATCCCTGTTTTTGTCGAACTGAGTTTTGATTTCGTCTGTTGAAGTATGAGACCGAACGGTCTAAGTCTGGCGGTTACTCTCCTACAACGACTTGTTCTCTTCCTTCTGGTGTTACCGAGCAGTTAGCCCATTTTTCTAATCGCGCGGCCTAATCGGTCTCTTTGTTTCTAGCCGCACCGCTCTGTAATTTTTTAGTCCCACATTGTTTATTTATACACTCTCCTCTCTCCTCCATTCTATAAAAAAGTGGTCATACCATTGTAAATTATATCTTTTTGGATAATAAAACTTTCAATTATTCAAATTTCTGGCTTGTTTTTCCTAGTTTATTCGCTACTTTCACATGGTATCAGAGCCTACGATCGATTTTACTTGATTCCTTAGGCTCTTCTGTCCGCGCGGCTTCGTTCTATGTTCGCCTAGATACCTATCTATCCGCGCGGCTTCTTTACCTTGTCGCTGCCCTATTTGCGCGACTTCTTTCCCTTTTTCTGCGACCTGTTTTCGCGGGCTCTCTGCTTTCCTTCTGATCTTTCTTCTCGTTTGCTCGAACCTTGTGTGTTCGCGCGATGTCTTCTCTGTTCACCCTGACTCCTTCTTGTTCGCACGATCTCCTTTTTTCTCGCGAACTTCCCAGTTCGTGCGACCTCTGTCCCTATACTTTGTTCTGTTTCCTGGTCGTGGCCCTTCTTGCCGCTGGTGTGCTGATACCCTTGACCATTGCAACTTCTTCTCTTTATCCCGCTGCGGTTTCCTTTTTTTTCGTTGCGGTCTCTTCCTCTTGTCGCGGACTCCTTCTTACCCACGCGGCTTCCTTTGTTTCCTTCTTCTCTATAGCCAATTCTGATATCTCCACCCCCGTCATCTCTACCTCCACCACTCATGTGGCCCATCCTCCTCCTCCTCCTACTCCTTCCGGAAACCTTGACACGGTTTCTAAACTAGTTGGTTCTCACTATCCCGATTGAAGCATTTCTTTCACCTTTCTTCTCCGTTCTCAGCGCAAATGTCATCACCTCACCGATGTCCCTCCTCCTCCAGAGTGTGCTCAATTTGATGACTGGGATGTGAGTGATGCGCATGTCTGCACTTGGCTGGCCAACAACCTCTCTGATGAATGCCTTCCCGTCATCCGCCATGATGAGACGGTCAAGGCCGCATGACTTCACCTCGCTGCTCTCTACTCGAAGGGGGCCCAGACGTCCCACATTTATACTCTCTATGCGGACCTCTTCGCCCGCCCTTCCATGTCTCCTGCTGCGGCTTATCAATAGGTTCAGGCTCTTGGCGTCGAGATCCTCCAGAATCGCCCCTTCTCTGCGGACTTGGCCGAGCAGCACAAGCACTTCCAGGAGCTCCTGGTTGTTTGCTATCTTCTGCGGCTTCCCGAGTCCTTTGATATGATCCGCCATCAGATCTTGGGCAATGCGGAATCTCCCACTTTGGATGCCACCGCGGCTCGCATCGCCGTTGTTACTTCGCTGCTCCAACGTCCTCTGTTGTCCTCCCCTCCTCCACAGGACTCCTATGCTCACCAGGCTCAGCGGGGTGGAACTAGTGGCCGCAGCCAGTCAGGAGGGCGCGGTTCGTCCATGTAACACCCCTATCCGTCGCATAGCATATAGCAGTAGGTCCGGCCGGGGCCCGACGCCATATACTACGGACAGACCGGTTGGTTACGCGTTGAAACCATACAACCAGACACCAACGTCCTACACAGAGTCATTCTAGCGGAAGCAATTTATTAAGTTGCACAAATACAAGAACCCTGCCGAGCAAGAATGTCCACTACAGAAATAACAATAGGAATGAATAATACAAAAGTACCGGCCTTATGGCCTTACAATGTTTGCTTAACAAAACATGTCTTGCATACTTCGGCTCGCAGGCCGGCCGTACATGAAATAAACGGGAAGCATAAAAGGGGGTTAAGCCTTCGAGGGCCAGCACCGCAACATGGGCTTTAGCCCGCTATTTTCCGCTCGGCTCTGCAGCACCTGCAAGCAACAAACCACCGCCCGGTGGCAAACAATAGCAACGGTCAGCAATGCTGACCAAATTATAACGATCCCGCCCCCAAGATCGGGGCGGCGATGCTCTTTCCCTGCACTTTATTAGTATGCAACAACAATAGTGTAAACACACTTCAACACAGGCGTAGGCTCGCACGACCACACACCCCATGCACTCAGGGTACATTCACGGCGAACCGGCCAACGTCACGTCAATTCAAGCCATAGACATTCTCGTTCCACCACCGCCCCTTGGACGGCCAACCATATGAGCATTTTGTCTTCTTGGCCTTGGTCACGGCAATTTAAGCCATAGACCGCTGAAGACTCTCATCCATGCCAACGGTCCCACCGAACGACATAGATCGGGTACGGTTCCGCCTGACCCGTGCTCATATCGCAACGACAATTTAAGCCATATGCGCAGGTCAAGACTCACCGAGTCCCGTTTCCGCCACAACAATCACATAACCCGGTTATGTTCACGTTGGCTCCCCGGCCATCGTGTTGGCAAAACTCGCTTTTGCCCAATTTTCCGAGTGCACCTTGGAGTTAATCTCCAAGACTCCCTGATGCAATCTACCACGTAGAAAACCCGAAAAACGCTCAAACACCCGGAGTCTTCCCCGGTTCAAATGCAATGCAACATCATCGATCCGGCTCTACTTGTCCGGATAGGCTTCACACATAATGTCTATGTCCGTTTTCGCATACGGACTCTACACAAGGGGGACTTTACATATCTACCCCAAGGAACGCTCCAACTCTTCGCTCACTCGCGAGAGAGGGCTTCCTATGCAAAAGGGAAAAAGGGCTTCACATGCCCAAAGATGAGAAATCGTTACCCTTGCGTTCTTCCGCGGCGCCATCGAAAACTATGTGGTTGGAAAGCACCGCAACGGCGTCACCTCCTTGGATCTGGACTCGGATCGCGATTCGGAGCTCTGAAGCTCCTCCGGCGGCCGGATCTTGGACTCCTCCTTCCTCCTTGCTCTCCCTTCTCTCTAAACTCTTAGAGAGAGAATGGCTAAAGGAAATGAGGATTTCCAACCCTAAATCCCGGCTAAAACCACCCAGGAGCAGCCCCCCACCATCGAATCCAAAGTCAAGGAAACGAACGGCCAAGATTAGATCTGAAATAATAAAATCTGGGTCGAACACGGGTTGCAACACGGCCGTGTGCCTGGCCGTGTCACCCATTCGCCGTCTCGACCGATTCGAAAAACCAGCACACGGGCTTTGACACGGCCTTCGACACGCCCGTGTCACCTCTTGACACGCCCGTGTCGAGACCCGTGTCACGCCCCCCGTGTGCGATCGGCCAGTTTTCCAACCCGAGAAGGACACGGCCTGTGACACGGCACCCGACACGCCCGTGTCGAATTTGACACGCCCGTGTCAGGGCCCGTGTCATGGCCCGTGTGCCTTCCTCAGAAAACAGCCCAAAGTGACACGCTCTGGGACACGCCCGTGTCCCAGGCCGTGTGCCTGACACGCCCTGGGACACGCCCGTGTCCCAGGCCGTGTTCCAGCCTTCTACGATCATCGACCGCCAAAGCGTCGACCGCACGACCCGAGCTCGACACGGCCTCCGACACGCCCGTGTCGGGGACCGTGTCACCTGCACCAAAACTTTGTCTTGGCCAAAAGTGATCCCCGTCGCTCCTACAACATTTTGGGGTGTTACAATTCTACCCTCCTTAAAGAATTTCGCCCACGAAATTAATAAAGGAAAAACAGGACTTAACGTAAATCAGTACCTGAGCGTAACAATTCCGGGTACTCCTCCAGCATAGTCTGCTCCCGTTCCCAAGAGAGCTCCTCACGCCCGCAATTATCCCACCGGACCTTAACCATCCGGATCTCCTTGTTACGGAGTCTCTTGACCTCAACATCTTCAATACAAACGGGCTTGACCTTAGTCGTCAACCCTTCGTCCACCGGTACTTGATCAACTGCGATCACTAGCGAAGGCTCTTGCACCGCCTTCCGCAACACAGAGATGTGGAACACATCGTGTAGCCCACTCAACTCTACCGATAACTTCAAACGATAAGCCGCTTCGCCGACCCGCTCCAGAATCTCAAAGGGTCCAAGGTATCTTGGGCTCAGCTTCTTCAAGCGTCTCACCCGCAAAATATCCTTGAACGGCTTTACTTTCAAGTACACCCAATCGCCCACCGCGAACTCCACATTCCGATGTTTGGCATTGTAGTACTTAGTCTGTCTGTCCTGAGCGATCAACAAGCGCTCCCGAATGATCCGCACCAACGAGGTAGCACTCTCCACCTCCTGCTTCTTGTACAACCTTGCCTCACCCGTTTCAAGCCACGATAACGGCGTGCGACACTTCCTACCATACGGGGCCTCGAAGGGTGCCATTTGTATACTCGCTTGGTAGTCATTGTTGTACGCAAACTCCACCAAATACAGGTGGTCCTCCCAATGCTTCCCGAAGTCTAGGACACACATGCGTAGCATGTCCTCCATCGTTCTATTGACTCTCTCGGTCTGCCCATCCGTCTGCGGATGGAAGGCTGTGCTGAACTTTAACTTTGTCCCCAATATCTGCTGCACCAACCTCCAATCATTGGACATGAAACGTCCATCGCGATCACTCACAATGCTGCGAGGCACACCATGCAGTCTAACTATATTGTCAACATATAACTTTGCCAATTTCTCCACTAGATCATCCTTCCTATGCGGAATGAAGTGTGACACCTTTGTTAGCCGGTCTACGATCACCCAGATGGCGTCGTTTCCCTTTCTGCGACCTTGGCAGCCCATGCACAAAGTCCATAGATATGTTGTCGAACTTCCACTCCGGTATAGGCAAGGACTTCAGAAATCCTCCCGGCTTTTGGCACTCCGCCTTCACCAAGGCGCACGTTTGGCACTTAGCCGCAAACAATGCCACATCTTTCTTAAGCCCCGGCCACCAAAATAACTTTTTGAGATCACGATACATCTTCCTGCTCCCTGGGTGGATTGAGTACTTGGTATGATGAGCCTCATACATCAACTCCGCCCGTAGGTTACTCCCGCTTGGGACACACAACCGATGATCCTTCCTTAGCAACCCATCTTCCACTGAAAACTGGGAATTTGACCCATCCAGAGCGGCCTCCATAAGCTCCTTCATGGATTCATCTAACTCCAATGCCTGCCGAACCCGGTCAGCCAGGTCATACTGCACCTCTGTCCAGTTTAACATTGCTTTGTCGCTCGTCTGCTTGTCAACGCAACAGATCTCAAGCTCCTCCAACTCCCGTATCAGTCGCTCACCATGCACCGACAACCAGTTGGCTTGGGCGGGAGCCCTGCGACTCAACGCATCAGCAACCGCATTGCCCTTCCCGGGTACATAATGAATCTTGAAGGTGTAGTCCCCCAGGAACTCCATCCACCTCCTCTGCCTCATATTAAGATCCTTCTGATCCAATAGATACTTTAGGCTCTTGTGGTCGGTATATATATCGACTCTTATGCCATATAAGTAGTGCCTCCACAACTTGAGTGCAAATATCACGGCTGCCAACTCCAAGTCGTGCACCAGATAATTTCTTTCATGCACCTTCAGCTGACGCAATCCATACGCAATCACACTTCCATGCTGCAACAACACGCAGCCCAAACCACTACCTGAAGCGTCGCTAAACACCTCAAAGCCCTCGGTCCCACTCGGCGAGCTAAGCACTGGCGCCGTGGTCAATCGTCTCTTCAGCTCCTCAAACGCTTGCACGCACTCCTGCGTCCACAAGAATCTCTGATCTTTCCTTGTCAACTTCGTGAGAGGTAGCGCTATCCGCGAGAAATTCTCTACGAAGCGCCTGTAATATCCGGCAAGCCCGAGAAAACTACGGACTTCCGCGACAGAAGACAACGCAGGCCACTCCCGTATCGCAACGATTTTCGCCGGATCCACCGCTATACCTTCCCCACTAACAATGTGACCAAGGAACGCTCCTGAGGGTAGCCAGAACTCGCACTTGGAGAATTTCACATACAGCTCATTCCTCCTCAAAGTCTCCAACACTAGATGCGAGTGCTTGAAGTGATCTTCTTCGCACTGCGAGTACACCAATATATCGTCAATAAAGACGATCACAAAGCGATCCAGGAAATCTCGGAACATCCTGTTCATCACGTCCATAAATACCGATGGCGCATTCGTCAGTCCAAACGGCATGACCGTGAACTCGAAATGCCCATACCTTGTGCTGAACGCCGTCTTCGGGATATCACATTCCCTTATCCTCAACTGATAGTACCCCGACTTCAAGTCCAACTTAGAATATACCGACGATCCGACTAACTGATCAAAGAGATCATCAATCCTCGGGATCGGGTACTTGTTCTTCTCCGTCAGCTTGTTCAACTCTCTGTAGTCGATACACAACCGTATACTACCATCCTTCTTCTTAACGAAGAGGACCGGTGCGCTCCAAGGCGACGAGCTTGGACGCACATAACCTTGTTCCATCAGCTCCTCTAGCTGAACTTTCAACTCTGCCATCTCCTTAGGCGCCAACCTATACGGAGCACATGACACCGGTTTGGCCCCCGGTACGAGCTCGATGGTGAAATCAATCTCCCGATGCGGTGGGGCTCCGGGAAGACTATCTGGGAACACATCGGGGTATTCACAAACCACGGGGATGCTATCCAACGTGGACTTTGGCTCCACAGCCCCCACTATTGCGAAGAACAGCTCTGCACCAGCACGAACTGCCTTTACCACCTGAAGAGCAGACATCAGCGCCTTGCTCGACCCCTTGAGTCCCTCGAATGTTGTCTCCAGCCCAACACCCAGCTTGACCTCCTTCCGGTCACAGTCAATCAAAGCCTTCTGCTCCGAAAGCCAATCCATCCCAAAGATAACGTCGAACTCTACTAGCGGCAGCAATGACGCTAGCAAGTCGAACTCTTGGCTCCCTATGTGAACCTTTACGGCGCACACTCTGTCCGCACGCATCGAGCACCCATTCGGTAGCAGCACATCCAACTTGTCCTTCGCCATCGAAGAAGGGACTCCGATGCGCGATATAAAATTTTCGGACAAGAAGGAGTGTGAAGCTCCCGTATCGAACAGTGCCCGTGCCGGACTATCGCTAATCACCACAAAGCCTGAGCAAAAGACATTAGCCTAACAAGCAATAGGTAATGGTATTTTAAAGTCAACTTGCTATAAGTTAATTCATACCTGTCACCACATCTGCTTGCTTGATGGCCTCCTGCTGGCCCAATTTATAGACTCTAGGCTGAGTCGGAGCATAATGGGATGCAGTCGACTCCACCGCTTTGCCCTTCTCTTCGTAAGTAGCTCCTTGTTTCCTTTCAGACTTTGAGCGTCCACTCCAGCAGTCGCGGGCAAAGTGCCCCGTATTTCCACACGTGAAACAAGCGCCCGGGGTTCGGTTGGTAGTTGCCCCCGAGGCACCTGTAGAAGAAGCTGGACCCGACGTCCTAGTCTTCTTGAAGAATTTTCGATAGCCCGACTTCGGCGTAGTCGGCGCTTTGAACTCCGATTTCTTCCCGCTAGAATCCTTCTTAGCTTGCACATTTCTCATGTCCTTCTCCAAGGACCGGGCCGAGTTGACCAAGGTTAGGAAACCCTGCGTCATGGGCCCTGACAGTAGCAACCTCAGCTCATCTCTTAACCCTTCGTAAAAGCGGTTAGTCTTTCGCTCCTCGTCGGTAAAGGTAGCGCTAGCATATCTCCCCAACCGAGTAAAATCGTGGAGGTACTCGTCTACAGTGCTATCTCCTTGCACCAACTTTTGGAACTCGTTCTCCAATGCGATCCTCTGCGCTGAGGGGAGGTATCGAGCCATGAACAATCTTGCAAACTCCGCCATAGGAACTTCGGCCAACGGCCTTCCCCTCAACTGGTGTAGCTCTAGGCCTTCCCACCATAACCTTGCGTCCCCATCCAACAGGAACGTCGCTATTGTGATCTTCTGCCACTCTTCCGTTTCAGTAGCTGTCATCACCCTATTGACTCTTGAGAGCCAATCCTCAGCCTGGGTCGGGGTTCCCGTTCCCAAGAACACCGGTGGGTGGAAGCCCATCACATGCTTCAACTGTCTTTCAGTTCCTCTCTGAGGTAACTCCGGCTCCACCGCCACCTGCTCAACCCTTCTAGGCTCCGCCGCTTGGAGCGGCACTTGCTCCCCCGCAGGAGCAGGCTGCTGCACCTGTCTTGCAGGTTGCGCATTAATCATAGCAAAGACAGCTTCTGCCACCAATCTAATGGTCTCGGCAGACGGAGGTGTTGCAGGCGCTTCACTTGGCGCACTGCTTCCCTCAGAACCTGGCCGTTCTGACGGCCCAGCACCACTCCTGGTCACCTATAATCGTGCAAAACACCGATAAGCGACCAAAAATTACTGTAAACAGCAATTATAGGAACACGCAGGTTCCTCAAACATGTGTATTTTCATTCCTAAGTGGACATTCATGGGTTCTTTTCATGTTATAACAATGACGCACACATGTGCTCACCACCCCTTAAAGTGAATTCGTCCACGAATTCATTTAAGTTTGACCGAAACCAGTAGTCTGATACCAATTTGTAACACCCCTATCCGTCGCATAGCATATAGCAATAGGTCCGGCCGGGGCCCGACGCCATATACTACGGACAGACCGGTTGGTTACGCGTTGAAACCATACAACCAGACACCAACGTCCTACACAGAGTCATTCTAGCGGAAGCAATTTATTAAGTTGCACAAATACAAGAACCCTGCCGAGCAAGAATGTCCACTACAGAAATAACAATAGGAATGAATAATACAAAAGTACCGGCCTTATGGCCTTACAATGTTTGCTTAACAAAACATGTCTTGCATACTTCGGTTCGCAGGCCGGCCGTACATGAAATAAACGGGAAGCATAAAATGGGGTTAGGCCTTCGAGGGCCAGCACCGCAACATGGGCTTTAGCCCGCTATTTTCCGCTCGGCTCTGCAGCACCTGCAAGCAACAAACCACCGCCCGGTGGCAAACAATAGCAACGGTCAGCAATGCTGACCAAATTATAACGATCTCGCCCCCAAGATCGGGGCGGCGACGCTCTTTCCCTGCACTTTATTAGTAGGCAACAACAATAGTGTAAACACACTTCAACACAGGCGTAGGCTCGCACGGCCACACACCCCATGCACTCAGGGCACATTCACGGCGAACCGGCCAACGTCACGTCAATTCAAGCCATAGACATTCCCGTTCCACCACCACCCCTTGGACGGCCAACCATATGAGCATTTTGTCTTCTTGGCCTTGGTCACGGCAATTTAAGCCATAGACCGCCGAAGACTCTCATCCATGCCAACGGTCCCACCGAACGACATAGATCGGGTACGGATCCGCCTGACCCGTGCTCATATCGCAACGACAATTTAAGCCATATGCGCAGGTCAAGACTCACAGAGTCCCGTTTCCGCCACAACAATCACATAACCCGGTTATGTTCACGTTGGCTCCCCGGCCATCGTGTTGGCAAAACTCGCTTTTGCCCAGTTTTCCGGGTGCACCTTGGAGTTAATCTCCAAGGCTCCCTGATGCAATCTACCACGTAGAAAACCCGAAAAACGCCCAAACACCCGGAGTCTTCCCCGGTTCAAATGCAATGCAACATCACAGATCCGGCTCTACTTGTCCGGATAGGCTTCACACACAATGCCTATGTCCGTTTTCGCATACGGACTCTACACAAGGGGGACTTTACATATCTACCCCAAGGAACGCTCCAACTCTTCGCTCACTCGCGAGAGAGGGCTTCCTATGCAAAAGGGAAAAAGGGCTTCACATGCCCAAAGATGAGAAATCATTACCCTTGCGTTCTTCCGCGGCACCATCGAAAACTATGCGGTTGGAAAGCACCGCAACGGCGTCACCTCCGCGGATCTGGACTCGGATCGCGATTCGGAGCTCCGAAGCTCCTCCGGCGGCCGGATCTTGGACTCCTCCTTCCTCCTTGCTCTCCCTTCTCTCTAAACTCTTTGAGAGAGAATGGCTAAAGGAAATGAGGATTTCCAACCCTAAATCCCGGCTAAAACCACCCAGGAGCAGCCCCCCACCATCGGATCCAAAGTCAAGGAAACGAACGGCCAAGATTAGATCTGAAATCATAAAATCTGGGCCGAACACGGGTTGCAACACGGCCGTGTGCCTGGCCATGTCACCCATTCGCCGTCTCGACCGATTCGAAAAACCAGCACACGGCCTTTGACACGGCCTTTGACACGCCCGTGTCACCTCTTGACACGCCCGTGTCGAGACCCGTGTCACGCCCCCCGTGTGCGATCGGCCAGTTTTCCAACCCGAGAAGGACACGGCCTGTGACACGACACCCGACACGCCCGTGTCGAATTTGACACGCCCGTGTCAGGGCCCGTGTCATGGCCCGTGTGCCTTCCTCAGAAAACAACCCAAAGTGACACGCCCTGGGACACGCCTGTGTCCCAGGCCGTATGCCTGACACGCCCTGGGACACGCCCGTGTCCCAGGCCGTGTTCCAGCCTTCTACGATCGTCGACCGCCAAAGCGTCGACCGCACGACCCGAGCTCGACACGCCCGACACGGCCTCCGACACGCCCGTGTCGGGGCCTGTGTCACCTGCACCAAAAGTTTGTCTTGGCCAAAAGTGATCCCCGTCGCTCCTACAACATTTTGGGGTGTTACAGTCCAGGTTCCTCTGCTCTCACTGTAGTCGTACCGACCATTCTATTGACCGCTGCTTGCAGAAACATCCTCATCTTTGCCCCTCGTGTGATGCATCTTCCTCCACCTCTGCCTCCTCTCGGTCGTCTGCCTTTGTGGATACGACTTCAGGTAGTGCCCACGTCGTTACCCAAGGTAAATAGTTGATTGACTCCGGTGCTACAAATCATATGACCGGTGATCCTCAATGCCTCTCTCTTCTGGAAACGCATGATCGGTTTCCCACGGTCCTTATTGCAGATGGTTCACCTTCCCCGGTTCATGGGACGGGCGTGGTTCAAGTCACTCTATCACTTCGCTTGGCGGACACCCTCTATGTCCCGAAGTTCCCTTGCAATTTATTATCTGTTACTACTTTATGCAAGCAACTTCAATGCTCCGTCTTATTCATTCTGACTTCTTGTTCTTTCCAGGATCCGGGAACCCGACGGACGATTGCTACTGGGATTGAGAGCAGCGGCCTCTACTTCCTCGACAATGTTTTCGCTCTGTCCGCCTTCTCCTCATCTTCTACAGATCTTCTTCAATGGCATCTTCGCCTTGGACATCCTCCTTCTCGGATTCTTCGTCAGCTTCTGCCCCACTTACCTCAGACCAGTCCTCTGCTCAACTGTGATGCGTGTCAGCTTGACAAACATCACCGCTCCTCCTTCCTGCCGAAGCAAGGTCGTGACTCTTCTCGCCCGTTTGATCTCATTCATTCTGATGTCTGGGGTCCTGCTCCTACCCTAACCATTGGTCGGGATAGTTCTTACTTTGTAATGTTTATTGATGATTTCTCTAGATGTACCTGGGTGTATCTATTAAAAGATCGCTCTGAACACTTTTCTGTATGCCAATCATTTTATTATATGGTTAAAACTCAGTTTGATATTTCTATTAAAGTCTTTCGCTCTGATAATGCTAAGTAATATCTTAGTCATGTGTTTTCCTCTTTTTGTATGAAACATGGTATTATTCATCAGACCAGTTGTGTTTACACCTCCCAGCAAAGTGGGGTGGCGGAGCGTAAAAACCGTCACCTCCTCGATGTCGCTCGCACTCTCATGATGCAGATGCAGGTGCCTCGCTCCTACTGGGGCTATGTTGTTCTCCTTGATTGCTATCTCATCAATCACATTCCCTCTATGGTTCTCCACGGCAAGACCCCTTTCTCCATTCTCTACCCGGGTAAGGAACCATTTACTCTACCTCTATATATCTTTGGGTGCACGTCTTTTGTGCACGCTCCTTCCGCTATCCGTGACAAGCTTTCCCCCCATTCCACCAAGTGTGTCTTTCTGGGTTACTCTACCACTCAGAAAGACTATTGTTGCTTTGACCCCGTTCTGTGCAAGCAGTTTGTCTCCGTGGACGTGACTTTCTTCGAGAATGTGTCATACTTCTCTCATGAATCCCCTCTTCCCCCTGATGTCTCTGATTCGCCACCGTCTCCCTCCATACCTTCTACGCCTATCGACGTCTCTCCTCCTACATCATCTCCTCCGTCTCCTCCTCTTTCCATTCTATCCCCTCCCCCCTCTCCCTCTTCTCCGTAGCCATCTCTCTAGTCCCGGGCCAGCCTTCTCCGCCACGGACGCTCCGGTCACCGAGGCACACGTCAACATGGATCTTCCCATTTCTCTTCACAAAGGGGTGTGAACGTGTACCCAACACCCACTTGTGGCGGTTGTTTCCTATGATCGGCTTACTCCTTCTCGCAGGTGTTTTGCTTTGGCTATCTCGGCTACTGCCACTCCCCACACCTACCAGGAGGCTCTTGCTATTCCTCATTGGAAATCTTCCATGGATGAGGAGATTGCCACTCTTAGTGAAAGGAGTACCTGGACCCTTGTTCCTCCACTAGTGGGTACTGATGTAGTTGGTTGTCCCTGGGTGTTTGTTGTGAAGTTTCGCCTAGACGGCACTATGGATCGCTACAAGGCCCGGTTGGTGGCCAAAGGCTTTACTCAGACTTATGGGGTTGATTACTTTGATACCTTCTCTCCGGTCGCTTGCCTCATCACCATCCAGGTTCTTCTCTCTGTGGCCGTCAACAGGGATTGAGTTATTTCACAACTTGATGCCAAGAATGCCTTTATCTATGGGGATCCTCAGGAGGACGTCTATATGGAGCAACCTCCTAGGTATGTTGCTCAGGGGGAGACACAAGTATGTCGGTTGAAGAATGCCATCTATGACCTAAAACAGAGCCCTCAGACGTGGTTCGACAAGTTCAGTGGAATTATTGCTGTCATCGGCTTTGCAAGGAGTTAGGCCGATCACTCCTTATTTATTCGCAAAACTGCCTCGAGACTGGTGGTTTTGGTTATATATGTGGATGATATTCTTCTTACTTGCAATGACCAAGCTGGGGTGGACTTGATAAAGAAACACCTCCGTCAATACTTGGTCACGAAGGATATGGGCTCCCCGAAATACTTTTTAGGGATAGAAATCTCTCAGAAGCCCGACTCGTTGGTTCTCTCCCAACGGAAGTATGCTCTTGATCTTCTATAAGAGACAGGATTGACTGGTGCTAAACCGGCCTGGTGTCCCATGGCTACTGGAGAAGACAAAACATAGACAGATGACTCGCCTCTTCTATCTGATGTCACGAGGTACAGACGTTTGGTAGGCAAACTCATTTGTCTAACGGTGACCAGACCCGACATCTCCTATATTGTAGGCAAGGTTAGTCAATTCATGCAAGCTCCTAGGGAATGTCATCTTCAGTCTACCTTGAGGATATTAGAGTATGTCAAATCAACACCAAGAAAAGGGCTACTCTTTCAGAAGAATGGTCATCTGAGGGTTGAAGCCTACTCAGATTCAAGCTGTGCGGATGATAAAGGTGACCGCAAATCTATATCAGGCTTTTGCACATTTGTTGGTGGAAATCTTGTGAGCTGGAAGAGCAAGAAACAGCTTGTTGTCTCCAGATCCAGTGCAAAAGCCGAATATCTGAGTATGGTGTCAACGACCTGTGAGTTAAAATGGTTACGTGCTCTCATGCTTGACTTAGGAGAGGTCTACGACTATCCTCTTCCTATGTTCTGTGATAACAAGACCGCTATATATATATCCAATAATCCGGTCTTCCATGAGAGAACGAAACATATAGAAGTTGACTGCCATTTCATTCGGGAAGAGGTATTGAAGAAACAGATTTGTACTCCGTTCGTCACCTCCGACAAAGAGTTGGTGGATATCTTCACCAAGCCGATTTCTACTTCCTTCTTCCACATTTGTGACAAGCTGGGCATGATTGATATCTATGCTCCAGCTTGAGGGGGAGTGTTGAAGTATGAGACCGAGCGGTCTGGCGGTCTAAGTCTGGCGGTTACTCTCCTACAACGACATGTTCTCTTCCTTCTGGTGTTGCCGAGCGGTTAGCCCATTTGTCTAACTGTGCGGCCTGATCGGTCTTTTTGTTTCTAGCCACACCGCTCTGTAATTTTTTAGTCCCACATTGTTTATTTGTACACTCTCCTCTCTCCTCCATTCTATAAAAGGGAGGTCATACCATTATAAATTATATCTTTTTGGATAATAAAACTTTCAATTATTCAATTTTTTGGCTTGTTTTTCCTAGTTTGTTCGCTACTTTCACATCGTCGAACTGAAGATTTCTGAAGTATTGCTTGATTTCGTCGAGCTAAGCTCTGGGTTCGTCGAACTGAGTTTTGAGTTCGTCGAACTGAGGATTTCTGAAGTATTGCTTGATTTCGACTAAGTCCAGAATGATGCTAACAACAGCAAAGTCAACGATTTTCTGATTCGTTATTTAATTGCTGCAAATTGACATTAACGTCATCGTCTGTCTACAGTGGATCTCAATTTGATTAAGCTGAGATTTTAACCACCGTTAAAACTGGGACACGTGTCAAACATCCCACAAATCGATGGGGTTATAAATAACAGTTGAGATTAAGATCAAATGAGTCATTCTGATTAACATTCTAAAAAACGAGAAGCGGGAGTTCGTCGTCTTCATCCGCCATTGTTGCAGAACCAAGAACTTCAATTGAAAAATCTGAAAGGTTTTTGAGTTCGCTGGTGCAATCAACATCTGCTACAACAAGATCAGAGAATTTCTCTCAGAAGACGAATCATTCTAGGCAAACCCTAGCTGAAGTTGATTCTCGATCCAAGCTAAGCCAAATCTGAAGATCAATCATTGGATCGTTGAAGAAGAAGAAGATATCTGCACAGGGTTTTCTCTAGACAGGAGGAGAGGTAGAGCAATTCATTTCCTGTCAATAGAGGTAAGCTGATTGAAGATATTTATTCTGAATCTTCCCCCTTCATCAGCAAGAACATGATCAAGGTCCTGAGTAACTTCCAACACAAGCAACAAATAGTCAAAGATTGTCATCCTTGTTGCTGGGAAGCAGATAGGGCTGAGAATTTCTTAGCTCAGGAAGAAATTGACTCAGAGAATAATTTCTCTTGAGTCAAATTAACAAACACTTTCAAAATCAGTGGATCTGTGAAAGATCTGTATTGAGGCCTAGATTGATTAGGTTGTGTATGAGATCTGTGAGATCTAATTGTAAAGCCTAAATTATAAAGGCTGTGTGATTGGATTCCTGTGTGAATCTATGTGAGGCTATCTCTGTAACGCCCCGAAACTCAATAGGGTGACGGGTGGTGTTTTGAGCCAAATATGTGTTTTGGCAGGGGTGACACGGCCTGGGACACGGGCGTGTCCCAGGGCGTGTCGTGCTCGGGTTCAGTGTTGGCTGCGCGGTCATCAATTTTGGGGTCGACGATCGTCGAGAGGCTGAACACGGCCTGGGACACGGGCGTGTCCCAGGGCGTGTCAGTCACTCATCGAGTGTGGTGCACACGGGCCATGACACGGGCACAGACACGGGCGTGTCACATACGATACGGGCGTTTCTGGTGCCGTGTCACAGGCCGTGTCCTTCTCGGGTTTAGATTGTTGGTCGTTGCACACGGGGCGTGACACGGGTCGTGACACGGTCGTGTCACATGCGACACGGGCGTGTCGGAGGCCGTGTCGAATATCGTGTGCTGGTTATCGAGCCGGTCGAGATGGCGAATGGGTGACACGGCCATGTACACGGCCGTGTTGCAACCCGTGTTCGGCCCAGATTTTGTAATTTCAGGTCTAATCGTGGCCGTTCGTTTCCTTGGCTTTGGATCCAACGGTTGGGGGCTGTTCCTGGGGTCTTTTAGCCGGGAATTAGGGTGGAATACCCCATTTCCTCTTGGGCATTCTCTCTCTAAGGGCTTAGAGAGAAGGGAGAGCTAGGTGGAGGAGGAGACCAAGATCCGGCCACCGATGGAGCATCGGAGCTCCGAATCGCGATCCGAGTCCAGATCCGCGAAGGCGACGCCATTGCGGTGCTTTCTAACCGCGTAGATTTTTCATGGCGCCGCGGAAGAACGCAAGGGTAACGATTTCTCATCCTAGGGCATGTGAAACCCTCTTTTCCTTTGCATAGGAAGCCCGCTCTCGTAAGTGAGCGAAGAGTTGGAGCGTTCTTTGGGGTAGATATGTGAAGTCCCCCTTGTATAGAGTCCGTACGCGAAAACGTGCATAGGCATTGTGTGTGAAGCCTATCTGGACAAGTAGAGCCGGATCGGTGATGTTGCATTGCATATGAACCGGGGAAGACTCCGGATGTTTGGGCATTTTTCGGGTTTTATACCTTGTAGATTGCAGCAGGGAGCCTTGGGGATTAACTCCAAGGTACACCCGGAAAACTGGGCAAAAGCGGGTTTTGCCAACACGATGGTCGGGGAGCCAACATGAACATAACCAGGTTATGTGATTGTTGTGGCGGATACGGGACTCGGTGAGTCTTGACCTGCGCATATGACTTAAATTGTCGTTGCGGAATGAGCACGGGTCAGGCGGAACCGTACCCGATCTATGTCGTTCGGTGGGACCGTTGGCATGGATGAGAGTCTTCGGCGGTCTATGGCTTAAATTGTCATGACCAAGGCCATGAAGACAAAATGCTCATATGATTGGTCGTCCAATGGGCGGTGGTGGAACGGGAACGTCTATGGCTTGAATTGACGTGACGTTGGCCGGTTCGCCGTGAATGTGCCCTGTGTGCACGAGGTGTGTGGCTGTGCGAGCCTACGCTTGTGATGGAGTGTGTTTACACTATTTTTATGGCCTATACTAATAAAGTGCAGGGAAAGAGCATCGCCGCCCCGATTTTGGGGGTGGGATCGTTATAATTGGTCAGCATAGCTGACTGTTGCTTTTGTTTACCACCGGGCGGTGGATTGTTTCTTGGAGGTGCTGCGGAGCCAAGCGGGAAATAACGGGCTAAAGCCCAAGTTGCTGAGCCGGCCCTCGAAGGCCTAATTTTGAGTGTTTCATTGTAATCATGTGTGGCCGGCCTGCGAGTCGAAGTATGAAAACACTTTTATGTCAAGCAAACTGTGTAAGGCCTTAAGGCCATTTCTATTTCTGTGTATTGAAACATTCCTACGGGTGTTATTGAAGTGGACATTCATGCTTTTGGCTGGGTTCTTTCATCTTGCAACTTAATTTTAATGCTTCCGCTAGGTATTTGTGTAGGACGTACATTTGGTTGAATGGTTTCAACGCGTAACCAACCGGTCTGTCCGTAGTATATGGCGTCGGGCCCCGGCCGGACCTACTGCTATATGCTATGCGACGGATAGGGGTGTTACAAATTGGTATCAGATTACTGGTTTAGGTCAAACTTAAATGAATTCGTGGGCGAATTCACTTTAAGGGGTGGTGAGCACATGTGTGTGCGTCATCATTATAATATGAAAAGAACCCATGAATGTCCACTTAGGAATGAAAATACACATGTTTGAGGAACCTGCGTGTTCCTATAATTGCTGTTTGCAATAGTATTTGGTCGCTTATCGGTGTTTTGCACGATTATAGGTGACCAGAAGTGGTGCTGGGCCGTCAGAACGGCCAGGTTCTGAGGCAAGCAGTGCGCCAAGTGAAGCGCTTGCAACACCTCCGTCTGCCGAGACCATTAGATTGGTGGCAGAAGCTGTCTTTGCTATGATTAATGCGCAACCTACAAGACAGGTGCAGCAGCCTGCTCCTGCGGGGGAGCAAGTGCCGCTCCAAGCGGCGGAGCCTAGAAGGGTTGAGCAGGTGGCGGTGGAGCCGGAGTTGCCTCGGAGAGCAACTGAGAGACAGCTTAAGCATGTGATGGGCTTCCATCCACCGGTGTTCTCGGGAACGGGAACCCCGACCCAGGCTGAAGATTTGCTCTCAAGAGTCAATAGGGTGATGACAGCAACTGAAACGGAAGAGTGGCAGAAGACCACAATAGCAACGTTCCTATTGGATGGGGACACAAGGTTATGGTGGGAAGGTCTAGAGCTACACCAGTTGAGGGGAAGGCCGTTGGCCGAAGTATCTATGGAAGAATTTTCGAGACTGTTCATGGCTCGATACCTCCCCTCAGCGCAGAGGATCGCACTAGAGAACGAGTTCCAAAAGTTGGTGCAAGGAGATAGCACTGTAGACGAGTACCTCCACGAGTTTACTCGGTTGGGGAGATATGCTAGCGCTACCTTTGCCGATGAAGAGCGAAAGACTAACCGCTTCTATGAAGGGTTAAGAGATGAGCTGAGGTTGCTACTGTCAGGGCCCATGGTGCAGGGTTTCCTAACCTTGGTCAACTCGGCCCGGTCCTTGGAGAAGGACATGAGAAATGTGCAAGCTAAGAAGGAATCTGGTGGGAAGAAATCAGAGTTCAAGGCGCCGACTACGTCAAAGTCGGGCTATCGAAGATTCTACAAGAAGGCTAGGACGTCAGGTCCAGCTTCTTCTACAGGTGCCTCGGGGGAAACTACCAATCGAACCCCGGACGCTTGTTTCACGTGTGGAAAGACGGGGCACTTTGCCCGCGATTGCTGGAGCGGACGCTCAAAGTCCGAGAGAAAACAAGGAGCTACCTACGAAGAGAAGGGCAAGGCGGTGGAGTCAACCGCGTCCTATTATGCTCCGACTCAACCTAGAGTGTACAACTTGGGCCAGCAGGAGGCCATTAAACAAGCTGACGTGGTGACAGGTACGAGTTAATTTATAGCAAGTTAACTTTATATACTGTTGTCTATTGCTTGTCAGCCTAATATTGTTTGCGTAGGCTTTGTTTTGATTAGCGATAGTCCGGCACGGGCACTGTTCGATACGGGAGCTTCACACTCCTTCTTGTCCGAAAATTTTATATCGCGCATCGGAGTCCCTTCTTCGATGGCGAATAACAAGTTGGATGTGCTGCTACCGAATGGGTGCTCGATGCGTGCGGACAGAGTGTGCGTCGTGAGGGTTCACATAGGGAGCCAAGAGTTCGATTTGCTAGCGTCATTGCTACCGCTAGTAGAGTTCGACATTATCTTTGGGATGGATTGGCTTTCGGAGCAGAAGGCTTGGATTGATTGCGATCGGAAGGAGTTCAAGCTGGGTGTTGGACGGGAGACAACATTCGAGGGACTCAAGGGGTCGAGCAAGACGTTGATGTCTTCTCTTCAGGTGGTAAAGGCAGTTCATGCTGGTGCAGAGCTGTTCTTAGTAATAGTGGGGCTGTGGAGCCAAAGTCCACGTTGGATAGCATCCCCGTGGTTTGTGAATACCCTGATGTGTTCCCGGATAATCTTCTCAGGGCCCCACCGCAGCGAGAGATTGATTTCACTATCGAGCTTGTGCCAGGTGCCAAACCTGTGTCACGTGCTCCTTATAGGCTGGCGCCAAAGGAAATGACAGAATTGAAAGTTCAGCTAGAGGAGCTAATGGAGCAAGGTTATGTGCGTCCAAGCTCGTCGCCTTGAAGCACACCGGTCCTCTTCATTAAGAAGAAGGACGGGAGTATGCGGCTGTGTATCGACTACAGAGAGTTGAACAAGCTGATGGAGAAGAAAAAGTACCCGATCCCGAGGATTGATGATCTGTTCGATCAGTTAGTCGGATCATCGGTATATTCTAAGTTGGACTTGAGGTCGGGGTACTATCAGTTGAGGATCAGGGAGTGTGATATCCCGAAGACGGCGTTCAGCACAAGGTATGGGCATTTCGAGTTCACGGTCATGCCGTTTGGACTGACGAATGCGCCTTCAGTATTTATGGACTTGATGAACAGGACGTTCCGAGATTTCCTGGACCGCTTTGTGATCGTCTTTATTGACGATATATTAGTGTACTCGCAGTGCGAAGAAGATCACTTCAAGCACATGCATCTGGTGTTGGAGACTTTGAGGAGGAATGAGTTGTATGCGAAATTCTCCAAGTGCGAGTTCTGGCTACCCTCAGTAGCGTTCCTTGGTCACATTGTTAGTAGGGAAGGTATAGCGGTGGATCCGGCGAAGATCGTTGCGATACGGGAGTGGTCTACGTTGTCTTCTGTCGCGGAAGTCCGTAGTTTCCTCGGGCTTGCCGGATATTACAGACGCTTCGTAGAGAACTTCTCGCGGATAGCGCTACCTCTCACGAAGTTAACAAGGAAAGATCAGAGATTCTTGTGGACGCAGGAGTGCGTGCAAGCTTTTGAGGAGCTGAAGAGACGGTTGACCACGGCGCCCGTGCTTAGTTCGCCGAGTGGGACCGAGGGCTTCGAGGTTTATAGTGACGCCTCGGGTAGTGGTTTGGGCTGTGTGTTGTTGCAGTATGGGAGCGTGATAGCTTATGGATCGCGTCAGCTAAAAGTGCATGAAAGGAACTATCTGGTCCACGACTTGGAGTTGGCGGCCGTGATATTTACACTTAAGCTGTGGAGGCACTACCTATACGGCGTAAGGGTCGATATATATACCGATCACAAGAGCCTGAAGTACCTATTGGATCAGAAGGATCTTAACATGAGGCATAGGAGGTGGATGGAGTTCCTGGGGGACTACACCTTCAAGATTCATTATGTACCCGGGAAGGGCAATGCGGTTGCTGATGCGTTGAGTCGCAGGGCTCGCGCCCAAGCCAACTGGTTATCAGTGCATGATGAGCGGCTAATACGGGAGTTGGAGGAGCTTGAAATCTGTTGCGTTGACAAGCAGACGAGCGCCAAAGCAATGTTGAACTGGACAGAGGTTCAGTATGACCTGGCTGACCGGGTTCGGCAGGCATTGGAGTTAGATGACTCTATGAAGGAGCTTAGGGAGGCAGCATTGGATGGGTCAAATTCCCAGTTCTCAGTGGAAGATGGGTTGTTAAGGAAGGACCATCGGTTGTGCGTCCCAAGCGGGGGTAACCTACGGGCGGAGTTGATGTACGAGGCTCATCATAACAAGTACTCAATCCACCCAGGGAGCACAAAGATGTACTGTGACCTCAAGAAGCTGTTTTGGTGGTCGGGGCTTAAGAAAGACATAGCGTTGTTTGTGGCTAAATGCCAAACGTACGCCTTGGTGAAGGCGGAGTGCCAAAAGCCGGGAGTATTCTTGAAGTCCTTGCCTATACCGGAGTGGAAGTTCGACGACATATCTATAGACTTTGTGCATGGGTTGCCAAGGTCGCAGAAGGGGAACGACGCCATCTGGGTGATCGTAGATCGATTAACTAAGGTGTTGCATTTCATTCCGCATAGGAAGGACGACTCGGTGGAGAAATTGGCGAAGCTTTATGTGGATAATATAGTTAGACTGCATGGTGTGCCTCGCAGCATTGTGAGTGATCGCAATGGGCGTTTCACGTCCAATGATTGGAGTTGGTACAGCAGATGCTGGGGACAAAGTTGAAGTTCAGCACAGCCTTCCATCCACAAACGGATGGGCAGACCGAGAGAGTTAATAGAACTATGGAGGACATGCTCCGCATGTGTGTTCTAGACATCGGGAAGCATTGGGAGGACCACTGTATTTGGTGGAGTTCGCGTACAACAACAGCTACCAGGTGAGTATCCAAATGACACCCTTTGAGGCCCTTTATGGTAGAAAATGTCGCACGCCGTTGTCTTGGTTAGAAACGCGTGAGGCAAGATTGTACAAGAAGCAGGAGGTAGAGAGTGCTACCTCGTTGGTGCGGATCATTCGGGAGCGCTTGTTGATCGCTCAGGACAGGCAGACGAAGTATTACAATGCCAAGCACCGGAACGTGGAGTTCGCGGTAGGCGATTGGGTATACTTGAAAGTAAAGCCGTTCAAGGGGGTTTCGCAGGTGAGACGTTTGAAGAAGCTGAGCCCAAGATACCTTGGACCTTTTGAGGTTCTGGAGCGAGTCGGCGAAGCGGCATACCGTTTGAGGCTATCGGAGGAGTTAAGTGGGCTACACGATGTGTTCCACATCTCTGTATTACGGAAGGCGGTGCAAGAGCCTTCGCAGGTGATCGCAGTTGATCAAGTACCGGTGGACGAAGGGTTGACGACTAGGGTCAAGCCCGTTCGTATCGAAGACTCTGAGGTCAAGAGGCTCCGTAACAAGGAGATCCGAATGGTCAAGGTCCGGTGGGACAATTGCGGTCAGGAGGAAATCTCTTGGGAACGGGAGCAAACTATGTTGGAGGAGTACCCGGAGTTATTCCACTCAGGTACCGCTTAAAGTTTTCCGTTTTCTTTCCTTTAGTAATTTCGTGGGCGAAATTCTTTTAAGAGGGAGAGAGTTGTAACGCCCCGAAACTCAATAGGGTGACGGGTGGTGTTTTGAGCCAAATATGTGTTTTGGCAGGGGTGACACGGCCTGGGACACGGGCGTGTCCCAGGGCGTGTCGTGCTCGGGTTTAGTGTTGGCTGCGCAGTCATCAATTTTGGGGTCGACGATCGTCGAGAGGCTGAACACGGCCTGGGACACGGGCGTGTCCTAGGGCGTGTCAGTCACTCGTCGAGTGTGGTGCACACGGGCCATGACACGGGCACAGACACGGGCGTGTCACATATGACACGGGCGTGTCTGGTGCCGTGTCACAGGCCGTGTCCTTCTCGGGTTCAGATTGTTGGTCGTTGCACACGGGGAGTGACACGGGTCGTGACACGGTCGTGTCACATGCAACACAGACGTGTCGGAGGCCATGTCGAATGCCGTGTGCTGGTTATAGAGCCGGTCGAGACGGCGAATGGGTGACACGGCCATGCACACGGCCGTGTTGCAACCCGTGTTCGGCCCAGATTTTGTAATTTCAGGTCTAATCGTGGTCGTTCGTTTCCTTGGCTTTGGATCCAACGGTTGGGGGATGTTCCTGGGGTCTTTTAGTTGGGAATTAGGGTGGAATACCCCATTTCCTCTTGGGCATTCTCTCTCTAAGGGTTTAGAGAGAATGGAGAGTTAGGTGGAGGAGGATACCAAGATCCGGCCACCGGTGGAGCATCGGAGCTCCGAATCGCGATCCGAGTCCAGATCCGCGAAGGCGATGCCGTTGCGGTGCTTTCTAACTGCGTAGATTTTTCATGGCGCCGCGGAATAACGCAAGGGTAACGATTTCTCATCCTAGGGCATGTGAAGCCCTCTTTTCCTTTGCATAAGAAGCCCGCTCTCGCAAGTGAGCGAAGAGTTGGAGCGTTCCTTGGGGTAGATATGTGAAGTCCCCCTTGTATAGAGTCTGTATGCGAAAATGAGCATAGGCATTGTGTGTGAAGCCTATCAGGACAAGTAGAGCCGGATCGGTGATGTTGCATTGCATATGAACCGGGGAAGACTCCGGATGTTTGGGCGTTTTTCGGGTTTTCTACGTGGTAGATTGCAGCAGGGAGCCTTGGGGATTAACTCCAAGGTACACCCGGAAAACTGGGCAAAAGCGGGTTTTGCCAACACGATGGTCGGGGAGCCAACGTGAACATAACCGGGTTATGTGATTGTTGTGGCGGAAACGGGACTCGGTGAGTCTTGACCTGCGCATATGGCTTAAATTGTCATTGCAGAATGAGCACGGGTCAGGCGGAACCGTACCCGATCTATGTCGTTCGGTGGGACCGTTGGCATGGATGAGAGTCTTCAGCGGTCTATGGCTTAAATTGTCGTGACCAAGGCCATGAAGACAAAATGCTCATATGATTGGTCGTCCAATGGGCGGTGGTGGAACGGGAACGTCTATGGCTTGAATTGACGTGACGTTGGCCGGTTCGCCGTGAATGTGCCCTGTGTGCACGAGGTGTGTGGCCGTGCGAGCCTACGCCTGTGATGGAGTGTGTTTACACTTTTTTATGGTCTATACTAATAAAGTGCAGGGAAAGAGCATCGCCGCCCCGATTTTGGGGGTGGGATCGTTATAGGTCAGCATAGCTGACCGTTGCTTTTGTTTACCACCGGGCGGTGGATTGTTGCTTGCAGGTGTTGCGGAGCCGAGCGGGAAATAACGGGCTAAAGCCCAAGTTGCTGAGCCGGCCCTCGAAGGCCTAATTTTGAGTGTTTCATTGTAATCATGTGTGGCCGGTCTGCGAGCCGAAGTATGAAAACACTTTTATGTCAAGCAAACTGTATAAGGCCTTAAGGCCATTTCTATTTCTGTGTATTGAAACATTCCTGCGGGTGTTATTGTAGTGGACATTCCTGCTTTTGGCTGGGTTCTTTCATCTTGCAACTTAACTTTAATGCTTCCGCTAGGTGTTTGTGTAGGACGTGCAATTGGTTGAATGGTTTCAACGCGTAACCAACCGGTCTGTCCGTAGTATATGGTGTCGGGCCCCGGCCGGACCTACTGTTATATGCTATGCGATGGATAGGGGTATTACAATCTCTCCCAGTCTGTGTAAAGGGCATTTGTGTCTGTGTGTAGTTGTCAGGTGATTACTGTGTGGTGGGCTGTGAGCTAGTGTTGTAAGTCTCAGTGGAGACTGACTAATCTAGTGGGATCATGCTGTAATCTCTAAGGAGCCATAGTTTTTGGAGAAGAGCCTTGTCTAACATACTGTTAGAAAGACGGAGAGGGGCAGTGGATATACCCATACACTAGGGAACCACTATAAAATCTGGGGTGTTGTGTATTGTGTTTTGTTGTGCTGAATGTTGTTTTATTGAAAGCTGAAATAAGTATACACAGTAGGACATAAGTCATAAAAGATTTTAAGAATAAAGAAAAGACTGCAATAACCTATTCACCCCCCCCCCCCTCTAGGTGATTATCTACCTTTGTAATCAAAGACTTTAAAAAAGGTCCACTACCGTCAGGCGGTACCTTGTTGAGAGATATGACAATTAAATAAGCTACGCTACTGCCGATGCTAGCACTACCGCCGGGAGGTAACTCTCAGTGAGTTATTTCTAGTAAACTCTAAGGCGTTATGATTCTCTCCCCGGACGAAATTTAATCGTGCAGGCAACAATAAAGAAGTACAAAACACAAAAAATTGTACCTCAACAGAACAGCTCGGGAAACTCCTCAAGCATGGTTTGCTCGCACTCCCATGTGAGCTCCTCATGACCATAGTTGTCCCACTGGACTTTGGCCATCCTGATCACCTTGTTTTATAACTACTTGATCTTCGTGTCTTCGATTTGAATGGGCATGACTTTCGTCTTCAACCTACTATCAACCAGCACTTGATACACACCAATGACTTGCGTAGGCTCCTGAATAATCTTCGGCAACATTGATATGTGAAACACATCGTGAAAACCACCTAGCTCTGCTGAAAGAGCCAGCTGATAGCCTGATAGGCAGCTTCACCCACTCCTTCAATAACCTCAAACAGACCAAGGTATCTCGAACTTAGCTTTTTAAAGCGCTGAATCCTGGAAATACCTTTGAACCACTTGATCTTCAAATATACCCGATCGCCAAGCGCAAACTCAACGTTTCGGTGTTTAGCATTATATTACTTAGCTTGTCTATCCTGAGCAATCAATAGTAGCTCCCGAATCAAACGTATGGTCAAATTTGTATCATTGACCTCTTTTCGTTTGTACAGCTTAGTCTCGTCTGTTTTCGCCCAAGCTAAAGGTGTACGAGACTTCCTATCATAAATGGCCTCAAAGGGCGCCATCTGAATACTCGTTTAGTAGCTATTGTTATAGGCAAATTCAATCATGTAGAGATGGTACTCCCACCTCTTTCCGAAATCCAGGACACACATATAGAGCATATCCTCCATCGGCCTGTTGTTCCTTTTGGTCTGACCATCCGTTTGAGGATGAAAGGTCGTGCTAAACTTTAATTTTGTTCCCAACAGTTTGTGGATTAGCCTCTAATCATTTGAAGTGAAACGCCCATCTCGGTCACTTACGATGCTACGGGGTACACCGTGCAATCGTACTATGTTATCAACATAGAGCTTTGCTAGCTTTTCCACAAAATCCATTTTCTGGTTCGGAATGAAGAGTGACGCCTTTGTCAAACAGTCTACGATCACCTAAACTGTGTCGTTCTCATGTTGCGATCTTGGCAATCCATGCACAAAATCTATCGATATGTCATCAAACTTCCATTCCGGAATCGACAAAAACTTTAGAAATCCTCCTGGTTTATGACATTCGGCCTTCACTAGCACGTAAGTATGACACTTTGCCACATAGTGAGCTATGTTTTTCGTCATACTTGGCCACCAGAATAGTGTCTTCATATCCTTGTACATATCCGTGCTCCCCGGGTGGATTGAGTACTTGGTATTGTGAGCCTCATACATCAACTCCTCCCTTGCCAACCCTTGGGACGCACAAACGATCACCCTTTCGCAAAGTACCATCTTCATACAAGAATTTCGCATTAGACACATCCACAGTCTTCGTCACATAGCGCTACATGCTCTCATCAAGCTCCAATGTCAGTCGAATTCTGTCTACAAGGTCATATTGCACCTCTGTCTAGTTCAGACAAGCATTCGTTGTTATGCTTCTCTCAATGCAAGAGATTCTCAAGGCTTCCAAATCACTGATTAGACGCTCATCATGAATCAAAATCCAGTTGGCCTGCGCAGAAGCCCGCCGACTCAATGTGTCCGCGACGACATTTTCCTAGCCGGGAATGTAATGTATCTTGAAGTTGTAGTTCCTAAGGAACTCCATCCACCTCCACTGTCACATATTCAAGTCCTTCTGATCGATAAAATACTTTAGGCTCTTATGGTTCATGAAGATATCGATCTTCACACCATATAAGTAATGACGCCAAAGCTTAAGAGTGAATATCAAGGCTGCTAGATTCAAGTCATGGACCGGATAATTCCTCTCATGCACTTTAAGTTGCTGAGAGCCATAAGCTATCACCTTCCCATGTTGGAGTAGAACACAGCCTAAGCCGCTCCCTGATGTGTCACTATAGATTTCGTAGCCTTCTATACCACATGGCAAGCACAAAATGGACACCGTGGTCAAACGACTTTTCAATTCCTCGAAAGCTTATGTGCATGTCGGTGATCAAACAAACTTATGGTCCTTCCCCGTCAAGGTACTGAGGGGTTACGCTATCCGCGAGGAATTCTTTACAAAGCGTATATAGTAGCTGACAAGCCCCAAGAAACTACGGACTTCTACCACCGTAGACAATACAGGGAACTCCCATATCGCAACTATCTTCATCTGATCCATCACAATTTCCTCTCCGCTAACCACATGATCGAGAAACGCCATTGATGACAGTAAAAACTCACACTTCGAGAACTTGACATATAATTGACTCCTCCTCAGGGTCTACAACACAGTGCGTAAGTGATCCACTTGATCTTCCTCCGACTGAGAGTACACCAGGATATCATCAATGAAGAATATCACGAACTGGTCTAAATTCGCCCTGCATGTTCTGTTCATCAAGTCCATAAATATCGAAGGCGCATTCGTTAGGCCAAACAACATAACCGCGAACTCGTAATGCCTGTAACGCGTATTGAATGTCGTTTGTGGAATGTCACTCTCCCTGATTCTCAACTGATAATAGCTGGACTTCAAATCGAGCTTTAAGTACACAGTATAACCTACTAGCTGATCAAACATATCATCGATTCTCGGAATCAGATACTTATTCTTCTCTGCCAGCTTGTTTAACTCCGGTAATCTATACACAACCGCAAGCTTTCATCCTTTTTCTTCACAAAAAGGACCGATGCACTCCAAGATGATGAACTTAGACACACATAACCTTGATCTAGCAGCTCTTGAAGCTGCACCTTCAGTTCCGCCATCTCCTTTGGCGCTAATCAATATGGAGAGCGTGACATAGACTTGGCACCTGGCAAAAGCTCAATAGTGAAATCAATCTTTTGCTGAGGTAGGGTTCCAGGGAGATTTTCAGGGAAAACGTCAACAAACTCTGATACTATAGGAATGCTAATCAAATCGGGCTTAGGATTTGAAGCCTCTACAAGTGTGACGAATAACTCTTCACCTTTTTGAATTGTCTTGATAAACTGGAGAGCAGACATCAGTATCTTGCTCGTTCCCTTCATACCAGAGAAGGTAATTTCCTGATCAGTATTATCCCCAGCTTGACCTCCTTAAGATTGGAATCAATGCACGCACGCTGCTTCAAAATCCAGTTCATGCCAAAGATCACATCATATTCCGAAATCAGTAGTATCGACGCTTCCAAGTCAAGCTCTTGATTTCCTATCTGCACCTTCACTCTGCAACACCTATCCATGTGCATCTTGCATCGATTGGGCAACAACACTTCTAAACCATCTCTTGGCATACAGGAAGGCACTTCGATACGCAGAACGAAGTCCTCAGATAAAAAGGAGTGAGACGCTCCCATGTCAAATAACGCTCTTGTTGGATGGTTATAGATTAGGACAAAGCCTAACATACACACCAAAACATCAAACAAAAGTACGCAAGATATATTTAGTATGTAAAATACACCAACTGTATAAAGCTCATACATGTCATCACATCACTTTGCTTAATGGACTCCTGCTAGCCAAGACTGTAGAATCTGTGTTGCACTTACGTATGGTGAGATATAGGCGACTCCGCTGCTTCCCCTTTCAGTATAAGACGCACCCATCTTTCTATTTGACTTCGCGGGACAGCTCCAACAGTCTTGAGCATAATGTCCCACTTTGCCATAATTGTAACATGTATGCGGACCTTGTCCAGAGATAGCTCCAAAACCAGTAGAAGGAGCTGGTCCAGACGACCTAGCCTTCTTGTCCCACTTGATGTGAAACCCAGCCTTCGAAGAGCTTGGCACCTTGAACTCTTTCTTTCTCACCGAGAGGTCCTTCTTACTCTGGGATCGCATAGTATTTACCAAGGTAAGAAACCTTTGCGTCATTAGACCTGCTAAAAGCAACCGCAAATCATCCTGAAGTCCTTCATAGAATCGGTTGGTCTTTTTTTCCTCGTTCTCTAAAGATGATCCAGCATACCTTCCAAGTCTAGTAAACTCATGTAGGTACTCATCGACTGAACGTTCGCCTTGAGTCAATCTCAAAAACTAGTTTTCCAATGCAATCAGTTGCGCTGAAGGGGCATATCACGCCAGGAACAGCCTTGAGAACTCATCCATTGAGACGTATGTAAGTCATCTCCCTGCTAACTAATGAGCTTCAATCTCATCCCAACATAGTATTACCTCTCCATCCAATAGAAAAGTGGCTACGGTGACCTTCTGAGCTTCCTCTGTCTCCATCACATTTAAGGTTCTCTTTATCCGAGAGAGCCAGTCCTCAGCGTCAGACGGGAATCCAGCTACCGTAAAAGATGAAGGGTTGAAGCTCAGGAAGTTCTTCATCTGTTTGTCTGAAGACCTTCTTGCCGCTAATGGCTCCACTACCGCAACTGGCACCGGGGCCACCGCAGGGGCAGGAGGCTGCACTTGCCTTCCTGATTGGGCATTTAACATGGCAAACACGGCTTCAGCTACCAACCTTATCGTTTCAGTAGAAGGAGAGGTTGCAGGCACATCATTATGTGCGCGCACTACTCTCCGTAGAGTGCCGATGTTGAGACTGATCTACACCACTCCTAGTCACCTATAATTACACAATACGCAATTTAGCGACTACAAAACATAGCAAACAACAATCAAAGGAACGCTCAGGTTCCACAAACAATGTTTTTTTAGCATGTTTCATGTGTGTTTTTCATTCCTAAGTGGGCATTCACCGGTTATTTTTACGTTTTTAAGGTGACGCTCACACGTGCACTCCACCCCTTAAAAAGAATTCGTCCATGAATTCAGCAAATAACATACCGACATCTAGAGTCTGATTCCAAATTGTAACACTCATGTCCGTTCCAAGGAATATATAACAGCGAGTCTGGTCGGGATCCCACACCATATCGAATGAACAAACGAAAAAGCTACTCAATGAATATTAATCCAAACTATAAAAACCAACCTCGCATAAAAGAATCACACGCTAACGGAAGCATTAAAAATAAACTTGAACCGAAATGTCCACAACACTATAGGAATGACAAAATAACAAATTACAAAGTCTTTTTCTATCCTTAGGGCCATACACACATCAAATGTTTAAGCCACTTTGTGATTTCCATACATCGGCACGTAGGCCGGTAATACATGAAAAAACTACAGCAAACCTTGGGCCTTTGAGGGGCAACACAACATGGGCTCCTACCGACTATTTCTCGCTCGACTTGTCAGCACCGGTACCTGTACAAACCACATAGGTGGGATAACAAAAGAAGGTAACGAGTCAGCTTTTGATGAGCACAATCCACGAACGCGCGGTATAACGACCCCACCTCATACCTGGGGCAGTGGTATTCCTTCCCTGCATATAGGTCAACAACAATAGTGTATATAGAAATAAGCCAGAAAGTGCAACGACAAACAAGTCAAGCACTAACGCTATAAGCAAATCATCACAAATGTTGGAACGCACGTCCACACGCTGCATGCTCTCATGACACACTTTCGATGTACTCCTTGAGTCTCATCACCATCCCTTCTCCCAGGCACGGATGGTCCCACCTTGAGCATTCTTCTAGTCTGACCTAAATTCAAGGACTCTCTCCTATGCCAAAGACGAAAGTTAAGTACGTTAGGCACTCTAGTCAAACGACATAGTGGAGGTACAATTCAACTCTTTCCCGTTACTCAAATCATCGTGTCAATCAACGACAATGATGCAAGTCAGTCTTCCCTTTCCCGTAAATGACATAACCAGCGTTATGTTCCAATGTTGGCACACACGGCCAACAAAGCTGGGCACTTCAGGCTCAACAGCTCAACATGCTACCCACGTTGCCTCATGGACACAGGCTTCACAACCACAAAATAGCTCACTGGGAGCTACCGCCGGCGGTAGCACTACCGTCGGACGGTATCTGATAGAACTTTGATTCTATCCACTATTCTGAGTATTTCCTGGAGTTTGCCTCCGGGACTCCCTGCAACACTCTATAGCACTCAGAATACAAACATGGCATATAACACAGAGGCTTCTCTGACACGCAAATATCAATATAATCATCACCAATCCAGACCAACTTGTCTGAATGGGCTTCACACAACATGTCTATGTTCGTATTTCGATTTCGAACTCTATATGCAACTTATGTCGGGGACAAACTCAATCGACCCGAAGAAAGTCTGGTTGTACGCTACTTAGCGAAAGAGGCACTTTCATATGCATATATATATATAAACAAAAGAGGACACACACGTCCTAATGAGAGGAGGAAGATCGTTACCCTTGAAGTACTCTTTGGCATCATAGATCAAAAATCCAAACGGATGGAAAATCTAGGTTAGAATGAGGAAGAACTCTCAATCCATGACCTTAAACCAACAAGAGCCACTCCCCACCGTCGGATCTTATTAGGAATTGACGAATGGCCACGATTCAAGTAAATTTCCTGTACAGAGCATTACCGTCACGCGGTAACAAGCTACCGCCGCACGGTACCTCGGACGGTGGCTTGTTCGGTACGCCCACCGTTTAAACTCTCCATACAAACGCCGACATGTGGCTATCTGTAACTGGCACATTACCGCCGCACAGTACCATACTACCACCAAGCGGTAGGTGATTTGACATGTCATTACGCTGTCTACATCGAAAGGTCCACTTCCGCCAGTGGTAACACTACCGTCGGGCAGTACCTCACTGAGAGTTATGACAATTAAATCAGCTACGCTACCGTTGGCGCAAGCACTACCGTCGGGCGGTAGCTCTCAGTGAGCTATTTCTGGTAAACTCTAGGGCATTACATCGAGCGCACTGCTCGGAGGTAGTTGATGTTAATGAGTGTGCTACCCGGAGGCAGTTGCTGTAAGGAGCGGTTTGCCTGGAGGCAGTTGGTGTTAATGAGTGCGCTTCCCTGAGACAGTTACTGTAAGGAGAGCGCTACCCGGAAGCAGTTGCTGTTAATGAGCGCACTGCACGGAGGCAGTTGTTGTAAGGAGGGCGCATCCCAGAGGAAGTTGTTGTTAATGAGCGCTCTGCCCAGAGGCAGTTGCTGTAAGGAGCGCACAGCCCAAAGGCAGTTGATGTTAATGAGTGTGTTGCCCTAAGACAGTAGCTGTAAGAAGTGTGCTACCCGGAGGCAGTTGCTGTTAATGACCGCGCTGCCTAGAGGTAGTAGTTATAAGGAGCACACTGCCCGGAGGCAGTTGTGTTAATGAGTACGCTTCCCGGAGGCAGTTGTTGTGGACATCCTTCTGTTGGAGCTAATTGAGTTCAAAGTTCCATCATCACAGATGATGTTTGCCTTCTATTGATCTGAAATGAGCAAACTTCAAAAGATATTAGAGTCATAGCCACGAGACTAGTCTCGTTGTAATTTACATTAAGGATTCATAAAGAGAACAAAGTTGAAAAAATATTGCGATGAAGCGGGTAGAGGCATGCAGATTGGTTGGGAGCTTTCTCTTGAGACAGTCGTCCTAGGGGTTTCCCCTCAGTCCCTCCTGGCGAGCGGGTGGTTATGCCCCCGCTGGTGGATTTGACATTCAGTCCTGCAAGAACCTTCCTAACAGGCTTTGTCTGACGAGACTCTCAATTTTCTTCTTGAGTTTGGAACAACTTTCTGTGTCGTGCCCTCATTCGCGGTGGAACTCACAGTACTTTATCTGATCCCCGATGTTTTTAGGGAGGGGTCTAGGCTTGTAGAGCACCTTGTTGCCTCAGATTGCGTATAGTATGTTTGTCTCAGAGGTATTGAGGGGCGTGTATCTCTGGTGTTACCGAGGTCGTGGGTTGCCATGATGTTCATTGTTCTTCCCCAGGTCAAATGAATCTTCTTGCTCCTTTTTGCTTTTTATGCCTTCATCGAATTGTTGATGATGTGACTCGATTGCTTTATCGGCGGCGATCTGGGATTCGACTCGTCATATTAAATCATGATAACTTGATGATATTTCTTTCATTAATGCTGAATAAAAGTTGTCGGGGCGGATTCATACTAAGAGGAAGCCTCTTAAGAGCTCAGGGTTGACTCCCGGGATCCGTCGTGCCTTTGTAGTGAAATGACGGAATAAGTTTATAATGGTTTTCCCCTTATCTTGGCGGATCCCAGCACGTAGGAGGGATCTTTGATTATCAAACGGCTGGGGATGAACTGATCTGTGAATTATTGTATCAGCTCTGCGAAATTCTTGATCTCTCCATTCTTTAAGGAAAGGAACCAGGTACGAGCTTGTCCTTTCAAAGTTGCTGGGAAGGCTTTACACAACAGATGATTGGTAGCATGTAGAGCTGCATCATGGTTGCAAAGTGCCTGACGTGCTCTGATGGGTCGTCTGCTCCGCCGTATGTCTAAATCTTTGGGAGCTTAAAGCCAGAAGGGATTGGATGTGCCATAACCTCAGGTGCGAAAGGCGAGCGACAATGGAGAGGGAGGGAGGCCGAAGTGGCACACTGCTTGGCTCGCTCGTGCTCTTCAGAAATTATATCACGAACTTCTTCTCGCGTGAGCCTCTCATCTGTAGGATCGAGGCCTCCTGCTTTAGGGCGGTTGCGGTGATACCGAGTTTCAGGTCCTCTGTCAAGATGGGCTCCGTAGCCTTGGATATCCGCATTGGGGAGCTCTGCTTCTGGCATGTTATTGAGCAAGCAAAGAAGAACTGGATCAATGTGCCCCCCCAGGGGCCATTCTTCCGGCTGTGTGGGCGGCTTTTCCTATCATGCTTTCAAGTCACGAATATCGATGTGCTGATGGTACTGTCTTCTATCTCTTTTAGGTCTTCTACGAAGGGGGGACCATGTTCCCACAAACGACATCAAATTATTGGGGATCGCTCGAGGCTCCAGTAGACTGTACTAAATTGAACTGCCTTAGCTCGGGAGCGGTCAAGCGTGCAAACAATAATAGTAAGTAAAAAAAGTTGGAAAAATAATTTTTTTAACGTGGAAAACCCTTTAATCGGGTGAAAAATCACGTGATCGGATTTGTGTCGGCCAAACCTCCACTATTTGTCGGGTGTTATACATAGATTCTTTGAAGAATTCAAGGGCGACAGGTCGCCTCTTGTTATAATTTGAGGGAGTGAGCTGTGCTTGGAGGGTGACAGGCCACCCCGCACATAACTATTTATGCTTCCTCTACAATTAGGAGCTTTATGCTATGGAGGCTTTGGAGTCTTTGACATTATCTTAAAGGCGGGAGCAGCTTGTTGTGTTTATACGTATGGAGCTTGGAAGTCCGGGTGGCGCGCTTCGCACGCCTTGTCCTTTGTCACTTGTCTCATGTTATGCTTAGGGGAGTCTAGAGTGACATATTTGTCGTCAACTAGTAAGTTTTTTGCTGAGCACGTGAGGAACTTGCTGGCGGAGAGCGTACATGACGTCTGCTGGAGGAGAGCACACAGAGCGCTTGCTGGAGGAGAGCGCGTGGAGCGCTTGCTAGCGGAGAGAGTGCAGGGTTATCGATGGAGGAGAGCGTTCGACGTGCCTACTGGCGCACGCGCGGAGCGCGAGGGGAAGTTGCGCACGAGAAGGTGCATAAGCAGGCGACGTGCGCGGAGGCACACTTTGGAGCGGTCTTGTCGGCGAAGCGCACGAAGGCGAGCATGGAGCAGGGGCGCACAAGAACACGCAAGGAAGCGGCGCGCACGGGAGCGCGCAAGGGGCACGCACAAGGAGGCGGCGTGCGCAAGAGCACGCAAGGAAGGGTGGAACGTGGGAGCGCACAAGGAAGGGGCGCGGGCAAGAGCACGCAAGGAGGAGACGCGCGTAAGAGCGCGCAAGAAAGAAATGCGCACGGGAGTGCACAACGGGAAGAGAAATGAAGGAGAGAGGAAATCGTATGAGGAAGAGAGAGAAACTCCGTAGGAGGATTTTTCTGACGGGGAGGAGATGGAAATGAAGAGGAAAGGGGTTTATTTATAGATTTTAGGAGGGGCAAGCCGGTAATTTCTCCCCGTAACCACCGCCCGGACGAATAGAATCGCTCAGTATAGGAGAACGCGGATCACGGATTTTATGAAAAAGACGGAACACCATGACCGGTAAATAACCTCCCTCGCCGGAAATAACCGCTCCTCCCGCGAGGAGAGGATTGGCTGGCGTCCGGAGAGGGCCGGAGGCTAATTTGGCCGCCCGACATAGGTGAAGAGGAGGCCTCCCCTGACCAAGGGTGGTGGAGGAAACGGGAGGCTGAATTGCCGCACATTCCTGGCCACAAGGAGGTTGCCGCTAAAAGGGGTGGCGACGACGAACGGACTGCCAAATGGCTGCCCATTTCTTGCCAGATGGAGGCCGCCCCTGCAAGGGGCGGTGACGACAAACAGGCGGCCAAATGGTTTCCTGTTTCTGTCCACATGGAGGCCTCCCCTGGAAGGGGCGGCGGCAGCGAACGGGCGGCCAAATGGCTGCACGTTTCTGGCCACGGAGAGGCCGCCCCTGGTAGGGGCGACGACCGAAAACGGCCAACCAAAGGGCTGCCCGTTTGCAATAGCAGGGCGGCCGACAAGGGTCGGGCGGCCATGCTACCGCCCGCCCTTGCAGAGGAACTGGCCACCCAGGTCGGGCGGCCAGAGGGGCGGGCGACTGAGTGGCCTTCCTCTAAACATGGGGGCCGGCCAAGGGGTGGGCGACTGAGTTGCCGCCTGCCACTTGCGAGGAGCAGGCCGCCCCCTTTGGGGGCGGCGGCGGAAGCCGCGCGGTGGCTTTGGGGGCGCCGGTCGGCGAATGGCCGGACGCTTATGGCGTCGAATGGGGACATTCGGTGCGTCGACGAAGACGATTACAACTCGGGCGGTTACGTCGTTAGCAGGCTTTACGGGTTCGATCGAACCGGCTCGAGGGAACCCTATCAAGGCGAGTTTAGATAAAAAAATGTCACCATCATAGAAAGCATGTTTTGCAAGACAATGATTATGGCTGCCACCAAGAAAAGAAAACTAGTTTTTAACGTAAAAGTGAATCCTTAGTGTTGAATCCCATGTACTGGTTCTATGGAGTTTGGACTGAGGTGGTGGCTCGGGTTACTTGTTTCGTTGTCAGATCTCAAAGTATGAGTATTTTGAGCCCGAAACAAGTTTTCACTAAAGGTATGTGGATATTTGTAAAGAAGACCCTTTGGCTACAACGAGGAGGTCTCACCACTAATCTGGAAGTTGGATGTCACTTCCCCTCCCACAACCAGGAGCTAAGCCAATAGCTCAGACGACAAGCTAGATCCATGGGGATCTCAGGCTCTCCAAAGGAAAAGCAAGACTACCTGATCTGAAGGATTGAGGGTCCTATTTAACAAGAGGTGGTTTGTCACCCTCAAGAAATCTGCTCATGTAACACTTTGAAGAATAGTGCATATTGGTTGGGACATATCTGGTCTCTATGTTTTTTCCCTTTATGGATTTTTTTCACGTAAAAAACTTTCTTGTCAGCTTTCGGTCTTATCTGTGACTGTTTGCACACACAGCTCACTCTCAAGCTAAGGCGGTCCATTTTGACCGAATTGTTAGAGCATCGAGCGACCCGCAACACTTATACATCTCACATTTATGCAACTATATTTTACATTGCCCGCATTTTATGGCAGTTATTCGTCATTATATCTCTATATATTATTTTTTAAAAAGATTAATATGAAGTTGCACCCATAAGATATTTGACGTGGCGGTGATGGTTGTGAATGCGGTGGTTATCATCGTTATGAACATGAGACCTCACCTAAGGAACTTCATCATCTTTTACGTTCAAAACTACTTATCTTTTATTGGCGGCGATCATAACCACTATCATGTCAAACATACATTCTACGATAATAACATTTTTGTCCAAACACACTGGAGCAAATAAGGCATGCCAAAAGGAGCTTATATTTTTCTCTTGCAATTAAAATTTATCCAAACCCCTTATTTAGGTTTCATAGAAACTCGGGCTCTAATGTGTATCAACATATATACTATCTATAAGAAAAAAACACTCTTTGGTGCAATATTGTCCTTTTCAAATTGCTCTTGCACCAAAAGGTGTTTTATCCTATATATATTTATTTTTATTTTTATATATAAACATATATTTATTTTTATTTTTATATATAAACATATATATATATATACACACACACACGTAGGCACACACACGAGTTCCTGACATGGGGCTTCGCCCCTACGGCCAAGCACGACAGTACCCAACCTGTGACGGCGGGCTTCGCCAGCCCCGGGATAAGAAGATTATATTCATATAATATTTTTAAATATTTTTAAATATTTTTTTATTAAAATATTGTTTTAATTTATTTCTCTAATCTAATTTATATTAATTCTCAAGGCTTCATTTGGTTTAGCATTTTCAGGCAGCGTTTGGAGCAAACGCCACCGGACAGAGGGTAACCAAACGAAACTCCGTCTCCGTTTACACCCGCAGCGAGGAAACGCCCCCCCCCCCCCCCCCCCCAGCCCACCTCCCCCCCTCCGGTTCGAAAGCTCCATTTGGACCCACTTGCTCCTCCCACCACCGCTCGATCAAATGAAGCCTAAATAATACAACGGATAATTTAACAATTTTTAAAAAAAAAATGAAATACTGAAAGTGATGAATAAAAATCTGATTATAATATGTATGCAAAAGCAGTTGTGGCCTAATGGATAAGAAGATTGATTTCGAATACGACATTGGCGATTCGAGTCACACCCAGTGCGTCATTTTAATTTGTTTTTTATTTATTAATTTTTCTAATAGTTAGTCCCACATCCTAGGTTGAAGAGTTGCTGGCTATATGAAAAGCCTGTGTAATTGGGCTGGCCCGCCTGATTGAGGCCTGACTGAGTTTTTTCTTCATAGTTGTAAGGGCAAAATGATAATTTCACATACATTTAGGACATCATAATAGGCTTAGGATACCTACAAAAAAAAAGTGGAAAGAAAGGGTCGTTTTGATTGAACTAGATCGGATAGCTAATGGAATTTCAAACTCACGTTATATTCACCGCCCGCGGTATTTCTTTATATACGATAGAGATATAAATGCTATATATTAAGTACAGCACTGATATAAAAATCTAGAGGCATCACAAAATATTAGTGAATCTTAATATACACCATTAACTACTATTTAAATAATTATTATAGCCGGATACGTGGCATTATTCAAATCAAAATCAAATTGTACCGATTGCAACTCGGTAAATAGAATCAAATTGTATTGATTCCATTTTGTGCTGCTGGAAAGTTAGAGAAGAAACAGCCTCTTTCATCATCTTTTCCATTGGCTTGTACTGCCATAAAAACAAAAAGAACAATAATAATATAAACACACACCCGCGCACTCAAGACAGTGCACAGGACCCATGCGGCCGCAAAAGTGCCACGGTGCGATAACACTTCCGCCGCTCGCAGCATTTCGGGGGGCTGCAATCGTGCGTACGAGGGGTTGCAATCATGTGTTACTATTACGGCCACACAATCCCCCCATGCACTCTCTCGTATGCTCGTAACATGTATCTGAACAAATGTGCGAAGCTCTTTTAGGCTCCGTTTGGCACGGTGGTGGTTGTCATAAACGCATGTGTTAAATCGTCATTCGTTAAGGATCACCTAACAAACATCATCAGTTTGAACATACAAGTGGATGAAGTTCTTTTAAGTGGGTGTTAACAATTGACAATTTAACCCCCATGTTCATGACCGCCACCACCATGCCAAACAGAGCATTAGGCTCCGTTTGGAAGCACTTATTTTCACCGGTCAAGCGATTACGATCGCATGAACCCGACCTTAATTGAGGATCCGATTCATGTGGTCGTAACCACTTGACCGGTGAAAAAAAATCCTCTCAAACAGGGACTTAGCCATACATGATTTATTCACAATCAAATTTGAGACAATTATTTTCCATAATAAAAACAGAATAAAAAAAAACGGCCTATAGTTTAAAGAAGAAGAAAAAATAGCGTAAATGCCTGACGGATAAAACACTGTTGAAAGTCTATGTTTCCTTATTAATAGTATATAGAAATATACGTAAATATTTTTAAATGAAAATAAAAAAATTAAGAAACAAATTAAGATATAATACGTTTTAAATAAAATAAATAAATCATTTATATCAAATGAATGATCCACGTTTACCTCTTTTTTAAGCGCCAATCTTTCAACTTTACAATTTTGCAAATAACCCCCTTACACTTATCACAAATTACGAACTCAAATTCAAACATAAGGCTTTATAAACAAGTACTAATCTTCATCAACTAAACAATACTTTTGATTCACAATACAGTAACCTTAATTCATTAAGCATTAATGTTGACTAATTAAATAAGAACTCATAAAAAAATGGACGGCCGTGATTGATACGATGGTACTACCATTAATAACAAAGATTACCAATTTACATGGATGCGAAGGTAATCAAATCAACAGCTGAAGCACGGTTCTTAACCCTCTCTCTAAAGCCCGGAGACTAGAATCTATTTTACAGAACTCACAAAGCAGGCGAGAGCAGCACAGGTAATAAAATAAAAACCAAAACTGCAAATTTTTTTTTAAATTTCTAGATATAAGAGAACCCAAAACAGCGAAGAGAAGGTTCTCTATGCCATAAAATATAAGGACCTAAAGGTTATTACCAGTAAGCTAAAACCATGGCTCCTGAGACAAGAAGCTTCCTTCCGCGCATGATCCCGATCCCTCCGGTGTCCGCCCTGAGAACCTACAATCAACGGTCAAAAGCTGCGTTGGAGATGAAGTTTTGGAGGATTCGAATCTACAAAGTTTCAGAGAAAAACAACAAAACACGTAATTATATATACTAGTGGCCATATAGGGTGTCCTCCCGTGCGCAGTGCGACGGCCACAATGTCCAGCCGACATTTGAGCACTATGATCACCGCAAATTGCGCGCAGGAGGCACCATGACACCATGTACATGGCAGACAGTCAAGATTGTCAGCATTGAGATCCTAGATGAGATCATTTCGAGGTTGGATCGAATTGGAGGATAGGATTGGATTGAATATCGCTTTACAGAATCTGAATATCCTGACAACTAGGCAGCCAGTAACTATAAACAATATATACATATAGGGGCTATTTACACCTTTCTAAATTTGCTAATTACAGGTTGCATCCCACTTACATTTGAAATTACAGAAACTACTCCTGTAAGAATACCTTTCATAACATCCATGCCCCCCCCCCCCCCCCCGAAAATGTACTCCTAATGTGTATTTTTGTGCATGGATGTCATGAAATGTAAACTTGCAAGGGATGCTCTTGTAATTTCAAAATAAGAGGGTGTAACCTGTAATTATGCTAACTTCCAGGGAATTATTCCTCTCTCTCACAAAAGCTTCATGTTCATTGAATGATCCAACTACAGAATCATGCCCAACTCAAAGTTTCCTTTTTAATGGGTTATTTACCCGAACCTTCTCTCGAAGTTTGCATAATTACAACTTGCACCCCTCTAACTTATGAAATTACAAAAACCTCCCCCCTCAATATTTGCATTTCATAACATCCGGGCACAGAAGTACCCACTTGGAGTAATTCTTTGGGGGCGTATTTTTGTGCATGGATGTTATGAAGTGAAAACATTGAAGGGGGGTAACTGTAATTTTGAAAGTTAGAGGGATGCAAGCTACCTAGCTGTAATTACACGAACTTCAAGGGGAGGTCCCCATAAATAACCCTTTTAATATAATATAAATACACATGTAGACTATAATCTATATTTATATTAAAAGAAAACAATTTGGATGGATTTGATGTCATTTTCATGAGTTACTCTGAGCTTTCGTCTAGTATAAACTATAGACTAAACCTCCAATCATAAATTGAAATCTGCAATGCATTATGTTCAAGATTTTGGTATGATTTTTCGAAAGAGAAAACAGCATTAATCAATCAGTAAGAGGATCTTTCTCCCTCTTATAAGAGTATAGGTTTGGTTCATTAAATGAGAGAAAGGGCTCACTCAGAAGTTATATCCCAGTAGTCTCTGGAGATGGCAGAGAAGCCTTGGGTTCTTTTTGAGCCAGTTCGAATGCTCCTGAGTTCATTTTCTGAACCTCCTCTTTAGTGTAGATGTAAATCTTGCGAACCATGCTGCAGAACTCCCTGTTCATCAGAAACATACATTGATTAGATTTAGACCATGCTTGGGAGCGTGCTGGCGGTTATGAGCATAGTTATCATATAGTATTTGGATGGGGGAGGTCACGAACACTACTTTATCAAAACTATGTTCGCAGTTATGTGGATGGACAAGCTTCAGAGGTCATGAATGTCAAGACCTTAAAATAATAAAATTTGGGTCAAGAAATAGCCACAAAAGTTCCAAATGCAAGCATTAACTCTACAATTTCACAAGCCACCGTTGAAATGCTTTAGCTGTCTCAAATAGAGCTTTAAATAACTGAGCCAGATAGCATTTAGAGAAATCTCATGTTTAATTAGGGATTGGATGAGGGGAACGGTGAACTTACTGCCATGGATCATCCCCGACCAGCATCATATCACCCTCATTGTCGGTATATACAACCATCCAGTTCTGATTGGACAGCATCAATTCGCCTCCAAACTCAAACATCTTATCCAATTCAGTAATGAGTTCGCCGTAGCCGCTGAACCTGCTGAGATCCACCGACCTCCCGAGAGCTATACCCTGCTTATGAACCTGAAACAAACTGCACGGTCAGAGTACAGCGCACATTTGGTTGGGATGAAATTGAAATGGAGGAGGGGTTTGTTAAATCTGTTTTTTCATTAGAGGTGTAGTTGGACAAAGAAAATTGAGTTCAAGTTTTAAAATCCCCCAAAACTAACTCCCAAGTGATGATTTCAATATCACATATTAACTCAGGGGAAACAAAACCACTATTTTCTAGAAGAACATGATTCAACCTAAGATAAATGAAGAGCTCATATATAATTATGAAATGAATATTCTAAGAACAGTGGGAAAAGGTACAATAAAACATAAAAAAGGCAGATGAACATACAACTTGACCATAATTCAGCAACACTGCCTTGTACAACTGAGGGGAATATGAGATAAAAAAAAGATTAAAAAAATATACTGAAGGACACATAAAAATGATGCCATTAGAAAGCGGTGAGAAGGAGGAGGGCAGAACAATCAGATATTGTACAAAGAATATCACACTAACACGAGAAATATGCTTCGTCGAATAGAGCGAAAGGAATGATTCCCTCCCCCAACACAAGGATGACGAGATGATCTTCCAATTAACAAACAAGCCTCTTATATAGAAAGATTAGGTGCATTAAATATACAAAGAAAGGACAAAACTACTTATTTAATACAGTAATAAATCATTTAGTAGTACTGTGATCTGCCACCGAGGTCAAGATGGTGACTATGGAATTTTCAATAGCCGTTAGAGGATCCATTTCGCGTACATGTAACAAAAACATACTCATCAGTTGGAAGGAGTAGATATTTCACAAATCAAGTTTACCAAAGAGCCAAGATTCACTCATTAAAATATTTCAAAATTTGTTTAACACCTATCTCCTCATCCAAGAATCATTTCAAATGCCAAGAAACAAGTGAAAAAAGTGAGTTTCTAAAACAAGAAATCAAACCTTAGTGCAGCTTCTAATTGAACCAGAGGGAGGCCTGCTTTGTGCATCGATAGCAGGCCGTGACTGGGAGCACTTCTCAGCTGAGGCGGTATTATCCCCGGACTTTCCGCTTTTAGACTGCTCAGAAAATTGTTCAGATTCAAGAACATATGGATGAAGTAACCCAACAGATGGTTGACCAAGTAATTCTTGCAGTTGACACATATTGACTTTTGGCACTACAGGTTCTGAATTTGGATTTCCATTAAGATGAAATCCGAATAACTTGTAGTTGGGACTATCTTTGACTTTTTTATTCTCACTCTGGGTCTCCGTGGAAGGCAGCGATTTTGTTAAGCTTGCTTGAAGAAAGTTTTCTGCTAACGGAATTTGATCTTGATCAGTAATGCATTTTTGAGGAAGTTGCTCAGAGACCAGACCCTGTATCTTACGGCGCCCTTCTATGTGGCAAAATCCAGCCGTTTGGTTTCTAAGATTAGTCAGCTCAGTGGTATCCTTTGATGTACTTGCTTCCAGATTTAAGCATGTATGAGAAGGCATTAAAGAGAGGTGGCCTGCAAGCCAGTTAACATCGCTTTTCTGGCAAGAGGAAGTGTGTTCAAAGCAGGGGATGCCTAAATGATGCAGATCATCTGAGCGATTCGGAAACCCAGATAGCATGCCAGTATAAGAACCAAAGTGGTTCTCTTCAGCATGGGTTGCTGGCCAAACAATAGGTTTCGAAACAGAATCAGAAATGCTGCTCTCAGAGCAGCTGTTTTTGATATTAGCGGCATCTTTTCCGGCTCTTGTAATTCCATGTGTCGGGGAAGGTTCTGCTGCAGCCACTTTTGATGTGCCTAAGAACGTAAACAAAATTAACATCTTCCTAATATATAGAAATGCAATTATTCAAATGAGTAAGGCTCCGTTCGGGAAAAACGCATTTGAGCGGTAGCAGTGTGAAACTGGTAATAACCGCAGTGGTGGCAGTTTATCTACATTTGAAACTTTTGTGAATTTTTTTTGGTCCAAATTCTATTTTCTGGGGGCTGGACCTAAAATATTGTTTTGACAAAATAGCGTCCATGACTACGCCCACTTAAAACACTACATGCATTTCTCATAGCTACATTCACACCCATCGTCAATCTCCAAGCAGAGCTTAAAACATTCAAGCCCTATAATTCTAGTATTTTACCTTCGCTGATAAGGCCAGAAGAATCTGGAAAGGAGGGGATGACATTGAGTCTGGATTTTTTGGTCCTTGGAATGGGAAGGGGATTTACCAAAGGAGTCAAAGCAGGCTCAATTTGCCATGTAGAAACTCTCCCAGGGCGAGAAATGGAAGAAGTTTCATCCCAGCGCACCTACATCCTTGAAGTGAGTTACCCATATAAAAAACCCAAGTAGCAAATGGAGACAAATCTTCATCCTTTTACCTTTAGACATCTCCATTTTGAACCAGGCCAGCTGCAAGAATCAGCATCTCCTATACCAACTATTGTACCCGTAAACCTACATAAAGGATCCAGAAGTGATACAAATGGCTTTCCACTAAAACATTTTGGGTTACCATGAATGGCATACCTTTGCTCAGGGGCTTCTTCACCTTCGAACCTCATTTTGAACCTCATTCCAATCGAATATTTGTTCTTTAGAGATTCCATGTACAGAGTACATGGAATGATGAACTCCGAAGGACTTGTCCTGTTACATTTTGTCTATTAAAGGAAAAGGCATATTCAACAAATAAACAGAAAACAGTAATAATTTGGCATAGCCTGCTTAAAATTTAAGGCAATTTTTTTTATATAATTTAAGCAAGACACCTCGGTTTGTAGTAGACAGTAAACATAGTTCCAGTAGAAACAGCATGCCAAGCAGTTGCAAGGACACCAAGATGCATGCTATGGCTAGAAATAACCGACGATGGCATGTTGGTCTGCTGCCTCATTGCTCTTCTCACACCAACACGAAGTTCTCCATTTCCTCCCCTAAAAATAACTTAGGTTAAAACCAATTCATGTCGCACCTGAGCTAATATCATAGGCCACAGGCCAATCTTCTAATGGCTGACCTCAGAAAAATAAAAGCATCACCAGCGACAAGCCTCTTGGAGCTTACGAAGACACTCCATCCGCTCTGAAGAAGATGCCTTCTTGGTTGGCCTGGAAATTTAATCCAACATAAAAATGAGATGTGACATAAGGATGAAAGCTCAGGTGTTTAGAAGTGAGGTAGACCTAAGGTATACTTTCAAATCAATGTCTAAACAAACACTAAGTATTGGGCAAAAACTTAAACTTGAGCCCACATATACCAATCAATTGAAAATAATTGCAGCTCAAAATGTACCAGTATTAAGCTTCTAACATTCAGAAAACATGACAAGTCACTTCCAAATGAGGCATCTTGGATATTAAATGCATAATAAGCAGTTAAAAGAAATACAAATAAGTTCCATTTGGGATGGTTGTGACTTTTGAGTGAGGCAATGTGAAACTATGGTAGTAAATACAATAGTGACAGTTTACCTACATTTAGAACTTTCAAACAACTTCTTTGGCCTAGATTCCACTTTGTGGAGATTAAGCATTCATGGTGATAAAGCTTGACCACGCCTAACAGGCCGTGATAGTGTTTTGACATAAACCATTGTTTTGAAAAACTAGCGCCCGCGACCGAGTTTTTCCAAACGCTACCTAAGTTTGTCATAACTATGTTCACAACTGTGCAGAGCCGCAGACATGTTCTTAGTTCCAACAATTTTTTTAAATTTTGTAACAAAGATTTGAAAATGACTACTCTAAAGATAAGGAACAATGCCACTAGGAAAAAGGCCTAGTAGAGCATCAAAGGTGACAAAACAGTAGCCTCCAGCTTGCATAAGACTAAGGCTCCGTTTGTCGCAGCTTTTTTGCTCTGGGTTATGATCGCCATCAAAAAAGAAAGCTTAGTTTTGAACATAAAAGTGGATGAAGTTCCTTAGGTGAGGTCATGCATTCACGAACGACGGTTCGTAACCACCAAGTTCGTGACCGCCACCGCCATGCCAAACCGAGCCTAAATAAGCTCCAAAATTTATCACTAAGTCATCTTATGGATAACGGATAGTCTCAAAAGACAAATACCACGAGCAAGAACACGGCAAAGATCCTTACCCCGAAAAATATGACGAAAGCGCCATTCAACTCCATGCAAATCCCTTGCCACAAGCTCCTGAGTTGGAGGCTGCCTCCCCATATCCTGATAGTAGAAAAAACATCTCAAAATCAGTCAAACCAGAATTAAAAAAAAAACACTGCATTTGGCTTAACTAGTAGTAGTGTATGATCATTGTCATCATAAAATAGCTTTATTATCCAAACCCAAGCAGACAGTTGAAACCACGAACCAGGGGAGGAAGACACTCATCAGCATGCCGCCTCAGCACAGAAAACCCCCCATGCGTACTTGTATCAGAAGCAGTCAGAGTCTTACAAAATGAATGAGAATTAATCCCAGATGGAGATGGCAAAAGGGGCTCCTTCTCACTGGGATTCTCATCTTGCTGAAATCAAACAAGATTCAAAACAAAATCTCATAACCATTTCATCAAATCAGGTAAGAACAACTTGTAAAGAGCAGCAGGAAGACAAGCATTTCTCACGTTTGATTCAGGGAATAGCGTTATCTGAGCATAAACTTCATCTGTGTCCAGTTCGGCCTGCCCATCAATCAACCTCAGTCCCACATAAACTTCGATTCTACAGCTAGAGAGGATTTAGAAATGTGGGGGGAAGATTTACCTTCAACTCGACGTTAACAACGCGACAGAGTATCTTGGAAGGAAGGTTGTAGACCGGCAATTTGTGGTCGGCGACCTGATTCGTCGACGCCTCCACCTGGTTCTCAGCCCCAGCAACATCGGAGACAACAATTAATACCGAACAAGAACAATAAACATAAACACAGCTCGAAATCCCAGGTAGCAAGACGGAGCCACCTGCTCGATGTGTCCCTGAGGGAAGTAAAACACCCGCTCTCCCACGCCGGGGACCGTCACCAGCGGGCCGGCGCACGCGTGCCATAGTTCGTTGTACAGCAAATCCTCCGTCTCTGGCAACAAAGTAAATGAAAATGTTAAAAATCTACAGATCGCCGTAACAGAAACGAAAGAGACAGGGGATTACCTTTCCCGATGTATGGGGGATCGGTGCAGCTGGAAGATAGGCTCTCCCCATGGCCATTGCCGCCATCAGTCTTCAAAGAAGCTTCCGGCGACGCCATATCGTGGGGAAAACGCGGCAGATCTCACATCCACCGCAAAATGAGTTAGATGTTCCGAGATCCTCCGGCGCCGGAACACTCCGAGGAAGCAGATCGGCGAGGAAGAAGAAATCAACGACGGAGACGAAACCCTAGAAACGGAGATAGGATGAAGGTTGAAGAAACATACAGAGAAAGGATGCAGCGCCCGCTTTGTCGCGATCGGCACCGCGGCTCCAGCTTTCTCTTTTGTGCAGAGCGGAGCAGGGAAGGACGGGAGGGAAGCAGATAGAGAGAGAAGAGAGAGAGAGTGTGGGGGAGAAAAATCCATCAGCTAAAGGGGTTTTTTTTCGTACAGTCTTCGGACCGGTTTGCCAGTATCCCTCCGGTTCGACCCCGGATCGGGGACATTGTGAGACGACTCGGACAAAAAGTTATGCAGATTCTATGGGCAGGTTTTTAATACGACCCATGAAAATGATTCCACCCGATTAATACGCTAAAAATAGCCGTGCACAAAAAATACCCGAGCCTGAATGGTTGGCCCGGTTCTGTCTCATTAAGGTTTTATTGGAGAAAACTGATAGCTGTTTAAGGCTCCATTTGGAGGACTTATTTTCTTCGGTGGAGCGATTACGATCACATGAATCGGATCTTAATCGTTCGACCGGTGAAAATAAGTCCCCATAGACGGAGCCTAAGAGAGAGTTATGAGAAATGAAATTTGAAAAATGGGTTTTCTATTATTCTTCTACTTCCTCACACTCTCCGCGGTAGTATTCATTCCACACCATATTTCATAATTATTGTTGATGGGTTCCTGCTGAATTTTATAAGTAAAACTGGGAAGATTTCGACTGAGGACACAGAGGCGAGTCAATCCGGTCGAGCGAGCCGCGCACGCCTCAAAGGCCAGAAACTAACCATAAAGTGGAGCGAAGCCAAGCGCGCGCGCACGCACGAGCATCAAGTAAGAGTGGCGTGTGCGCATGGGCAGCGCGCCCGTGCGCGGGCGGCCAGCCCGCGCGCGCTCGCGGCCCTTACACGCACGCACGTGGGGCGTGTTTGTCTTTTCAAGAAAATTGGCAATACAGGTGACTAGAACGGAGCGACATCATTTGCTGACTCAGGATCCAGTTCGACGCAATTACCAACACATTTCTCCAGAAAACTATAAAAAAAGTTCACATGTCTTCATTTGAAGACAAATAACTCCAGAGACTAGAGTGGGTTCTGAGGTTTTCCGACGAGAATGCGGGACTTAGATCGTTTCTGTGCTTGGAACTCGCTTTGCTCACTCTCTAGCGCGCACAACATCCGGCGCTCACTTGGACGCATTTATGAGCTTGGGAAAAGGCACTGGAAAGCGATCTCGTGGATGCTCGTGTGAAGACTCTCCAAGGCTCCATGGACTTAACATTTTTCTCCAATAAGAGTGCTCTTATCCAAACTTCGTGGACTTAATTTATTTTATGCTCTCCATGTAAAAGCTTGTAATAGAGAGATAGCATGTCACCCTTTGATGAGATCTTCAATACTTGTAAACTTAAAACTAATTAGTGGATTTTGGCCAAACACAGATCCAGTCACGTGATTTTTTACCATTTCCGAGTTTTCCACAGTAAAAAAAGTCGCATGTCATTACTGCTGAATTTTCATTAACTATTTGTGCGTCCGGTCCAACTTTAAACTAAGGCGGTTCGAATCTCTGGGCCAAAGGAAAACCGGGCAACTCACAATGGTTTGGTGTCATCTGTGGGAAGGTGTTCCTAGAAGCTACAAGGAATCTCAAAGGACAACGTTTGCCTCGCGCAAACACTTCCAGCTAGCTGCAATGACAAGGAGGAGCGTGTGCACCGCTAACGGCGTGGCTCCCAAAGAGCACGTTGATCCAGACCCAGCCAACTCACCTGCAAGCAATGCCCCGTTCCAAGGAGGAATCACTGTCGTCGTACCCACAAACTTGGTGGAAGAGCGTGTTCGACTGATAAAGTAACGACAGGTAGAAGTGCTTACTCTTCTACGAGATTTGGGAGTCTCAAATCCTCTCAACTCAGTTGTCGCACAAGGGGCACGACCAACAACCACTCAGAACCCCGCACCGCCATAGGGCGCGGCTCGCCTTGGGGATCTTCCCACCGACGAAATGTCTGACGCAGCAAGCTTCGCGCACATCACACGTCGACCAGAGCTACCAGAAAATGCTCCGCAAAACCCTCGCCCGATGGATGCCGATGCAAGGCAAGACGACCGAAGGCTCACTCGCCGGGAAGTAAGAAATATGATTGGGATAATTACACCCAGGGCAAGCACCTCCCCCCAAACGCACGACGCTTGTGACCCCCATGAGTCCCCGCTCGCTCCTCAGGTCCTAGTACACCCAGTACCACACGTATGCAAGCTTCCATTGTAACACCCTGCCCGTTCAAAGAAATATAATAACGGGTCTGGTCGGGACTCCACGCTATATTAAATGAACAAACTAAAAAGTTACGAAATAAATATCAACCGTACCAAACCTACACAACTACGCATATCAGAAATCTATGCTAACATAAGTTTTTTATTTAATCAGCAGAATGTCCACTACATCATTAGGAATATACACATAAAGATTGTATTGGCTTTTAGGGCTTACATGAGTTTAAACATAGTTACATGATTGACTTGCATCGGCATGCAGGTCGGTCATACACAAAAACTATAAAATTCCTTATCCTTTGAGGGCCAGCACAACAATAAGTTTCAGTCCGCTATTTCCCGATCGACTTGCCAGTACCTTCACATGTACAATCCACAAAGACGTGTCAAAACAAAATAACGGTCAGCTTTAACTGACCACAATGTTGTAACGACCTCACCCCATTCCTGGGACGATGGTACTCCTTCCCTGCAAGCAAGCAATATAGCAACATATATCTAAACAAGAAAGTGTAACTACAATAAGTCAAGCGCAATCAATATATGCACAATCACCACAAAAGTTGACACGCAAGCCCACACGTTTTATGCTCTCAAGGCACGCTTTTGTTGTACTCCCAGAGTCCCACCTCCATCCTCAGTCTTACAAACTTAGAAGGCAATTGAGCTTATGTTGTCATAGACCATTACGCATTATAGACTCCCTCAAGATCAAATGGTGCATTGAAGAGCTACCTCTTCACCGACTAGCATAAGACGAGTTTGGATCAGCTTCACTCGTTCTCAAATCACCAGAATCGCACTGTCGCTGTGCGGGTACGACTTTACCTCGACCTGTTAATACGATAACTAACATTATCTCTCAACAAATTTGACACAAGGCTTTTCAGTGTTTAACCATTAACACGTTACACACCTAATCCACTCGAGAGGACATGCATTTCATGATCACAACCATTGTAGGAGGGACAAAAGCTCGTCACTACAGATATGCAGAGAAATTGTATTCTACCACCACAATATAACGGTGTATCAGTCAAGAGCTTCACGAGCTCTCTGAAACCAACCTCTCACAACACAATAAAACATTTCTCGGAATTATTTTCTGGCACGCGCATCAAGCATCACCAATTCGGACCAACCTGTCACAGATGGGCTTCACACAGCATGTCTAATCTGCCAACCAAGCAGATTTTTATATGCAATATGTCGGAGAAGAACATAATCGACTCAGAGGAAGTCTAGCTTTTTGCTAACTAGCAAAGGAGACGCTTCCAAATGCAAAAAGAATAACATAAAATGGGACAAACGTGTCCTAACACCAAGAATAAGGATCATTACCCTTCATGATTGTTTCAGTGTCATGAATCAGAAATCTAATCGGCTAGAAGGAACTGTACTGAGCTGCTCTCCGTGGATTTGAAAATGGTTTTCAAATCAAAGTTTCAAAGCTCCGTTAATGACAAAAACAAGCTTCTTCTTCCTCCAAGCTCTCTTGCTTGCAACTATTATCTAAGAATAAAAAGTCACGATAATGGCTTATTCAAGTGTTGTCAGCCCTTTAGTATAAAGGGACAGACTCATCTTGAGCATTGAATCATTTTTCATATAGAATTGGACGGCCACGATAAAGATTTTGCGACTCTCTGTCTCCGTTCGCTACTGCCTGCGGTTGCTAGCTAACGCCTCGTGTTACCCTAGAGCGGTGGTCCTTATCCGCATCTATTGTAGCCTTCACTCGACGATATCGTCGTGTGATCTCGACAATATCGTCGTGTGATCGCAACGGTATCATCGTGTGATCTACATGGCCATCATCACGACGGCCATTTCAACGGCTTCACTACCACCCAACTTTGGTAACAGAACTTTGCTTTTCTTTGCTTTCTATAGCTGGGAAAATTTGAGTGTTACAACCACACTTTGAGCCCTTCGATGGGATGGAAGTCTCCCTGGAGCACGTAAATCACTTCAACACAATCATTTGCCTCTTCAACGCATCAGATCAATTGTTGTGCCAAGTGTTCACCACGACTCTGAAGGGGCAAACACGCACATAGTTCCACTCCTTATGGGAGGGGAAAATCAACAAATTCGGGGAGCTCACACACCTCTTCATCGATCAGTTCATAGCAAATCGACGAATCATTAGGGACTCCTCTTACCTTTCCGGCATTCTCCGGAGCAAAGGAGAGTCACTCAAGGTGTTCTTTTGTCTTTTGACCTCAGAGACACGACAAATCCCGGGTGTTGACCCAGAGCTCCTTTGCGGTATCTTCCTTAGAGGGCTCCACCTAAGTGGATTCTACTCAACTTTAATGTGGAAATAGTGCTGAGCTACGCAGACCCCGTTCACCTGGTCGAGGAGCTAATCGCATTGGATGAATACATCAAAGCCAATCCCTAGCAGTTTGGGAAACCTCTAAGCGGAAGAGGGAATCAGAGACCGCCCCTCCCGCACACCGTAGGAACGACGACCACCGTAGTAACCCTCGCAGAGATCAGGGCTCTCACTGGCACCAGGGGCTCACCCCCTGAACACCGCTCGAATGCAAGTGCGCATGGACATCTTGGACACCGATATGATTCGTCGGCCTAAGCTATTACCACCAAATTGGGGAAACCAAACACAGTATTGCAATTTTCACTGCGGGAACGGGCACAACATGTAGAACTATACTCTGCTAAAAGAGGAGATTGGGTGGCTCATCCGACAAGGGCATCTGGGAGTTACTTGTAGAATCAAGTACCGAATCGACCACCATCACACTAGCACGGGCGAGAGATGCCCCTGGCGCACCAGGATGCACATGGGGGTAGATTGATGGTCGGGGAAGTAAAAACCATCGTCGGTACACACTTCCATGTCCCTCATGTCCTCTCCATCACTCAAAAATCGAAGGAATAGAAGACTCAAAGTCGTTATCGGATACTGCCATCACCTTTAGGGATAAAGACCTAAAGGGAGTGCACATGCCACACCAGGATCCCCTTGTTATCAGCGCAGGAATCAGTAATCCCTACTTCAGGGTTCGTTGGATACTGATCGACAATGAAAGCTCAGTGGACGTCATGTTAACATCCACGTTACTCAACATAAAGATCCCCCAAGAGCGCCTCGAGTCTGCAAAGGGACCGTTGTACGATTTTGACAACGTCCCGATTCCAGTATGAGGGATGATCACTCTCCCTGTCACCCTAGGGAAATTCACAATGCAGACTGATATGATTTAATTTGTTTTTATTTTAGGTAGTATTTTATTATTCTAATTAATTAAATTATGTTCGTTTTATTTTAATTTTAATCTAAAACCATTTATTTTCTGATTTCAGTTGCGAATTTGGAGCAAAATTGAAGAAAAGCCAAATTACATGCCCAAGTCATGGGTGTGTACTTGGGGTGTGACTGCCAGGTGACACCATGAACCCGCCATTCAATCCAAAAAGCCGTGTCACGTCAATTAAAATTACACGCCCAGGTCACGCTCGTGACTCTCAAGGGTCATGCACGTGACCAATAGGCGTGACTTCCTGATCGTGCCCGTGACCCGCCTTTCGATGACTCTGACTGCGCTCCATAGATCACTCCCAAGATACACCCATAAAAATCATATGGATCTTTCGTTGCACGCCTTGCCTGCCAGAAGCCGAAAGAGAGAAGGCACGCCCCAGGTCACGAACGTGACCCAGGGGCATGACCCCGATGTAACTCCCTGAATTAAAGATAGATCGCGCCTACTCCGCCTTCTTCATTCACGACTCAGATACGCCCCCAGGTCACGGGCGTGACTAGGGGGTATAACCTGTAGTTTTTAGATATAAAAAGACAACTCCTCCAAACAGCCAGACATAAAATTTTGGAGTCAAAATTGCATTTTTTGTACTAGATCTAGCTATTTCAAGTGTTCTTGTACTCTTTATTTCTTCAAGTTTAGTTAGCTTATAGTTTTCCTTAGCTTGTTGTTGAAACCGGATCTCAGTCCCAAGAGTAGTTCAGAACCAAAGGGGGTAACCTACACTCACATCTCCCACGGAAGAAAACAAGGCAAAAGGCTTTGGACTAAGGAATAGACCCCAATCTACAGCACGGAGGACCCATCACACACCCAAAATATCTTAGAGAGCTTCCCCTCTCTAACTAACGATGAGTTGGGTACCTTGGAGGGCAATGTAATCCAACCAAAACCAGCCAGAGGAGGAAGAAGCCAAAGAAAAAGATCCTCTCAAAAGGCGCCCATGGGGTCTATTTATAGTTTTCCAATTCTAGCCTGCAAATAGAGGAATCCCGCCTTTTGGTTTTACTATATGCAGCCCAAAGCGGTCTGCCAACAACGAAACTTCGCTATTTGGAGGGGCTATAAATAGACCAATTTGGGATTCCTTAGAGGAATATTACCAAACGAGTCGAACACTCGCTGGAGGTGGCGAGTGCTTGAGGAGACTCACACTCGCCACTCGCCTCATCCTGGGGCGATTGAGGACCCAAAACACTTCACTCGCCTCCTGCTGGTTCCCATCCTACGACATATGAGAGCTGGGCAGAGACCCAACCACTCGCCTATGCGTCTCGCCTAGAAAACGACGACCCCTCCCGACCTTGTCCCTATCTGTGGGCGGTCACTCGCTGAATACGGGGTTATACACAATCCCCGCTCTTTGTGAGATTGCTCCAAACTCGCAAAGAAAAGTCCCACCTCAGGTATTTGGTGAGAGGTAACTGGTTTTTGAGAGAATCTTTTAGTGGGTCTCACGATACACTATATATATGATGACCATTGTTGAAGCCAAAAATGACCCCAATGAATGTTCACGAACCAAAGTGTAGCCGACGCCTACTTCTCTCTTATCTCGACCCTTGACTGGCTGCTAAGGTCAAAAAGACTGACCCAAAGCCTCAGCTGGGAGGTCCCACCACACACCCGGAAGATCTCTGAGAGCTTCCCCTCCAAAGCCAAATGCTGGGCTGGGAGCTCCTCAGAAGGCACTAGAGTTGGAGAATAATGAAAGTCCTGCCTTCCAAAGAGCCCCTATGGGTCTTTTTATAGTCTTCCTTTGACCTGAAAATACTGAAATACCCCTGAGGGGTCTGCCAATAGCCAAATCCCGCTGTCCTCCCAAGGGCATTTGAGTAATTTTACCTCGGGATAATAGTAAAATAATCTCCTCTGGACTCCGGGTCCCACCTCGTGGGCCCACTTGGCGAGACCCCCGGCCTAGAAGGCTCTCGCTGGGTCCCCCCTCGGCCCGCCTTGGCGAGAGCTTCTGCCAGGAAGATTCTCGCGCTAGGTAGTCATGATGTCAATGCGAAAGAAGGTTCACCTAAAGCCTTCTCGCCTACCCTGGGCGGAAGCTTTTTCTAAAGCGGGAGCTTCTGTAGTCAGGCCCTCTGCTTCGGTCGGTCGATGATCTCTCCTGCCGAGAGCTCGACTATCTGCCCTGGTCGGTCGACGATCTCTCCTGCCGAGAGCTCGACCATCTGTCCTGGTCGGTCGACGATCTCTCCTGCCGAGAGCTCGACTATCTGCCCTGGTCGGTCGACGATCTCTCCTGCCGAGAGCTCGATTATCTGCCCTGGTTTCCTCCGCTTTCGCCTGCCCTTGGCGAGAGCTCCTACAGGACAAGAACTCCCCAAGTATGCCCTAGGGTTAACCCGAGGCTAGCCTGAGACTAGCCCAATCCTGACCAGCGAATATGAGGTTGTACACAATCCCCGCTCTTTTCGAGCTAGCCCTGCGCTCGACAAGACAAGTCCAACCCCCAAAATATTCGCTGGACACATGCCAGCTAACCAGGGGAATCTTTTGGTGGGCCCTACTGCGGCTATAAATATGCACCGATAGGCGACCATGTGCCTCGCCCTTGAAATACTGTTTTACAACTGAGCTCTCGCCTCAGGGATTTTTGCGTGAGCTTACCAAGCATCCGAAACGCGCCGCCAAAACACTTCCGCAAGACCTCCAAGACCGGTTAGCCGCTGCCCAAGCGCGGGCCCTGGCTAACTACGCGGCGGTGGCTCCATGGTTAGCGAGAAAGACTTCAACCGCCGGGCCTTCCGACCCGAAGAAGAAGGAAAAGAGAAGGGCGAAGGTGGTCCGGCGGGATCTTTCTCGCGAGAACAGGGATCCTCCTTCCCCCACTCCCAATCCTGCGGGGGATCCTTCCCCGCAGAAGGTAAGCCTTTCAACCGTGCCTACCGAGCTGACTGTGCACTAGATCCGATGATTAAAGTAAGCTTTCGCAGGAACCCGCTCCTAACGATGACGCCGAGATCCCGCCAAGTTCTTCGAACCTGCCCGCTCATTCACCCAAGGACCAAACGCGGGTCTCGGAGAGGATTCCTCCGGCCGAAACCGGAACGATAGGTACATTTTCCCTTGTCAATATTTCAACCCGACCCTTTCTTTTCTGAACCGTCTTCTCGCAGTGCCAGCTCCCGCCGACCCGGGTCTAACCACCCGGGAAGATGAAGCGAGAACCGTTGAGGAGCCTCCTGCGGTGGCCGATCCTATCCTGCAGGCGAGAGGGGCGGCTTCTGAACCTTCCGCTACTCTCAAGGATGCTGATCGTCCCTTGAGAGAAGACAACTCCCCTCATGCTTCCGGCCAGGCCGGGATCATCGTGCGCGAGCCCTTCCGCCCAGGGCTGGGCAAGCCTCTTCACCTCCTTTATGGAACCAACGGAGGGGTCGGGCCTTCTCGTCCAACTTTGGTTGACGGTTCTCGCCCAACCGCAGGTATGCGAAAACTTTTTTTGGACTGTTGATTGTCATGCCTTGACCAAAATTCTCGTGTGTTTCTTTCGCAGGTGATCCTGGCTTGCGGTCGGGCGTCAACAAGGAAGGAGAAGAAGAGGAAGAAGTAGAGGAGGAAGAAGAGGATGAAGAGTCCCCTCTCCCTTCGTCTGGCGAGATAGAAGAAACCTTGAACAGCGCTGGGAGCGCGAAGGGGAGACGGAGGAAGATCTCGGTCATTCTGGCCAAGCTTATCCGGCGAGACCGTGCCCATACTGCCGCGGCGAAAGCATTCCGCGAATCCGTGGAGCAAAGGCTGGAGGCTCTGGAGCGGGATTTCTTCTTGGGCGAGACTGATTGCCCGGGTGGGCCTTCCGCCGAGTCTTCGCCAGGGAGGTGCATCTCGCAGATCCGGGATCACGCCAGGCGGATCAACCTTGGGTGTACCACGCTATCGTCTTACTTCAACCCGTTGGCGCCCCCAAGAACTAGGCGGCGAGAACGAGGACGATGGAGCTGGAAGCCCTACTAGCCTTCCCGCTTTGAATCTCAATGTATCTCTTTTATCAATGCATCTGTAATAAACATTACTGTTGATTAAGTTTATCCAGCTTGCGCTAACGAGGATCTCGCTGTCACCCATGTCTCTCTTTTCTTTTTTCTTTTTATTGCTCTGCGAGGCTTTTAAATTAAGACGCTTACACCAATCTAGGACGCTTGCGCCAATCTAGGGGGCTTCTCCCAATCCAGGAGGCTTGCGCCAACCTAGGAGGCTTACGCCAATCTGGGAGGCTTGCGCCAACCGAGGAGGCTTACGCCAATCTAGGAGGCTTGCGCCAATCCCGATAGTCGCGTCGAAACCCGGAACGACCGTTGATCGCTGCCATCCCGAGGGGGAAAATCGAGGCGCCGTTAGCCCGGATTCTGACAGCTGTACTCCGCTGTCACTTTCTCTCACTGTCGGATGGATCCATGATGATTACGATTCTCTATAAATAGAGAAGTCTACCAACCGCATTTACTTCTTCGATCCGGAACCTCAGCCTTCCCTCCTTGCTCTCGCGTTCTTGCTTCCGCTTCGACCTCTTTTCAGCTCTCGCTCTCACTCGTAAACCCACCATGCCTGGCGAGAACAAGGGTCGCGCCCACTGCGCGGAAGCTTTCCAAAAACATCTCTTCCCTTCTTGCAAGCTCACCCTCGACGAATATAACATGATCGTTGACCGCTACATCCCCGCCGGCTTCTCGGCGCGGAACCCGGGTAATCACGATAGGGTGAATACTCCGGAGGCGGGAGAGCTTGCCATCCCCCTCGAGCACTTCGAGGTGGGCTTCCGCCTTCCCCTTTGGCCGGAGGTTCGGCTTGCTCTTCGCTATTATGGGGTGGTTCCCGCCCAACTGAACCCGAACTCGGTCGCGATCCTTATAGCATTCATATGCTATATGCGATCCGAGAGGATCGAGTTCAGTTTGCCCATCTTCCGGAAGCTATTCAACTTCCGCGCCAAGGGAGGGGTGGTTTTCTTCTCCGGGCAACTGCTCGAGGTTACCGGTCTCGCCAACAAGCACCACCACTGGGGCGAGAAATTTGTTTATGTCAGCGGAGACTTCGGCAACGTCCCGCTTCAGCCCGTTCAGTACGAGGACGCTGCCTACAAGCCGCCTACTCTGGGATCGCGCGAGAGCGCAATCCTGGAATTCTTTGGGACCAAGGAGTTCGATGTTCCCTACCTCAGATGAGACGTCGACTCCCTCCCACTCGTTCACTCGGGCGAAGGTATGGTCTCGCCTCGGATTCCCTCTTTTATCAAAGTTCTTCTCGCGCTAAAGCGTTTTAACTTTGCAGGAGAGCGGGAGGTCCCTCTGCGCCAACCCTTCGCTGAAGGCCGGAGTGTCGAGGGTCTGGCCGCGAGAGGCTCCCTTGCGCTCGCGGAAGCTAGCGCCAGCGCCTGCCGGAACGAACCAGCCCCTCCCTTGCCGCCACCAGCCAAGAAGCGGAAGGTCACCCTTCCTCCCCTCCGAACGTTGAAGAGGCCCAAACCATCTGCTCTCGAGAAGGGGAAATCCCCGGCCATCTCGCCTGTCCAACCTCCTCCCGAGGGCAGGTCTTTTGAAGCGATCCTTCAGATGGCCAGCGAGATGGATGCCGCCGCCAAGAGCCGCGCCGAGGCTTCCACCGGGAACCTACCAGCCGCAGGCGAGGCTGAGGGAGAAGTGCTCGCCGCCGAAACCTTCGTCCGAGCTCCGCCCCGGGAGGTGCCGAAAGGGCACAGGAACTTTGGTTTCGGCGTGAAGTACGTCGACGCGGAGGGGAAGCCCCAGATGGAATGGGACCCCGAGTCGAACTTAATCAAGGTTACGACGCTCCTTCCCAGCTGGGCGGAGGGGGAAGATTTGACTGGCGAGGCCTTCTCGCTGGGATATAGCCTTTACAGCCGAGAGGATGCCAGCGTGTTTGACCAGATGTCGACCCGCCTGATAGCCTTCGATGCCATCCGGGCTCTATTGCGCGGGTTCGAGCTCGCGCATATGTGTGCGCGCCGAAGCATCACCCTCGACAAGAATTTCACCGATATGCGCAAGGCGAGGGAGGACGCGATGGCTCGAGCGCACACCGCGGGAGAAGAACTCGCGAGAGCCCAACAGGAGCTTGCGGATGCTCGACTGGCGCTGTCTCTACGCCCCGCGACTGAGGTAAGCGGGACCCTCCCGAACCCTTGCTTTCGTTTCTCAAAGTTACGATGGTGTAATGTTTCCAGGCTGAACTCTTTTTTTCTTTCACAGGATTCTGCCCAAGTAAAGGAGCTTCGCGCAGAGCTGGCCAACGCGCGCTGCGAGAGCGTCCTCTTGAGGGAACAGCTCCGCGCAGAGCTGGCGAAGGTCCCGCCTCCGGAGCTAGATGCGAGGCTGCGGAGTCGTTACCTCTCGGAGTACGACGTTGACAAGCTGCTCCAAGCCAACGCTCAGGCAACCGTCAAGCTGACGCTCGAGACGCTGCGTGACGTCAAACTGCTTCGGGAGGACGGCACGACCATCGACGCTCGCCAGCTTCTTCCTTGGCTCTACGATCCAGTTCCCAAACCTCCGGGCGTGCCGGACTCGCCTCCCTCAGACATCCCGAGGTCTTCTACCGCTGGCGAGACATCTGGAGAGGGCTCTGGCGATGATTCAAGCAAGAGCACCAGCGGGAGTTACAGCGCGTCCCCCTAAACTTCTTCTTTCTTTTTGTTTCTTTTGTAATGAGCGAGAGGCTCCAACTTTTTGTAATTAATTTTATGTAAAGTAATGTTTCATCTCTCATTTTCAGTGTGCTTGAAAGTATATCGTTCTGCCAAATGGCTTCTGCGCGAGCTTCCGCCGAGACCCTTAGTCTCTTTAGGATAACCTCTTAGAAATCTGTTAGGCGGGAACCTCGCGTCGTCAATTAAGTTGTCCTGCTCAGGTCCGCCGGGAGCCTCTTTTTGCGAGAACCCCCCTTTGGACCGAGACCTTTGCTGGCCGAGACCTTTGAGCCGAGACCCTTACTGGCCGAGACCTTTGAGCCGAGACCCTTACTGGCCGAGACCTTTGAGCCGAGACCCTTACTGGCCGAGACCTTTGAGCCGAGACCCTTACTGGCCGAGACCTTTGAGCCGAGACCCTTACTGGCCGAGACCTTTGAGCCGAGACCCTTACTGGCCGAGACCCTTGAGCCGAGACCCTTACTGGCCGAGACCCTTGAGCCGAGACCCTTACTGGCCGAGACCTTTGGGGCCTTGCCTCCAGTCTAGGTCAGGGCCCTGCCCACGTATTTTTCCAACCAATTAAACCCCTACCCCACCGGCGAGCCGTCGGACCTGCTAGCTTATTGAGAGCCTGCGCAGCGGGTCTACCTGGGGCCGAGTCGAGCTCGTTGTAATGTAGAAGTGGCCAAGAACAAAGTATCACAGGAGCCAACCTATCCCCCGCAGGCGAGCCTTCGGACCTGCCAGCTTGATGAGAGCCTGCGCAGCGGGTCTACCTGGGGCCGAGCCGAGCTCGGGGTGTCGTAGAAGTGGCTAAGAACAAAGTATCGCAAGAGCCAACCTATCCCCCACAGGCGAGCCTTCGGACCTGCCAGCTTGATGAGAGCCTGCGCAGCGGGTCTACCTGAGGCCGAGCCGAGCTCGGGGTGTCGTAGAAGTGGCTAAGAACAAAGTATCGCAAGAGCCAACCTATCCCCCACAGGAGAGCCTTCGGACCTGCCAGCTTGATGAGAGCCTGCGCAGCAGGTCTACCTGGGGCCGAGCCGAGCTCGGGGTGTCGTAGAAGTGGCTAAGAACAAAGTATCGCAAGAGCCAACCTATCCCCCACAGGCGAGCCTTCAGACCTGCCAGCTTGATGAGAGCCTGCGCAGCGGGTCTACCTGGGGCCGAGCCGAGCTCGGGGTGTCGTAGAAGTGGCTAAGAACAAAGTATCGCAAGAGCCAACCTATCCCCCACAGGCGAGCCTTCGGACCTGCCAGCTTGATGAGAGCCTGCGCAGCGGGTCTACCTGGGGCCGAGCCGAGCTCGGGGTGTCGTAGAAGTGGCTAAGAACAAAGTATCGCAAGAGCCAACCTATCCCCCACAGGCGAGCCTTCGGACCTGCCAGCTTGATGAGAGCCTGCGCAGCGGGTCTACCTGGGGCCGAGCCGAGCTCGGGGTGTCGTAGAAGTGGCTAAGAACAAAGTATCGCAAGAGCCAACCTATCCCCCACAGGCGAGCCTTCGGACCTGCCAGCTTGATGAGAGCCTGCGCAGCGGGTCTACCTGGGGCCGAGCCGAGCTCGGGGTGTCGTAGAAGTGGCTAAGAACAAAGTATCGCAAGAGCCAACCTATCCCCCACAGGCGAGCCTTCGGACCTGCCAGCTTGATGAGAGCCTGCGCAGCGGGTCTACCTGGGGCCGAGCCGAGCTCGGGGTGTCGTAGAAGTGGCTAAGAACAAAGTATCGCAAGAGCCAACCTATCCCCCACGGGCGAGCCTTCGGACCTGCCAGCTTGATGAGAGCCTGCGCAGCGGGTCTACCTGGGGCCGAGCCGAGCTCGGGGTGTTGATGAAGATAACCTTCGACCAGGCCTATTCTATCACTGAGATGAGGAATCATAGCCAGTTAAAACAAAAAACATAAAGATTGCATATTCAGCGACAGTCAACATTTTGAAATAAACTCATTGAAAATGCAACAGTTGTTTACAACATTATAATCCTTCTTTCCCTCTTACGGGTAGAAGCGCTTCAGGTCATCACCATTCCAGGTGTGACTCAAGGTCCTTCCCTCCGCGTCCTGGAGATAGTAGCCTCCGTTAACCAGAGCCTTCTCTACTATATAAGGCCCTTCCCAGCTAGGGTTGAGCTTACCAACCGCGGCCGACCTTCCCGCAGCGTCGACCTTCTTTAGTACTAGATCCCCCTCGGCGAATTGCTTGACTCTGATGTGCTTATCGAAGTACCGAGCCATTTGCCGTTTTATTTCTTCTTGCCTGATGGCGGCAACATCCCGCAGCTCTTCTACCATATCTAATGAGAGGCGCAACCCTTCCTCATTTTCCAACCTCCAAGCTTTGCTTCCCTCAGCCGCGGCCGCGACCCTTGGAGACCTAACCTCGAACTCCACAGGGAGGACAGCCTCACACCCATGAGAGAGCTTGAAGGGGGTCTCTCCTGTGGCCGTGTTCGGAGTTGTTCGCAAGGCCCACAGGACGGAAGGGAGCTGTTCCACCCAGCTACCCTTCAGGTTCTCCACCTTCTTTTTGAGCAAGTTGACGATGACTTTGTTTGCCGCCTCCACCTGGCCATTGCTCCGAGGATGATGGACAGAGGCGAACCTGAGGTCAATCCCCAATTGGGTGCAAAAATTGATGAATTCTTCACTGGCAAACTGAGGACCGTTGTCCGTCACTATCGCTTGGGGCAATCCGTGCCTGCAAACGATTTCTCCCCAAACGAAGTTTCTGATGACCTGGGAGGTTACCTTGGCTAACGGCTTGATCTCCAGCCATTTGGAGAAGTAGTCAATCATAACTAGGAGGAACCTCCTCTGTCCGCTAGCTGGAGGAAAGGGTCCAACCAGGTCCATTCCCCAAATGGCGAAGGGCCATGGTGCCGTGATGCTTCGAAGCCTTTGGGCGGGCAAGAGCTGGAGAGGAGCATGTATTTGGCACTTCTGACACCTCCTTGCGAATTCAGCTGTATCCTTCCTTAAGGTCCGCTAGAAATATCCCTGCCTTATCACCCTTGCTTCCAATGTCCTCCCCCCTGAATGACTGCCGCATTCTCCAGAATGCACCTCTTCCAGGATCCTCGGGACTTCCTCCTCGGTTACGCATCTCGCGAGGAGCCCTGACAACATCTTCCGATGCAAGCTCCCCTCCAGCATCAGGTAATGAGCCGCCTTGTGCCTGAAGCTCTTTGCATCCTTGACTTCTTCCGACAGTTCTCCTGTGGTCAAGAAGGTCACCAACGGATCTACCCATGAGGACCGCCGATTCACCTCCATCACCTCCCCCTCTTCAATGGCTGGCCGAAATAGTTCGGTTAGGGTACCTCCACCCCGAGGCCCGAACTTTGCTAATCGGTCAGCTGTCATGTTTTCCTCCCTGGGAACATGTTGAATAGAAAAAGAACGGAAACCTCCAATAATAGTTCTTACCTTTGATAGATATCTTGCGAGGGTAGGCTCCCGGGCCTCAAACTCGCCTCGGATCTGCGATGCTACCACCATTGAGTCGGTGAAGACCTCCACATCCTGGATTTCCAGCTCCTTCGCCAAGCGAAGGCCAGCGATCACAGCCTCATACTCCGCTTGGTTATTGGTTACAGGGAAATGAAAAGTCACTGCTTGCTCTATGGTAACTCCCTGGGGGCTTACCAACACCACACCTCCTCCCAGGGAGTGCCTTCCTGAGGCCCCGTCGACTACCATCTTCCACACTTCTTGCGGCCTTGGTTCTTCAACCTCGGCCTCGGTAACATAGTCCGCCAGAAAATCCGCTACGGCCTGGGCTTTGATGGAGAGCCTCGGGACGAAAGAAATGTCGAACTCGCTTAGCTCGATGGACCACTTTGCCAACATTCCTGAATGTTCCACCCCCTCCAAGACCTTGCGAAGGGGATGGTCGGTTACCACCCTAATCGAGTGTGCTTGAAAGTAGGGGCGAAGCTTCCTAGCTGAGATGACCAAAGCATACGCTAGCTTCTCCAGGATGGGGTATCGGAGCTCCGCCTTTTTTAAGATTCGGCTGACATAATAGACGGGTAACTGCTTCTTCCCCTCTTCCCTAACCAAGACGGAGCTCACTGCCTCTCCCCCCACTCCGAGATACAAGGCCAGGTCCTCCCCTTCCTTCGGGCTTTGAAGTAACGGAGCTTGGGAAAGTTGTCTCTTCAGCCCCTGAAATGCCTCTTCACACTCGGCCATCCATTCGAAAACTTGGTTACAACGAAGTACTTTAAAGAAAGAGGAACATCTATCCCCTGACCGAGAGAGGAACCTGCTTAGCCCGGCCAACTTCCCGGTCAAGCGCTGGACCTCCTTGGCGCTGCGAGGCAATTTCAGGTCTAGGATAGCCTTAACTTTATCGGGGTTAGGCTCTACCCCCGCAGGAGTCAAGAGGTGTCCGAGGAATTTTCCGCGACTAGCCCCGAAGACACACTTCAAGGGGTTCAACCTCATCTTGAACCTTCGTAGGGTGGCAAACGTCTCCTCCAAGTCTCGCAAGTGGGAATCAACACACTTGCTCTTGACCATGAGATCATCCACATAGACCTCCAGGTTCCTTCCCCTTTGATCTCGAAAGATTCGATCCATCATGCGTTGGTACGTCGCCCCTGCGTTCTTCAATCCGAAGGGCATCATCTTATAGCTGAAGCATCCCTCTCTCGTGATGAAGGAAACATCCTTGACATCAGGAGGGTGCATCCGGATCTGGTGATAACCTGAAAATGCATCTAAAAAACTCATAAGAGAAAAACCAACGGCTGAGTCAACCAGCGCGTCGATTCGAGACAAGGGGTAGCAATCCTTGGGACATGATTTATTTAATAAAGAAAAATCAACACACATGCGCCATTTTCCTCCTCCCTTCTTTACCATTATCACGTTGGAGATCCAGCCTGGATACTGGATCTCTGAGATGAAGCATGCGTCCAGGAGCTTTTTGACCTCCTCTCGGATGGGGGCTTCTAACTTGGTGGTGATGGCCCTCATCTTTTGGCGTATGGGGCGGGCTCTGGGATCCAGGTTCAAGCCATGACAGGCCACGTCCGCGTCGATGCCCGGCATGTCTGCCGCGCTCCAAGCGAAGATGTCGATGTTGCTTTGGATGCAGGCTCGCATCCGCTCCTGATCCTCGAGGCTCAAGCCTCCGCTGATCCGAATCCTTTGGACCTCCCCCGCTCTTGTAAGCACCTCCATCTCCACCACTTCCTCGGCCGGCTCCAGCCCCGACCGCTCCCAACTTACCCTTGCCTCTTCCTGCTCAAACTCGAGCTCCTCTCCCCCAACCTCATCAACTTCCATCGCCTCCTCCAGGCTCTCATCCTGCCTCTGCTCTTCTTCATCCATCACTCCTCTCGCCTCTTCTAGGCTGATCTCCTCCACCTCTGCCAACTCCTCAACAACCTCCATCGCCTCCCCCAGGCTTATCTCCCATTTCTCAACCCCTTCCTGCTCAGCCATCTCCTTCTCCAACTCCTCTGCCTCCGCCATCCATGACACGGTATTAACCGCCGTCACATAGCATTGCCTTGCCATCTTCGGATCCCCCCTGATCCTAACCTGCACTCCTCCATTGTTGAACTTGAGGCATTGGTGGTATGAGGAGGGTACGCAGCGAAAGGCGCTGATGAGGGGACGTCCAAAGATGGCATTGTAACTACTCGGGGCGTCTACGATCACGAACCGACAGTTCCGTGAGACGCCCCCAAGCCTCACGTGCAGGCCCACTCCCCCTTCCACTTCTTTCCTTTCTCCGGAGAAGCCAAAAATCGGTCCATCAGAAGCCAGTACCCTTTTTCCTTCCACCCTCATCTCATCGAAGGCCTTCTTGAAGATCACGTTCACCGAGCTCCCATTGTCCACCAGTATCCGGGAGACGGTGTAGTTTTCTATCGCTGTCTGGATCACAAGCGCGTCGCAGAACGGATCCTCGTAGTCTGGCATATCCGCGGATGAGAAAGTGATCTTCTCCTCTAGGGGGGGAGCCTGGGAGGTTGAGGCGACCCCTCGGCGGAACATGGTTTGAAGGCTCCCCTTGCGGGTTGCCTCGATCCCCACTCCCCCATGGATCACTCCGATCCCTCCTCGGGTCCCCACGTCTACCCTGTCTTCACACCTGTCCTCAGCCTCTTCTCGCGGTACTTCGACGATCCTTACAGGCGGATCCTGCCTTCCGACCCCTCTGGCCCCTCTAATCTCCAGAAACTCTGGGCAGGTGGCCGTTGCGTGACCTTCCTCCTGATGGAAGTCACAATAGGGCAACGCCTCCCTGCCCCCTCTTCCTTCTCCTCCTCCCCTTCTTCCGGCTCCCCGAAATCTTCTTCCTCTTCCCCTTCCCACCTCCATAGCCTCCTGCGGCGGTGGGAAATGACCCCTCGGTCCTTGTCGCCATCCTCCCTGCTCCAGCCTTCTTTGTTCCCGGAAGTTATCTCTTCCCTGAAGTCCTCCTTGCCCCTGGGGGCGGCCCTCCTGAGGCCTCCAACCCAGTCGGTTGTTCGGCTCCCTGGCCCCCCCATGCTGCTGTCCCTGCCCTCGGGGCTCTTCTCTTCTCCTATCTTCCCTCGGCTCCCTCTGCTCTCTCTGCCTTCCCGCCACCGGCTCCTTCACATCATCCTCGGCCAACCTGGCCAGCTTCCTTGCAAACGCAGGGTTCGCCCTCTCGAAGTCTATCTCCTTCGCCGCCCTCTCCATGAGCTCCTCAAAAGAGAGAGGGGGCACTCTCTTCAACTCCATGCTGAAAAACCCTGGTCTCAGCCCCAGGGTGAAGGCAAGCATCAGCGCGTACCCCGGGACCTCCTGGACCAGGAGAACCTCCTCTTGGAATCGGTCGACATAGTGACCCAGCGTCTCTTCCGGCCCTTGCCTTACTGCAAACAGGCATTCAGCCTCCTTCTTCCTTTTCTTCGAAGTTGAGAATCTCAACAGAAAACCCCTCCGCAGATCCTCAAAGCTGTAGATGGAACTTGCCGGCAACTGGTGGAACCAGTCCCTGGCCTTCTCTTTCAGAGTGATGGCGAAGAGCCTACACTTGAAGGCATCCGACATTTGCCTGATGGACACTACGTCCTCGAACCATTGCACGTGCTGAACCGGGTCATCCTTCCCGGTGTAGTAGGTCATGTCCGGCTCCCGGAACCCCTCTAGCACTGGAGCCGAGACAATGAGCTCACTAAAGGGGGTCTCGCCTCCCGCCTGGCGAGAAGGCACATCTCGCGACCTCGGTTGGCTGGACCGATCCGCGAGACCATGCCCAGGGAAGAGTTCCCGCACCGTCGCCTCCTTCTCGCCCAGATCCGCCGGAAGCTCCTTCTCGAGACGCTGGCCTGGGAAAAGCTCCCGCGCGGCTACGTCCCTCTCGCCTGCCTCCACCGGGACTTCCTTCCCGGGGCGCTGCCCTGGAGCGTTCTCGCCTAGCAGCGGAACCACCTCCACCGGAACCTGCGTCGTCTCCCACCCATTCCTTGCCGAGAAGGCCAAGTTGATCGTCTGCAAGACTTCCCGCCTGAAGTCCTCAAACATCTTCTTCGTCGCCTCGTCCACCCGGGTGGGGGATCCTCCTGCGCCTGATCCTTCACCTTCGCCTCCTGCCATGGGACTTAACTCGAGATTTTCTTACACCGGTTGCTTCCACGCTCACCGCACCAGAACTGTTGAAGCCAAAAATGACCCCAACGAATGTTCACGAACCAAAGTGTAGCCGACGCCTACTTCTCTCTTATCTCGACCCTTGACTGGCTGCTAAGGTCAAAAAGACTGACCCAAAGCCTCAGCTGGGAGGTCCCACCACACACCCGGAAGATCTCTGAGAGCTTCCCCTCCAAAGCCAAATGCTGGGCTGGGAGCTCCTCAGAAGGCACTAGAGTTGGAGAATAATGAAAGTCCTGCCTTCCAAAGAGCCCCTATGGGTCTTTTTATAGTCTTCCTTTGACCTGAAAATACTGAAATACCCCTGAGGGGTCTGCCAATAGCCAAATCCCGCTGTCCTCCCAAGGGCATTTGGGTAATTTTACCTCGGGATAATAGTAAAATAATCTCCTCTGGACTCCGGGTCCCACCTCGTGGGCCCACTTGGCGAGACCCCCGGCCTAGAAGGCTCTCGCTGGGTCCCCCCTCGGCCCGCCTTGGCAAGAGCTTCTGCCAGGAAGGTTCTCGCGCTAGGTAGTCATGATGTCAATGCGAAAGAAGGTTCACCTAAAGCCTTCTCGCCTACCCTGGGCGGAAGCTTTTTCTAAAGCGGGAGCTTCCGTAGTCAGGCCCTCTGCTTTGGTCGGTCGACGATCTCTCCTGCCGAGAGCTCGACTATCTGCCCTGGTCGGTCGACGATCTCTCCTGCCGAGAGCTCGACCATCTGCCCTGGTCGGTCGACGATCTCTCCTGCCGAGAGCTCGACTATCTGCCCTGGTCGGTCGACGATCTCTCCTGCCGAGAGCTCGATTATCTGCCCTGGTTTCCTCCGCTTTCGCCTGCCCTTGGCGAGAGCTCCTACAGGACAAGAACTCCCCAAGTATGCCCTAGGGTTAACCCGAGGCTAGCCTGAGACTAGCCCAATCCTGACCAGCGAATATGGGGTTGTACAACCATGGGGGGAGAATAGACTTATTCTTCCCCTCAGCCCCTCATACTCACCTCGTGAAAATGCCTTTTTCCAAAGAAATCTAGGATTGTCTTGACGTTTCTCGGGAGCAAAACAAGATTTCTTGTAACACCCCGAAACTCAAAAGAGGGACGGGTGACGTTTTTAGTCAAGTCTGGGACGTGGAGCAGGTATCACGGGCGTATCACATGTGATACGGGCGTGTCGGGTGCCGTGTCGCAGGCCGTGTCCTCCTCGGGAAACAAGTGTTGGTAGTTGTACACGAGCCATGACACGGGCACAGACACGGGCGTGTCACTTGTGACACGGGCGTGTCGGGTGCCGTGTCGCGGGCCGTGTCCTTCTCGCGAAAAGAATGTTGGTCGTTGCACACGGGGCGTGACACGGGTCGTGACACGGCCGTGTCGCATGAGACACGGGTGTGTCGGAGGCCGTGTCGAATGTCGTGTGCTGGTTATCGCGTCAGTCGAGACGGCGAATGGGTGACACGGCCATGCACACGGTAGTGTTGCAACCCGTGTTCGGCCCAGATTTTGTAATTTCATGCCTAATCGTGGCCGTTCGTTTCCTTGGCTTTGGATCCAACGGTGGGGGGCTATTCCTGAGAGGTTTTAGCCGGGATTTAGGGCTAGAATCCCTCATTTCATCCAAGTGAATCTCTCTCTAAGTTTTAGAGAAAGGGGAGAGCAAGGTGGAGGAGGAGACCAAGATCCGGCCACCGGTGGAGCATCGGAGCTCCGAATCGCGATCCGAGTCTAGATTCGCGAAGGCGACGCCGTTGTGGTGCTTTCCAACCGCGTAGATTTTTCATGGCGCCGCGGAAGAACGCAAGGGTAACGATTTCTCATCCTAGGGCATGTGAAGCCCTCTTTTCCTTTGCATAGGAAACCCTCTCTCGCGAGTGAGCGAAGAGTTGGAGCGTTCCTTGGGGTAGATATGTGAAGTCCCCCTTGTATAGAGTCCGTATGCGAAAACGGGCATAGACATTGTGTGTGAAGCCTATCCGGACAAGTAGAGCCAGATCGGTGATGTTGCATTGCTTATGAACCGGGGAAGACTCCGGATGTTTGGGCATTTTTCGGGTTTTCTACGTGGTAGATTGCAGCAGGGAGCCTTGGAGATTAAATCCAAGGTGCACCCAGAAAACTTGGAAAAAGCGGGTTTTGCCAACACGATTGTCGGGGAGCCAACGTGAACATAACCGGTTTATGTGATTATTGTGGCGGAAATGGGACTCGGTGAGTCTTGACCTGCGCATATGGCTTAAATTATCGTTGCGGAATGAGCACGGGTCAGGCGGAACCGTACCCGATCTATGTCGTTTGGTGGGACCGTTGGCATGGATGAGAGTCTTCGGCGGTCTATGGCTTAAATTGCCGTGACCAAGACCATGAAGACAAAATGCTCATATGATTGGTCGCCCAAGGGGCGGTGGTGGAACGAGAACGTCTATGGCTTGAATTGACGTGACGTTGGCCGGTTCGCCGTGAATGTGTCATGTGTGCACGAGGTGTGTGGCCATGCGAGCCTATGCCTGTGATGAAGTGTGTTTACACTATTTTATTGCATATACTAATAAAGTGCAGGGAAAGAGCATCGCCGCCCCGATTTTGGGGGCGGGATCGTTATAATTGGTCAGCATAGCTGACCGTTGCTTTTGTTTACCACCGGGCGGTGGATTGTGACTTGCAGGTGTTGCGGAGCCGAGCGGGAAATAGCGGGCTAAAGCCCAAGTTGCTGAGCCGGCCCTCGAAGGCCTAATTTTGAGTGTTTCATTGTAATCATGTGTGGTCGGTCTGCGAGCCGAAGTATGAAAACACTTTTATGTCAAGCAAACTGTGTAAGGCCTTAAGGCCATTTCTATTTCTGTGTATTGAAACATTCCTGCGGGTGTTATTGTAGTGGACATTCATGCTCTTTGGCCGGGTTCTTTCGTCTTGCAACTTAATTTTAATGCTTCCGCTAGGTGCTTGCATAGGACGTGTAATTGGTTGAATGGTTTCAATGCATAACCAACCGGTCTGTCCGTAGTATATGGCGTCGGGCCCCGGCCAGACCTACTGCTATATGTCATGTGACGGATAGGGGTGTTACATTTCTTCACTCGGGCTTTTGTCGTGGATGTTTACAAAATCCTCTAGCTCTCTATCAAAATGAAAGAAAATAGCCAAGAAGGTAAAACTCAACCCGTTGTCCCAAGCACTCGCCCCGAATAGCTTGCAGGTTTCGGCGCCTGGCCTTGGGATTGCCCACCCTGAGGTACCACATGCTCTTACACTCCGAGCCACTAGCACTTCACTTTGCTGCACATTCATGATGATTTTAAGCATTCAAATGAAAATCGACCCCAAGAGTCTGGCTCAGGAGATGTCACCATGGATACCAGCTCGCATCCCTCTGCAAGCGCGAGTCATCTGAAGGTGCGAGAGACCCATCCTCATGAGGTGATGAGTCCCCTAGCTAACCTTAAAGACCCTCAACAAATTCTTGGTGAGTTTTCCCATGATGCCTTGCCAACCCCATTTCTTTATACCCTGTATTGATCTCTTGTCGCACTTAACAGCTCCCCTCTTCGGGACAGTTGGCCTGGGGAGATGTCGAAATCGCTGATCCACGAGACTACACCTAATTCTTCTTTTATTTCCACCCCCAGACCAAGGGCGCTCTCGCTATTGAAATTCCTTCTGTCACCCAAATCCGTGACCAAACCACATTTCCTCCAGGCCCCAGGAAATTGTTCTCACTCCCTCCAGGCAACCCTTTTTAGGGGCAACCTAGCTTATTTCATCGTCGCATGGGAAAAGGGACTGGTTCCTCACGCGGTTACTATAAGCACTTGCTCTTTCTCCATAATGGTGGTTTCCTTAACACTCATTCCTTTTCTTCACAGATAACCAGGAGATCTCGGTAGCTGAGTCTTCTAACGCAGGGGATTGGTCGCTGCCTCCTTCCCCTGAAGTGATGCGGGACTTTCTGGGTGATGCGAGTAATCCTAAAGGGATGAAAAGGGGGGGTGGTGGTTCTTCGAAAGTACGGACAGATGCTCCGCAAGATCCAGGAGGAGCGGGTCGTTAGTGAACAACGACTGAGTAATCTTGAGAGGGACTACGTACTCTGCTTGCGGAGGAGGCGAGATAGGGGACAAGTGACGAGGTGACCTCGCACGAAACATGCATCAAGTCTAATTGGAGTTTAATGTGGATTGCGAATACAACAACCCTCGTCGTCCTCTCGGGGTGGGGGCGTGAGACCAGGGAAGGTGGAAATGACTCCAATTCTAAGCCTACCAACGCTCGCCCCCCGTACCCCCTTTTTCTCTATTCATTCTTTTTATCTTGGACTGTTATTTATGGTTTCTTTGTATTTATTGAACTAGTTGATGAACTCCAGCTCACTTCGTGAGTGATCATAATTTAAGTTATTCTTGATGTTGTGTTGAAACCCTTATGTGAGCTTTGACGCATGACGTGATGTTCAATGGACTTGCTATAAGGTGAGGTGGGGACCATGGGGCTGGCCTGCGGGTGAGGGCGGGGAGCGGCGAGTTGGCTATCCGCACCCACATCCCCCCCCCATTTTTTATCAATCATTTCTGATGTTACCTATAAATAGGACCATCTCTTCACCGTACACTTCACCTACCACATTTATTACTCACATGATCTCGCCCTCACCTTCCCCGAGCACTCGCCTTCACACTTTCGACCTCCGGCCCACTTGTTTCGATGGGAAGCGACGTCAAGTCCGCTGACGGAAGGACGACGTGCGCGAAGCAGTTCATGGACCACTCCTTTTTTGAGGAAAACCTAACTGAGCAGAAGTACTTCTCTTGCGTGGCTGAATACATCTTGTCGGGCTTCGTCGTGCGTGCCCCCAATAAAGGAGATGCGATCAACACTATGCACAAGGATGAGATTGTCTTTCCCATCTCGCACTTTGAGGTGGGGTTGCGCCTTCCCTTATGGCCAGAAGTTTGTCAGGTTATCAAGTACTTCGGTGTCGTCCTCGCGCAGCTAAATTGTAAGTATCTAGTGTCAACTAATTCCACCTATGGGGGGGAATAGGTGTAGTGTAGTCTTTTGCGGAATTTAAATAACCCGCATAATTAAAAAAACACAGCACAGAAAAGCACACAAGCGATTATAGTGGTTCCCAGATTTGGGTACGTCCACTCTCCCCCTTCGACCTATCTCCCACCAAGGGACGACTCGGTCACTTCACCAAACGGATTGAAATCCAATCCTCACACTACAGAAGGCACCCTTCCAACCGAAGGAGTCACTACTCCTCCACCACGGGTTGCACCCAACCCTTACAACTAGGAATCACTATTCCTTTACAATAAAACAAAATTAGAATGTACAAGAAATACAAACTACACTTGTGGAGAACCCAATGTCCCTCTTCGTTCGTTGAAGCATTCTTGATGAAGACGAAGAGTCCACGACCGGAGCACTCTCTTGGAGAGGATCTTGCCAAGATCGGCGGCGGCAAATGAATGCGGTGGAGATGCTTTGTAGATCCAAACTTCTTGACGAAGCAAGCAAGGTCTACCAACGATCTCAATCGGATCAGTCGTCTCAATCAATTCGGAATGAAGAGCGATCCTCGTTCAACAAATCAAGAGACAATAGATCTCGAAAGAGATGAGTGAGACGCTAGGCTTGCCTCGGTCCTGTCACCTGAAGATCAAAGATGATCTGAGATCTGAGGCGGCGACAACTTGCGAGCGGCGACGGCGTGCGGCGTAGTTCCGCGATTGGCTAGGTCAAGCACGGCTGCTTTTGATTTTCCGTGAATCGCTGCTTTTGAAGTTCGAAATAAGCGAGTATAAATACTGTAGAACAACCCTAAATGACCGTTGTGGGGCCCACAAGAAGAAACCCTAGGCCCGGTCAAAACAGCGCAACCCGTCACGGTTCGGTCCAGCGAGCAGAGCAAATTTGCCTAAGGCAAATTCGGCGAGAATCATTGGTGATTCTCGACGAAGTCGGCGGGAATCACTCATGATTCCCGACGAATTTGCCTTGGCAGAATTCCAGTTGAAATACTTGTCATCCGGAGGAAATCGGCGAGAATCAAGATCATTCTCGACGAATTGGCGGGAATCAGTTAGTGATTCCCGTCGATTATGCCTTAGCAGATTTCTTGAAGGAGGACAGTCAGCCAGATGAAATCGGCAGGAATCACTGAGTGATTCTCGTTGATTTTGACTTAGAAGATTTCTTCTTCCTTCCTCTGAACTTGGTCTTTAACCCATCTTTGCTCCTCTTCTGCTCTTGATCTACCTCGACCCTGTACTTGAAAAATAAGTACACTCCAATAGAGAGAGCATACGTGAGTCAACACGCTGATCTACTCAACGAGGGATTACGTTACGCAGACCCGTATATATTGACCCACTGCACCCTGACATTGGTGTGTACTTAGCATGGAATAGCTACAAGCACAACTTAATAGAAAATCATCAAATACATTATCTATTTAACTTAGCGTGTTCAGGGGCTTCTTCAAATTAGGTACATTGTGGATACAATACCCAACAATCTCCCCCTATTTGAAGAAGCCTAAACCCTACAAGCTAAGGTGAATAGGACATATGGGAATGAAAATCATAAACGAAGAATTCAGTTGAGAGTGAAATTCATTACCATTTTCTCCTGAGAGCATACTTAACGTTGGCAGCCACCTTAGCCTTAGCCGAGAGGGTAATCTCCCCCTTTTCGGCTTCTGCAAATTTGGGACTTCACCTGGAGCCACATGCTCCCCCTCAGCTCTTGCATCCGTGCTCGAGCTTGAGTTTCTTGTTGATGCCCCCCCCTCTTGATCCAAGAGCCTTGAGCCTTACAGTCTTCACTCTTCATAGTTCAGCATGCCGAGTTCAGTTTTGAAGAGACTGAACTTGGCCTCGTCCAGGGGCTTCGTGAAGATATCTGCAACCTGCTTATCTGTGGGGACATAGCAGAGAGATATATCTTTGTTCTACACATGCTCCCGAATGAAGTGATAGCGCACTTCAATATGCTTTGTTCTACTGTGCGGCACAGGATTGTTCGCAATTGCTATTGCGCTCGAGGAGTCGCAATACATCGGAACTTCTCTGAACTGCAAGTCATAATCTTTGAGCTAATTTCTGATCCATAGAAGTTGTGCGCAACAGCTGCCTGCTGAGAAGTACTCAGATTCAGCCGTAGAGGTTGCGACACAATTCTGCTTTTTACTGTTCCATGAAATAAGTCTTCTTCCGAGGAATTGGCACGTCCCGGAAGTGTTTTTCCTATCATCTCTGCTTCCTACAAAGTCGGCATCTGGGATCATTGGGTTGATCATTTGAATCCACTATTAGAAGTACACCAGGCATCCAGTTCAAGTGGGACATTGTAGTTAGCATTAGCTCTTATCCCATATGCTTGTTCCATAGCATTCCTGGAACATCTCTTGTCTAGGTCCCATCATGTTCACGGGTACCTAGACTATCCTGCAAAAACGAATTACCTTACCTTAGGAACCCAATATGTATTGGGTCCTAGGTTCCTGTAAGCATAAAATACTGAATGCCTTCCTACATGATTTCTGTCTGGAAGGATATCTCTAGCCAAAGGAAGTGGACATACCCTTGCCCTTGGAACAGAAGGATTGTGCCAACAATCTATGACAAAGTGACCCACTTTGCCACAACACCAACACTCATGAATGTTGTATCTCCTTTTCTGACCAGATCTACTGACTGAGTTAGTCATGATCTTAGGTCTGACAGGGGCAGAGCAGGTTATGCTCACAGATTTGCCTTTTCCACCGAGACACGAGGGAGGGTGGATGGAGAACATGTGGTGAGTGTCATGAGGCCTGGGAGGTGGTGCCTTCTTTTCAGTTAGCACACATCTGGGGGCCCCATGGGTACTTGCTACATGTTTCCCAACCGTCTTTCCCTGTGTCCTAGGGTGGTAAGAGTTACTGTGAGAGCTGATTCCTGCAATCTCATGAAGTGTTGAGGTTGAGGCAAAGAATACAAAAGGTTCATGATGAGCCAAATGTATTTTCTCATGGGTATCCATAACAGCACTTGCACTATGGGTATTTCCACATGAGGGTTGATCATTCTTGCAGTGACCATAGTTGTTCTTATGGTCATACCTGAAGGCATGATGTGTGCCCTTCCTACTGGGTGTGGGGGGTCTGAAAACAGTCTCTCCATTTCTCCACGATTTTATAATTTGTGAGATCCACCCGTTTTCTCCCTTTCTCTTAATAGCATCTACCTTGGAAATGTTATATACTATTCTCTTCTCGGTCTCTAGAGAAAACTCTAGATCCGAGATTTTTGAGTCCTTCACCTTGATGGATTCCAATTGGAGATCCATCATGGTCCTCAACTGAGCAATTTCCATAGATTGTTTCTCCATAAGCAAGTTGCTCTTCTGAAGGGCACTACGAAGGGAATCAAGAGTTTCAATCTTTTGATTGAAGCTGTCAATCTCCCTTGCATCACTTAATGGACAACCCTCTGAACTTTTCCTGTCTTTAGGAGTTTCAAGAGGCAAGGAGCAAGATGAGGAAGATACCTGATCCTGATTGTGATGATCAGGGTTAGCGTTAAGCTCTGCAGAGACTGATGTGTCAGCTTCGACAGAACTGCATTCCTCAATCTCTTCTTCAGTCTCAGATAGAGACACGGGAGCCCTGAAATTGAGAGATTGGTCTTGACTTTCATCTTCAGAGATGAGGACCCCCACATAGACTTCATCCTCTTGCTGGCATCCAGTCCTAGCTGTCTCTGTTCCCTCCATAAGGTCAGAGATAGTTTGCCACATAGACTTTGCAGTCTTACACTTGTCCAATCTTGAACGAGATGATCCAGACCAAACATCAGTGATGATCTGACGAATCAGCTTGTCCAGGTTGAAAAGTGAGAGCTCAGTCTCAGACATCTCTTCGGGACTCTTGGGGATTTGGAGATCTTTTCCAGATTCGGAAGCCTTCATGGGAATGAAGGGACCCTATTCCATAATGAATGATGCGCGAGGGTCAATGGCCTCTAGATGAAACATAACTCTCATCTTCCAGATGGGATAATACTCTGTTGTGCAGGCAGGGAGTCTCAGAGGAGAGACATCAGAGTATAGCTCCATGCTTGAGTCTTGCTTTCTTCTTTACACTAAACACGGGATCTTACTCAAGGTGTTAACCTTATTGACGAGTAACCTCCCTTTAATACCACTTGTAAGTATCTAGTGTCAACTAATTCCACTTATGGGGGAGGAATAGGTGTAGTGCAGTCTTTTGCGGAATTTAAATAACCTGCACAATTAAACAAACACAGCACAGAAAAGCACACAAGCGATTATAGTGGTTCCCAGATTTGGGTACATCCACTCTCCCCCTTCGACCTATCTCCCACCAAGGGACGACTCGGTCACTTCACCAAACGGATTGAAATCCAATCCTCATACTACGGAAGGCACCCTTCCAACCGAAGGAGTCACTACTCCTCCACCACGGGTTGCACCCAACCCTTACAACTAGGAATCACTATTCCTTTACAACAAAACAAAATTAGAATGTACAAGAAATACAAACTACACTTGTGGAGAACCCGATGTCCCTCTTCGTTCGTTGAAGCGTTCTTGATGAAGACGAAGAGTCCACGACCGGAGCACTCTCTTGGAGAGGATCTTGCCAAGATCGGCGGCGACAAATGAATGTGGTGGCGATGCTTTGTAGATCCAAACTTCTTGACGAAGCAAGCAAGGTCTATCAACGATCTCAATCGGATCAGTCATCTCAATTGATTCAGAATGAAGAGCGATCCTCGTTCAACAAATCGAGAGACAATAGATCTCGAAAGAGATGCGTGAGACGCTAGGCTTGCCTCGGTCCTGTCGCCTGAAGATCAAAGATGATCTGAGATCTGAGGCGGCGACAACTTGGGAGCGGCGATGGCGTGCGGTGTAGTTCCGCGATCGGCTAGGTCAAGCACGGCTGCTTTTGATTTTCCGTGAATCGTTGCTTTTGAAGTTCGAAATAAGCGAGTATAAATACTGTAAGAACAACCCTAAATGACCATTGTGGTGCCCACAAGAAGAAACCCTAGGCCCGGTCAAAACATCGCAACCTATCACGGTTCGGTCCAGCGAGCAGAGCAAATTTGCCTAAGGCAAATTCGGCGAGAATCATTGGTGATTCTCGACAAAGTCGGCGGGAATCACTCATGATTCCCGTCGAATTTGCCTTGGCAGAATTCCAGTTGAAATACTTGTCATCCGGAGGAAATCGGCGAGAATCAAGATCATTCTCGACGAATCGGCGGGAATCAGTTAGTGATTCCCGTCGATTATGCCTTAGCAGATTTCTTGAAGGAGGACAGTCAGCCAGATGAAATCGGCGGGAATCACTGAGTGATTCTCGTTGATTTTTACTTAGAAGATTTCTTCTTCCTTCCTCTGAACTTGGTCTTTAACCCATCTTTGCTCCTCTTCTGCTCTTGATCTATCTCGACCATGTACTTGAAAATAAGTACACTCCAATAGAGAGAGCACACGTGAGTCAACACACTGATATGCTAAACGAGGGATTACGTTGCGCAGACCCGTGTATATTGACCCACTGCACCCTGACATTGGTGTGTACTTAGCATGGAATAGCTGCAAGCACAACTTAATAGAAAATCATCAAATACATTATCTATTCAACTTAGCTTGTTCAGGGGCTTCTTTAAATCAGGTACATTGTGGATACAATACGCAACATAAATAACAATGCCATCACGATGTTGGTAGCATTCGCATGCTTCCTCCGTGAGGAGTGAATCGAATTCAATCTTAAGGTCTTCCACAAACTCTTCATCTACCGAGCAACCAACAACGGTATCGTCTTCTTCTCCAGCTCACACTTCAAGGTGTGTGAGACTGCCAACAGGCATCACCAATGGATCAAAAAGTTCTTCTTCATTAAAGGGAACCTCGGGAATATCCCATAATCCCATATTCGTCAATCTTGCAGGATGAGGTGACTTATCGCGCGCCGCAGTTGGGAGGCCTGGACGCAAAGCTCCACGGGTTCTTTCTATAGAAGAATTTTGAGGTTGCATATATGAGAATAAACGTCAACTCGCTGCCCTCGATGCCTCCTGGTGAAGGTATCATCTCGCTTGCTTTCCCCTGAATCCTGTCATCCCAATTTCTTCATCGTCTCCTTTGTAACAACTGATTCTTCATGTTGCAGGTGAACGGTTCATCCCTGTGAACCCTCCCCACGCGAGTGCCAAAGAACCAACTGCTTAACTCACGCAAGCGAAGATGGCATCAGCGGCCTACCAAGATGTTCCAGGTACCTTTGCCTCTCCCAGTGGCAGGAAAAGGCGCGTGCCTTCCGACCACAACTCATCTCCATTTGTAGTCCCGCCAAAGAAATTGAAAAGAACCACGAAGACCAAAGACAAGGGTGCTGAGAAGGCTCCTCAAGGGGGGATGTCATTGAGTGAGGTGCCGGAATCCCCCACCATAATTGGACTGCAAGGGTAGGAGGAAGGGCAGCCCGACTCACACCCCAATTTCGGATTGTGGGTAAAAGGTTAATGACAGCTCGGACGAGGCGATGGTTATCTGGGACGAGAAGTCTAATCGGGGATCCATCTCTACCCTATTTCCCTCCTGGTCAGAGCGGAGCCCCCTAATGGGCATGCCTACGCCCTCAGCTCCGGGCCCTATGATCAGAGGGATGCGACGAAATACGATAACCTATCCACCCAGATCCTAGCCCACAAGAGTGCACATGCATAACTGTGATCACTGGAGCACTCTCGGCATGCTGAAAGCCGACAGCGAGAAGATCACCGCCAAGGACCTGGTCCCTAAGCTATTTCTTCTGGTCAACTTGTCGGAAGAAGTCTTCGCCTCGCTTTTTGACGACGAGTCCGATAGGGACGATGGTGGTGGCAAAGACGGTGGTGATGGCGGTAAGTCATGAAGACTAGGACTTAGAAATATTTTTGGATCCCACCTAGGGGTGAGGAGTGAAAACCGAAAACCGATTAAACCGATCAAACCGACCAAACCGTACCGATTTTGAAACCGTACCGCCCGGTCCGGTGTCGGTTCGGTCTGGAGCTTTTGAAAACCGAAGGACTATCGGTTCGGGTCGGTTTTCAGGTTGTGAAAACCGATCAAACCGAACCGAACCGAGTTTTTTGTTTAACATAATTTAAAGTTTAAGTGTTTAACTAATTATACTTAAGCATATTAATATACTTTTGCATAACTAATCAAACCTGTATAAGCGTTAAGCATATTAATATACTTAAGCATATTAATATATTAAATGTCAGTTTGACATAGTCGATAACATTAAGTCATGTTAATATCTTATATTCTTATTTATTTGAGATAGCTGATAGCCTGATAGTGATAGCTTAATAGGATTTCGGCCTACGGGTTTCAAGTTTTATTAAGTTCATTTTTTTTTCTTTTTCATTTTTTCGAGATAGTAGCTGATAGGGTTTCGTAGGGTCTCCACTCTCCGAGCAATATTTAGGTCAGGACCGTGGATGATGCTCATGGTCCTGCACCAATAAGGAGCTTGCAAAGGAGGTGGGGCCCACGCAGTTGTGGCTTGTGCCATACACTTTTGCGCGGGGCCCTCATCATTTGTGGCTTCTAATTGGTTGTGTGGACGATGCTTACCGTCCACGGTCCTGACCTAAAAATGTTCCCCACTCTCCGCAGTTCAGTTTCCTACTTTCCAGTTTCCTCCCATTTTCTGGCGCCGACGGTTCGCAAATCGCAATCGCAAACTCGCGACGTCACAATAAATTGGGTTTTAAAAAAACAGACACCCATATCAAGTAGGTGATTACTAAGCCATTTAAATTCATTAAATCAATCTATCATTGACTTATACATTAAATCAATCTATCATTGCCTTATATTTTATCCTAATTCTTACATGGGCAAAAAAATTAAAACAAATAAAAAAGATGGGTTTAATATTAACTATTATATATTTGTTCACAAAAAACCGAACCGAACCGAAAAAAACCGATTGAAAACCGAACCGACTTTGAACCGAACCGACCGGATTCGGTTCGGGTCGGTTTGGACAAGCCAAAAACCGAGGCATGTCGGTTCGGTTTCGGTTTGGGTCCAAACCGACCCAAACCGAACCGCTTGCAGGCCTAATCCCACCCCTTTTCTTGTTGTGTTATTTTCCTTCCTTTTATTCTTGTGTACTTTCGGGAGAGAAATACCTTGTAAACAAATTGTTATATCATATACACAAAACTGTCTTTTTTGACTCGTTGCTTTCTTTACATGACAATTTTCCTTTTGTCTTGCAGCTCGCCAACGAACCTAGGTTTTTTTGGTTATGAGATTTTCATGTTTATTGCGTGAAAGCGTCAAATTTTCTTGCGAACCAACACTTTCTTGAGCTCAGAATAATTATCTCGCACTCGTGCCTTACTTAGGGCTGGGCCGATCTCGCATGAGTGTTCAATGCTTTCCCGTAATGGTGAGTGTCCAGCATGCGCAAGCAAGAAGGATGTTTGCCCAACTCTTCATTACATCGTGAGTGAAACTTAAAATTCAGCTTCAGTTTCTCAATTCTTGATTGTACTGAATTCCTTCCACTCACAACCCGTATTTGGGATAATGAACTCGTTTGTTGTTAACCCTCTACATTCTGACTGCAATCATAATATGACTTCATCACAAAAGCGACTTGCCTGGCTCTGTCTGGCCTCCCGTACTAACGTTTCTCAGGTTAAATCGGCCTTGCCCACTTGTCGCCCGCGACCACTCGCGACGTTGAGTGGTCTCGCACGGCTCGTTTTCTGCTCCCTACATGGACATGTACTAGCACTCACGAGTAGAGTTATTAACACTTGACTCTCCTCTAACCCTTTAGACAACAACTATTTGACGGAGTGGGGCGGGTATAACGACCTTAGCCGATCCAACGTGACAATGTCACGGCTTCACTCTAGGCGACGTTACCGGGCTACAGCCCAAGCACCCCAACCCCTCTCCATCAACAGGAGGGTTGTTGGTTGCCACAACCTCCCTTTGATGAGGCAAACTCGATAGTCAAGCGCGCATAACAGGGACTTCCCAAGAGATCACCCATCCCAGTACTACTCCATAGGCAACGTTACCAGACTGCAGATCAATTTGTGATGAGAAGTTGGAAAACTCCATAGTTAAGCGTGTTCGGGCTGGAGTAGACTGGGATGAGTGACCTCCTGGAAAGTCCTCGCGATGCGCGCTTGACTATCTAGTTTGCCTCATCAAAGTGAGGTTGTGGCCACCAACAACTCGCCTGTTGATGGAGAGGGGTTGGGGTGCTTGGGTTGCAGCTCGATAACATCGCCTAGAGCGGAGACGTGACATTGTCACGTTAGATCGGCTTGGGTCGTTACAATAAAAAGTTCACTTTTATGTGAGGACCCTGACCAGCCTGGCTCACCAGCGCTGTTATTCGTCCCAGGTCCCCATCATGGACTGCAGTCCGTGCCACTCCAACCCCTCTCTGTGCCCCTTCGGGCACGACGGGTTGTTGGAAACCGCAGCCCCCTTTGACGAGAAGCGATCCAGTTAAGCGCCCCTACGAGGAATTCCCAGGAGGTCACCCATCCCAGAATTGCTCTCGTCCGAGCACGCTTAACTATGGAGTTCTTTGACTTCCCAATTGGTGATGAGAAGTGGAAAAACTTCATAGTTAAGGGTGCTCGGGCTGGAGTAGTACTGGGATGGGTGACATCCTAGGAAGTCCCCGTGGTGCGGGCTTGACTATCGAGTTTGCCTCATCAAAGGGAGGATGTGGACACCAATAACCTGCCGGTGGACCGGAGATGGGTTGGGGTGCTTGGGCTACAGCTCGGTAACGTCACGTAGAGTGGATCCGTGACATTGTCACGTTGGATCGACTATGGTCGTTACAATAAAAAGTGCACTTTTATGTGAGGACCCTGACCAGCCTGGCTCACCAGCATTGCTATTCATCCCAGGTCCCCATCATGGACTACAGTCTGTGCCACCCCAACCCCTCTTTGTGCCCCTTCGGCCACGACGGGTTGTTGGAAACCGCAGCCCCCTTTGACGAGAAGCGATCCAGTTAAGCGCCCCTACGGGGACTTCCCAGGAGGTCACCCATCCCGAAATTGCTCTCGTCCGAGCACGCTTAACTATGGAGTTCTTTCACTTCTCACCACCAATTGAGCTACAGCTCAACTAGTGATGAGAAGTTGGAAAACTCCATAGTTAAGCGTGATTGGGCTGAAGTAGTATCGGGATGGGTGACCTCTTGGGAAGTCCCCGTATGGCCCAACTTAACTGTCGAGTTCTCTCATCAAAGGGAGGTTGTGGTCACCAACAACCCGCCTGTTGATGGAGAGGGGTTGGGGTGCTTGGGTTGCAGCCCGGTAATGTTGCCTAGAGCGGAGCCATGTCATTGTCACGTTGGATTGGCTAGGATCGTTACAATAAAAAGCGCAGCCCAAGCACCCCAACCCCTCTCCAGCCCACTAGTGGGTTGTTGGTGGTCACAACCTCCCTTTAATGAGTCAAACTCTATAGTCAAGCGCGTATCACGGGGACTTCCTAGGAGGTCACCCATCCCAGTACTACTCCAGCTCGAACACGCTTAACTATAGAGTTTTCCAACTCCTCATCACCAGTTGAGCGGCAGATCAATTGGTGATGAGCCTGGCTCACCAGCACTGCTATTTGTCCCAGGTCCCCATCATGGACTGCAGTCTGTGCCACCCCAACCCCTCTCTGTGCCCCTTCAGCCACGACGAGTTGTTGGAAACCGCAGCCCCCCTTTGACGAGAAGTGATCCAGTTAAGCGCCCCTACGAGGACTTCCCAGAAGGTCACCCATATCGAAATTTCTCCTGTCCGAGCACGCTTAACTATGAAGTTCTTTCACTTCTCATCGCCAATATTGGCGATGAGAAGTGAAAGAACTTCATAGTTAAGCGTGCTCGGGCTGGAGTCGTACTGGGATGGGTGACCTCCTGGGAAGTCCCCGTGGTGCGGGCTTGACTATCGAGTTTGCCTCATCAAAGGGAGGTTGTGGCCACCAACAACCCGTCGGTGGACCGGAGACGGGTTGGGGTGATTGGGATGCAACCCGGTAACGTCACCTAGAGCGGAGCTGTGATATTGTCACGATGGATCGGCTAGGGTCATTACAATAAAAAAGTGAACCTTTTATTGTAACGACCCTAGCCGATCCATCGTGACAATGTAACGGCTCCGCTCTAGGCGACGTTATTGGGCTGCAGCCCAAGCACCCCAACCCCTCTCTAGCATTCTAGCGGGGTGTTGGTGGTCATAGCCTCCCTTTGATGACCACAACTCGATAGTAAAGTGTACACCGCGGGGACTTCCCAGGAGGTCACCCATCCCAGTACTACTCCAGCCCGAGCACGCTTAACTGCTCAATTGGTGATGAGAAGTTAGAAAAATCCATAGTTAAGCGCGCTCGGGCTCGAGTAGTACTGGGATGGGTGACCTCCTGGGAAGTCCTCATGTGTTGGGTATTGTATCCACAATGTACCTGATTTGAAGAAGCCCCTGAACCAGCTAAGGTGAATGGACAATGTATTTGATCATTTGTCTTCAAGTTGTGCTTGCAGTTTTCCTCGCTAAGTACACATCAATGCCAGGGTGCAGTAGATCAATATACACGGGTCTGCGCAACGTAATCTCTCGTTGAGCAGATTAGTGTGTTGGCTTACATGTACTCTCTCTATTGGAGTGTACTTATTTACAAGTACAGGGTTGTGATAGATCAAGAGCAGTCAAGGAGCAAGGATGGGCCAAAGAGCAGCTCACGGGTGGAAAGACGAAATATCGTCTAAGTAAGAATCGACGAGAATCACTAAGTGATTCTCGCCGATTCGACGATTCTCGCCGAATCGTCGAGAATCACTGGCTGATTCTCGCCGACTATCTCCGGCTGACTCAGCGCGTGCAAATCTCACGCCAAGTAAAAATCGTCGAGAGTCATCAAGTGCTTCTCGACGATTCAGCGAGAATGATTCTGCATTCTCGATGATTTGTCGAGAATGATTGATGACTCTCGCCGATCCACTCTGGTTTGCCAAGTTGTTCAGCATGAATTCTGCTAAGTAGAATTCGGCGAGAATCATAGGTGATTCTCGCCGATTCGTCGAGAATCACCTATGATTCTCGCCGAATTTGCCTTAGGCGAAATCCTGGTGCTCGCTGGACCGGACCAAGTTTCAGGCGCTGTTTTGAACCGGAGCTAGGGTTTGTTTTGGTGGGGCCCACAACGGTCATATTGTATGACCTACTGTATAAATACTTCGGCATTTTGAACAGTAATCAACACGAACACACAAGAAAGAAAACCGAGCCGCCGTCGTGACCTAGATCGCGGATTTCTCTTCCGCAGCTGCCATCGCCGCTCGGGAAGTTAGTCGCCGCCGTCGATCGAGGATACCTCCAGATCTTCCGGCGACAGAAGCTTTGCCAAGCAACGCGTCTCACGTGTCCTTCTTGAGATCCTTTGTCTCTTGGTTTGTAGATCGGGAATACCTTCCCGAACGCCAAGCATAGCTACGAAGGTTGGATCTCTGAAGCTTAGCCGCCGCACTTCTTGCCGCCGCCAATCCCGAACGCCAAGCCGCCGTTCTTCTTGCCGCCGCCGGTTTCGTTGAGATTCATTCTAAGTGAGAGCTAAGGTCGTGGACTCTTCGTCTTCGTCAAGAACGCGTCATCAAACGAAGAGGGACACCTAGCACTCCATAAGTAGTTTGTATATTTTATACATTCCATTTTATTTTTGTTGTAAAGGAACGTAGGTTTCTCGTTGTAAGGGTTGGGTGTAACCCGTGGTGGAGGAGTGGTGACTCCTTTGGTTGGAAGGGTTCCTTCCGTTAGTGTGAGGATTGGTTTTCAATCCTGTTGGTGAAGTGACCGAGTCGTCCCTTGTTGGGAGATAGGTCGAAGGGGGAAAGTGGACGTACCCAAATCGGGGAACCACTATAACTGTTTGTGTCTGTTTGTGCTGTGTTGTTTTGTTTACTTGTGCAGGTAGAATTTTAATTCCGCTAAAATCGCTGCAAGACACCTATTCCCCCCCCCCCATAGGTGAAGGTAGTTGGCACTAAGTGGACTTTCAAGTGGTATCAGAGGGAGGTTGCTCAGCAATAAGGTTAACACCTTGAGTAAGTTCCTGCCACTAGTGTCAAGAAGAAGGCAGATATCTACTATGTACGGACTCAAGTACTCAGGCAAGATCTCAGTGTGCACCATGCTAAACTTTCCTATCTGGAAGGAAAGGATTAGATTTTACATGAAAGCAGTCGACCCTCGACTCTTCATGATCGTGGAGGAGGGACCTTATATTCCCACTAAGGCCTCCACCATTGATCCTACCAAAAAGGTGCCAAAGAAGCTTTCTAAAATGGACTAACCTAGTGTGATTTTTAATCTTCATCTCTTCGGGAAAGACGATCTTTCGTCGAACCCGAGCACTTCTACACTCTAGCCAAACCACTCCTACTACCCTTCCCAAACATCTTCCATGGTGACCCATATTACTTATCCAAAACCAAAGCTATTTGAATTCTCCAATCTTAGGCCTAACCCCACCATCACTCACTTTCTGCATTAAGGCTATTCGCAGTCCTTACCTAACGATATGATGCACGTAATAGGTAGCACTATAAATATTCATCCGAATTGCTCAATATAATTTATGGGGGCCTATCATGACCTAACTAGATAAAATCCAGTGACTCAAAATTTTCCTAAATTAATGAGTATTTAATTATTTTCTTCCAACACAAGGAAATGGAGATTCTGAACATGAAGTGTACTTTTCAGGTATGTATAGAGCTTCATAAAATCATGATAAATACTAAACAGTAATTTAACAATAAATCCAAGATATATGAATTTTTTGAATGGTTTAGGCCCCCAAATCACAATTTAGAACATAAGGTCAATAATACCATTTTAAGAATCAAAGGTCAGAAATATTGTTCCAAAAATTACAACAAAAATCCAGTAAGATCATCATGGCCTAAAAATACTCTAGAAGGATTCCCCCAATTTTTCAGTGAAGAGTATCACCTAATTTAATTTACAATGATAATTCCATACTCTTGGGTTATTGAAGCAAGTACTGTAAATATTCACCTAAAAATTATGAGAAAATTTCAAAACCTACATATTGACTTAAAACACTCACTGACCAGATTTCATGATTTTAATAATGATATTAAGCTCCACATCTATTTATAATCAAAATTCCATAATTCAATATTTATGAATCAAGTACCTAAAATAATCATCTAAAATTTTCAATAAAAATTCAAAGGGGGCTACCATGAAGAAAAACTTCCAAATGCAAAATTTCACAACTTCTCAATGGACATAATTTTCATAACAAGCAAAACAAAATTTGGGGCACAGCTAGGGTTATAAAGGAAGTACTTATTTTACTAGTCTAAAAATTCCACCAAAATTATTTTAGGACAACTTCCTATCAGATAAATACCCTGCCCAAGTTTCAAGTTATTGTGAGATGTTTTGATTGCCTAAACCTAACTATTGGGCTTTGTGCCCTAATCTAGGGTTAGGGGTTTGAGGGGTTAAAGACTTTCAATTTCAATGAAACTTCAACCAGAGGACCATATACACCCTATGGTCCTCTCCATCAATTTTCAGATCATTCCAAGGTCATTTGACCCAATTACCATCAAACCCTAAAAATCCCATAAAAGGGCCTACCCTAGAGTTCTAGGGCTACCCTGCACCAAACCATCCCAAATTCCATTGGAGGGTGTTTCATATCATAAAAAGTTAGTGACCAAAGTTTCAGCCTCTGTTGAGGTGATTTTACCACTCAAAACCCCAAGGGGGTGTTTTGACCTAATTAACCCTATTAAGGGTCAACCTAGGGTTGGACAAAAACCTAATCAAAACATCTCCAAATGATATGAAATTTTTACCAAAGCCTTAACATCCCCTTTAAGACAACCCACCCAAATTTGGGGGATTTTGAGGTGTTTATGATACCTAATTAATTTATATATGGTTTATTAAATATTTCTAAAAACTATAGAAAAATATTCTCAAAAAATTCCCATTTTTGGACAGGCCCTTGGTATAGCTAAGGTAGACCCCCTGCCCAAATTCCAGCTCATTTGGACAAGGGATGAAAGGTGGGCATCCATTGGAATTTCAGGATAGCCCTAGGTATAGGTCCCACCAAAAAGGGTGCCCTGGCCCAACAAGAGGTCCAAATGGGACAAATCAATTTTGGATTTAAGTAGACCCTTAGGGCTACACATTTAATGTTGATGAATTTTCCATTAGATGAGCCTAAGTATTTTTAAAAATTAAAACCAAATGCTGCATATAGTGTGACAGAGTTATATAAAATCAAATAATTAAAAATCCTGAATTATTCTGCACGAATCCTAAAGCAATCTAAACCGACGGCATCGGGTTATCTCCTTCCTCCAGCCGACGGGCCAGATCGTCCCATCCTGGAGCGGCTTGTGGGCCGATTTCCCGGCCACCCGGCCACTTCCCCGGCCGGCCACCGCCACCACCACCTTCATGGAGGTGGTGGCTACGCCCAGCCGGCGGCACGGCCGTCGGAGACGACTGTTCTGGCAAACCCGGGAGGTTAATTTTTCTCCCGATTTTCATGGATTTGAAATCTTGGATCGGGCTCAATTGAGCCTGATCCTTGTCCTAATCAATTCCTAAGATCTACCCATGAGGAGAGGAGTGGAGGAGGACCTTATTCGCGGTTTGGAGTCGAGCCGATCGTCGGGATGCCATTTGCGCGGTGGTGGCGTCGCTGGAATTCCTCAACAGCAAGGTAATAAGCTCTAGCTTTGTCGGGCAAGGGTGAAAACTTCCTCTCTAAGTCTAGGGAGTCTTTTAAGGGAGAAACAAGGCTGCGGGTGGGGGTAGGATGTAACGGCCATTAAAGCTCCATTTAAGAGTTTTCGGCCATGGCTTGAAGGGAGAGAAAACGGCTTAAAATAGCTAAGAGAAAGCTGGAAACTCCTCCCTCCCCGAGAGGAGTTGAATCCAGTCGTTTCAAGGGGGAGAGGATGGAGCCGAGCTTTAAAAGCCATTAATGGCCATGCAAACCGACGCTCGGCCATGGCTGGAAGGAAGAGGAAACGGCTGCCACGTGGCTCTGTCGGTCAATATCATAAAATAAGACTTAACTAAGTCTTAATAAGAGAAACGGCCCAATAACACATTCTGGCCCACTTCCTGGACCGGCCCGATTCAACTGAACCATCAGCCAAGCTAAAAAAAATTTCTAAGTAAAATGGCGTTGAGTGAGCTCTGCTCACTCAACGCCATCCAGCCTACTTAAGGTGGCGTTGAGTGCAGTCTGTGCACTCAACATCGTCTAGCTTATGGCGTTGAGTGAGCTCTGCTCACTCAATGCCATCCAGCCTACTTAAGATGGTGTTGAGTGTAGTCTGTGCATTCAACGTCGTCTAGCTTATGGCATTGAGTGAGCTAAGCTCACTCAACGCCATCCAGACTATGGCGTTGAGTGAGTTCAGCTCACTCAACGCCATTCAAGACCTCAGCAGACGGCGTTGAGTGCAGTCAGTGCACTCAACGCTGTTTAGTTTATGGCATTGAGTGAGCTAAGCTCACTTAACGCCATCCAGGCTATGGCGTTGAGTGAGTTCAGCTCACTCAACGCCATTCCAGACCTCAGCAGACGGCGTTGAGTGCAGTCAGTGCACTCAACGCTGTTTAGTTTATGGCGTTGAGTGAGCTAAGCTCACTCAACGGCATCCAGACTACGACGTTAAGTGAGCTCAGCTCACTCAACGCCATACAGACAACACCAGATGGTGTTGAGTACAGTCAGTGCACTCAACGCAATTCAACTTATGGCGTTGAGTGCACTCGACGCACTCAACGCCAACCCACCTGTAAGATGGCGTTGAGTACAGTCAGTGCACTCAATGCCATTCTGCTTATGGCGTTGAGTGCACTCGACGCACTCAATGCCCGAGTCCTAATCTTATTTTAAGCAAGTTTCTGACCTATTATTTGTAGACCAAGGTGATTTTCACCTTCCTACCTAAGCTCTCTTGGTCTTCTTGGCCTTCTTAGGGTTTTGTCATGACCTAGTCATGACAAAACCACTCCTAGGGGTCTAGCCGGAAATGGGATGTTACAGCATATCACTTTTAATATAGCTTTTGATGAATATTATGCATATAATTTACACTAAATGCAGGCCATTTTATAATAATTGATAACCGCCCACTAATCATGAAAGTTAGTGGGTGGTTATCCGTGAAATGTATGATGATGATTGCGATGGAATGATCGAACGGTGGGGAGGGCCCGCAATGAAAGAGCGGCCATCCTACCAGCATACAATCGTCGGCGAGGGGAGAGTAGGTGTCACGGCCGGCGGGGCGGCCAGATGCGGCGATAGAAGCCGTGGGTAGGGGCGGTCGATCACAACCTCCCCGTGCAGGAAGCTCTCCGCGGCCGCTGGAGACGGTCATGGAGCAGAGCGGACGGGCACGACCGCCCCTTACATCTGGCACCTCGCGACCGTGAGATTCGTCCGCGAGGAGGTGCGATCGGGAGCAGTTGTCCTTACGCAGGCGGCGCCCCGCGGCCATGGGAGGCAGACACTGGGAGGCGCAGTCGGGCACGGCCGCCCTTGCACGGGCGGTACCCCACAACTACAAGAGGCCGTCGTGGGGAGGCGAGGCTGGGCTCGACCACCCTTGCACGGGTGGAGCACCGCAGCCGCGGGAGATGGTTGTGAGGAGGGGAGGTCGGGTGAGGCTGCCCCTTGCGGTCCGCGCCCGCGGCACGGCTCCGGCAAGCCCGGCTAGTCGCAGCCCGCTTGATGCCGGTGATGGCGGCGCAGGTGACGGCGGTCGATCGTGGTGGAGGATCGTACAGTGTGTGAGGATCGCGTGTGGCGATCACGTGCACGACGGTCAAACCCATGATCCCACCAAGTTGGTGGGGATCGTGGGGAGAAGGCTATCTGCAGCCCCAAATTCTCTATAAATTTATGAGGGCCTCATCATATGTCCCCAAAATATTCGGTGCTTGGAACCAAAGTGTGAGAAGAGTGAGGATTGTTTTGTGTCTCCATTTTCGACAATGATGGTGGCAAGTAATGGAGAGAAGTTTGCGGGAGCGGCTAGCAACGGTGTGCATGCCAAGGTGCGTTGTTTATTACTTTGAATAAGGTGATGTGGTCGGAGGCGAGACACGAAAAGGCGGAGATGCGTGATGTCGGAGGTTAGAAGGTGTGAAGGTGAAGGTGATGGGTGAATACCCGGGCGTCGCTGAACTGGGCACGCTCGCGTGCTTCTGTTCGGGCAAAGATGTGCGTGCCTCCATGTGCTTGCGGGCACACGAGGAAGTGCATGCGCGCGCACCTGGGGGTGCGCATCTGGGCACGCACGCACCTGGGTGCGCGCATCTAGGCTTGCGCGGTAGCGCGCGCACACTGAGTTGTGTGCACCTACGCGTGCGCACTTGGGTGCGGGCACCCGCACAAGCACCAGGGCGCAGCTGGTACCGCCCTTCGCGCGCGCACCCGGGCGCATGCCTACCGCCTGCGCACCTGGGTGCGTATGGGAGTGCATGGGTTTACTCGGGCATGCGTTCTGTGTACGCTTTCGGACCACTGGCGCTCATGCGTGGGGGCTCTTTTGAGCACCCGGGTGTAACTTTCTTTATCCTTGCTTGCCTTGTTTTTATGTCTCGAAGTGTAATGTGCAAGCTCGCTCGATGCGAATATGCTCCACTCTCACCGATGATCAAGTCGCTATCTAGAGAAAAAGATACGGGTTACCTGCCGATCTTGAAGTGAGGATCCCGCATGTTGAGGAAAGAGTTCAGAATCCACCAAATGACTGGTTGACGATATATGAAACGATGATGCGATCTGGATTCTGATTTCCACCGTGCGGAGAGGTGATTGATATTTTGAAGTTTTGCGGCATCCCTATGTCGCAATTTATTCCTTTAGGGATGACACGCATCACGGGGCTGGTTTCATTCTTTAGAGGGCATGGATCAAAGTTCTCCTTGGAGTTGTTCAGAGATTGATGGGAAGTTTGTGTTGATGGCAGTGGTTATGTGGAGATCTATAACAACAAGAGTTGGCTTGATTTTGAGATTCGTACATATCGCCGTCATGATAACACTTTGTTTGGCTATGCTCGAAATTCTCGGGGTTGTCGGAGCTTTGGAATTCTTTGCCTGATCGTTGTCGTCGTCTGAAGGGATGGGAACGGGACTTCTCTCCCGCATTAGGATTCACAGAGCCACGTGAGTTTGCAAATCGTCTGTTCAACATTTCTTTATTCATGGAGGAGAAGCGACTATAGTTGTGCGAACTTTTGGTTGACTCAAAGCGTGTTGCGGAGGCACCATCATTTTGTGATCGGAAAAGAAAGCTTGCTCGGAAGGGCTCCAGTGATGCAGATGCGAAGCCTCGACCATTGTTTGCGTCTGAGAGATTGTCAGGCTGAGGAGGCTCCTCGAGGCGAGGATACAGTAGTAGACTCAGAGGTTGAGGTGTTGGAGTCCTCTATCCCCCAAGTCCCTCACTCAGAGACATATGCCCCCTAAGTGTCTTCTTCTTTAAAGGCGATGAGTGATGTGGTAAGTGTGTTTCCCTGTATCTTGCTCTTTCTTTGGTTAATTTATATGACTATAATCTTCTTCTCTTTGGTTGCATATTGAGGCTCAGGCCCATATAGCGTTCACGTGGAATGATCATTATGTGTGTTTTAAGGATGGATACTTGGATCTTCAGGAGAAGCTCCAGGTGATAGAGTTCTCTGGCTATCTTGAAGGAGGAGCATGACCGAGACGTATCTCGATTTTGACAGATTGATTCGGAGCTGAAGGCATAGCTCGAGGAGGCTACGGTACTGACGACAGAGAAATCCTTGGTGGAGAGCTTGACGCAGTCGCTGGAGACTGCTCAGGAGGAGGTTTCTTGTTTAGAGACAAAGATAAGGGTTTTGAAGGCTGAGGTGGAGTGTCTTTCCTTTAAGGATCGAATGGCGGAGTTGAAGGCCGTCGGGCTTGCTAAGTACATGGACTCCTTGGACTATATGCGCAATCATTGCCTGATTGGCGAGGAGATCCGTGAGGAGGTATAGACTAGAGAGGTGGAACCCAAAATGGAGGACATCCACGAGGTTGCTCTCAGGCGGGGAGTGTCAAAGGCGCTTTAGATGGTGGGCAAGAGGCATGAATGTAATGTCTCAGGTCTTAGCTTTGATGACCTTTTTGATGATGACGACTCGAATTATGAAGTAGATGTAGGTTGCCAGTAAGAGTTTTCTTGGTCATCGTGTGTTTGTACTTTGCTTTTTCAGTTGAATTTTGCATGATATTGCCGCCTTGTGATGGAATTGTGTTTGTCTTTATACTTTTTTTCTCGTATTGTGTATCATCTTTTTATAATGTATATATGCTTTGAAGTGCTTCTATGCATTGCCTTTGCAATCTTGTTTCAACATTGAGCTTAGCTTGTGTGATATTATCAGGCATATTGACGTCGTTGACCGATTATCTGTTGAAGGGCAAGACATGGTGACATCTTAACTTCCTGGCCAAGCAAAAGTTAAGATATCCGGATTGGGGGTATTACTGATTATAGTGACCTACCACGGGAAAGATGGGCGTGCATTCAATCTGTGATAGTGTGAGGTCAGTTGATGATGGCGAGGGGTAGACCCCGCTAGCCATTTGTTGATTGTGACAGTGAAGTACCAACCTTCGACTGAGGCAACCGCGAGGGTGGTGTAAGAAACGAACAAGAATAAAACGGAAGTGGTATAACAGAAATTTTATTATCTGAAAAAAGTGTCTATTACAAAGGTATGACCTCCCTTTTATAGAATGGAGGAGAGAAGAGAGAATACAAATAAGAGATGTGGGATTAAAAATTTACAGGACTAAGCGGTCTATACAGAAACAACCCGCACAAGCCGCACGGTTAGACGAAAGGGCTAATCGCTCGGCTACCACCAGAGAGGAAGGAGAGATCGCCATGGGAGACCGCTAGACTGCCCGGTCTCCAAGTCGCCAGAGACAAACTGCTAGACCGCTCGGACTCCAGACAGCAACTGCACAACAACTAAACCGCTGAAGGGAAACCTCCAGACCGCGCGGTTATCAATCCCCCAAGACAGCCCTCCAGACCGCCCGATCACCAACTTCAACACTCCTCCCTCAAGCTGGAGCATATATATCGATCATGCCCAGCTTGTCGCAAATATGAAGAAACGAGGCGGATACTGGCTTGGTGAAGATGTCAGCCAACTCTTTATCAGAAGTGACGAAGGGAGCGCAAATTTGTTCCTTCAAAATCTCTTCACGAATGAAATGAAAGTCGACCTCAATGTGCTTGGTTCTTTCATGAAACACCGGATTTTTTGGAGATGTATATGGTCACCTTATTATCACAGAACATAGGTAGAGGATGGTTGTAGACCTCTCCTAAATCCATCATGAGCTCTCGTAACCACTTTAACTCGCAAGTGGTCGATGTCATACTACGATACTCTGCTTCTGCACTGGACCTGGAAACAACAGATTGCTTCTTGCTCTTCCAGCTCACCAGATTTCCCCCAACAAAGGTGCAAAAACCTGAGGTTGACTTGCGATCCCCTTTGTCATCAGCGTAACTCGCATCTGAGTATGCTTCAACCCTCAGATGACCATTCTTCTGAAAGAGTAATCTTTTCCCAAGTGCTGCTTTGACATACTCCAAGATCCACAAGGTGGACTGTAGATGACACTCCCTAGGCGCTTGCATGAATTGTCTCACCTTGCCCACAACATAGGAAATGTCGGGCCTAGTCATTGTGAGATGTATTAGCTTACCAACCAAATGCATGTGTCGCGTAATATCTGAAAGAGGAGGTGAATCATCTGTCCAGGTTTTGTCTTCTCAAGTTGTCATGGGCCATCGGGCAGGTTTTGCTCCAGTCAATCCTGCCTCTTTTAATAGATCAAGAGCATACTTACGTTGGGAGAGAACTAAGGAGTTGGGCTTCCGAGAGATTTCAATCCCCAGAAAGTACTTCGGAGAGCCCATATCTTTCGTGACCAGATGTTGACGAAGATGCCGTTTTATCAAGGCTACCCATTCCTGGTCATCGCCAGTGAGAAGAATATCATCAACGTACACAGTAAGAACCACCAGTCCCGAGGAGGTTTTGCGAATGAATAGCGAGTGATCGGCAGAGCTTCGCATAAAACCAACGGCCGCCACGATGCCGCTGAACTTGTCAAACCAAGCTCGAGGGCTCTGTTTGAGGCCATAGATGGCCTTCTTCAGCCGGCATACCCATGTCTCCCCCTGAGCAACATACCCAAAAGGTTGCTCCATGTAGACAGACTTCTGAAGATCACCAAAAAGGAAGGCATTTTTGACATCCAGCTGAGAAATCGACAAATCTCTATTGACAGCCATAGAGAGTAGGACCCGTATAGTGCTAAGACGAGCCACGGGAGAGAAGGTGTCAAAGTAATCAACCCCATAGGTCTGAGTAAAGCCCTTAGCAACAATGCGGGCCTTATAACGATCTACAGTGTCATCCGGGCCAAATTTTACCACAAAGTCCCAGCGAAAGCCAATAAAATCAGTACCGAAGGGAGGAGGAACAAGAGTCCAGGTACCCCGCTCAGTTAGGGTCACCATTTCCTTATCCATGGTCATCTTCCAATGAGAAATAACAAGGGCCTCCTGGAAGGAATGGGGTGTGGCAGTGGCATAGATAGCCAGAGCAAAGGCCCAGCGAGAAGAGGTAAGGAGAACATATTAAACAACAGCAGTAAGGGGGTGTAGAGTACACGTCCGCACCCCTTTGCGAAGAGCTACAGGAAGATCAAGGTCGGCGGGTCCCTCGGCATCCGGAGCATCTATGGTAGAGAGAGCTGGCCCGGGAGTAGAGAGCGACAACGGCGGAGATGAGGGAGACGGTGACGGAGAAGAGGGAGAGAGAGGCGGAGGGAGAGGAGTGGACGGAGACGGTGTAGGGGTTGAGATCGCAGTAGGAGACGAGGGAACGAAGAGAACAATAGGAGTATCAGAAGCTGGGGGGAGAGGAGAGGATTCATCCGAGAAGTAGGAGGCATTCTCGAAGAAGGTGACGTCTGCAGAGACGAACTGCTTATAAAGAACGGGGTCAAAGCAACAATAGCCTTTCTGAGTGTGGGAGTACCCCAGAAAGACACATTTGGTGGAGCGAGGGGAGAGCTTATCTCGGGTGGCAGATGGGGCATGCACAAAGGCAGTGCACCCAAAGATTCGGAGAGGGAGAGGGAAAGGCTCCTTGCCCGGATACAGAATTGAGAATGGGGTTTTCCCATAGAGAACTGTGGAGAGAATGCGATTGTTGAGGTAGCAGGAAAGGAGAACAACATAGCCCTAATAAGAGCGAGGAACATGCATCTGGGTCATCAAGGTACGAGCGACATCGAGGAGATGATGGTTTTTGCGTTCCGCCACCCCATTTTGCTGGGAGGTATAAACACAGCTAGTCTGATGAATAATGTCATGTTGCACATAGAAAGATGTAAACGCATGACTCAGATATTCTTTAGCATTATCTGAGTGAAATGTTTTAATACAAACACCAAACTGAGTTTTAATTAATTGATAAAAAGAGATCCATACATCCAAAAGTTTAGAGCGATTTTGTAAGAGAAACACTCAAGTACATCTAGAAAAATCATCAATAAAAGTTACAAAATAAGAACTACCCCGACCAATGGTGAGGGTAGGAGCAGGGCCCCAGACATCGGAGTGGACTAGATCAAACGGACGGGTAGAGCCCGACCTTGCTTCGGCGGGAAGGAGGAACGGTGATGCTTGCTAAGATGACAAGCGTCGCAGTTGAGAGGAGTACTGGAAGGAGTGAGGTGGTGTATAAGCTGATATAGAAGTCGTGGAGGAGGATGACCGAGACGGAGATGCCATTGGAGAAGATCTGTAGAAGAAGAGGAGAAGGCGGACAAGACGGAAACGTTGTCGAAGAAGTAGAGGCCGCCGCTCTCAGTCCAAGTAGCAATCGTCCGTTGGGAGCTCGGATCCTGAAAAGAACAAGAAGTCAGAGTAAACGTCACAGAGCACTGAAGCTGCTTGCATAAAGAGGTAACCGACAATAAACCGGGGAGGGAGAACCGTCTGCAACGAGGACAGGAGGCAACCGATCATGTTATTCGTAGAGAGAGAAGCACTGAGGATTTCCCGTCATGTGATTAGTCGCACCAGAGTCGATAAGCCATTTAACTTGAGTCGCCACGTGGGCACTACCTGATGATGTGAGCACGGAGGCAGACGGCTTGGAAGAGGAGGCGGAAGAGTCACCCGAGGGGCGAAGATGGGTATGCTTCGTCCAGCAGCGTTCCATAGTATGGCTGGTGCGACCACAGTGAGAGCAGAGGTAGCGGGAAGGAGCACGTCCGCCATACTGGTGACTGCGGCTACCAGAGCCACTCCGCTGAGTTTGGTAAGCATAGTTGTCCGATGTAAAAGGAGCAGGCAGAAGCGGGCGCTGAAGGAGGGAGGTGACAGCAGCGATGCGAGCAGCGGTGGCATCTAAGATAGGAGATTCTGCCTCACCTTGAATTTGCTGGCGGATCATATCATAAGTATTAGGAAGCCGGAGCAGATAACACACAATGAGAAGCTCCTGGAAATGCTTGTGTTGTTAAGCCAAATCCGCAGAAAAGGAGCGATTCTGAAGAATCTCAGCCCCAAGAGCCTCAACCTGGTAATAGGAAGCAGCAGGAGAAAATGTAGGATGGGCAAAGAGGTCCGCATACAACGTATAGATGTGGGACGTCTGAGCCCCCTTTGAGTACAGAGTGGCAAGATGAAGCCAAGCGGCCTTGACCGTCTCATCATGACGGATGATGGGGAGGCATTCATCGGAGAGGCTGTTAGCGAGCCAAGTACGCACAAGTGCGTCACTCGCATCCCAGTAATCAAAGAGAGGTGAAGTGGTGGGAGGAGGGTCATCAACGAGATGGTGGCGTTTGCGTTGCGAGCGAAGGAGAAAGGTGAAGGAGACGCTCCAATCCGGGTAGTTGGAGCCGACAAGTTTCGAAACGGTGCTAAGGTTCCCGGAAAGAGTAGGAGGAAGAGGCGGAGCTGGATTGTCGACAGGAGTGGTGGCAGTAAAAGCATCAGAAAGAGCCATAGGAGAAAACAACAGGAAGCCGCGCGGTTAGGAAACAAACCGTGCAGTTAGGAAACAAGCCGCGCAAACAGGGGAGAAATCACAGCGGTTAGGAGAAAGAGATCTGGGACAGTCACGATGATAGACACCAGTGTCCAGAAAAGCCACGACCAAGCCGCAGAACCATGCAGAGGGAAAGAAGTCGGGCGGCTAGAAAGCAGCCCGCACGAACAGAAGAAGGAGAAGACCGCGCGATTAGAGAAAAGTCTGTGGGAAGACAAACAAGGCGAACAAGGCTAACAGGTTGCGGCGACAGGTCGCGGCGACTAAATAATAGGTCGCGGCGACTAAGCATAGGTCGCGGCGAGAAGAAGAGGTCGCGCACACAAAGGGCAACGACAAGGAGAGAAAGAAGCCACGCGAACAGGGCGCAAGCAGGCGGAAGAAACAAGTCGCGAGAACAGGTCGCGAGAAGAAGAAGCAAGCCGCGCGGACAGGCCGCGCGGTCAGAGAAGGCACACAGAATCAGGAGGGGTAGATCGAGTGCTCTGATACCATGTAAGAAACGAACAAGAACAAACCGGAAGTGGTATAAAAGAAATTTTATTATCTGAAAAAGGTGTCTATTACAAAGGTATGACCTCCCTTTTATAGAATGGAGGAGAGAAGAGAGAATACAAATAAGAGATGTGGGACTAAAAAATTACAAGACTAAGCGGACTATACAGAAACAACTCGCACAAGCCGCGCGGTTAGACGGAAGGGCTAACCGCTCGGCTACCACCATAGAGGAAGGAGAGATCGCCATGGGAGACCGCTAGACCGCCCGGCCTCCAAGTCGCTAGAGACAAACCGCTAGACCGCTCGGACTCCAGACAACAACTGTACAACAACCAAACTACTGAAGGGAAACCGTCAGACCGCGCGGTCTTCAATCCGCTAAGACAGACCGCCAGACCGCCCGGTCACCAACTTCAACAGGTGGTAGGCTATGACGGCATCGTGATCTACCGTGGGGGATAAGGTCGAACCTTTGATCCGGGGAGGTGCGAAGCCACTTGGAGATGGAAAGGGGTAGACCCTTCCAGCCGTTTTAGCGTATGCGAGGGGGCATGCCCTAGCGTTACCAGGACCTACCGCGGGGGAAAGGGCATGCCTTTGACCCGAGGCAGTGCGAGGTCATTCGGGGTGTGGCCCTGAGGCGTGCCCTTACTGCGTGGGAGAAGGACGCACCTTCGAACCAGGGCAAATTAGGACTACCATGATGCCGACTGTTGGTGGTTGAGCGAACGAGCTTAGCTTTGAGCATTCCTTGTGATAATGCGGGCAGGAAGAATTGCATTGGTATTATCATGTGTGATTAACCCATTAGTTTACAGAATTTCCATGATTTTTTGATCAAGAGTCAATGGCAGAATCGCCATAAATTCCTGGTATTTCATATTCGGGGGAGAGTTTTTCCTTCAGCTATTTTGAACTTGTGAGTTTTGGGCTTTACTGTTTTTGGAACTATGAATGGCCCTTCCCATTCTGGGGACAATTTATCTTTTTGTGGCCCCTTGCCTGCTGCCTCCACATTGCATAGAACAAAGTCCTCGATGTTGATTGGCCTTAGTTTCACCTTCCTACCATAGTAACGTGATACGCTCTCTTGGTAGGCTGTGGTGCGATGCGCTGCTTCTTCTCGTATTTTGGAAACACGGTCAAGGTTTTCTTGGAGCAATTCCTTGTTTCTTGCTGGATCAAATATCTGAACACAACCGCTTGGTATGCCAATATCGATTGGGAGAACGACCTCTGCGCCATAACATAGATTGAATGGGGTTTCTCCAGTCAGAGTTTTCTGAGTAATGCGATATGCCTATAACACGTTTAGAAGTGCGTCTACCCACTTCCCCCAGCTTCCTGGAGGAAGGCCTTTAATCCCTTTAGGATGGTACGGTTTGTTAATTCTATTTGTCTATTAGCCAGCGGATGCGCCACAATGGTGTGGCGGAGGTCGATCTTTAAATCACTGCACATTTGAGTGAATTTCTTCTCGATGAATTGGGTCCCATTGTCTATAATGATTATTGTCGGTATGCCGAATCGACAAAAAATATTCTTCCAGACAAACTGTTTGGCATTTTCTTCAGTTATCTTAGTGAGGGGCTCTGCTTCTACCCATTTTGTAAAATAGTCAATGCTCATAATCAAGAACTTCCTTTGGTCGGTTGCTATGGGAAGAGGTCCTAGGAGATCTATTCCCCATTGGGCGAACGACCATGGGCTTTGAAGATTAATAAGAGCTACATGTGACAAATGAGGCGTGGTCACATGGACCTGACATCTTTTACATTTTTGAGCGAATCCTCTGCGTCTCTCCTCATAGTCGTCCAGTAGAACCCTTACCGGATAATTTTTTGCGCTAAAGCTCTTTCGCCTAGATGTTTGCTACAAATCCCCCCGTGAACCTCTCGCATTGCATACTCTGCATCATATCTTGGCAAACATTTTAGCAAATGTCCGAAGAAAGATCGCCGGTAGAGTTCTTTGTCTATACTTGTGACCTTGTCTCCTGTATCCTGAGCCTACGCACTTCTATCCCGTCCTGAGCGTCCCTTGTTCGAGAAAAGCTCATATGGGTGGCATCCATGACAAATTTTCCTAATCCAGAGTAGCGACCTCCCACGGTCCTCGAATGCCAAGGATCCTTATTTCCTCAATTATCCTTCTTCGTGCTTGATACACTATTATCAAGGTAGCGAGCTTCGAGAGGGCGTTAGCCTTTAAATTTTCCTTTTGGGGAATGTGGAGTATTTGATGTGTAGGTATCTTCTTTAGTAGAGATTTTACCAGTAGCATGTATTGAATCAACTGTTCGTTCTTAGCTTCATAGTCTCTTTTTAGTTATGATACCGCTAACTGGGAGTCGATGTAGATCACCAAGCTTCTTACTTCACAACTTATGGCGAGTCGAAGCCCAACGACCAGGGCTGCGTATTATGCGATGTTATTGGTAGTTGGGAATTTCAATCGAATGCCATATTCGAGGGTTTCTTTTTCAGGGCTGATCAGAAGTATCTCAGCTGTACAACCCCAGGTTCACTGAGTGGGCCCCTCAGAGAGTCCCAAGGGATAGAGGGCTCATGGCTCAAGGTGGCCGATCAGGCGAGTGAGACAGGCGAGTGGGGCCATCGGGCCTGCACTCTCCCCGAAGCATGGGTCTTGCGCGCACCATAGGCGAGTGTGATAGTCAGTAAGCACTCGCTCAGGGTGGCAATGGGGCAGTGAGCGAGTGCTAGTCTCATCGGGCACTTTCCCTCGACCAGGCATAGGTGGGTGCTCTTCTTCTCGCCTAGGTATTTGCCTCCCCCCTTGCAGAGTTATGTTTTGGCCTGCTATTAGCCATTTTGAACATCGGAGTTACGTTGTTGGTAGACCAATTTGGTTTGCGTATAGAAATTCTGAACAGCAGAGTTACGATGTTTGCAGACCAAACTCGGAATCCTATAAATAGATCTTGTGGGCACCTTTGGAGGCCAGGGATCCAGTTCTTTTGGCTTCTTCCTCCTCGGGTTATTTTAGGTTGGCTGTGAAAGTCCTCCAAGGTGCCTATCTTTGCTTTTGTCTTGTGAGGGGAAGCGCTCTTAAGATCTTCCGGGTGTGTGGTGAGACCTCCACGCTGTAGCCCAATGTTAGTTTTCTATTTCCGAGTGTCTGGTCCAGAGTGCATGTTCGGGAGAAGTAAGTGCAAGCTACCCCCTGGATCTAAACTCTCGTTGAGACCAAGTTTTGGCTTCAACACTAGCTCCTGCTCCATTTAAGGGTGACACGCCGTCCATAAAGAGAGTCCATCAGATCATGAGGGAGTCTTCCTTTGCGGAGCATTCAGGAGGGATGGTGCATTCTACGATGAAATCAGCGAGTACTTGGGACTTGATATCTGGTCAGGGAAGGAACTTGATATCGAACTCTCCGAGTTTTACATCCCATTTGACAAGCCTCCCAGATACCTCGAGTTTTTGTAGAATGGTTCGAAGCGATAATCACACCAATACTTTGATGATGTGAGCCTGGAAGTACGGTCTAAGTTTTCTTGCTGAGAATACCAGTGGCATGGCTACTTTATCTGCCGCTGAATATCAGATCTCTGTCTTGGTTAGAATCTTACTGACGTAGTAGACTGAGTGTTGGACACCGCCTTCTTCCTTTACCAACACTGAGCTGAGTGTTGTTGGGGTCACTGCTAGGTACAAGAATAAAACCTCTCTAGGTGCCATCTTGGATAGTAGTGGCAGTGATGTCAGGTACCTCTTGAGGTCTTCAAAAGCAGTATGACACTCGTCCGTCCATTGGAAACTCGTATTTCACGCTCCGCGGAGCATTCTAAAGAAAGGGAGGTACTTGTCTCCCGTCTAGTTCAGGAAGCGGGATAATGTAGTGATCCTTCCATTGAGTTGTTGCACTTCCTTTATTGAGCATGGGGGTTGACATTTCTTCGAGGGCTTTAATCTTTTCAGGGTTAGCCTCAATTCCTTGATGAGTTACCATGAAGCCTAGAAACTTCCTTGTTGTGACTCTGAAAGCACACTTGTTGGGGTTGAGTTGCATTTTGTAATGGCGTAGAGTTTTGAAACACTTTTCTAATTTTTGGAAGTGATCCCGGTGATCGATGTTTTTTACCAACATAGCGTCGACATATACCTCCATAGTTCTTCTGATAAGGTCTTTGAATACTTTATTCATGAGCCGCTGGTAAGTTTCCCCTGTGTTATTGAGGTCAAAGGACATCACCTTATAATAGTAAACTCCTTTGTCGGTTCGGAAGGCAGTGTGTTCTTCGTCAGCTGGGTTCCTTTGAATCTGATTATATCCCGAGTAGGAATCCATAATGCTGATAAGTTCATATCCAGCAGTTGCGTCCACAAGTTGGTCAATTCTGGGAAGCGGGAAACTATCTTTTAGACAGACCCGGTTTAAATCGGTGTAGTCGACGCACATACATCACTTTCTTGAGGCCTTCTTCACCATAATGACACTTGCTACCCAGGTTGGGTATCTTACCTCCCTAATGAATTTTGCTTCTAAAAGCTTGGTCACTTTCGCCTCGATAACCCGACGTCGTTCGAGAGCGAAGTTTCTCTTCTTTTGGGTAACTGGGCGGTAGAAGGGGTTGATGTTTAGAGAGTGTGTAATTACATCCGGGTCTGCCCTGTCATGTCTTCTGGGTTATAGGCAAAGACGTACTGCCCTACAATAAATTAAAACCAAGGCTAACCCATTAGTAAACTTCATCAATACCCATTGCACCCTTAACAGTAGCCGGTCATCATAATAACCCAAGAAATCTCTACTTAAGAAATCAATTTATTCATGTCTTTACATGAGACCAGTCGGTCCAATAACTATAAGACCAAGCTCATGCTGCACTTCCTCCAAGTATGCAAATATTAAATAAGTTGCCCAAATTCTCTAAAGAAGTTTCAACAGTAAAACAAAACTGTGATAGCTAACATTGTCACCGATTTATTTTATATTTCATCATAGGGGAAAATTTAGTGATATTGAATCATGAATAACGTGTAAAAGACTTACGAGAAAATGCCACGCATCACAATACTTCTCTCCTTAGAAATTTTCATCCTCAAAAAATTAATCAGCATGTTTGTCAAACAGTAGTGGGAAAAGATCTCGCATAGTGTCTTCCCGCTCCCATGTCGCTTCATCTCGTAGATGACCCTTCCACCATACATGCACAAAATTAACATCCCGATTTCGTAATTGTTTTATTTGTCGGTCAACAATTTGATACGGTTCTGTCTGTTTAAAATTGTGAAGTGAAAGTGGAGGTTGATCAGACAGACCGCGCGGCCTGGGAGGACTAATGGTGCGGCTTGGGCGGACTGATGGTGTGGTCTGGACGGCCTGTTTGTTGCGGTCTGATGATGGTGTTCGTCAGTTCGGCTAGTGCTCTTGGAGTTGGTTGTTCCCTGGTGTAAACTTGCGGATAGGTGGAGTATCCGATGAAAGGGCAGACTCACTCTGAGTCTGCGGAGTTCGCTCTATGCGGACTTCTCTTGGAGCTTGCGAGTTCGATTGTTGGCCTCGCTCTGGTGGAGCGGTTTAGTGGACCAGAGTTCGCGTATTGGAGGGCGGTCTTGGGAGCTGGCGGACTGGGTCCTTGTCCGTCGAGCTCGCGCCAGAGTGGGTTGGACTTGGTCACAATCTGTGACAAGTCCAGGGTGATCGCAGAGTCCGCAATGTCTGCTGGTTGACCGAGCAGTTTGTGTCTGTTGGTTGTAGACTTGTGTTGCGGGCTGGTGCGGTGTCCGCAGGGTGTGTGGGATGTTGCTGTGTCCGTGTATAGTGTGCAGACTGGTGCAGTGTGTGGGTTGTTGCTATGTCCGCGTGTTGTGCAGCGTGCGGACTAATGCGGTGTCCGTCGGGTTGCGAACTGGCTTCTTGCCTTGGTGTCTAGCGATTTGGCTTGTCCAGCCTTGTCCTTGAAGACTTGGCGGACTGTTTTGTGCTAGCTGCGGGTTGGGTTGTGATTGTATCCACTAGGGTGGTGACCACACTGTTGGGGGGGTGGATCACTTCAGGGCCTCTTGTTTCTCACACCGGGTTAGCCCAAGTGAGCTTAGAGGCAAGGGAGTGTGAAGCAGCCCCTGTATGTATTCTTGTCCCTCTGTTTTGAGGAGAGGTTGACGATCGTCGAGCTCACGCTTGAGCGTCGACCTCAGCTGGCGTCGAGCGTCGACCTCAGCTGGCGTCGAGCGTCGACCTCAGCTGGTGCGTCGAGCGTCGAGCTCTGCCTGGGGCGTCGACCACCGCTGGATCGTCGGGCGTCGACCTTCGCTGATGCGTCGAGCATCGACCTCGGGCGAGATCGTCGACCTCCGGTCGACGCCCGAGCGTCGAGCTCGGTTCTGCGTTCGACGTTTGAGTCGTTTTTACTCCTGAGTACTTATATCCCTTTTTTTGGGGGATTAGGGTAAGTGAAGCAAATTTTCAGAGAGATTGGCGGCTGCGTATTTCCTGAAGAAGACGTATACGAGGTTTATCGCTAGAGGCGTCGTTCAGGGGAGTTTTTTTTTTTTTCTCGGGTAATTTCTTGTCCAGAAGAAGGTGAAGGTAGGGTCGGCCTTGGCCCTTGTAACCTTTTGTAACCTGTAATCTTTTGGTGAATACAAGAAGGAGGAAGAAGGGGAGAGAGGACGTAACCCGGTTTTGGGTGAACCTCTGTAATATCTGTGTGTTTGATTGCTCTGTGTTTTGTTATTCGTTTTCGAATTTCCTCTTCTCGGTGCTCCGGATTACTTACATTTGGTATCGGAGGGAGGTTCTCTCGATTCTCGGATATGAGTTCAGGAGGAGTGCGGATCGAGATAGAGAAATTTGATGGCAGTCGATTTGATCTGTGGAAGATGAAGATGGAGGATCTGTTGGTTGATCGTGATTTGTGGGATGCAATAGTGGATACTCCTCCAACAGAGAAGTCTGATGCGGAGGCTTTTGCAACCTGGACAAAGGCAGATCGGAAAGCTAAAGGTCTGATCAGGCTTTTTCTCACAGATTCAATTCTAACAAATGTCATGGAGGAAACTTCCAGCCAAGGCCTATGGCGGAAGTTGGAATCTCTCTACCAGAGCAAGTCTCTGGTGAATAAATTGTTGCTGAGGAAGAAATGGTACAATCTGAAGATGCAGGAAGGCGGTTCGTTCTCAGAGCACCTGACCAGTTTCAACACTGTCGTGGGTCAGTTGATCTCAATTGGTGAGAAAATATCGGATGAAGACAGAGCTATTACACTGCTGTGCTCATTGCCGGATTCTTGGGACAATGTTATTGTTGCCATAGGTGGTAATGGAGATAAGACTCTCTCCAGTGAGTCAGTATGTGTTACTCTTTTATCTGAGGAGACCAGGAGAGGAAGCTCAGAGAAGACCAGCAAAGGTGCATTGAGTGTATCCAGATCTCGCCCTCAATGGAGGGATAATAAGCAAGGAGGATCTCGAGATAAATCTCGGGGTAGGTCCAAGAGCAGAGAAAGAGAGAAAGAGAAGAAGCCCATCAAGTGCTGGAAGTGTAATCAGGTTGGGCATGTGAAATCCCAATGCCCCAACAAGCCCATTCAGAAGGATGGAGGGTCAACTTCGGGTGCAAAGAAGGAGACTGAAGGGGGTGACATGTATATTGCTGCTGCATGTGTTGCCCAGAAGGATTCTGATGTGTGGTATGTTGATACTGGAGCCTCTTACCACATGACCCCTCACAGGCACTGGTTTTGTGAGTATGAGGAGTTTGCGGGTGGTGATGTCATGCTTGGGGATGATACTGCAGTGCAGATCATTGGTCGTGGCAAGGTGATGCTGAAGATGGCCGACAGGACCATGAAGACCCTTCCGGGGGTGATGCATATTCCTGGGATGAGCAGGAATCTGATCTCGGTGGGATCTATGGCTGATGCGGGAGTTTGCTTCAGCTGTGACATGCACTCATGCAGGATGACCAGAGGGGCGATGGTGATCGCCAAAGGTGTTAGGCATGGAACACTGTACAAGCTACTGGCTGCTACAGTGGTGCCTAGTGGGGCCTTCATCTCTGAAGGCCAAGAGGAGGACCAGGAGGAGCAGTCCAGGCTGTGGCACCAGCGGCTTGGACATATCAGTGAGAAGGGGATGTCGGCTATGACATCCGGCCAGATGGTGGAGGGTGTGCCCATGTGCACCTCGAGCTTTGGATTCTGCGAGCATTGCCTACTCGGCAAGCAGAACCGGGTTAGCTTTCAGGGAGCAGGGACTAGGGCCACTGGCCTTCTTGATTTGATCCATTCTGATGTATTCGGACCGACTCCAGTCCCATCTCTTGGTGGGGCTAGGTATTATGTATCTTTCATTGATGATTATTCTCGGTATTCTTGGCTTTACTTTCTCAGGTCCAAGGCGGAGGTTCTAGACAGGTTCAAGGAGTTTAAGAACCTGGTGGAGAACCAGTTTGAGAGGAAGGTGAAGGTTCTCCGTTCTGATAACGGAGGGGAGTATTGCTCGGACGCCTTCGAGCGGTACTGTACTGAGCAGGGGATTGCACGGCAGAAGACCACGCCGTATACTCCAGAGCAGAATGGAGTGTCGGAAAGGCTCAATCGGACATTGATGGAGAAAGCCAGGTGCATGCTCAGTTGGGCTGGTTTGGGGAAGGAGTTCTGGGCTGAAGCGGCGGCTACCGCTAATTATTTAAAGAACAGGTCCCCCACATCTGCAGTGAAGGGGTGTACCCCCTTTGAGGCCGTATTCAAGAAGAAGCCAAATTTGGCTTATGCTCGTGTTTTTGGATGTGATGCATACGTTCACATTCCAAAGGAGAAGAGGGGGAAGCTGGATATGAAGTCCGAGCGGTGCATCTTTGTGGGCTACAAAGATGGCATCAAGGGATATAAGCTTTGGAACCCGGTGACGAGGACGGTGACGTATAGCAAGGATGTGGTCTTTCATGAAGCCCGTCCTCAAGTCACTACACAAGCGGAGGAAGGGAAAGCTGCAGAAAAGGTAGTAGTGGAAAGGGGCATGGAGGAAGTTCCACTGGAGGATGCTCAGATCACTACAGTGGCTGTTTCGGATTCAGATTCTGAATCTGATGTTTTGGAGGAGGTGAGTCTTGATGATAAATCAGAAGATGAAGTTGTTGATGCTCCACTTCTGAGGCGTTCAACGAGGGAAAGGAGGGCACCAATCCGGTACTCCCTTGGTGCGGTTGGAGCACAATATTGCCTGAACTTGTTTGGAGAAGATCCCATTTCAGCCAGGGATGCGAGGTCGAGGGCTGATGCAAATCAGTGGGAGCTTGCTATGGAGGATGAGATGGTTTCCTTGCGGAAGAATCAGACTTGGGGTCTGTGCAAGCTTCCGAAAGGAAGGAAGGCCATTGGAAGCAAATGGGTCTTCAAGCAGAAGGTGAAGGCTGATGGCACTGTGGAGAAATATAAGGCAAGGTTGGTTGCCAAGGGATTCTCACAGGTTGAAGGTGTGGACTACGACGAGATTTTCTCGCCGGTGGCCAAGCTCACTTCTATCAGGATGGTTCTCTCCATTGCGGCTGTGCATGATCTGGAGATTGAACAAATGGATGTGAAGACGGCGTTTCTTCACGGGGATTTGGAGGAGGAGATTTACATGCGGCAACCTGAAGGATTCGAGGCCAAGGGCAAGGAGGATCAGGTGTGCAGGTTGAAGAAGTCCCTCTATGGACTGAAGCAGTCTCCGAGGATGTGGTACCAGAAGTTCGACACCTACATGCTGGAATCAGGTTTTGAAAGGTCGAACTCGGACCACTGTATTTATATCCAAAGGAAGGGAGAGCACTACACTTTCTTGACACTCTATGTAGATGACATGCTGCTCATAGGGAATAGTGTCAAGATGATCCAACATGTGAAGAAGCTGCTCTCGGCCAAGTTTGAAATGAAGGACTTGGGGCCAGCAAGTGTGATCTTGGGGATGCAGATTACCAGGGATAGAAGCAAAAGGAAGCTTTGGTTGGGGCAGCAGAGGTATGTCGAAGAGGTGTTGAAGAAGTTCAACATGGCTGACTGTAAACCTGTTGGTGCCCCTATGCCGGTTGGGGAGAAATTGTCTGCGGAGATGTGTCCCAAGACACATGAGGAGATGGAAGATATGGTGAAGGTTCCATATGCAAGTGCAGTGGGGAGCCTCATGTACGCCATGGTTTGTACTCGGCCTGACATAGCACAAGCAGTGGGAGTGCTGAGCCGGTACATGGCCAAACCAGGGAAGGAGCACTGGAATGCTGTGAAGCGGGTGTTCAGGTATCTTCGGGGCACTTCAAATTATTCTATATGTTATGAAGGTGCTGAAGCTGGAAGAGTCCTGGACGTGGTCGGACATGTGGACTCTGACTGGGGTGGTGATCTGGACAGCAGGAGGTCCACCAGTGGGTATGTCTTTACCCTGTTTGGTGGTGCTGTCAGTTGGATGAGTCGCCGGCAAGGAGTGGTTGCACTCTCGTCGACAGAAGCTGAATATATGGCACTTACACATGCCTGTAAGGAAGCCATATGGTTGAGGAGGTTGTGCTGGGAGCTCAGTTTTGAGCAGGGTCCTGTGAAGTTGTGGTGTGACAGCCAAGGGGCTATCCAGTTAGCCAAGAATCCGGCTTTCCATGCTAGGACCAAGCACATTGACATCCAGTTTCACTTCATCAGGGAGAAGGTGGAGAAGCAGGTAGTGCAACTGGAGAAGGTTGACACTAAGGAGAACAGTTCTGATTTCTTAACCAAGGCTGTGCCTGTTGCCAAGTTTGAATGGTGTGCTACAGCAGTGGGTTTGAAGAGGAAGTCTGGAGGAGCTGCTCTCATTTGCTGAAGGTTTCCACCAAGTGGGAGAATGTTGGGGTGGTGGATCACTTCAGGGCCTCTTGTTTCTCACACCGGGTTAGCCCAAGTGAGCTTAGAGGCAAGGGAGTGTGAAGCAGCCCCTGTATGTATTCTTGTCCCTCTGTTTTGAGGAGAGGTCGACGATCGTCGAGCTCACGCTTGAGCGTCGACCTCAGCTGGCGTCGAGCGTCGACCTCAGCTGGCGTCGAGCGTCGACCTCAGCTGGTGCGTCGAGCGTCGAGCTCTGCCTGGGGCGTCGACCACCACTGGATCGTCGGGCGTCGACCTTCGCTGATGCGTCGAGCGTCGACCTCGGGCGAGATCGTCGACCTCCGGTCGACGCCCGAGCGTCGAGCTCGGTTCTGCGTTCGACGTTTGAGTCGTTTTTACTCCTGAGTACTTATATCCCTTTTTTTGGGGGATTAGGGTAAGTGAAGCAAATTTTCAGAGAGATTGACGGCTGCGTATTTCCTGAAGAAGACGTATACGAGGTTTATCGCTAGAGGCGTCGTTCAGGGGAGTTTTTTTTTTTTCTCGGGTAATTTCTTGTCCAGAAGAAGGTGAAGGTAGGGTCGGCCTTGGCCCTTGTAACCTTTTGTAACCTGTAATCTTTTGGTGAATACAAGAAGGAGGAAGAAGGGGAGAGAGGACGTAACCCGGTTTTGGGTGAACCTCTGTAATATCTGTGTGTTTGATTGCTCTGTGTTTTGTTATTCGTTTTCGAATTTCCTCTTCTCGGCGCTCCGGATTACTTACACACACTCCTCTCCGCGCCTATAAATAGGACCTCCTGTCACATCAACAGCAACTGAGGAACAGTAAGTTGAGCGTTTGTTAATTGTTCCGGCCTCGGTTTTTCTTGTTCGCGCGGATTGAGAAGGATTAACTGGTTGTTGTTTGCAGGTTGTGCGGCTAGCATTGGGAAGCCAGGAGTCTGGTTCTGACCGCGGTCAGGAATCAGTGGAGCTTACGGTTATCAATCAGCGGTTTGCTGCAGGTCGCATTTGCGGCCAGCCAGTCTTCTCTCCTTCAGCAATTTCCAGTTGAATAACCTGTCTGCCGGTCTCGGCAGACTAGGCGGTCTGTTCTTTCAGTTCGGCGGAGGCTTGCAGAGCAGTCGTTCAGCAGAATAACGGGCAGTTCGCGAATTAGATAGTTCGTTATGACTACCATACATAATAAATCCTCTAGGAACTGGATAGTTCGTTATGACTGTCCATCGGTTTGGGGATGAAAAGTTGTACTGAACAATAATATCGTTCCCAAATATTTATGAATTTGCCTCCAATTTCCTAGAGGAATACTGTATAATTTCACGATCGTCACGATCTGATATAATCGTTCGAGAAATATTGTATAATTTCACAATAACATCAATATACAATTCATTCAGTCTTTCAGGCAGTCCATCTTGTCGTGCTGCTATGAAATGTGCGATTTTTGTTAGTCGATCAATGATGACCAATATACCATCATGACCCAGTTACTATGAGGCAAACCAAAGACAATCGTAAATGTCGAGAGTGCATCTTGAAAATTCGCATCTTGAAATTAATTTGGAAGAAGGAACGAGACCATTTGCAAAGACACTGTACCGTATGACTCTAAAAGAGCTTGCGGAATTGAAATGTCAGTTGCAAGAATTGATTAATAAAAACTTTATCCGACCTAGCACATCTCTGTGAGGAGCACATGTGTTGTTCGTAAAGAAGAAAAAGAGGACATTGCGGTAATGTGTGGATTATCGAGAACTGAATAAATTGACTGTGAAGAACAAATACCATCTACCACACATCGAAAATTTATTCGATCAACTAATAAATGCAAAGGCGTTTTCAATAATGGATTTGAGGTCGGGATACCATCAACTGCGAATTAAAGAGGAGGGTATTTTCAAAACCATCTTTAGCACAAAATATGAACATTATGAATTTATGGTCATGTCATTCGGGCTAACTAATATTCTTGCAACATTCATGGACGTAAAATTGTCGGGCTAACTAATGGATTTACGCATCTTTTGGCAAGCTTCCAAGATTCTATCCTTTAGTGTATACCGGATTTGCATCTGAAAAAGCTGGGATTGCTTTTCCTCTGATGTAACAATAGGAACTATCTTCATCCTTTCAAGTTCACGCATTAACTGTGAATTATAGACTTTTAAAGCTGCTAACCCAACAGCATTTTAACAGTTTAGAGCTTCAACAACAACATTTGTCTTTCCAGAGTGATACTGAATATCCATATCATAGTCTTTGATAAACTCCAACCAATGTCGTTGACGGATGTTTAATTCTTTTTGCATAAAAATATATTTCAAACTTGTATGATCTATGAAAATTTCACATCTCACCTCATACAAATAGTGTCGCCATATTTTCAAAGTAAAAAATCACTACGACTAACTCCTGATCATGAATAGGATAGTTCCTTTTAGCATCTTTCAATTGACGCGAGGCATAGGCGATTATTTTTCGGTGCTACATTAATACACAGCCGAAGCCCTTATAAGAAGCATTACTAAAAATTTGAAATCCTTCGGTACCTGATGACAATATTAATACAGGGGTAGTGATTAATCTTTCTTTTAATGCTTCACATGCAAGTTGGTAGTTTTCATTCCATTGAAAAGGAACATTATTCCGTGTTAACTGTGTTAATGGTAATGAGATATTTGAGAAATCTTTGACAAATCTTCGATAATACTCTGTCAAACCATGAAAACTCCGCACTTCTGTCACATTCGTAGGTTGCGGCCAATTGAAAATCGAGTCTATTTTTGTAGGATCAACAGATAAACCTTGTTGTGTTATCGCGTGTCCCAAAAATGACACTTCCTTCAACCAAAATTCGCATCTTGAAAATTTTACATAGAGTTGACTTTCCTTCAATCTCTGTAATGCCAATCGTAAATGTCGAGCGTGTTCTTCCTCGAACGTTGAAGATATTAAAATATCATTAATAAAAACAATGATAAATTTATCTAGATAATTTTTGAAGATTCGATTCATCATATCCATGAATGTTGCAAGAACATTAGTTAGCCCGAATGACATGACCATAAATTCATAATGTTCATATTTTGTGCTAAAGATGGTTTTGAAAATACCCTCCTCTTTAATTCGCAGTTGATGGTAACCCGACCTCAAATCCATTATTGAAAACGCCTTTGCATTTACTAGTTGATTGAATAAATTTTCTATGCGTGACAGATGATATTTGTTCTTCACAGTCAATTTATTTAGTTCTCGATAATTCACAAATAACCGCAATGTCCTCTTTTTCTTCTTTACGAACAACACAGGTGCTCCTCACGCAGATGCGCTAGGTCGAATAAAGTTTTTATTAATCAATTCTTGCAACTGATATTTCAATTCCGCAAGCTCTTTTGGAGCCATACGGTACAGTGTCTTTGCAACTGGTCTCGTTCCTTCTTCCAAATTAATTTCAAACTCTACTTCTCTTTTTGGAGGAAGTTTTGGCAATTCTTCAGAAAAATGTTCTTGAAAGTCACATACAACGGGTACAACATTAATATCTTTTTTTCCTCTGAAACTCACTTGATCATCACCAATATCGTTTCACATCTCTTTTGAATCTTCTTAGATGCTTTCAATGCGGATATTAGCATTTTTGACACTTCGCCCAACCCTCAGAAGACAGTTACACTTTGATCTACACATCAAACCTTAACTTCATTTCTCTTGCAATTAATTATTGCTTTGTCGCACAGGGGCACTTGGGAATCCCTTAGGTAATAGCTTATATTTATAAAACATCAATATTGCATTAATTTCATTGTGTGACCACTAAATACATATTATCAAAAATTAAAATAAAAATAAAAAATAGCCATATTACACCCTTTAATCCTTTATGCTATGAAAAATTACCTACTTGTAGGCCACTCAAAAACACAATTGACCTATTTTTAGCAAAAATACTCCACTCACATTTGTTATGGAATCATGTAGATTTCTTCCTGCAAAAGTAAAGTAAAATAATTATATCAATTAAATAAGTTGCTGGAACGTGCATAAATTCATCCTTAATATGTGGTGGTGACAATTATTAAAAATTTATTTACATTGTTCTATGTTGTATGCTTGGGATTAAACCGCACCGGGTATAGAAGCATGCAATGTATCGCGCACCCTCACTCGACTCTTCACATGTGTTGCATCTAACTGGATGGTAGAAGCGCACAAACATGATTGTTGCGGATCGCTCAAGACTCCTGGTAGACTGGACTAAATTGAACTGCCTTAGCTCGGGAACGGTCGAGCGTGCAAACAATTACAGTAAGTAGAAAACTAGAAAAGGAATTTTTTTAACGTGAAAAACTCTTCAAACTGAGTGAAAAACCATGTGGTCGGATCTATGCCGGCCAAACCTCCAATATTTGTTAGTTGCTATACAAGGCTTTTTTGAAGAACTCGAGTGCGACAAGCCGCCTCTCACTACGATTGTTGAGGGAGAGAAATAGAGAAGAGCTCGGAGGGTGAAAGACCACCACTCACGGATCCAATTCTTTTTCTTGCTACAATGAGGAGTTTCTCACTCTAGAGCTTTAGGGACTTTGATTGTTGTTTGGAGGTGGGAGCAGCTTGTTGCACTTGTTTTGATGTCCGGGACTTAGAAGCTCGGTGGCGCGCTCCATGCGTCTTATCCTCTGTGGTTTGTCTCCTGTTGAGCTTTGAGGAGTCTGGAGTGGTTGACTTGTCGCTAACTGGTAAGCTTGTTGCTGAGTTGAGGGCGCTAGGAATACTGAGCGCTGTGTACGTCTGATTATAGTTGAGCGGTTCTTAGCAGGCTCTGAAGTTGGTCTTGTCAACTGCTGGCGGTCCGAGGCACATAAACTTTGGGAGCTCAGGTGGGCTTGGTTTGTTCACACTGAGGAAGCCCGCGGTTGGCTCGGTCGCCACACGAATGACTGATGGGTGAAGGAAATTTTTGGGCCTCTTGCGATCTTCGAAGTGGTTGTTGTATCTTGCAGGAGGCTTCGACGGTTGAGAGGAACTTTGACAGACTAGATAGTCTCAGGCTAACTAGACGAAGCGTTGCCACGAGCGATTTGAAGAGTGGAGCGCACGATGACGCACTTAGAACGGCGTGCGTACAATGGAATTCACACAAGGAGGAATGTGCGCACAATGGGATGCATGCACGTTGGAGGAGAGGTGAGCGCAAAAGGGGAGTGCGCGCAAGGAGTAACGGGCATACAAAGAGGTGTGCGTGTGTTGGAGGAGAGCGCGCGCAAGGGGGAGCGCGTGCAAGGAGGAACGGGCGCACAAAGGGGCGTGCATACATTGGAGGAGACGTGTGCGCAAAGGGGGAGAGCGCGCAAGGAGGAACAAGCGCAGAAAGGGAAATGCGCACGTTGGAGGAGAGACGCGTGCAAGGGGGACTGCGCGCAAGGATGGGGTCTATTTATAGATTTCAAGAGGGGTAAACCGGTAATTTTCTCCAATAACTACCGGACGAACGAATAGAAACGTTCCGTTCAGAGCACACGGATCACCAACTTTACGCAAATGATGAGACAACCCACAGGCGGTTTTGAGTCCACTGGAAAACCAACTACTCCTGCGAAGGGAGGAGTGGCCGACAAGGCCGAAGGTCGGGGAAGAGGGCCTTCGGCCAGGGAATAGCCTAACCTGGGCGACAGGGAGGCCGCCCAGATTGGGCGGCCACAAGGTTGCCAGATCTGGGCGACCTTGCCTCCAGGCAGGGTGCCAGATTGGGGGCGGGCGGCCAAGGGGCCTCCCTCCCTAACTAGTAAAGAGGTCGTCCAATCTAGGCGGCCTTGCCCCTAGACGGGGCGCCAAAATGGGGAGGACAGCCAAGGGGCCACCCGCCCTAATCAGCAGAGAGGCGGCCGCCTAGAAAGGGTGGCCAGAAGGCCGCCCGATCTAGGCGGACTTGCCCCCAGACGGGGCGTCGGAATGGGGGCGGTCGGCCAAGGGGCCACCCGCCCTAATCGGCAGAGAGGCCGCCCGGAAAGGGCGGCCAGAAGGCCGTCTGATCTAGGCGGCCTTGCCCTAAGACGGGGCACCGGAAAAGGGGCGGGCGGGCATGCTATGGCCAAGCACGGCAATACCCGGCTCGTGGTGGCGGGCCTCACCCGCCCCCGGCTCGTGGCAGCGGGCTTCGCCCTCCCTCGGTTAATTTAATTTTTTTTTTAATATTTTTTGTATTTCTTTAAATTCTTTTAAATGTATTCTTTATTTTTAATGTAAATTTTTTAAAAAATTTATAAAAATATCACGCTAGAGAGCACTATTTAGGGCTCTCGCGGTAAGCCTGCCCAAAGCCCACCGGCTTAGTCGCCGGACTCTGGTGAACCGGCCGGAGGTAGTCCGGCAACCACGCTGGTGAGCTCCGGGCAAGCCGTCGGCGACGGCAACCCTGAACTGTGGGCTTAGCATTGGAGCGATGCAATGGATCAAGATTTTTTCAGAGCAGAAGGCAGTGTTTCGGAAGAAATTTTATTTGTAGGCCACTCCTCATGATCCAACGGATTTGGAATTACGGACACATATTCAACGTCCCATATTAATTAGGGGATTTTTGAACTCATTTTTATTGACAGACAGCGATATTTCTTTTTAATATACTATAGATATATATAAACAAAATGCAGGTACAAAAGTACATAAGAACAAGGGTCAGTCCTCAATGTCAACATCAGAACGCTCGTCTATGGAAAAATCTCAGACACCAAGGCCACCAACACATCAACCAAACTTCTGCTCCATCATGCAGAGGATCTTCCCCATGCCTCTCTTGAAGGTGATCTCACACTCATCCTCTAGCAAGGGCTCCACCACCGCGGTCATGATTTCTGCACAAATCTCTTTAGAAAGCTAGGAGCGCTTCTGCATATAGCCCAAAGAGTCCTTATACTCAGTGATTATTGCGGCCTTCAAATCCTTAGTAGCTCGCTCGAACGGAAAGAGTTTCTCCACCTCACACCTCAGAAAATGCAGCTTGCTATCTTGGCGGAATATCTCCCCATGCGCCTCCTTCAACTTATCAACGATCTTCTGGGCAAGAGCACTCTTTGTACTAAGCTCACCATGCAGTTTCTCAAACTCGGCTCGAGAGGCGGCTAGATCAGACTCCAAATGTTGAATGCAAAAGGTTTCACGCTCTTGCTTTGTCTTCAAATCACTCTTCACACAACGAAGCTCCTCCTGAAGGATGAAGTATCCATCCTTGAGCCCCACATAGCAATCATTACATGTGTCCCAAGACCGACGTGAAGCCGCGCTCCCGTCCTATCATGCGGAGACAACATCCCAGAAGCGACCTCCACAACTCGGGGAGCTCCCAAGAGTTATTAATGTATCCATACCATGTGCTCCCTGTTAGAACCTACTAAAGACATCACACTTTTTTGATATGAGGAAAAAACAACTTCATATATCTTATTTCATTCAACACAAACACTGAGTACATATAAATGAGGGAAAGGACTACCAAAAGAAACGGTAGAGAATAAAAAACTGCCTAAAAACAATTAAGGCAAGAAAGAAAACTGAAATAGCTTTCAATAGGAATAACTCTCAAGAATGAAACGTCCAGATTAGACTTAATTATCATAACTGACAAAGTAATTATTAACATTCAACCCCTAATTAGTTTGTCCTTCACGTCACGCACTCGAAGTCGCTCCCGCATTTCAACGAACTTGATCCTTGCGAGTGCCGTAGTGAATATATCAGCAAGTTGGTCGTTAGTATGTACATACTCGACCTCGATCATCCCACGCTCCACGCAGTCCCGAATGTAGTGGTAACGGGTATCAATGTGCTTTGACCGATCATGATACACGGGGTTCTTGGTTAGCGCAATTGCCGACTTGTTGTCAACAAAGAGAGTTGCTTTGCACCTGATCCGCTTCCGAATATCATCGAGTAGGTTGAGTAACCATACTCCTTGCTGCGCCGCAATCGAAGCTGATATATATTCGGCCTCGCAAGAAGATAAGGCTACAACCCGTTGCTTCTACGACATCCAACTAATGATGTTCCGGCCTAGGAAGTAAGTGACTCCCGTAGTGCTCTTTCTATCATCAATGCTCCCTCCATGATCACTGTCGTAGTAGCAAACTAGCTTCGTTCCTCCACGAAGATTCCTCTCATAAGAAAGACCAAACCCGCTTGTACCTTTCAGATACCGCAAAATCTGCTTCACCGTCGCTAAATGCTGGGTATTGGGTTTCTCCATGAACCTGCTCGCTATCCCAACGGCATATGCAATATCCGGACGCGTATTCACCAAATATCTCAAGCATCCTATTGCGCTCTTATACTCCGTAGGATCCACCAAAGGATAATCGCCCGTCTTGCTCAATTTGAGCCTTGGTTCAATCGGAACTTGAGATCTATTGCAGTCTCCCATCTCAAATTTCTCAAGAATTTTTAATGTGTACGAAGACTGACAAAGGGTGATATTACCTGAGGTGTTTGGGATACCTCTATCCCCAAGTAGTAGATGAGCAATCCGAGATCGCTCATGCAGAACAACTCCTTCATCTGAGCTTTGAACTTATTCACCTCCATGCCGCTTGACCCGATGATGAGGAGATCATCCACATAGACTCCAACCAGTAGGTTCGAATCTCCCACAACTCGCTTGTAGACGGCATGCTCAGTCGGACTCCTCTCAAAACACAGTGAGGATAGGCTTTGATCCAGCTTGAAGTTCCAAGCCCGCGGGGCTTGTCGGAGGCCATACAACGCCTTCTTGAGCTTCAGCACCTTGTGCTCTTCTCCGGAAATGACAAAGCCTGGGGGTTGAGAGACGTATACCTCTTCGACTAGATCCCCATTGAGAAACGCTGATTTGACATCCATATGGTGGATGTCCCATCCTTCCTCCGTTGCCAAAGCAATGAGCAAACAAACCGTCTCCAATCTTGCCACGGGTCCGAATACCTCGTTGAAGTCAACACCATGTCGTTGCACATACCCCTTCGCCACAAGCCGAGCTTTATGCTTCACGATGTTCCCCTCTGGATCTCGCTTCGTCTTGAAAACCCACTTGAGTCCAATGGACTTTTGACCATTCGGGAGGGTGGTGATCTCCCAAGTGTCATTGTCTCAGATGGAAGTTAGCTCCTCTTCCATATCTCGTATCCAACTTGGTTCGTCTTTGGCTTCCTCAAACGTTGTTGGCTCCCCTGCTGCGAAGAGGCAAAGTCCAGCCTCCTCCTCCTGCATCTCGCCGTAGATCTCCTCAAGTGACCGGAATCGAATCGGTCCGCTGGAGCTCGAAGTTGCCTCGGAAGTGGGGGAGGCACTGGCCGCGGGTGAGCCGCGGTGAAGGGGGGTGCAGGTCGCGGGTGAGCCGCTGGTCGCAGGAGCGTTGGCTGCGGGTGAGCCGCAGTTGCCTGGGGCGCTGGCTGTGGGCGAGCTGCCGATCGCAGGTGAGGCGTAGGTCGCGGGTGAGCCGCGGTGGGGGGAGGCCGGCCCGTCGCCGGTGGGGGTGCCTGGTACTAGTGCAGCGAGAGTAGCTGTTGCTCCTTCTATCGTCAAAAACTGATCGCAGCCAGAGAACATTTCACCGGCTTTCTCTTCCCAGTCCCACTTCGCCTCTTCGCTAAAGACGACATCACGGCTGATCACGAGTTTGCCCGTCTCTGGATTGAACAGCCTGTATGCCTTAGAGCCTGCCTCGTAGCCGATGAGTACCATCTTGGTGCCCCGATCTTCTAGCTTTGCATGATTTGGCTTTGTTGTCTTCACATACGCAAGGCAACCGAAAGTGCGAAGGTAGTGCACTTTTGGTTTCCTTCCGTAAAATGCCTCGTAAGGCGTCTTCCCAACAACGCTATGAGTAGCCGCCCTGTTAAGAAGATGCACCGCGGTTGCTAACGCTTCTCCCCAAAACTTAGCCGGCACATTTTTGCACTTGAGAAGACTCTGAACCATCCCCATGACTGTTTGATTGTGGTGCTCTACCACGCCGTTCTGTTGCGGAGAATAAGGGGCTGTGAGAAATCGTTTGATCCTGACTCCCTCACAATAGGCATCAAACCCCTTGGAGGTGAACTCCCTACCTCGATCGGTACGGAATCCCTTCACTTTGAACTCCGTTTCCATCTCTACTCGCGCCTTTAGCCTTTTGAAAGCATCCAAGGACTCATCCTTGGATTTCAATAACTCCACCCACATAAACCTGCTATGATCATCTACTAGCAAGAAGAAGTATTGTGTACCTCCAGGGGTGGCCGGATTGATGGGTCCGCACAAATCTCCATACACCAATTGAAGAGGAATTGGTGCACGATTCGCCGCAACGTTCGGAAATGGTAATCGTCTTTGCTTCGCCACCAAGCACCCGTCACAAAGTTCTTGTGAGTGCTCAATGGAGGGCATCCCCTCCACCATCTTGAAACGCCTCATATCATGAAGTGCCCGAAAATTGAGATGACCCCATCTAGCATGCCATAGCCACGCCTCGTCTTTGTACTTCTCCGCTAGCAAGGCCACCGGAGCATCCGTCTTCATATTTAGGATGTAGAGACGATTCTTGGACCTCTCCACCTTCGCCAAGAGACGCCTCTCTTGATCGAATAGACACAAGAATCCGTCCTCCATGACGATCTTGCATCCGTTCTCCTCCAATTGTCCCAAACTCGCAATGTTTGTGCGGAGTTTCGGGATGTAGTAGACGTTAGTGACTTTGTGCTTCTCCTTTTGGTCTTTGAAGAAAACCGCTCCCCGATCACATATCTCCACCGAAGAGCCATCGCCAAACTTCACCTTGCCTCTCACCGTCTCATCTAGCGAGGAGAAGAAATCCTTGCAACCCTTCATATGGTTGCTTGCCCCCGTGTCAAGATACCAATCTGATTTCTCCATGTCGCCGGGAAAAATGCTCGGTTGCACATTCTCTTCGTTAAGGAGAAGATTAGAACATACCATTTTTGGGTGATCTTCTTCACCCTCCGCCAATAAAAGAGCCGGTTCGATATCCTCGAAGGCTTCGGCCATGTGCGCTTTCTCCTCATTGTCCCTCTTCTTTGAGCGGCACTCTGCGGCAAAGTGGCCCATCTTGTGGCAATAGAAGCACTCGACTTTTGACTTGTCTTTAACACCATTATTGTGATCTTGACCTTCCCGTCGGTCGTTGTTGCGATGTTGTCCGCCTCGCCCTCGTCCATGACCACGGCCTCCATGGCCGCCGGTTTGGTGTCTGCCACCATTGGATGGCTTCTTGTCACGAGCCATAAACTCCCTCATCATCAAGAGGAGTTTCTCCTCGTCTTTGTTGGTAGCCCCACCAACACGCTCTTCATGAGTTTTGAAACGGCTGACAACCTCCTCCACAGTCATCGTCGTGAAGTCGCCAAATTGCTCTATCGTCGAAGCAATCTGGACGAACTTCGATGGGACGGATCGCAAGAGCTTCTTCACAACCGCAACCTCCGCTACCTCTCCTCCCAACGCCATTTGCATATTGACGTTGGTGGTGAGCTTCATTGTGAAATCATCTATTGAATCCGTCTCCTTCATGCGAAGCATCTCAAACTCCGTCTGCAGAGTTTGGATCTTTGCATCCTTGACGCGGTCCGCGCCTTGGTACATGATCCTAAGCATGTCTCATATCTCCTTCGCAGTTTTCTTCTCCGCAACCATCCGGAGAACGTCATCTGGAAGTGCTTGTTGGATGATCGAAAAAGCTATTTTGTTCTTTTTCTCATCCACTTTCGCTGTCGGATCGATTGGTTCCACCGCCTCCAAAGCATCCTGGACATCGAGGATCCCCCTCATTCTGATAGCCCAGACGTCGTAGTTGCTCCTCGTGAGCACCGGGTATTTGAAGTGTCCATGGAACCCATCCGATTTTGAAGATGTCTCCGCCATTTAAGAAACAACGTTTCTTCCTCACAATAGAACGATCTCTTCCCGAGAATGATAGCAAAGTGGCGGCGATGTCTATCCTATAGAAAGTTCAACAAAGGCCTCTGATACCAATTGTTAGAACCTACTAAAGACATCACACTTTTTTGATATGAGGAAAAAACAACTTCATATATCTTATTTCATTCAACACAAACACTGAGTACATATAGATGAGGGAGAGGATTAACAAAAGAAACGGTAGAGAATAAAAAACGGCTTAAAAACAATTAAGGCAAGAAAGAAAATTGAAATAGCTTTCAATAGGAATAACTCTCAAGAATGAAACGTCCAGATTAGACTTAATTATCATAACCGACAAAGTAATTATTAACACTCCCATGACGATGATCGATTTTATCCTCGAAAAGTGGTCACCTCTTATTGCTACACACTTCGATTCGACCACCAACGTCAGTAAATATCTCACACTAGTCCTTGAACAAATCTAATGAGAACTGTGAACCGTGTTCCCGAAAGACCGCAATCAATCCCATGATCCATCCCAACAGGATTGAACTGGAAGACCGGCACGCCGCAAAACTTGAAGATCTCGTTCGCCTCCTCTGACGGCGGAATACATAATCCTGATTTCAAGCAACCCTCGCAGATCATGATGCCGCCGGACGGAGGATTCTGTGCATGCTAATCCGATCGCGGGATCTTCACCTCCATGCCTGCAGATAACCCGTAGCACTTTCTTCACATGTCAATCCGCTCACCATTAAGGGTAGAGCGCAATCACATCGGCCTCCCTTGAGCACCCCATTTCGGCAACTGAAAAGTTAACAGTCCGCAAGTTAATAAACTTCATGCAAATTTTTAAAAACACAACTACTAACTACCATGGCGCTGAGCAGACATGCGCCCAACCAACCAATAAGACCAAATCATCACCGGAGCGTGCAACCACATGCGTGCAAATGCATGCGCCCGTAGGGTAGTGCGGGCGCATGATCGTGCACCTGCATGGCCACACGACCGTGCACCCACACAGGATGCAACCGTGCACCTACATGAAAATTTTGAACCCACGTGATCTCGTGTTCGCAACTCCTCTTATCTTCGCGGCATGGCTGCAAAGGACCTCCTGCCTTCACAATGTTCACGCGCACAACATAAATTGAAAGAAAAAAATCCCTGCAATCCTCTTTCTCAAGTTGCGGACTCCGTGGGATTTGGGTGATAAATGATGGGGCCTCCCAAAATTTATAAGAGAAATGAGTTGTGAATATTCAAATGGGAGCCATTAAACCCACCTCTCCCACTTAGTGGGGAGAGTGGATTTGACCAAGAGAAACCGCCCACTCATGTCATGACTGTGGGCCGCGCGCAAGCTCGAATGATGGTGGTCGTCATCGACGAACCGCTCCGGCCGGGAGGCATCCACCACTGCCTGATCACACGGCTGACTGGTACCCAGGCCGCATGGCCCCCTGGTCGACCGGTCACGTCAGCCGTGTGGCCCCCTGGCCAACTAGCCGCACGGTCGCGTGGCTCCATGGTCGCGCGGCCGCATGGCCCCTTGACCGCGCGGTTGCCTGGCCGCATGGTCGGCAGCACGACCACGTGACCTCTTGGCCGTGCAGCACACACAGGCTGGGCGGCCAGCTAGCCGCACTGCAGCACGTAGTCGGCCACTTGGCCACGCGCCGCCCGGCCGCCGCGCCCATCCTCCACCGTCGCATGGCTGCCTCAACCATGCAATTTCTGTGCCACCATGTTCGTGTTGGGATTCGAAGCGGTGCTGAAGTGCAGAATACCTGATGCTGGCACAAGTAATAATAATAGGAAACACAAAAGCACAAGAAGAACACCAGAAATAACGTGGTTCCCCCTAAATGGGTACGTCCACGGGCGGAAATGACAGTCACAATCTCATTCAACACAAAATACACAGTGTTACAAATGGGGATAAATTACCCCTATACAAAATGAGATAAGAAGTGACTCCCGGATACCTTGCGGCAAAACGACCGAAGAAAGAGGAAGTTCCTCACGGCCAAGCACGGCGGCAACCCAAACTCCGACGGCGTCTCTACGACGACGGCGTCTCCCCAAAACGGCGACAAGGCCGACCCAAAAACTGCACAGCGGCAGCCCCTTTCAAATCCGGCACAGCGGTGGCGCTCTCCTCCAAAACAGCGGCGGCGACGGCTCTCCAAGACAGCGGCTGCGGCGGCGGAGCAGCGGCAGCGGCGGCGCGGCGGAGCAGCGGCGGAGCAGCGGCGGACCTCCTTCAGCGAGAGGCAAAGAGAGAGAGAGAGAGAGAGAGAGAGAGAGAGAGAGAGAGAGAGAGAGGCCAAAGAGAAAGGGGGGTTACAAGGAGAGATCGTGAACGGCTAGGGTTCTCTTTTGAACAGGAAACGGATATGAATATATATATAAAGCCAATTAATTAAACCAATTAATTGAACGGTTCAGAATTTCTGAAATGAGTCAGAACTCGAGAAATGGCAACCTCCTTTTCTGAGGTTGTGATTTTTCTGTCAGAATTGGAAATTGCAGAAATTCGCCCCGGAAAAATTTCCTTGCGCGCCCGGAGGTTTGAAACGGTGTTGGGGAGTTAATGGAGGCAAAATCCTAACAAACTCCACCTGCCGAGATAACTCCAACCAACCAGGATGCCACCAAGAACGATGCAAATCGCATCAACTGAATCTGCTCCCGCCAAGGGCAGATAAAGTGAACTCCTTCAATCTGAGTAGTACACAAACTGGACTGACGTGACTACTCCAGAAATGTTCCACCTGAAGCAAAGGACTAACTGCTCCACCTCCAGCGGTGGTCTCCCAAAGCAAAAGAAAAATATCACAGACTCCAGAAATGATGTGCGCGGGGAGAGAAATGATAAATGCAAACACATCAACAATTGAATGCAGGCAAAACTGATCTCAACATGGATAAAGAGAACCCCTATACGAGCTAATCATAAAATGTTGATTAGACGCACACACTAAGCTCATGTGACGAAAGAGTAACAATGAAAGAGCTTAGGTACTAGGGTGAAACAAAAGCATTCATACAACGGAGTAGTGATCGGAATAAATAACCCAAAAACAGGTTATAAGAAAGGTAACATGAATAACAGGAATAACATGAACATAATGAGGGAAAGGAAAGCAAGCAACATAGGGAACAAACGGAACAGAAAGCACGAACATATAAACGGAAAGTAGAAGAGCAGAGAAAAGGATGACCTAGATGAGGTTATCTCCCACATCCTCAAAGCACAAGGATATGTCAGACTTCCCCTTTTCATCACCAGTGCTCTTCCCTTTATCTTTGTTCTGAAGCTTCCAACAGTCCTTGATCACGTGACCCTTCTTCTTGCAATATTTGCAGTATAAATCTGAGATGCCCTTTGACTTAGACTTGCCCCCTCTATCAGAACCAGAATGACCCCGAGAGTATAGAACGGAGTCTTCAGTAACATGAGAACCTGAAGACCTCTTCCGGATGTCATCTGAGAGTAGAGCCGCAGTCACCTCTTCCAAGTCCAAGACGTCCTTACTGTAGGTAAGGGTAGTAACCATGCTCTCATAGAGCTTTGGAAGAGAGTTCAAAAGGATCACTGCTTTGTCCTCTTCATCCACCTGAATATCCATGCTGAGACTCTCCGATAACAGTCTGTTGAAACTGTTCAGGTGGTCATGAATAGAGGATCCCTCCTTCATGCTAAACTTGTAAAGCTGCTGCTTGAGGTAGATCCGGTTGGGGAGAGACTTTGTCATATAGGTACTCTCCAACTTTGCCCAAATGCCAGAGGCAGTCGTCTCTGAAAGAACTCCATATAGCACGTCATCATGTAAGCAAAGCTGTATGATGGACAAAGCTTTGAGATCCATGTCCTCCCACGTACGATCAGAAACCTCAACATCCTTACTGGCCTTTCCCAGTAGGGCACGGTGTAAGCCTTCTTTTATAAGAAGTGCACGAACTTTGACCTGCCATAGACCAAAGTTTTGTTTCCCATCAAACTTGGCCACAGCACCAGGAATAGACGAAGCCATCGAGAGCGGAACGCAGAAACTGCACGGAACACAAAACTTGAGTTGGCGACCTCAGCAGTGCACAACTAAGGGGATAGCCAGCGGACCAACGGTCGTAAACTACCGCACCCAAGTGTACACTCGAGATCGGAAACAACTCGTCCTTTAAACAAAAGTGTCAGCCCGCAACCTGGCTCTGATACCACTTGTTGGGATTCGAAGCGGTGCTGAAGTGCAGAATACCTGATGCTGGCACAAGTAATAATAATAGGAAACACAAAAGCACAAGAAGAACACCAGAAATAACGTGGTTCCCCCTAAATGGGTACGTCCACGGGCGAAAATGACAGTCACAATCTCATTCAACACAAAATACACAGTGTTACAAATGGGGATAAATTACCCCTATACAAAATGAGATAAGAAGTGACTCCCGGATACCTTGCGGCAAAACGACCGAAGAAAGAGGAAGTTCCTCACGGCCAAGCACGGCGGCAACCCAAACTCCGACGGCGTCTCTACGACGACGGCGTCTCCCTAAAACGGCGACAAGGCCGACCCAAAAACTGCACAGCGGCAGCCCCTTTCAAATCCGGCACAGCGGTGGCGCTCTCCTCCAAAACAGCGGCGGCGACGGCTCTCCAAGACAGCGGCTGCGGCGGCGGAGCAGCGGCAGCGGCGGCGCGGCGGAGCAGCGGCGGCGGCGGCGGACCTCCTTCAGCGAGAGGCAAAGAGAGAGAGAGAGAGAGAGAGAGAGGCCAAAGAGAAAGGGGGGTTACAAGGAGAGATCGTGAACGGCTAGGGTTCTCTTTTGAACAGGAAACGGATATGAATATATATATAAAGCCAATTAATTAAACCAATTAATTGAACGGTTCAGAATTTCTGAAATGAGTCAGAACTCGAGAAATGGCAACCTCCTTTTCTGAGGTTGTGATTTTTCTGTCAGAATTGGAAATTGCAGAAATTCGCCCCGGAAAAATTTCCTTGCGCGCCCGGAGGTTTGAAACGGTGTTGGGGAGTTAATGGAGGCAAAATCCTAACAGTTCGTGCCCCGTCATCTGCAAAACCACCCATTATGTGGTGTACGTATACCGATAATTCCCATAACAGGTGTGCATATAGTAAATTATGTGTGAATGGATGTGCGTATCAAGGTTGTCAGGATCGAGATCCTAGATGAGATCGTTTTGAGGTAGGATCGGATCAGATGTAAGGTCGGATCGAGGATCGCTTTACAAAATCAGGAACAATTTCAAAATCTGGATCGCAGGATCGTAAGATCCTATGATCCGGATCGCGATCCTGACAACCTTGGTGTGTATAACGATAATTCTCATAATGAGTGCGCGTATAGTAAATTTTATGGTTATGAATGTGTGCATAATAAAATACCTCATCATGGGGGTGCACATAACAAATTATACGGTTACAGCGTGCGCATAACCAAACATATGGTTATGGGTGTGCGCATAGTAAAATACCCCACCATGTGGGTGTGCATAAAAAAGTATATGGTTACGAGTGTGCGGATGGTCAGACACCCTAGCACCTTAATTACCAAAATTTAATTATCAAAATCTATAAAAAGACCCAAGGCCCTCATTTGAACTCACCTTGTCTCATACGCCTAAGAGAGCTCCGGAGGATTTCCTCGAAGATTTCCTTGCAAGCTTGAAGATTTTCTCGAAGATATTCATCGGCTTCAAAAATTGCTTGAAGATTACCCGCGAAACTTGAAGAATTCCCGCAGAATTCCCGCGAGCACTTGAAGAACACCTCCAGAGTTTGGATATTTCCTTCTGAGGCACGAAGATCTCCTTCAGCTCCCGACGCTTGCTTCCGAGACTCGAAGATCTCCTTCATCTCCTGACGCTCGCTTCGAGACTCGAAGATCTCCTTCAGCTCCCGACATTCACTTCCGAGACACGAAAATCTCATTCGCTCCCCAAAGGTCTTCCATAGGACAACTCGGACTCTTCATCTGACTCTGCCGCTCAAGTTCAGAACTCATGTTGCTGCATCCACCAATTCAGATCGCTTCAGAGCGCATCCATCACCATCACATTCCTGTTGAACCCAGCAGTATGGAAGAATAATTTTAACAAGCGATGACTCGTCACCCTCAAGAAGAACTCTTTTGTAACTCTTAAAAAATAGTGAAAATTTGGCCAATAAAGACTCAATCACATGGTTTTTCACCATTACGGGGTTTTTCACGTAAAAACATGTTTTCCAGCCGTCGGTCATTTTTTGAGATTATTTGCAGACTCGACTTGCTCACGAACTAGGACGGTTCATCCAATCCAATTTACGAGCACCTGGAGTAACTCACAACAAACATAACCTACAAAATTTGACATTAATATAACATATTTTTAAATATATTTATTGTTTAAATTTTGAGCGCCGCACCAAGCCAAAAGCTCAAAAATCAATTTGAGCTTCTATTTGAGAAACACACAAATAACAGAGCAAAGTTATTTGTAGACGAGAGAAGGATAGATTCCATATTCACCATTGAAGATATTATATATATATATATAATTTGTTCTATCTTTTGTTCTACCCCATGTTTCACCTCATTTGATTTCTGTCGATTTGTGAACTGCAAATATCTTCAATTTCCTTAAGAATTTTCACTTGTATATCAATTGAAAATACTCCATTTTTCCTATTGATTTCTACTTGGTTACCTCTAAAGTTATGATTTATTATTATTTGTATAATTTATTTAATTTAAAGCTTGAATTTATTATTATTGTTGCAGTTCTTCGCTATCATTAGCCTCATAAATTGGATTGGATTTTGCAGTTTTTTCTTCTGCAGTACCTCATGAGCATGAAAGATGTTTAAGAATAAGTTCTCTTTTGAAAAGGGCTAAAAATGAATCACTTATTTTGGCTTTTTGACCCCCATAATGTAGGGCGATGGATCTCAACAGATATGAAAAATCTTCCTCCAGGCCATGCATACGACTTCTGTCAAATACGGCTTTCCATACAATTCTATATGTATCTATGAGATCGAGTATGGAATTCTGTTTACTCACTTTCACTTTTAACTGAGTATCCATTTCCCTCTTTTTTCTTCAAGCATTGGAACCTAACTATTTGGGTTTCATTCATTCCGAGAGTAATGCCTTCATTCCTGTGAATTTACACAAAAAAACTTCAATCGGTTTTGTTTGGGTGGGTGGTGGCGGTTGAGATGGAGCATTTGAAGATGAGGATAAAACACTGTTCTTGCGTGAAGCTCCCTCCCTACAGTTGGAATCAAGTATAAAACATTATTTTAGGGATTGATGATTTCAAATGGAGGCTATTCCAATCTAACAAAAAAATGGCATTTGCGTTCTCTGAAAAACTCAATGGAGAAAACGGAGTCATCATTTTACATAGATTTGACATGACAACAATTGCAACCACCACAGCAAAAAATAACACCCTCAATTTGAATTTACACGCGAACATGGTTCCCCAATTTCTCAAAGTCCACAATTACACAACAACATTCTATGCTTTCTCGTCGCAATTATAGGAGACTACATTTTTACATAGATGAACCCAAAAGCTACAACTACATGGTGAAATTGACAAAATACCCATAATTCCCAGGTTCCACGACTCCAGCACCACTATGCTCCTAAAGTCCAGCTAACATGTTTCGATTGTTACTGGTTCGCAATCTCTTCGAGTGTCAGGAATGGGCAAGCTACGGAGTACTTGGCGGTTCTTATACTCGTTGGCCTGCTGTATGGATTAGGCTTCCTCTTCAGGAAAAATGAACCTGCTCCATCACCTCTAGCATCTATAGATGAAGAGAACAGCATAATCATGATTATCAGCTAGGAATCTATTTGAATCTATGCAGCAGCTTCTCTGTAATCTGATATGGTACTGAAAATGCTGCTCATGGAATTGAGAATGAGGTTTAAAGAATGGTCGTAGCAGCGAGATAAGCGAGTGGGGAGCAAGCGAAACAGAAGTTGCGCATTTTGATAATTAATACAATAGTTTTGGTCTTAATGATGTTGGAGAGAGAGAGATGAGATCTGCCTACTTTGATCAACATGGATGACTTGCACAGAAGATACTGAGATCTTAGCTAAAGATGAATACATTGAGGAAAGATCAAAAAGTTACAACTTGACATGTTAAATGAGAATTTTAAAGAAAAAAATATATTTGATAAGAGCATAGGGCAGTCTGGTGCACAAAACGTTCCCGCAAAGCAAGAGTCCAGGAAGGGTCCCACCACAAGGGTGAAATGTAGGCAAACTTTACCTTACATTTTTGCAAGAAACTGCTTCCAGTACTCGAACCCGTGACCTCAAAGTTACACGGTAACACATCAACCACTGCGTCAAGGCTCCCCTTCTATTTGATAAGAGCATAATGAGAAATAATTAGGTATATAATAAGTTAACTCTTAAGAAGTGCATAAAGTATTACTTAAAGCCTAAATGACATTTTTTTAAAAATTTTAGGGGTTAACACTATATCATTCGGGCTCCGTTTGGCACTGATTTTTTTTGCTCCGATGAGTTTGGCCAAAATTGTCGCCGTCATATATATGTTTGGCATGACAAGACAATTACCGACTGGAGAGTAGATCTCCATGAAATTAAACTCATTCCAAGTATAAAAATAGTTTGTTGTCAGCCGTCTTTTATCCAGATCGCTTGCATAATTAGTAACAACATAATAAGCTAAGATGCATTCTTTCACACGATCTCTATCATAAATCAAACCGGTACTAGCACTCCCTTTCAATTACCGCATGATCCATTTCATTGCTTGTCAGTGGTTTTTTCCTGGATTAGTCATGTAACAACTCACGACTCCAACTGCTTGAGCAGAAACTAGGCGAGTACATACCAAAGTACATAAAACATCCAATTGCATTCACATATGACAAATGAGATACTCTTTTTTGGTGTCTAATATACGTGATAACATAGTTGAAAGTCTGAATTGCGTTGCCAATGGAGTAGACACGAGCTTTGCCTTCTCCTTATCAAATTGAGTAAGAACTTTCTCAATGTATTGCTTTTGAGAGACACACTTCTCTCCGTCTTTTATATCTGATAACCTTTATACGAAGAATTTTTTTGCAGACCCGAGATCTTTCATCTTAAATTCTTGGCTAAGTTGAATCTTTAAATTTTTAAATTTTTTTTTATTCTTCAAGGTCATGGGCATGTCATTAACATAAAGAATAAGATAAATCCAAGAATCATCATCGACTACCTTAAAATAGATGCACTGGTCCCCGCAAGCTCCTCCTAAATCTGATGTATGTCATGAACCGATGAAATCGCTTGTAGCGCTATCTTGGAGAGTGTTTCAAAACATAGAGTGGTTTTTTTAGCTTGCAAACATGGTCTTTCTTGCCTTCAATCAAGAATCCTTCATGCTTATGCATATAAATCTCTTCCTCGAGATCATCATATAGGAATGCAATCTTCACGCCGAACTGCTCTAACTCCATATCATAGATTACTATATAGCCAACAATATGTGAATGGATGTACGACGCATCACTAAAGAGAAGATTTCATTGAAATCAACTCATTTCGCCATGAGTCTTGCCTTGTGCGTGACACCTTCCTTCAGTGAAGAACATTCTTTGACCTTGGAAACCCATTTTCATTCAATGGTCTTCTTGTGTTTCAGTAGTCGAACTAACTCTCATGTGTCATGTTTAGGAAGAGACTCAATCTCCTCTTCCATAACAACTCTTCATTGTGAGAAGTTGATAGAATGTCTAAAATCCTCACAACTAAGAGGTTCTTTATTTTCTACATTCAAAGCATATGCAGTTGCGTCCTAAAAACGGTATATGAGCCAATCTCCATACCTCATTGGTGGGTGTATGTCCCACTGCAGTCTATGCACCTCACGTTCTATCAAATGTCTCTAGCTCCTCATGATGAACCAAGTCAACCAACTCCTCATGCCAGTCTGGCTTGTCCTCAATGTGTCATTGACACATAATTTTAAATCTCACAAAATGGAATCTTAGCCTCCATCTCAACAGGTGGCACATGTGTCATTTCAATTTGAATCTGTTTCTTTGGAATGATAGATTCATCAAATGTCACATGTCGAGTACTCATGATCTTCTTTGTTTCAGGACACCACAATATACAGTCTTTGACTCCTTCAGCATACCCGAGGAATATGCATTTTCTTTCCATCATATCAATCTTATTATTTTCTCAAGTGCATATGTCAGACACTCAATAGTAGAATCGAGTAATCAACAACTTTTCCAGTTCACAACTCCTCTAAAATCTTTGATCCAATCGTTGAAGATGGCGACATATTAATGAGATAGATAGAGGTATTAATGCCTCCGCCCAAATCCTCTTTGGAAGTCTAGTAGTGATCCCCAAGCGCTACATCTTCTCCAGCAGTGTCTGATTCATCTGTTCTACATCTCCATTCGATTGTAGATCTACGAGTGTTGTGTAGTGACGCACAATCTCTTCAACTTTGCAAAACTCCTTGAATAAATAAGAAGTGTAGTCACCGTCATTATCATGCCTGACAACCTTCACATGTCGATATCTTGCTCCATCGCGAGAAGGAATAGGGGTTGGTCACTAAACATCAATATGAATATAGTCCATAATGTTTTTGTGTCATGCATCCCAGTACTGTACTTCATATTATGTTGCTTCTCTAATACACACTCTTCACAGAAGTATAGTTTCTCAAATTTTACATCATCAATCAGTTTTCTTTTATGAAGTTAGACATAAATATCACAATCGTGACAAATCTAGATCTAGATCAAAATATGTAAATGCAGATATAACAGTGGTAGTGGTCCTTGCAACAAATATAAATTGCCAACATTTATTCCTTTCATCATAATCATCGAACCACGAAAAATCTGCATAGCACCTCCATCAATCATTGTCTTTCACCTGAACGTGTCCAAAGCTCCAAGAGAAAACAAAAAAATTTCTTGGAGTCTAGAATATGTCTAACATCCATCAAAGTTCTTTCAACCACATCATGCATCAGAATCCGGACAGTTTCAATCCGAATAATTTTGCACGTATTACCATTGCCCATGAATAAAGAGTCTCCATCAAAGGAACGACATGTTGTGATACCGCTGGGGTATCGCGGTGGCGGTAAGAGGTCGCCCGACGGTATCGGGCAACAGGCGGCGGCGGTAAGAGGTGAAGGGAGGAAGGGAGAGATTAGAAGAGAGGAGAATTAAGGTTAAGGAGAGACAAGGGTTCAGCCCCCACTAAGCAAATTGATTTCAGGATCCAAATAAAGTTTACATACCCCTCATATATATAGAGGTCTCATAGAAGCTTCAAAAGGAAATAAAATAATAAAAGGAAATAACATAAAAGGAAATAACCTAAAAAGAAAATAACATAAAAGGAAATAACCTAAAAAGGAAATAACATAAAAGGAAATAACATAAAGTCGCCGGTGCCGCTACTCCCCCGTCGCGGTCTCGCCCTCGCACGTGGTTGGAGTAGGTTCGCCACGGCTAGTCCCGTCCGCCGTCTTCCCTCGCCGAGTGTATACTCGCCATGGCGGCTCTTCCGGATGGAGATCGGTAACAATACCGCCGTCTGGGAAATTTGCCTTGTACTCAAGGCAAAAATCTGGAAACTGTCGCTGGAAGTCGTCGCGTAATAACCACGTTGCCTCCTCCACTGGGCGATTCTTCCAAGCGACTCGGACTTCCTCCGGGCCGGCGGCGTTGGAGCGGTGGTGTCGGAGGCCGATGATGGCGTCGGGGTACAAAGAGTCGTCGTCGGGTTGTGCACACTCCGCCGGTATATGGTCCATCGTGGGGTGGTCGCCGACGACGCGGCGGAGTTGGGACACATGGAAAACCGGGTGTATCTTGGTGCCCTCCGGCAGACGAAGGCGGTATGCCACCGCCCCAATGCGGCTCATGATCTCGTAGGGCCCGTAAAAGCGCGGTGCCAATTTCGGGCAGGTCCGGCGGGCGGCAGAAAGTTGCCGATATGGATGTAGCTTGATGAACACCCGATCGCCCACTTGGAATGAGAGGTCCTGGCGCTTCTTGTTAGCAAAAGCCGACATCTTGGCTTGTGCTCTTCGTAAGTGGTGTTTGAGACTATCAAGAATGATATCCCGATCTTGAAGGTGCTCCGCTAGATTCGCCACGGGGCATTCCCCGGGTAGATGGCGAACGATGGACGGCGGGGGTCGGTCGTAGACTATCTCGAACGAGGATGTGTTGGCTGCATGATGATAGGCCGTGTTGTAGGAGTACTCCGCCCAACACAACCACTTGGTCCAAGTGCCCGGTCGTTCTCCGATGAAGCAACGTAGGTACGTCTCAAGGCACCGGTTCAGCACTTCGGATTGACCGTCTGATTGCGGATGGTAAGCTGTACTCATGGGCAAGCGGGTGCCTTGGAGGCGAAATAGATACGTCCAGAAATTGCTCAAAAATAGTGGGTCGCGGTCGCTGACGATGGACCGGGGAAACCCATGCAGTCGTACCACCTCCGTGATGAAGGCCTCGGCCACCGTGGAAGCTGTGTAAGGATGACGCAGCGGTACGAAGTGCGCGTACTTGGAAAGTCGGTCCACCACGACTAGTATGCAATCGAATCCGCGGGAGCGAGGGAGGCGCGTGATGAAGTCCATCGCAATGTCCTCCCATATGTGATCCGGGATGGGCAGGGGCTGCAGCAGGCCGCTTGGGAACATCACCTCGTATTTGGCCTTTTGACACGGAAGACACGCCGCCACATAGGCCTTCACTTGCTAAAACAATTGGGGCCAATATAAGGATGCCGCCAGTCGGCGGTAGGTGCGGAAAACCCCCGCGTGGCCGCCCGTCGGGGTGGAGTGGAACTCGGCTAATAATTGCGGAATTCGGTCCGAGGAGGCGGAGAGGACTAATCTGCCCCGGTGAAACAAACGGCCTCCCTCGAGCGTGTATGGCGGGTGCGCCCCCGGGTCGGCCACGAGGGCGGCTCGGATCGCCGCGAGTCGCGGGTCGCGGTCCACCTCTTGTTGGATACTTGCCGCCTCGTCCCAAATCGGTCTGGAGATGGCCGAAAGTTCCACCGCCTGTGGTTGGCGCGAAAGGGCATCGGCCGCGCTGTTTGTCCGCCCCGGCTTGAACTCAATGGAAAACTCGTAGCCGAGCAGTTTAGCGACCCAAACTTGTTGCGTGGGCGTGGCAATCTTCTGTTGAAGCAAGTATCGGAGACTATGGTGGTCCGTCCGAACCACGAACGACCGGCCGAGCAAGTATGGTCGCCAATGTTGCACGGCGAGCACTAACGCCATGAGCTCGTTTTCATAAGCAGAGCGGCTCCGCACGGCGGGCGAGAAGGCGCGGCTGTAGTAGGCGACCGGTCGACCGTCTTGCATAAGGACCGCGCCGACCCCGGTGTCGGACGCATCGCATTCGACGATGAACTGTTTGGAGAAGTTCGGCATGGCCAGAACCGGTCCGTGCACGAGAGCCTTTTGGAGGGCGGCGAAGGCGTCGGATGCCGCGGAAGTCCACGTGAAGGGGCCCTCCTCCGAGAGCTTGAGTAGCTGGGTAAGTGGCCGCGCCAAGGCCCCATAGTTCTTGATGAAGCGCCGGTAGTATCCGGTGATGCCCAAGAATCCGCGGACCTCCCGAATAGACGTGGGGGTCGGCCATTGCACGACCGCCTGAACCTTGTCCGCCTCCATTGCCACGCCCGAGGCCGAGATAGTGTGGCCCAAATAACTGACCGAGGTTGCGCCAAACGAGCATTTCTTTCGGTTGAGGACCAGCTGGTGGTGTCGTAGTGTGTCGAAGGTGTTCCTGACGTGAACGAGGTGGTCCTGCCACGAACGACTAAACACCAAAATGTCATCGAAGAATACAAGAATATGCTTACGGAGGACCGGTCGAAAGATGTCGTTCATCGTTGCTTGGAATGTGGCGGGGGCGTTGGTGAGCCCGAACGGCATGACGAGGAACTCGAAGTGGCCGTCATGGGTCTGGAAGGCCGTCTTCTCGATGTCCTCCGGCCACACCCGGATTTGGTGGTATCCGGCGCGGAGATCCATCTTGGTGAAGTAAGTCGCTCCCTGAAGCTCGTCCAGCAGTTCTTGAATCACCGGAATCGGATAGCGATCCAGCACCGTCGTCTTGTTAAGCTCCCGGTAGTCGACGCAAAAACGCCAACTGCCGTCCTTCCATACAAGCAAGACGGGGCTAGAGAAGGGACTGGCGCTGGGGCGGATGAGGCCACCCAATAACATTTCGCGGACTAGGCGTTCCATTTCGTCCTTCTGGGCGTGACCATATCGGTACGGCCGGACGGAGATGGCGGCGACGCCCGGTTGGAGGAGAATCGTGTGGTCAGTTGCCCGCGGTGGTGGCAGCCCCCGAGGCGTAATAAAGATGTCCGAGTATTCATCGAGCATCGGTCGGAAATCCGTGGGAAGCGACGCAGTGGAGTCGATGGTCTCGACCGCCCAAAGCCACGCGGTGAAATCCACGCCCGCCACCCGGTGGAGCGCGCGAGCCGAGATAGGAGAGTGGAGGAGTGTTGCGTCGCCCGCGAGGTGACAGGCACGGCCTTGGTGGTGGAACCGCATGGTCATGGCCTCCCAATTCACACGGACCTCGCCCAATGTCTGGAGCCAAGCCACTCCAAGAATGAGGTCCAGCCCGCCTAATTCGAACACATAGAAGTCCGTCGTGATGTCGCAATTGCCCACGGAGAGCGGAACACCCGAGCATTTCCCCAATGTAGGTCGACGGCGGTCGTCCCCCAAGCACACCGTGAAGGCCGGCGATGGCAAGACCGGAAGCTCCAAGGCGCGCGCGACGTGGCGAGAAATGAAATTATGGCTTGCACCGCTGTCGATCATGACGATCACCGGCCGCCCGCGGATAGTGTCGGCCATCTTCATGGTGCGAGGGCCGGTGATGCCGCCCACCGAGTATAACGGCAGCTCCAAAATGTTTAGGGCGGTGTCTGCGCCCGGGGGTCCGTCATCATCCCGGATGGCGAGGGCGTCGAAGTCGGCCATGGTAACTTCGGAATCCTCCTCGACGAATAAGGCGTGGAATTCCTTCACGGTGCATAGGAGGACGAATAAGGCGTGGAATTCCTTCACGGTGCATACATGCTGCGGTGAGTAAGGATGGCGGCACCGGAAACACAGCCCCTTACGACGCAGCTCGTTGTAGTCCTGGCTGGAGATGCGATGAGTGGTATCCGGCCGCGGCGGGCGACTTCCGCCAGTCGGAGGCGGTCGGTCCCGCGTTGCTGGCGGTCGGGATGGATGTGGTGGAGGGGTTGGCCCCGGGCGGATCCCCAAATCAGCCTCCACTGCGCGAGCCAAGTTGAGGGCGTCGGAGACTGTTCGCGGGTGGTGGGTGCGGATCCGAGAACGAATGGAGGGCAGTAGGCCTTGGAGAAAAAATCCGAGATAGTGGTCAGGTGGAAGGCCGGGTACCTCTGTTACCAAGGCCACGAATTCATCAATATACGTATCCACGTCGGCCGTTTGGAGGGCGCTGCAGAGGCGTTCAATGGCTGACCCGGTGTACCGGGAGTCATAACGGGTAATCATTTCCTGTTTGAACTCATGCCATGAGATAGAAGGTTGCACTTGACGGAGCCAACGCGCCCAGTGAAGTGCCGACCCGCTGAGACCTACTACTGTTGTGCTGATGCGGTCCACCGGCGGTGTTCCGTTGAGGTCGAAGAACTGTTCTGCTCGTGCAATCCACCCCAAGGGGTCGACTCCAGAGAAGTCTGGAATATCGAGGAGCGATGTCGCCCGATTGAGTAGCGGTGGCGGGGCGGGTGTTGGCGGAAACATGGACGGAGTAGGCGGCATGCCTAGGATGGACCCGGCGTCGGTATGGGCGGTAGAGCCCGACGACGGCGTGGCTGTGACGGGGGGTGGAGAGCGTCCAAACGCCCTAGGAGCAGTGCTTGACCAGCGATGATGGCCTCCATGGAGGATTGGAGGGTGGCGAGATGGGCATCGTGGCGGTCGAGGCGTTGGCGGGCCTCGTCGGCGTTGCCCGCGGAATCGGCGGCGGAGGATCTCGTGTTGGGTGCCATGGGAGGACGTTCCGGCGGCGCGATGCGGGCGGATCCGGCAGGTCGGACCAATGATACCGCTGGGGTATCGCGGTGGCGGTAAGAGGTCGCCTGACGGTATCGGGCAACAGGCGGCGGCGGTAAGAGGTGAAGGGAGGAAGGGAGAGATTAGAAGAGAAGAGAATTATGGTTAAGGAGAGACGAGGGTTCAGCCCCCACTAAGCGAATTGATTCCAGGATCCAAATAAAGTTTACATACCCCTCATATATATAGAGGTCCCATAGAAGCTTAAAAAGGAAATAAAATAATTAAAAAAAAAACCTAAAAAGGAAATAACATAAAAGGAAATAACCTAAAAAGGAAATAACATAAAAGGAAATAACATAAAGTCGCCGGTGCCGCTACTCCCCCGTTCCGGTCTCTCCCTCGCCTGTGGTTGGAGTAGGTTCGCCACGGCTAGTCCCGTCCGCCGTCTTCCCTCGCCGAGTGTATACTCACCATGGCGGCTCTTCCGGATGGAGATCGGTAACATGTTGCAAAATAACTTTGATTTGGATTCATATGATAAAAACAAACGGAATAAAGTACGTAAGAATCTTAAATATCAACTAATGCACATACCGAGAAAACAAAAACATCATTGTTGAATGCCTCCTGCATAATACTCGCAGAATCTGAAAAAAATTTCACCTCCTTCTCTTTGAGCATAGAGCAATCTTTCTTCCAATGTCATTTTTTCTCGCAGTAGTTGTATTGATCTCCTTTGGGGTTTCTCGACTTTGATCTTGACTTTCCTCCGTCGCTTTTCCAATTTCGCTCGTGTGATCGTTATCTCGCGAATAATCCATTGTCATGCACATCAATTTGTCAGATGATACATTTACGTGCAACTCCTTTGAGTGCAGACCTTCTTTCACGTCTTCAATGAAATGCATGTCTCGGCTATATATCATACTATTGACAAATTATCCAAATGATGAAGTGAGCACAAGAGGATCATCGTTTGACCTTCATCATATATCTTTGCATCGATGTTCTTCAAATCCATCACGATTTGATTTAACTCGTCTAAGTTGGCATTAATAGATGTACCTTCCTTCATCTTGAAAGTGTAGAGTCGTTGCTTTAAGTACGACCAATTCGCGAAAGACTTCTTTGAATAGTGTCCCGAGCTTTTTCCAAAGTTTGTCGTAGTATCCTCTTCAGCGCCATTCAAATCGTTGTTAAATGCCTCGTGCACAATGCTTGCCGAATCTGAAGATTTCTCTATCTCATATTTTTGAGTACAAGACAGTCTTTCAAATAATGCCCTTTCTTCTTATAGTAGTTATGTTGATCTCCTTTGGGGTCTCGATTTTGATCCTAACTTTTCTTTGTTGCTCTTCCAATCTCACTTCTATGATTGTCCTTTCACAAATAATCCATCGCCATGCACATTAATCTGTCTGATGACACCTTTCCGCGCAATTCCTTCGAGTGCAGAGATGCTTTCATGTATTCGATGGAATGCATGTCTTGACTATACACCGTACCATTCACAAATTTCCCAAATGATGAAGTAAGTGAGCACAAGAGAATAATCGCTTGATAATCATCATATATCTTCACATCGATGTTTTTCATATTCATCACTATTTGATTTAACTCATTTAAGTAGGCCTTAATGGATGAATCTTCCTTCATCTTGAAGGAGTATAGACATTGCTTTAAGTACAACCAATTTGTGAGAGACTTCTTCGAACAAAATGTCTTGAGCTTCGTCCACAGTTGCCTCATTATCCCCTCTAGCGACTTCACAAAGAACCTTGAGAAAAATTTTAACAGTATTATAAGCCTTCATATCCATCGCCATCTCTTTCGGAAATTTCTCTGGCTCGAATACGACCTTGCAGGCGTCTTATTATTTCAATAGAGCGATAATCTTGATCCTCCATAGGCTGAAGCTATCTCTCTCATCAAGTTTCTCCACCTTAAAATTTGTGGAAGCTATCATATCCAAGGTTAGAACTTCGCTCTGCTACCGGTTGTTAGCATGAAAAAGTGAGAAGAGTGGGAGAGAACGAACAAAATAAGAGCACAAGAGAGAATAAAACTCAAGATCTTATTCCAAACTTGATCTTTACAAATGAACTATCCATCCATTTATATAAGTCTATCCACCTAATATTTAAATATACACATGTATCACATCTCCATTATTTTAATATCCATGTGTATCACACTCTCATTATTTTAATGTCCATGCATATAATGCACCCAATTATTTAATATACACCATCCATCATTATACAATTCAGATAATGCATATTAACATAATTAGGTTTAGTAAACTAAACTTTTGCATCACAAAATCAACAACTATAGTGCTAACACAATTAAGAAGAAATATGTGTATCAAAGATTAGATTAAGGTTATTAAAATATGTAATACTGAGCAATGAATAGAGTTAGAAGTTGGTGGGGAGAGATTAGAAGCTACCAACTATAAAAAAAAGTATATCTTTAATAAATTAAACACAAGAACTTTACATGAAGATATAATTTCTGAAGTTATAAATTTTGTAATTAAAATGAAGGGACGCCTCTGAAAAGTATGCAATAGGATGACTTCATAAGAATATAAATGTAAACTTTATAAATCTATAATTATGTTGGTTGCATTATATGGATCCTAGCGTTAGGAAGCAAAAAATAGTTAGATAACTAAGTTTAGCATGGTTAAGATGGGTGCATCATAAAATTATAAAATATAAATTAAAAAATGATCATAGGAAAAGAAAGATAAGAGTGACATTTATTGACGATAATATAATTGAAAATATAGCATGCGCTACAAAGGGTAAATGATGATTATTTATGTCATGGTAGATAAAATCAAAAGTTATGGTGAAAGAGGTGGACCTAAAATAAATAAACTTGAAATTGATTTCCGTGAAATAATTCGACTGTTTGGGGCAGTGGTGGTGGTGGGAAAAGCTCTATTCCCACTGCTACCATCATTTTTAGGTTGTTTGGATGAGAAGCTTTTTCAAAAGAGCTTTTACAATATAGGTATTTTGAAGGTTTTTTGAGTAGTCGGCGCAGCAGAGCTTTCTAAAGACCGTTTTCTCTGTTTTCGGCTTTTCATCTTTATTCGAAGGTTTTCTTCTCTCATTTGCAATCGTAGCTTCTCACCGTTCATCTTTTGTAACCTGCTTATTAAAGATTTATATAATATTTACGTATGTAATCGATAGAAGATTTGCAGAAACAAATTTTCATTATTAAAAAGCTAAACAACTATGTTGTAATATGTAATGTGTGTGTGTAGCCTATAAATAGCCAAGATGTGGCCCTAATAAGATAAGGATTTTATTTCAACTTGGTATCAGAGGGTTTCGCCATTTCTCCCGATCCTTTATCCCGACCCTTCTCCCGACCGAACCCGACGCCGCCGATTCCGCTCCTGAACGACACTGACGCCGATCCCGCTGCCTCTTCCCGCCCCTACCACCGATCGGAGGAGGCCTCGCCGTCACCTGCGCCCGCTCCCTTCCGATCGACAGTCGCTTTCTCCCAATCTCCAGGGCCGGCTTTCTCCCGATCCATCTGCGCCCGCTCACGCCCGTCTAGGGCTGCCTCTAGGGCTGCGGGAATAGCGATCTCGTAGCCTCCGGAGGCCACTGTCTCTGCTTCCGGCCGCCGGCCTTCGTGCCCTAGTGCCTCCTTGCGTCACTCCCGATGCGGTGATCGGATCTAGGGCAGGCTAATGTGTTTCGTAATACCAAACGAGACGCAGTGATCGGTTGGAAGGTGATCTATGGAGCCGAAGGAGGGAACGATGGCAGACGTCTTCAAGATGTTGGGCCCGGACGAGTTGGTCACATTGTTGAGGGTGTTGGGTTCATCACAACGGCTTGCGAAACTGGAACTTCCACGGATCGATCTTAAGTTGGATGGACCGGCGACCTACCTGAGTTGGCCACGTCGTGTGAAGAAAATCCTGGCAGCAAAGAAGGTTGGGGGTTTTCTGACATGGGCGTTGAAGAAACCAGAGAACTCGGCTGGAGATGAGTGGGAGTAGGCCCATAAGACCTTGTTTATGTGGCTTCTTAGCTCGGTTGTCTCATCGATTGCCGTCACGGTAGATGGCCTAGAGACAGTCATGGAGGTCTGGGATAAGCTAAAGAACACATATGATAGTGTGGGGAACACTCTGCGGGTCTTCCAGGTGAAGGGAGAAATTGATGACACTGTTCAGGGTGAGAAAACGGTGCAGGAGAATGCCTCCGAGTTGGAGCGACTATGGGTGAACTACGATCACGCCTCAGGTGGGATGTGTTGCAGTGATCAACGGTGTCGGGATTCCAAAATCATCGTGGAAGAAAGGACGATGAAGCTCCTGAGGGGTTGGATGACAAGTTCGATCAACGGAGAGTTCTACTCCTATCAGGTACGACGATTCCTACCCTTACGGAGGCCATCTCCGTTATGATTCAAGAGGAGACGCGTCTCAAAGTGCAGGCAGGGACAGGAGGGTCTATACATGTGAAATCAACACTAGCGGTTGCGGCTCCTGGTATTACTGGACAAAGGGAAGAGACCCGACAGTGCTACAACTGTGGTGAGGTTGGCCACCTGAGACATGCATGCTCTAAGCTGCCCAAGGAGAGAGATTCAGGGGGAGGACGGGGACGTGGTCGTGGCCGTGGTCGTGGCCGTGGTCGTGGCTGTGGCGGTAGAGGAGGCTATCGGGCCAATTTGGGTATGACTGAGAGTGTGGAGGAGCTTGACGTTATCTATACAGAGGAGGAGCAGACCCTCCTGAGCATGATGGAGGGTATCAAGAGGAAGCATGCGGGCGAGGGGAGCAGAGAGGGAGTTGGGGGGGGGGGGGGGGTCGCTATGTACGTCCACCCACCTCTTAATGGATCTCTTGCACTGGTATCTATATCTCCTTCCAGGATATCAGATTGGATCATCGACTCAGGCGCATCCCGCCATGTGACGGGAAATGCAGGCGAGTTCTCCTCCTATACCCGTCTAGCCACGACGGATAGCATCCAGACGGCGAACGGCGCGCTTCAACCAGTGGTCGGTAAGGGTACTGTTAATTGTTCAGGTTCGGTAATGCTTTCCAATGTTTTGCATGCTCCTTCTTTCCCAGTTAACATTTTATCAATAAGTTCATAATTATTCAGCTGAAATGTGTTGTTTCCTTTGATATACCTAAGGTGACGTTCCAGGAGAAAGGGACGAGGTGGATACATGGGACTGGGACTTGGCATGATGGGTTGTGGTTTCTGGATCGGGAAGGACTGGATGTGGCTTTGATCTCTGTGGTAGAGACAACGAGGAATGGAGGACAGAAGATGAGTGCAGAGGATGTGCTGATACTCCATCACAGACGGTTGAGCCACCCCTCCTTCGGGACTATAGCTAGGTTGTTTCCTACTGTTTTTGATGCAGCAAATAAAACAAAGTTGGTGTGTGATGCATGTGATTTAGGCAAACTCCCTAGGAGTTCTTATGCTAGTACGGGTCGAAGAAGCTCTTCCATTTTTGATGTTATTCATTCGGATGTTTGGGGACCTTGTACTGTAAGCTTTTTAAATGGTTATAAGTATTTTATTATTTTCATTGACTGTGCATCTCGTGTTACATGACTGTATTTGATGAAAAATAAAAGTGAGGTGTTCACATGCTTTCGAGATTTCCATAATCTTGTACAGACATAATATCGTGCGGTGATCAAGGTGCAAGGTCAGACAATAGAACAGAATACACCAACAAGGCAATGGGGGAGTACCTATCAACTCATGGGATAGTGCACCAGACCACCTGTGCCTACACACCAGCACAGAACGGAGTGGCGGAGAGGAAGAACAGACACCTTCTGGAGGTGGCAAGGAGCATGATGTTAAACAAGAAGGTGTCGCAGAGCCTGTGGGATTATGCCGTGTTAACAGCGGCACGGCTGATCAACATGTTGTCATCACATTTACTAAGGTTGAGGTTCCCGTGCCAGCAACTACAGGGACACAATGGGTGGATACTTTCCTTGAAGGTATTTGGGTGTGTATGCTTCGTGAAGGACAACAGACCGGGTGGTGGTAAGCTCGATGTAAGAGCAATCAAGTGTATGTTTGTGGGTTACTCTCGTACTCAAAAGGGTAACATGTGTTGGAGCCCAGTGGAGAAAAGATGCTTCGTGAGTATGGATGTGGTCTTTAGAGAGCTGGAACAGTACTACCGGCAAGAGGGAGTCCTACCTACATTAGACTCATCAGATAAAGAAAGTACAATGCTAGAAAGAGAGATGTTAGTGACAGATCTGAGAGTATGGCGGGAAGGATCTGCGGAGGAGCAGGAGAGCGATGAGCATGAGGAGCAGAGGCAAGGTGTAAGACCCACGGCTCAGGGGGAACTGCTGACATGCAGCAGAAGGAAAAAGCCTCCAACAGTACCAAATCCAGGGTTGGTGCCCAGCCAAGCTCCTAGTCCCGTACCTGCGTCGCCCCCCTCTTCTGGAACACCTACACCTCCACAAGCCTCAGGTGATATTATTTCTCCTCTCCCTACTTCTTCTCTAATGTTACGGAAAACTACTCGCAGCAACGTGGGAAATCATCCTAACAGATATGGTTGGGACCTCGCGTCCTTTGCCTCGTATGATCATATCTCCCCTACACACGGAGCATTCATTACATCTTTGGATATTGTTATTGTACTTAACAATTGGTAGGTCGTCAAAGCCGATCCGAAGTGGGAGGCAGCAATGAAGGAAGAGATAAGGGCCCTTGAGAAGAACAAGACCTGGGAGCTGACATGGCTGCCAAAGGACAAGAAGGCCGTTGGGTGAAAGTGAGTGTTCACCGTAAACCAGAACCCAGATGGACAGTTTGAGCGTTACAAAGCTCGATTGGTGGCCAAGGGATACAGCCAGACCTACGACATCGACTATGACGAGACATTTGCACCAGTGGCGAAGATAAGCACTGTTAGGACCCTCATCAGTCTGGCAGTGAATGGAGGATGACTGTTACACCAACTAGATGTGAAGAATGCATTCCTTCATGAGGATCTAGCAGAGGAGGTGTACATGGAGATACCACCGGGATTTGGTACGGCCAAGACAGAAAAAAGAGTTTGCAGACTGAAAAAATCCCTCTATGGGCTGAAGCAGTCACCACGTGCATGGTTTGACCGATTCAGGAGAGCAATGATTGGCATGGGGTATCACCAGATCAACGCAGATCACACGGTGTTTTTCAGGCAGAATAGAGGTCATACCAGCATGCTTGCAGTGTATGTGGACGACATGATCATTACAGGGGATGATGAGCGGGAGATTAGCCGTCTCAAGGGGGCCTAGGTAAGGAGTTTGAGGTGAAAGACCTGGGTCTTCTTCGATATTTCCTTGGTATCGAGATTGCTTATGAGGCCGAGGGGATAATTCTCTCCCAAAGGAAGTATGTGTTGGACCTCCTCACTGAAACCGGGATATTGAGGTGCAAACCTGCTGCGACGCCAATTGATCAAAGGTGCAAAATGAGTGCAGAGGCCGGAGAACCAGTAGATCAGGAAATGTACCAAAGACTAGTGGGGAAGTTGATCTACTTGAGCCATACACGCCCGGACATCTCATTCTCTGTAAGTGTGGTAAGCCGCTACATGCATGATCCAAGGAAGGGCCATACGGATGCAGTGTACCAGATTCTACGATACTTGAAGAGTGCTCCTGGAAAGGGGCTGGCCTTCAGGATGAATGGACACGTGAGAATCGAAGGCTATTGCGACTCTGGCAGGGCCAACTGTGCGGATGATAGGTGTAACACCCCTTCCCAGTATTTCAGAAATCAGCCGTCCGGCCGGGTCAGCGATATAAAGAAAACTAGGAAACATTATTAAAACTAGTAGCAGCAGGTAATAAAATCTATACTAAGCAATTTAAGACTTACAGCGGAAGTTTAAAAAGTAAACTAAGGGTAACCACATACCTGATATCTGGATTCACAGAGCCACTAAACAGGAAATAGAACTGAATTAACTGAAAATCTGGTTAACCATGAATAGTCTGATACAAATTAGTTAGAAACATTAATCTGTTACAATGTTCTCATCTACAAGTACATGCTGAAAATAGAGTACACTGAAAGAAATAAATAATACAAACTGACGCCACCATAAAGCTCATCCTAGACGTAACTTCCCACCTGGGTCACCTGAAAAACAGTGCCCACAAAGGGTCAGAGTAAGGAAAAATAACCCCTCCTAGTGACACAAAACCCAGTTTTACATATGAATGCATGTATGCCTTTGAAAAATAATTTTATGCATTAAAAACTTTTATGCTATGTGTTATGCATGGCTTCGCACTATTCTCTGGTCACACATCTACTCGTACTAAGCACGTGACTTTTATTTTATTAACTCAAGTCCTGGCGTTCAATAACTAGCGTACTGTCTCATGTCAGGTCTATACTTGAGTTCTAGGTGGCTTCTAACCTGCTCATTTACTAGGAAGGCTCTAGGCAGAGTAGCTCCTAACGCGCAACTGAAACTGACGACCCGAGACCATCTTACGAACCCAATTGTTCTAGTGTCACGCGGACACGGTCTCGAATCTACTAGCTGGCTCAAGGGAAGACACTTCCCAAGTCTGTACTACTCATAAGGTTCCATGTGCCTTATGAGAAAGGTAGTGCGCCTCTACCTAGCACGGAAGAAACTCTGTGTGCTGGCTGACCTTTTTGGTCTGACGCTACTCTGCAAGGGATATTTTTTTTTGTGTACTACTAAGCGACACTTGACTTTCATGTGGTCGACTTGAAGAGACATTCACGCCCTTGTTCGGAACAAATTCCAAACCTACGAACACGGCTAACGCTTTCGTACTCTATGTTTCTGTTCATGATCCGACTACTTGGGTCTTAGGGAAATCGTGTCACCCTACACATTTTTCGTAACCGTTTTCCTATCACCACATCTTTCTATGCATGGACATGCTACTTGAAATAAATCTACTCATGTGTATACAAAATATATACTTTTTACTATGTCTAATTAGCAGAAGTTAGGTTTCCTTACAGTGGTGGTGCGGCGCTCGTAGACTCGGCGCGGCGACATCTTCTCTTCCGAAGGCAAATCCTACTACTGGGGACCTTCAGAACGCTGCCCCGAACCCCACCAAAGTTCTGCAATTCAAGGCAAACCTAAACTCATAATTTTTCCCTTTAGGGTTTCCGGTGGAAAATTTCCATACGGCTAGGAATACAAATAATAATGCTAACCTATTATTTTACCTTTGCTTGGGAGTGTTCAAGGCTCACGAAGTGCCCAACTCCAACTTCGCGGAGGATCTAGAACACCAAACCTAATTAGGGCACAAGGAAATGAAAAACCTAAGTTACTTTACTTCCAAATCCAAGAATATCCACAAAGGAAACGAGATGAGAGAGGAAATCGACTCACCGAAACCAAACAAAACCCAACCTCCAACGGTTAGGGTTGAAATCGGCTCTTCCACGGCCAAGGAAGGAAAAGGAATGCTTGTTGGCGCCTGCAGAGGAGGGAGGAGTGGTCGGAATGGGCTTCCGGAGGAGTATCGGGCGTCGGCTAGGGCGGCGGAGGCGCGCGGAAGGGGCGTCGGGCTCGCCGTTTGCGGGAGACGAAGAGCGGAATCGGCTCGTCGTTCGTGCGGTTTTTCTCCCGTAAGAAAATAGTGCGGGTTTTTATCGGGTTGCTAGCGGTTATAAAATCATCCGTGGGGGGAATAGGACTGCTATTGGCACCCCAAAGCCAACATTAAGTTGTTATCTGCAAACCACGTCACTCAATCACCTTAAATTCTAAAACAATTTCGCTATGTAACACTATTAACTTTTAATGTGCGTCACACTAATATTATAGCTAACATACGTTACCAAATAATGGACGCGACCCCTAGCATAGTAACGTTGTACCTTGACGATGCGCTGTCACGTTCAGAATCCGTCGCGACTCGCCCCTACAATTTAAATAAATTTGCGTCAAAATTTACGGATGCTACAAATCTCCCCTCCTAACAAAAATTTTCGTCCTCGAAAATTGAAATCATACCTGGATCGAAGAGAAAAGAATAGTCTGCATTGCTTTTAAGCTCATCCTCTCGCTCCCAAGTATACTCTGAACGGCCACAGTTCATCCAAAGGACTTTGACCATGCGAATCTCTCTATTCCTGAGCTTCTGAATCCGTGAGTCCACTATCTTGACTGGTCTAACTCCAATACTAAGATCTGTCTCAATTGGTGCTTCCTCGGTACTGATGATCTGACTGGGATCTCTGACTGCTCTCCTCAGATAGGAGACGTGGAATACATCATGTACACCACTCATTTCTTCAGGTAAGGCCAACCTGTATGCAACCTCACCAACTCTTTCCAGTACCTCAAAAGGACCAACGAATCTGGGGCTCAGTTTCTTCATCCGCTTTATTCTAGAGACTCCTCTGACTGGTCTGACCTTCAGATAAACGTAGTCTCCAACACTGAACTCTACTGACCTGTGCTTCTGATCATGATACTTGGCCTGGCGATCCTGAGCTGTCCTCATACGCTCCTGAATGAGCTTAATCATGTCCGTGGTCTTATCAATCCATGACTCTCTGATAGAAGATCTTTCCTCACTCTCTGCCCAACATAACGGTGTCCGACAACGTCTACCATAGAGGGCCTCGAACGGTGCCATCCCAATACTTGCCTGAAAACTGTTGTTGTAGGAGAACTCCACAAGAGTAACATACTTCTCCCACTTTCCTCCAAAATCTAGAATGCACATCCGTAGCAGATCCTCCAAAGTTCTATTAGTGCGTTCAGTCTGTCCATCGGTCTGAGGATGGAAAGCGGTGCTGAAGTGTAACCTGGTACCCAACCGCTCCTGAATATATCGCCACTCCCTGGAGGTAAATCTGTCATCTCGGTCTGAAACTATAGTCTTGGGAACACCGTGAAGTCGAACTATCTCGTCTATATATAACTGTGCCAGCTTCGGACCTTGATCCGTCTTCCTAAGAGGAATGAAATGTGCGACCTTAGAAAGCTGATCTACTATAACCCACACTGAGTCATTCCCACTCTGCGATCTCGGCAGACCATGAATGAAGTCCATGGATATATCTTCAAATGTCCACTCGGGAATGGGAAGTGGCTGCAACTTGCCTCCAGGCCTTTGGCACTCGGCCTTAACCAACTTGCAAGTCTCACACTTCCCTACATAATCTGCCACATCACCCTTTAAACCTGGCCACCAGACAACCTTCTTAAGATCTGCATACATCTTCGTGCTACCGGGATATATAGAATATCTGGAATTGTGTGCCTCGAAAAGAATGTCCTCACGAAGGTGACTGACATCTGGGATGCACACTCTGCCATCATGCAATAGTAACTCATCATGAATAGAGAACCTCTCTTTCTGACCTGACTGCACTGAGATCCAAATCTCTGCCATCTTTGGATCCAACGGTATAGCTGTCCTGATCCTATCTCTAATATCGCACGAAATCTCCATCCAACTCAACCAAGCTGAACTAAAACTGCAACGGGGCACAACGACGATGTCCAGTCTCTCCAGCTCCCGTACTAACTCCTCCTGCTGAGTGAGAAGATAGAAACACGAGCCTCTCCTGCTAAGGGCATCAGCTACCACGTTCGCCTTTCCTGGGTGGTACTGAATGTCTACATCGTAGTCTGCTAGAAACTCCAACCATCTGCGCTGCCTCAAATTGAGCTCTCGTTGATCAAAGATATACTTGAGGCTCTTATGATCAGTGAAGATCTCACAACGCACTCCATAAAGGTAGTGTCTCCATATCTTCAGAGCATGAATGACTGCTGCAAGCTCCAAGTCATGAACGGGATAGTTCCTCTCATGAACCTTTAATTGTCTCGAGGCATATGCTACGACCTTTCCATGCTGCATGAGAACACAACCCAAACTCTGACCTGAAGCATCACTATAAATCTGAAATCCGTCTGGCCCTGAAGGCAAACTCAAAATCGGTGCGATCATCAATCTGTCATTCAAGTCCTCAAAAGCCAACTCACACTCAACTGTCCAATCCAAGCTCTTTCCCTTCCTAGTGAGGGAAGTCAGTGGTAAGGCTATCTTTGAGAAATCCCTAATGAATCTCCTGTAGTATCCAGCAAGACCCAAAAAGCTGCGAACCTCTGAAACTGTCGTCGGCCTTGGCCAACTCTTAATGGCCTCTATCTTCTTTGGATCAACACTAACCTCTTTTTGACTGATGATGTGGCCTAAGAATGCAATCTCTGAAAGCCAAAATTCGCACTTTGAAAACTTGGCAAACAACTGGTTCTTCCTGAGTGTGCTCAAAACAATCCTGAGGTGTGCTGCATGATCTTCTGCACTCTTAGAGAACACCAAAATATCATCTATGAAGACGATGACAAAGCGATCTAAATACTCCCGAAATACCCTGTTCATCAGGTCCATAAATACTGAAGGGGCATTGGTCAGCCCGAACGGCATGACCACGAACTCGAAGTGACCATATCTGGTACTAAATGCAGTCTTCTGAATATCCGCGTCACGAATCCTCAGCTGATGATAGCCCGACCTCAGATCTAACTTGGAGAAAGTGCTCGCTCCCACCAACTGGTCGAACAAATCATCAATCCTAGGAATCGGGTACTTGTTCTTAACGGTCAGCTTATTCAATTCGCGGTAGTCTATGCACAATCTCAGACTACCATCCTTCTTCTTCACAAAAAGCACTGGAGCACTCCAAGGCGAAGTACTGGGGCGTATAAAACTCAAATCAAGCAGCTCCTGCAACTGACTCTTCAACTCTGCTAGTTCCCTTGGAGCCATCCGATAGGGAGATTTGGCTACCGGTGTAGCCCCAGGATGCAAATCTATCGGGAACTCAACCTCTCTATCTGGAGGGGCACCAGGGAGCTCTTCCGGGAAAACATCTGGAAACTCCTGCACCACTGGTACCTCTGACAAATCAGCCTTAGGCTCCGCGCTCATCAGTACTACGAAGGTTTCACAACCCTTACTAATGCACTTTCTCGCTTGGACTGCAGATATGATCATCTTCACTACTCCCTTCAATCCCTGAAAAGAGAAAGATGTCTGGTTGGGGCCATCGAACTGAATCTGCTTCGCCCTACAGTCAATCCTGGCGTTGACTGCTGAAAGCCAGTCCATTCCAAAGATCAAGTCAAAACCTGCTATAGGTAGCAGCAAAGCTTCCACGATAATCTCAACATCACTAAACTGCACTGGTACCCTGCACTTGTCTCTGGTCTGCAGAAGGAATCCATTCGGCATCATGACTTCCAGCGGTACGGACTCTGGGAAGACTTCTAAATCCAACTTACGCACTAGAGATTCCGCGATAAACGAGTGTGAGGCACCCGTATCAAACAGAATCTTAGAGGGTAAGTTACGAATCATAAGGATGCCTACATGAATGATTTATGAAGGATGAAAAAAAAATTAATGTGTCACTACGGAGGATTTTAAAACCAACTTGTTAAGCAAACAACACTTACCTGTCACAACATCCTCCTGATCCTTCGCCTCCTGCTGACCCAACCCATAAGCTCTGGGTTGCACTAAATCTCGACCATGTTGTGGTCTCCCATCAGTAATCATCAACGCTTTGCCCTTATCTACCCTGCTAGAGCCACCAACCTCGTACTTCGACTGCAGGGATAAATTACATTAAAAATCTATCGTAATTACACAAATGTAACCAAAACAAAAGGACTTTGATTACCTGATTTGTCCCAGCTTCCTGACAGAAGCGAGCTATGTGTCCAGGTTGTCGGCACTTGTAACATACGCCTGCACTGGCCAAACACTCTCCTGAATGGCGACGCTGACACTTGGGACACGTGGGATAGTCCTTGCTCCGGTCACCAGATTGACCATTCTTCTTAGCATCAGGCTTCGGCTTCTTGCTCCAGTTCTTTCCTTGATCGTTTCTGCTCTGCTGCGGCTGATGCGAATCCTGAGATCGCTTCGCACGGAAACTACTTCGCTTCTGAACCTTCTGCTGGTCAGTCTCCAGTCTGCGAGCCGTATCCACTAAGCTCCTGTAATCAGCGTTGACCATAGTCATCAGCGGCTGCCTCAACGAGTCACGTAGACCATCCACAAAGCGACTGCACCTCTCAGTCTGATCTCCCTGCATCACGCCCGCGTATCTAGCCAGATGAGTCAGCTCTCTCTCGTACTCAGTAAATGTCCTGTCCCCCTGGAAAAGCCTCAGATACTTCTCCTGGAGACCTCGTCGTGCGGAAGGAGGCACGAACCAACTAGCAAGAGCTCTAGAGAACTCGCCCCAAGTAAACATGTCTGGGGTACGGCCTGGCCAAAGAAATACGATCATACCATATTAAAATTAACACATTACTTCCTAATATAAAGGAATTGATCATAACACTTTACCTGCAGGATCATCTGCCCGGTATTTGTCCCACCAGACTTTTGCCTCTCCTCGGAGGAGGAAAGCTGCCAGAGGAACTTTCTTATTCTCCGGGCACTCTAAAACATTCAGCAGGTCTCTGGTGTTAGCTATCCAATCATCTGTATCCATCGGGGTCTCATCCCCACTGTAGTTCGAAGGCTGAAGTTCTCTAAAATTTCTCAAATAGCGCTCCAGGGTCATCTCCACAGGTGCTGCTGCAGGAGCTGGCGCAGGGACTGGTACTTATACTGGAGCTGGAAACCCTGCAGCCAGTCCTCTCTGAAACTCCATCAAGGCAACAGTAACCGCCTTGGACATCTGAGACGCTATGTCAGTGCCCTCTGGAGCTGCTGAAACTGGTGGTACCTGTGGCATGGCAGCGTCTCCCATGGTCGCATTAGGAACAGGGTCCTAACGTGAAGATTCACCTGGTTCACTAACTCGTAGTGTCTGATAGAATATACAAAGGAAATCTGATTATTTATCAAGCATCTTAGAAATCTGGCTTAGCAACTTATTTGTACTCTAGCGAACACTAGGGCTTAATCGCACTTAAAGTACTTTACTAACAAGAGTTTACTCTTATACGCTCCTATGGCTCTGTGAATTCTTTCTAGGGTCCAGGGATCCTAAACCTCCCTCTGATACCAATTTGTAACACCCCTTCCCAGTATTTCAGAAATCAGCCGTCCGGCCGGGTCAGCGATATAAAGAAAACTAGGAAACAGTATTAAAACTAGTAGCAGCAAGTAATAAAATCTATACTAAGCAATTTAAGACTTACAGCGGAAGTTTAAAAAGTAAACTAAGGGTAACCACATACCTGATATCTGGATTCACAGAGCCACTAAACAAGAAATAGAACTGAATTGACTGAAAATCTGGTTAACCATGAATAGTCTGATACAAATTAGTTAGAAACATTAATCTGTTACAATGTTCTCATCTACAAGTACATGCTGAAAATAGAGTACACTGAAAGAAATAAATAATACAAACTGACGCTACCATAAAGCTCATCCTAGACGTAACTTCCCACCTGGGTCACCTGAAAAACAGTGCCCACAAAGGGTCAGAGTAAGGAAAAATAACCCCTCCTAGTGACACTAAAACCCAGTTTTACATATGAATGCATGTATGCCTTTGAAAAATAATTTTATGCATTAAAAACTTTTATGCTATGTGCTATGCATGGCTTCGCACTATTCTCTGGTCACACATCTACTCGTACTAAGCACGTGACTTTTATTTTATTAACTCAAGTCCTGGCGTTCACTAACTAGCGTACTGTCTCATGTCAGGTCTATACTTGAGTTCTAGGTGGCTTCTAACCTGCTCATTTACTAGGAAGGCTCTAGGCAGAGTAGCTCCTAACGCGCAACTGAAACTGACGACCCGAGACCATCTTACGAACCCAATTGTTCTAGTGTCACGCGGACACGGTCTCGAATCTACTAGCTGGCTCAAGGGAAGACACTTCCCAAGTCTGTACTACTCATAAGGTTCCATGTGCCTTATGAGAAAGGTAGTGCGCCTCTACCTAGCACGGAAGAAACTCTGTGTGCTGGCTGACCTTTTTGGTCTGACGCTACTCTGCAAGGGATATTTTTTTTTGGTGTACTACTAAGCGACACTTGACTTTCATGTGGTCGACTTAAAGAGACATTCACGCCCTTGTTCGGAACAAATTCCAAACCTACGAACACGGCTAACGCTTTCGTACTCTATGTTTCTGTTCATGATCCGACTACTTGGGTCTTAGGGAAATCGTGTCACCCTACACATTTTTTGTAACCGTTTTCCTATCACCACATCTTTCTATGCATGGACATGCTACTTGAAATAAATCTACTCATGTGTATACAAAATATATACTTTTTACTATGTCTAATTAGCAGAAGTTAGGTTTCCTTACAGTGGTGGTGCGGCGCTCGTAGACTCGGCGCGGCGACATCTTCTCTTCCGAAGGCAAATCCTACTACTGGGGACCTTCAGAACGCTGCCCCGAACCCCACCAAAGTTCTGCAATTCAAGGCAAACCTAAACTCATAATTTTTCCCTTTAGGGTTTCCGGTGGAAAATTTCCATACGGCTAGGAATACAAATAATAATGCTAACCTATTATTTTACCTTTGCTTGGGAGTGTTCAAGGCTCACGAAGTGCCCAACTCCAACTTCGCGGAGGATCTAGAACACCAAACCTAATTAGGGCACAAGGAAATGAAAAACCTAAGTTACTTTACTTCAAAATCCAAGAATATCCACAAAGGAAACGAGATGAGAGAGGAAATCGACTCACCGAAACCAAACAAAACCCAACCTCCAACGGTTAGGGTTGAAATCGGCTCTTCCACGACCAAGGAAGGAAAAGGAATGCTTGTTGGCGCCTGCAGAGGAGGGAGGAGTGGTCGGAATGGGCTTCCGGAGGAGTATCGGGCGTCGGCTAGGGCGGCGGAGGCGCGCGGAAGGGGCGTCGGGCTCGCCGTTTGCGGGAGACGAAGAGCGGAATTGGCTCGTCGTTCGTGCGGTTTTTCTCCCGTAAGAAAATAGTGCGGGTTTTTATCGGGTTGCTAGCGGTTATAAAATCATCCGTGGGGGGAATAGGACTACTATTGGCACCCCAAAGCCAACATTAAGTTGTTATCTGCAAACCAAGTCACTCAATCACCTTAAATTCTAAAACAATTTCGCTATGTAACACTATTAACTTTTAATGTGCGTCACACTAATATTATAGCTAACATACGTTACCAAATAATGGACGCGACCCCTAGCATAGTAACGTTGTACCTTGACGATGCGCTGTCACGTTCAGAATCCGTCGCGACTCGCCCCTACAATTTAAATAAATTTGCGTCAAAATTTACGGATGCTACAATAGGAGGTCCACTTCAGGCTATTGCATATTTGTGGGTGGCAACCTGGTCTCATGGAGGAGCAAGAAGCAGTCGGTAGTGGCCAGATCGACAACAGAGGCAGAGTACAGAGCCATGACAGCAGGGGTTGCAGAACTCATGTGGCTGAAAGGAATGCTCAAGGAGTTGAGGCTGGACCAAAAAGGCGGGATGAAAATGTGGTGCGACAGCCAGTCAGCCATCAGTATTGCAAACAATTCAGTTCAATACAATCGTACCAAACATATAGAGATCGATAGATTTTTTATCAAAGAAAAGCTTGACAACGGGCTACTAGAGTTGGGCCACGTTTCGACAAAGGGGCAGGTGACAGGCTCCTTGACTAAGAGACTTAGTTCAGAGGAGATGATCAGGGGTTGTAATAAGATGGGCTTAGTGAATATCTTTCGCCAATCTTGAGGAGGAGTGTTGTAATATGTAATGTGTGTTGTAATATGTAATATGTGTGTGTAGCCTATAAATACCAAGATGTGGCCCTAATAAGATAAGGATTTTATTTCAACTAACTATTATTAAAAAGTTGATCCACTAAGCAGAATAACGTAAACACCTTTTTGAAAAGCACTTACATGGCGATTTTTCAAATAATTTACAGATATTTCAAAACAACTTTCTGGATAGCTCTAATGCCACCACTGGTTTTTCACCATTACTTTTTCCACTGCCACCCCAAACAGAGCCAAAGGCATTATTAAAAGAATGAATGAAATAGAATCAAAAACGAAACCCAAATAATTAGAGTAAGGCTAATGTTGATGATGCATTGCAAAAATAAATATTAATTTCAAATTTTACAAAAATAGATATGCACTAATAATTTAAAATTTATCAGCAATTCAAACTTTCAGAGGTAACTCAATATAACTTATAAGAAAAATTGGACTATTTTCAATTGGTGTGGAAGTGAGAGTTCTTAGTTTGATAGTGCAATAACAAGAAATGAGGGAAGAGAAAGAAATTCCTGAAATTTGCAGCAATACAAATTGGCAATAATAAGATGATGCGAACAGGAAGGTTGGAACAAAAAATACCTTCAATGGTGAACATGGAATCTATCCATCTCTTATATATGAACAAGCTTGTGCTGTCGCGTTTGTGCGTTTCTGAAAGTAGAAGCTTGCAGGAGTCGCTAGGTTGCAACTTTTTACTTCGTAGAAAATTGAAAATTGCAGACAAAATCAGATAAGCACCTTTCAAATACACACACACAGATATTAAAAGGAAAGTTCTATGATTATCTATTAGGACCATCAAAATAATCTGAGTCATCCATTTCTTGAGAGATATTATGATTAGCTTTCATCATTGTTTCTTTTTTGTTACAAGTCACAACTAAATCTTCTTTGGAAAATTGATATGTATGGGTAAATTTAGTTAATTCCTTTAATGATAAGGAATGAAATAAAAGGGGACAGCCGGTGCACGAAGCATCTCCGCGCAGCAAGGGCCCGGGGAAGGGTCCCACCACAAGGGTGAAATGTCCGTAAACCTTACCCTGCATTTTTGCAAGAGGCTACTTCCAGGACTCGAACCTGTGACCTCAAGGTCACACGGCAACACCTCAACCGGTGCGCCAAGGCTCCCCCTCTAATGATAAGGAGTGAAATAAACAGATAAAAATATGCTAAGTAAAATAAATAAATAAAACTACAAATTTTAGCTGAGATGATAGTTGAAGTTTTGAGATAGTTCAAGTGACAATGAATGGAAAAGAGGATTAGGGCTTGAACCAACCGAATAGAGCTTTAATTTTGATTGATGGATATTTGAACAAGAGAAAATTCACCGATATGCCGAAACCGACGTAAGTTGTCTTCCTAATCAATCACACCACAAGAAAAACATTTTAGATTGACTTTATCTTACTTATGTTGAATTTTATAGTTGCAAATATGGAGCGAAAGGCATTCTATAACCTCCTGTGCCATGTGTATACCTTCTCATAATGAATTTATTCGTGCTATAACTTTATTTGATACATGGATCGACAAAATTGAGTACCATTAGTTACTTTCAAATAATAAGGACATATTGAAAACTTCCTAGAGGAGTTTTGCATCTTCTATGTGCTCAATAATGATGGGGCAATGCCAAATGCCATCCTGAAATTGTAAAAGTCTTGATTCTTGATGATTCGACAATCCAAATGGGTTCTGATAAGGCAGATCAGCTGGGAGGTAACATTGGATATTTGCCAAAGGTTTTTGGAAGAATTGGCTAGGAGAAGACTACTACAAAACATCACAAGATACAACTCCAAAGATACAACTCCAATAATCTTCTGGGAACATACATACAAATGTGGAGTTTGTGAGGAAATAATTAAGTTAGAAAAAAATTATATGGCGCATGTATAAACTTTTTCTTCTTTTTCTAATTTATGAGCTAATAGAATGTGAACAAGTCCTGTGTGCATATGCAGCTGCGACAATACTTTTAGCCACCTGTATGACCCGTAATTCGTCGATAATCAGAAATTCTTATGGAGACACCTATTCGCAGACTATTCAGCTCGGCCTTCTAGCGCCTATCGCAGACCTCGCCAGTAGAGTATGGGTGAGTATAGGAGAGTATGGGCGAGTATGGACGAGTATGGGCGAGTATAGGTGAGTATGGGCAAGTAACCATCCTCCCCCAGATTTGTCTACAAATAGACTCCCAGGGGTACCAGGATTGACACTTTGGAAGAAGTTGAGATCCCAAGTTCCAAACTCGTCAAGTTCGTGCCTTCCTCATACCTCGTTCAGTCTTTTGGTTATGGAGGGGAAGTTTCTCCCGAACTTCGAGGTACGTGGTGGGACCTCCCTACTGGAGCACTTGGGGTGTGCTTGTATGCATTTCTCCCTCTAACTCTAGTCATCTGAATTATGGAGTTCGACCGCAGGATCAGTAAACTTAGGCTATACCTAGGTCTGAACATTTGGAGTTAGGAATTTTCCTGGCTTCAACACCACCGTTCAGTGTCTCGTGTATAAAATCATTATTCGTTTCACAGTGTATGGGGGGCTATTGAGCGACGATCAGAGGCACTGTCACCCCTCACACATTATGCATAGAGAACTCGTGCAAGTAATGCTAATTTATTTAATTAAAATAATTATTTTATATTACAATTAGGAATGAATATATCAAAGAAAAGATAGGAGTGGCACCAATTGCAGAGAAGATGCGAGAAGCTCGAATAAGATTGTTTGGACACGTACAAAGAAGACCATTAGAAGAACCCGTTAGGCTTTGTGAGAGTTTAGTCACTAGGCATATTGAACAGGGGAGGGGTAGACCAATAAAGGCTTGGAATGAAACTATAAGGAAATACATGATGTGCTTGGACATTAGTGAGATTATGAATAAAGAAAGGGCACAATGGAGACAAGGGATCCATATGGCCGACCCCATTATAGTGGGATAAAGGCTTGAGTGTTGTTATATTACTATTTCATTAAACAGTTACAACAACAACACTCAAGCCTTTATCCCACTATAGTGGGGTCGGTTTTATGGATCCTTTGTCACCATTGTGCCCTATCTTTGGTCATAATCTCACTAATGCCTAAGTACATCATGTTTTTCCTTATAGTTTCATTCCAAGTCTTTATTGGTCTACCCCTCCCTCGTCTAACATTCCTAGTGACTAGACTCTCACAACGCCTAACAGGTGCCTCTAATGGTTTCCTTTGTACATGTCCAAACCATCTTAGTCGAGCTTCTCGCATCTTCTCTACAATTGGTGCTACTCTTGTCTTATCCCTGATACATTCATTCCTAATTTTATCCAGTCTCGTGTGTCCACACATCCACCTAAGTATTCTCATCTCCACAACTTCCATTTTTGCTCATGTACACAATTCACTGCCCAACGCTCAGAACCATAGAGCATCGCTGGTCTAATTGCAGTACGGTAAAACTTGCCCTTAAGTTTTAATGGTACCTTACGATCACATAAGATCCCTGACGCGCCTCTCCACTTCAACCAACTCACTTGGATTCTATGTGTGACAAATTTATCAATACCTCCGCCTTTTTGAACTATCAATCCAATATATTTAAAACACTCACTACGGGAAATATCTTGATCACCCAACTTAATAGCGAAGTCATCCGCCCTTCTTGCACTGTTAAATTTAAGCTCCATATACTTCGTCTTTGCCCTGCTCAACCTAAAACCCTTCTTTTCTAAAGTGACTCGCCAAGATTCAATTTTTGTGTCTACACCCTCGCGCGTCTCATCGACCAAAATGATATCATCCGCAAGCAATAAACACCAAGGTATTGCTTGTTGGATATGTCTGAGATAAGGGTAAAGAGATAAAGGCTTAAAGGTGAACCTTGATGTAAGCCAACAGTGATAGAAATTCCTGTGTTAACCAGATGTCCTCGCCCTTGTCACTGAATTTGTATATATATCTTTGATTATGTCAATTTATGATACATTTACACCTTTCTTTTTTAAGACCTCCACAAGATCACTCTTAGAACTCTACCATAAGCCCTCTCAAGATCAATAAACAACATATGCAAATCTTGTTTTCTTTCTCGGTAGTTGTCAATGAGTCTCCTCGAGAGATATATAGCTTTCATGGTCGACTGCCCTAGCATGAATCCAAATTGATTCTCTGAGATGTTAGTCTCCCGTCTTACTCTTCTTTCTATTACTCGTTTCCATAGTTTCATGGTATGACTCATCAATTTAATTCCTATGTAATTAACACAATTTTGTATATCTCTTTTGTTCTTATACAAAGGTACCAAGATACTTTCTCTCCATTGGTCTGACATCCTTTTTGATTTCAGTATCTTATTAAAAAAACATGTAGGCAACAAAATTTCTTCATTCCCTAAACATTTTCATACTTCGATGGGTATATCGTCTGGCACAACCGTATTTCCATTTTTCATCTTGTTTAGAGCATCATTTACCTCTGATACTTGAATTTTACGATAAAATATTATGTTCTTATACTTCTCTGATTTACTTAACTCTTCCAAGTTCAATTCATTGTCTTTTGTATTTGTTTCATCTTTTGTTTTATAAAATTGTACTTTGTAAATATCAAGAATTTAGATTATATAATTATTTTTAATCCAATCTAATAGATTTCCTTAATATATATTACAGAAGATAAACATCATATATGAGCAGTAATTTTTCACTTAAAACTTAGGTTTTGTTTGAGTGGGTGGTTGCGATTGGAGATGAGGTGGTTGGAGATGAAGATAAAACAGTAACCTTGAATGGAGCTTCCTCCTTGCAGTTGAAACCTGACATTCAACGATGTTTTGGGGGATTGGGAGTTTCAGATAATGGTTATTCAAACAAGCAAAAATAAAAACGCAAACAAACGGAGCCTTACTTTGCATGTGCTATGGCATTTGAACATAAACCCAAAGCATGAACCATGGAAAAGTTCCTATCTCTTGGGCCATATTTATCCACATATTTTCTGCAAGTAAAATTGTGTAAATTAATCATATATTATTTAATAGTAAATAAAATTTAGACATGCACAAAATTTAATACCAGAAAGTCACAAATGTATGACCAATTTAAAACGCCATCTCACTTTGAGGGATCAAAAAGAAAAATTTACTCAACTAGAAATGAGTTTTATGGATAAGACATAAATAAAAAATTCAAATCCCAAGCCTAATTCAATCCTAACTTAAAATTTATTCCACTTGTTTGCATTAATTTTAGTAAGATCCAGCCAAAACCAATCCAATTAACATGTAAAATTATTAACCCTACACACACGTGGAGTTACATTGCATGCATAGAAGCACACTTGCATATATGCATCAGTACATGAATGTATACAGACATGCACACAAATAGACATACCAAATTATATTTTTAACTCAAAATTTTCAATCTTTGGGGTACTTCAGTTTTGATTAGAATAAGGGTCAAATTGATCCAATCAAATTCGATTCAAGACCAACAGTATCTCTACTTTATTTTGTTTACAATCTTTAATTTGGAGTAATGTGCAGCCCAAGTTGTAGGATCGCAGCATCCTATGTAAGTGCTTGAAAATCTACAAATATGCAAGAAAAAGTGTGGTCTTTAACGATTGCAGGAGATGGATTTCAATGTATCTATCAGCATAGAACTGGCAAGGGATAGAATCCACTTACACCTTAGTGAAGAAATCTCCAAAATCATCAATGATGACTGCAACTGGGAAGCTTTCAAGCAGATGAAATGCTGCAAAATATTTCTTTATATCATCATAATCATCAACATACCTGTTTATAAGAAGCAGAATCAATTTCTCGAGTATAATGACTGAAAACTTTAATTCTTTAGCAGGAAAACCTATATTTTCTACTTTCAGTCCAATGAACAACTGAAATCATCACAACTATTTGTGTTTAGGTTTATGAATCATTTTTCCACTTGATTTTGTTAAGATGTTGACATGTTGTTATGTTCAGTTTGTGCAAAAAATAATCACAAAATATGGGGCATTTACAATTGTTGAGCCGAAAGAAATTTCTGCTGAGCTTTCTAATCATCAAAAATTGGCAAACTAGTTACTTCCTTCGCCAATGGAAAGCAAATTTATTGCTCTACCACATAACCTGGTAAAGTTAATCCTCCGCAAAAATGATTTTACTCTAAGAGAGGTAACATTGATTTTATTTAATCGCAGTCATTGGCAATCTGTGTGAAATTATAGTAAGGAAAGAGCTGTCGGAACACACTAACATTTGCCTCGCCCAAGGCAGCACGTCAGCTACAATATATCATTTTGATATTGGGTGATGACCACGATGAACGTAAGCACCAGGCTGATGTTCAAGCTTCGAAGTATTTTAGGGCCTGGCTTGTTTGCATCCGCAACTAGCCAAACAATACAGCATTCAGTGATAGCATTGCTGGCCCGCCGTAATGACGAATATCATGTGCTACTCACAAGCCTCAGTGATCCAATCATACTGCATTCTAAGATGAATATCATTAACACTCCTTTAAATGGCACTTGGTGCAAATGAGCTACTTGTCATCAGTATCTAATAATTTTGTATTCAACATTTCTGTAATGCATACTTATACATTTTGTTGGAGAAAATGAAATAATGATTTGATACCTAGCAAAGAGTACAAGTCCCCTCTATATATGGAGGCGGACCACGGAATAATACACATGCTGTAAATAAAATACATAAATAACCCATATTATAACACTCCGCCTCAAGTTGGACGTGAGATGTTGATCATGCCCAACTTGACAACGATTCTTCCAAAGGCACTTCCACTCGGGTCTTTCGTGAGAATATCAGCAAGTTGTCTATCTGAGGGAACAAAGAGAGTACACACAAGTCCCTTTTCAATGTTCTATTTGATGAAATGGCGATCCACTTCAATATATTCAGTACGATCATGTTGGACAGGGTTGTGTGCGATGCTAATAGCAGTCTCGTTATCACAATACAACCGAATGGACTCATCTTCAGAGAGTCCCAGATCACTTAGCAAAGAAAGCAACCAAAGACCTTCACAAACACCATGGGTCATAACCTGAAACTCTGCTTCAGTGTTAGATCTTGCCATGACCTGTCGTTTTTTACTTCTCCAAGTAACGAGATTTCCACCAACAAGAGAACAATACTCTGAGGTAGATCCTTCACGATTGACCTGACCCAATCAGCATCGATGTAGACCTCAATTCTTAGAACCAAATTTGGGGAAAACAAGATCCCACTTTCAGTTGAGGACTTAAGATACCTGAGAATTCTGTTGGCAGCATCAACGTGACAAGTCTTTGGAGCATGCATAAATTGGCTGATAGCACTTACAACATAAGCAAAATCTGATCGAGTATGAGCCAGGTAGATCAGTCTCCCTACAAGCCTCTAAAATTCAGGTATATTTTCAATCTCCTTTCAATCATCACGACCCATTATGTGGTGCGCTTCAATTAGGGTATCAGTTGGTCGACTGCCACTCATCCCAGTCTTCTCAAGAAGATCCAGAGTATACTTCATCTGGAAGATAAAGATCCTATGTTTGGACCTTGCCACTTCAATACTCAAGAAATATTTGAGTGCATCCAGATCTCTGACCTCAAACTCATACGCCAATTTTTGTTTTAAAAGCTTAATTTCTTCCACATTGTCGCATGTGATAACAGTGTCATCAACATAAACAATGAGAGTTGTAAGTTTACCGGTCTTATACTTGATGAACTCATACGCAAATTTTTGTTTAAAAAGCTTAATTTCTTCCACATTGCCGCATGTGATAACAGTGTCATCAACATAAACAATGAGAGTTGTAAGTTTACCGGTCCTATGCTTGATGAACAGTGTATGATCGACATTACCCTGGTGATACCCAAAAGCCAACATGGCTTTGGAAAATCTTCCAAACCAAGCTCTTGGAGACTGTTTCAGTCAATATAGAGCTTTCTTTAACTTGCAAACGTGACTCGCAGAACTTTTAGGAGTAAGGCATGGTGGGAGAGACATATAAACTTACTCATCCAGATTCTCGTGGAGGAAGACGTTTTTAACATCAAGTTGTCAAAGATTTTATCTTTTACAGGTAGCACGGGATAAAAGAACTTTGATTGTGTTCATCTTTGATACAGGGGCAAACATTTCTTGATAGTCAATTCCAGGAGTTTGAGTATACCTTCTTGCCACCAGTCTTGTCTTACACCTTTCAACAACACCCTGAGAATTTTGTTTAACATAGAACACTCATTTTCATCCAACCGGTTTTTTCCCATGGGAAAGATTCACTAAATCTCATGTGTTGTTCTTTTCAAGCACAGTCATTTCCTCAAACATCGATTCTCTCCACACGGCAATCTCCAGAGCACTCTGCCAAGATGTTGATATGGATATGGAAGCAACGGAAGACACAAAGGTCTTATGAGAGGTGGAGAATGAGTCATAAGAAACATAATTAGAAAGATGATGTTGAGTACAGGACCATATACCTTTTTTGGGGGCAATGGAAAGCTCGGAAGGCCCTGAGTCCGGGACCAATGATTGATCTAGTTGCACAGTCAAGTCAAATGTGTCGGTGGGCCTCTTTCTCCGCCGAGTGTACAGCTGCAAAGTAGGAGCAGTAGATGGAATAGTATTAAGGACAGAAATATCACTCACTTCCGACGATAGAAGCTCCACCTGAAGTGAGAGATACGGTGGAGGAACGGGCAAAGGTACAGACGGAGAGGGCAAAGAATAAGAGGGAAAAGAAGGTGAGTCACCCAGGGAAGGATGGTAAGTCTCACTCTCACAAAACGTGACATCCATGGTGACAAAAAACTTCTTAGTAGGAGGATGAAAACACTTGTATCCCTTTTGAGTAGGAGAGTAGCCAATAAACATACACCTTAATACCTGTGGATCAAGTTTGGTGGGAGGAGGGTGATGGATGTGAACAAAGCAGACACATCCAAACACTTTAGGAACGAGCTGAGAGGAAGGGACCCGTAGAGTGCCAAGGGGAGTGACATTTCCAAGAATACGAGAGGGCATGAGATTAATAAGATATGTCGCCGTAAGGACAACATCTCCCCAATAATACTTGGGAAGATGCATGGTGGACAAGAGACAGTGAGCCACTTCCAAAAGAAGACGATTCTTATGCTCCACAACCTCATTTTGAGCAGGAAAATAAGCACAAGTGGTTTGATGTATAATGTCATGATCAGTCAGATATGCAGCAAAATGTGAATCCAGATATTCACGACTATTATCACTGCGGAGGATCTGAATTTTTGCATGAAACTGAATGGAGATCATATTATGAAACTTTTTGAAGCTAGGAAATACATCACTTTTTGAAGCTAGGAAATACATCACTTTTTTGTGCAATAAATATAACCATATAATACGAGAAAAATAATAAATAAAAGTGACAAACCAAGCACGGCTAGAAATAGAAGATACGGGACAAGATCCCCAAACATAAGAGTGAATCACATTAAAAGGAACAGAGCTTGTCAACGAAACACGATTAAAAGTAGTACGACAATGTTTATTAACAGCGCATACATCACAAACAAAGGAATTAAAAACAGCAGCAGGTATAACAGGAAACAATAACTTCATAACAGGAATAGACGAGTGTCTTAAGCAACAATGCCAAGAATATAAGTCGGATGTGCTGGAGTGAAGGGCCAGAGGGGGTGTCACCGGGCTGGAGTCAAGCACGTACAGACCATTGACCAGACTACCAGAGCCAATCACCGTCCCCGTCTTCAGGTCCTGAAAAACACAAGAGTAAGGATGAAAGGTTACCAAACAGTTCATGAAATTAGTCAAATGGATAATAGAGAGTAAATTCCATATGAAATTTGGAACAAGCAAGACCGACGATGAGGTGAGAGAGGAATAGGAGATGGAGCCCTTCCCAGCATTAGAGGAAAGGGAACCACAGCAATGCTCACCTTATCACGACCAGAGAGGGGGGTATAGGAAATGAAACCTGAGACAGAGCCAGTCGTATGGTACGCGGCTCTGGAGTCAATGATCCGCTGAGTGGAAGAGTGAGCAACAACAGAGTGAGCAACTAGAGTCTCAATGTGGGCATACGAAGACAAGGCAGAAGACTCTGTAGAAAGACCTTGCATCATGCGGTGAAGGGAAAGAACTTCATCAGCCGAAGAACCACTAGGGAGGACAGAAGGATCAGCACCAGACAGAGCAGGAGAAGTATTCATAGCAACATCAGTGAGATGGGCAGAACGAGGAGGTGTATGTCGACCAGGGAAGCACCCGAAGCCACGGTCACCACGAGGAGGAGCACCACCTCTCGGTGGAGGAAAACCATGAAGTCTAAAGCAGGTGTCTCTGGTATGATGGGTCTTCCCACAATAATCACAGAGGTGGTGGTCTTTATCACGACCCTTTATCTTAGAATAACGGGTTGGATGAGCCCCCAACAAAGAAGGGGTACCAGCAGCAAGAGCAGAACACTCGGGAAGTGGGTCAGGAAGTAAAGTCTGACGACGATCAAACTCCTGTTGAACAATACTATAAACCTCAGGAAGAGACGGTAACGACAAACGCCCTAAAATCTGAACACTAATCTGATCAAAATCTCGATGAAGACCATGAAGGAACTCAAATATGCGGTTGTGATCCTCTCGAGCACGGACCATAGCCTCATCGACAGGGCTAACAATGGCGAGGGTATCAAAATGATTGTATTCCTGATACAACTGAGTAAACTCCAAATAGTAAATAGATGGAGGACGATCACCTTGACAAAGTAAGGATATCTTCCATCTCAACTGGAAGATCTAGGCATCATTACCTTTTTGAGAATAAGTAGTCTCTGCACACCGCTAAATATCCACAGTGTATCTTAAAATAAGTAGTTGCAAGCGATAGACTCCTGCATGGAATTCGTTAGCCACGACATGACTAAGGAATTTTTTGAATCCCATTGAGGCCAATAAGGGGCAGTCTTCTCCGGTTCCTTAGTTTGCGCAGTGATATAACCAAAGAGGCAATAACTCTTAAGTGCAAGTGTGATAGAGTGAGACCATGAAAAATAATTAGAACCATCTAACCGGATAATAGTAATTTGGTGAGTATTTTCATCATGACTCCCACGAAGAGAACTTGCAGGAAAAGGAACTGGCGAGGAGGAGGCAGTAGAATCACTGAGAGAAGACATGGTGACTCAAGAATAGAAATCTGGAGACCACACTCCACGTAGGGCAGCAAAGAGCAACCGATTACACCTAACAAATATTGATGTAGAAGATGAGAGGAATAGAAATCCACTCCATCTAATGACGGGAAAGGCAAGCGGCGCCGGAAGGAAGCAAAGGCCTCAATGCATGTCCGGTGCCGGAAGGAGAGGGGCTACAAACCCTAGGAGGCCGGCCTGTAGAGCGAGGAAGCCGGCCGAAGGACTTGCGAGGCCTGGAAGGCGGACGAAGTGCGGCCGGGAGGGGCACTGGAAAAACGCGTGGAGATGCGCCGGAAGGTACGGCGAGCGGGCAACGCGCGGAAGACCGCGAGCGGGACGAGAACGTCGAACTACGCGCGGAAGCGGCATCGGAAGGGATGTGTCCACTGAATGACAGGCTGCAGCGGCGGCTATGGCACCAGAAGTCGTGGCTCTGATACCATGTTGGAGAAAACAAAATAATGATTTGATACCTAGCAAAGAGTACAAGTCTCCTCTATATATGGAGGCGGACCACAAAAAAATGCACATGTTGTAAATAAAAGAAATAAATAAAATATAAATGACCCATATTGTAACACATTTGAATAACCAAAAAGGTCACTTAGCAGTTAAAAACACGTTCACATTATTCCCAACATTCAAAATGATACAAATACATTAAACAAAATATAAAACATACTTGAATTACTATTTGCACCTAAATCAAATTAAATTGACAATAACATGTACATCCATAATTACATTCACCGTAGATCTGATCCCAATCCCACTTAACCATTTGAATGGGGTACAATGAGTCATGTTCGGGTTCCTGTGTCAACCTGAAGCATGCTAAAAATTTGATGGATCTATTATTCATGAACCTAAACCCAACCCTAATGCTATTAGTTCCACCACAAACCCAAATTTTTTGGCTCGGGTTCGAGTGTCCGATCATAAACTAACACCCTTAGGTGAGAGCCCCAATTGCTACCAAGCTCACCTCAATGATGCCATCTCTCCTGGAAAAGCCTTCTTCCTCGCTCTCATCACTCATTCAACAGTTGTGAATTGCGACTCAACAATCCCTTTTGCCAACATCTTCATGGCCTCTTTTACTAGCTCTATTGCCCAATGCTCTCAGTTAGAGACGCATTAATCATTTTATCAGTGTGTAGCCTGTCAACATTTAAGAAGGTATGATCATTAGCACGGGAACGGAAACGAAATATGGGAAACGATACGAAACGGATACAGGAAACGAGATTTTAAAAAAAATAAGGATACAGGAAACGTTTTAATTGTTTTTAATTATTTTAATATAAAGGGATACAAGCAAATAGGTGCCCAAAGGAATAATACCATACTAAAAAAATCTCAGACTCAAAATAATTTTAATTCATGCATAGATTTAAGTAGATGAAAAATTAGTCACAGTTAAGTCTCACAAATATTCAAACCAAGAAACCGTGAATGGAAGATCCAAGGAAAACATAAGAACTTCTCAAGCAAAAACGATCAAGTGAACATCAATACATAGCCCAAACAGTAATGGGAAAACAATAGTATATAGGAAGGTTGCAGCGGGAGATGCAAGAGGCTTTCGACAAAGAGAGAGGAGGACTTCGGGACGGGTGTGATGCGGGAGACGCCGGAGGCTTTTGACGTAGAAATGTCGGAAAATTTCGACGTAGAGATGCCAGAGAACTTCAACGCAGAGAGCTTCAGCGGCGTGATGCGGGGACCTTTGGGACGCATGAAAGTTCCTTTTGTAAACCTAAACGCGGCGTGAAAAGAATAGGCTGCGTGAAATGAAATGAATAAGCCACGGGAGGGGTCCGCACGGGAATCACGCGGGAATCGTGTATCCCCCTTGTTGGATACGCAATTCCGAAATTAATTTCTTTGTTATTTAAAAATTATGTTTTTGTGCGTTCTGGATACGCGTTTCCGCGCGTTTTCGTGCGTTCCCCGTATCTGGTACGCGTTCGAGCCGATATATAGAGCATTTTTAAGTATCTGTGCTTCGTAAATTTCATCAACCTCGAACACTATAAGGGCGAGATCTGGTGACTTTCAACATAGAAGAAGTATATAGAGCTCCACAAATTTGAGGAGGAGCAACAACAAGAACATAGTTGATCTTTACCATCCTAAGAAGTTAGACTATCGAGAAAATAAGTATGTTTGTAGTGATTAGTGAAGGCTATACAGATAACAAGGATGTAGGGGGTTAGTAACCTTGTACTCCACTAAGGAAGGTTCTTTAGGAAAAGTTAACAATTCAAAATAGAGGGAACAACAAATTACTAGTGACACAAAACCTTAGATGCTAGTTACCACGTGATGCGGAATCAAGGGTGTCATCGGGATCTCTAAATAGAGGAAATTTAACAAGAGACAAGTAGAGGTTTCTGTTTTTATTCTTTTTTGCTTTTCGTCTTGCATCACTCATAAAGAGAATCTGGTAAAAGTTGTATACCCATATTTACCATGGATTTGATCATTCAGGTCAGGAAAATTTTATTTGCCAAATCGAAATATGATGGCAAACGTAAGTCAATAAAAGATTACTTAGCATAAGGAATAAGGATGAGGTTGAATATAATAAAGTGCCGAAAGGAACAAATACTCTTCTGACAGATCCCTTGCCAAGGCAGCTCATGATAAATAATAACCATGATTCCAAAAGAAAACATAGGCACCGAATACAAGCTAAAGATATCTTCTGATGGTTGCCAACTACGATCTCTGAGATCCTCTAGCACACAACCACCTCAGTGGAGAAATATCTGGTTGTATAGTTATTTGTGCATGAGAACACCTAGCATTAATAGTCTTTTAACCCTCAATCTCAATAATGATACTGTTTTTCCGAATCTACATTTGTAATGATTATCCATTTCATATGGACCAATTTGTATACCTGTGTTGAGACTTGAGACCCTATAAAGTATGCAATGATCGAAGGGAAGCCTATCTTTTGTCTTCCTTCATCATTTTATTCCCTAAGAAGCTTTGGCATCTCTCTAGAATTAAATTCAAAGCAGCATATGATGAATCATTGTAATGCTTAACCACAAACTTGTTCTTATTTTTCTTCGTTTTTGAACTTTAACTAATCATCTTCATTAGGCACAGTCAAAACACTCTTGCCCGCTTAGTTTTTCCGCTTGATAGCATGGCTAACTGATGTTCTACAAAGGTCATAAATAGAGAACACTTGGAATACAACCCGGATGTGTACTCCATCAATGTCAAGGTTTCTGTAATGAGTTGTCGAGAATCGCGGCTTGTCGACAAAATTCAGTCGTGGATTCCTGGAAACTAGCCTTCTTACTGGTGTATTCCATGTCGCTTCAACCATTGACCCTCCTTATATCCCAGGGGGTTTAGGCTTCATGGAGAAAATTCTAGGCAGAGACGAACATTTCGTCATGTTAGAACATGAAGGGTAAGTTAAAGGCGCGCAAAGGAGACTGTGTCCTTTGACGAATACCCATAGAAGATGAAGTAGATCTCGATTAGATCAATAAAATATTGAATTATTCAACAGTGATGATGCGGCCAAAAAAGGATATGCTAAATATTGCTTCTGCCTTGAAGTATTTTGGCCATTCACATCAGTTGCAAATGCATGTTCTTCCTGCCTTTCAACTTCTACATGTCACGACAATGTTCATTGTTTAGAGGTCGCCGTTTCTCTTGATTGTTGGCAGATATATTCGCTTGCTTGCAGATGATATCCATAATCATCATGAAGACAGGATGTGATACGATGCGGCCGTCACATGCTATTATTAGTTTATGTAGCCCAACGATATTTTTGTAGTTTGTATTTCCACCACTCACCTATATATATATGAGTGGTAGCTCCTTTAGATGGCACGGATTGAAGTCTAGGGTTTGGGCTCTCTTGAGCGTGGCTTTTGCTCAATTGGTATCTGAGGTTTTGCCTTAGAATATTAGTTTCGCTAATTTCTAGTGTGTTTTTGGAGTTTTCCCTTGCGAGCCGAGTTTGTTTTGGAACTCGGCGGAGTCTTTTTGGGATGTTTTGGAGTTTTGGGCATCGGGGAGTTTTTACCCGAGTTTGGATGTCGGATTTTGATTTCGACTTCGTCATTGGATTCGTAGCATCGATATTTAGCTACGGTGCAATTTTCGTAGAATTCCGAGTTGGTTTGATTTTCGGGTTGTTTGGACGTTTATTTAGTAATTAATTATAATACAATATTATATTACTTATATAAATATAAATAGTTAACGATGTGACGGAAACCCTATTCATCATCTTCCTCCCAAGCCGTCGCGCTGTTTTGCGAAAGAGAAGAACGACGGACATTTCTAGGCTTTTGGCCGCCGATTGCAGGAGCTTTGGTGCTCGAAATCATCATCGGAGAGTAGATTCGGACTGCTCTTGCCGAGATCTACGTGTGTACGGTAAGCTTTTCCCGTTTCTGGAATTTTTGGACGTTAGGTTATGAGGTTTTGACCCTCTTTTTCCTTGAAAAGTTTCATGAAGTGTAGCCCAGGTGTTCTTGCGGCCGGATCCGTGAGGAAAAGCGTTTGTGTGGCCAGATTTCTGGAGTTGGAGGCAAGTGGCGATTTCTTCCCCTTGCCAAGAGTTTTTCGTGTGTTTTCTTGTTGTTTTCTTCCTCCCTCCCTAGAATTAGGAGTAGTGTAGGGATCGGTCAAGTTCAATCTACTGAGTAGTGTAAAATTCCCAGTCAAGTAAGGAGTAGAATTCGCCGTGTATAACTGCTAGTATAGGTCAACCCGTCGAGTATATGACAGTTAGCCTAAGTAGGATTCGTCGTGTATGAAAATTAGCCTAAGGTAATTTTGTCGTATATGGTAGTCTAAGCATAGACAAATTCGTTGAATATGACCTTTAGCTTAGGTTTAAAAATTCGTCGAGTATGGTGGGGTTAGCCTGATTGAAATTCGTCAAGTATGGGTCTTGGATTAAGTCTAATTCGTCGAATAGTATAGGCATTGAGTGGAGTCAGATTCGTCGAGTAATCTCGACGAATTCGCCGAGTATTAGCCTTTGGCGTTGAGTGTAGTCTTAACGTTGAGTGATTCTTAAGACTAAGGCAAATTCGTCGAGTATTCACGAAGAATTTGTCGAATGTCAGTCTTGGCGTTGAGTGAATTAGACTTGGCGTTGAGTGAATTAGACTTGGCGTTAAGTGAATTAGACTTGGCGTTGAGAGCGTCGAGTGGTCTTTGAGTCTAAGTCAAAAGCGTCGTGTTAACTCAACAAATTCGTCGAGTATAGTTGGTTTGGCGTCGAGAGCGTCGAGTGAAGGCGTTGAGTGAAGTAAACTTCGCTGAGTTAAAGTCCAGACATCGAGTGAGACTGCTTTGGCGTTGAGAGCGTTGAGTGAACCCCAGATTCATCGAGTATACTCGACGAATTTCCAATGGACTTGGGTATTTTCACTGATTCGTCGTATATCGTTAAGTTAGCCTATTTTTTCTTGTTTTACTGAACTAATTCGTCGAGTGTCAACTGTATTCGTCAAGTATACTCGACGAATCAGTGTGGACTTAGATTTTTTCTTCCCTCTCCGAATTCAGTCCAATTTGTCGAGTTTGACCTGGCTTGTTGAGGTAATTCGTCGAGTCTTCTCGACGAATCTGTGTAGGTTTAGAAGTTGTTCGTCGAATGACTCTCCTATTCGTCGAGTATACCCTTATAGATTGTTTGGTTATTTTCCTTATTTGCCATTCTGTGCATCTTTTCGCCTGGTGGATTTCCGGAAGTGAGTTTTTGACTGCTGGTGTGTGGAGGAAGAGACCACCACCCAGGTGCCGGCTTGCCCCGGTGATTTTTTGTGGGTGAGTGGAGAAGGAGACCACCACCCCTGGGCCCTTGTGAAACTTTTGATGTCAGTGTGTGGAGGAGACCACCACCGCAGGCGTCGGATTTGTTGCCGGTGTTTTTGCCCGCTAAATGATGAGCAGGCTAATCTCTTATATATATACACTTACTTATATGTATTTCTTTTTATATAAAGAAATACATATAAGTGCAAATTGGTGCAAATTTCTTACCCTTGAACTTTGTAAGTACACATTTTATCTCTGTCTTATGGCTTATTAGCTGGGATTTGTCAGCTTTTCTCATGTTAGAGTTGGTAATCCCCTTTTTGCCCCTTTTGGATTATTGCTAATTTTGATCTTTGATCATCACTTGTATATTCTTGTTGAGGTATTCTTTTTTTTTGGAATGCCTCAGGTTCGGAGCAGTAACCGGTTGAGGGGCTAGGGTTGGTGGTTGTTGGTTTTCTGTTGTTGTTGCAGTTGTCTTCTCCTCACCAGTGTGAGGTAGTGTTGTTGTTCTGTTTTTAGTTCAGACATACTTGTTTTTCCTTTTGGTGGGTTCGTGTCAGGTTGTTGACGCCCATCGGAGATTTTACATTGTTAAGATACCTGCTAGCTGCTTAGTCTTTTCTTGATGACTGGTTGATTTTACTTGCTCTCTGGGAAGGTTTTATGTTAGGTTTGCATGTTAGTTATTTTAAAAGTATAAAGGTACTATCTCATGCATAGCATTGTTTTAAACCAAAGTCACTATATTTTAACTAATGTAAAAGCTATTTTTATACTATAATAAACCTAGAGGTATGCATATCATGAGTTGTTCCGTTTGGATGTTTATGCTCATGTAAGATGTTAATCAATATAAACAAAGTATTTTCCGTAGCGTATATTCATGTTTATGTTTGTGGACTAGTTGATCCACTGAAACTAAGGGAGATGGCTATCAAAACTTAACTTAAATTACATTTTCCTTCATAATAAACTTGAGAATTTCTTATAAAGTGTTAGGTTCGAGTTCTTGCCTGAGCTTCTGCAGTTATCCTCTGCACGGCGTGGTATCACGACACGTATTTTCTCTTACTCTGATATATTAATTAAATGCGGAGAAAATGCGAGTTGTGACAACCCAGCCTCCAGATGCTTGGCGAGAACTTGTTCTCGATTGTATCTTTTGTCGTTTAATGCAATGTTATCTTGTTTCCTTGATCTAGATATGACTCTATCATATCAACTGGTCCGACCTGCCCTTGATTAGGGTTCTACCAAACCCTAACCCCTCCCCCTCACTGATCAGCCGCCTCCCTCATCATCCTGGTTGCTACGCATCGCGTCTGCCCTGCTACGGCCCGCCTCGTCGACCCGCTCCGGATCACATCGGGATTGCTGCTCCGGATCACATCGCGTCCGCCACTAGATCCTCTGCCTCGTCTACATCGCATCCGCTGCAACGGATCCCGCGTGCACCGTCCGCCACGACTTTGTCTACCTTGCTCCGCACATTGTGCATCCCCTGCGACCAATTCAATTGACTGCTCCAGCCTCACCAACGCCGTCGGCTACTTCCAGCGGCGTTTCCGCCTCGTACAACAACATCAACCGCCACTAGCGCCCCTTCCCCCTGCTACGCCTTTTGTCGGCATCGTCCGGCAGTCCAGATGTTTACATCAGCTTCCAGCAGCCCTCTGGCTTCCTCGTCGTCTTTTGGCGGCCCTCATGCAGCTTTGGCGGCCTTCCAGCGGCCGTTTCTCCTCCTCGCCGCCTTCGCCCGTGTCGGGTCGCCCTCCTACAGCTATTGCAGCCTTTCGGCGCACCTTGTCGCTACTCCTAACCACGGTTCATGCCCAAGACTCGGTTCATGGTCCTCTATGCCGACGATAACACTTCCACCACTGCAAACTTGGACTCTCAGCGCATGGATCATATTGAAGCGCAGCTGGCGAACCTAACACTCCTCTTTCGAGGACTTACCGCGGCAGTTAATCGTCATCCGGCCCCTCCACCGCCACCAATTCCAATTGTTCCCGACCACACGGGGTTTTTGCACCCTACGGCATACTATGCCCCGGCCAACCTCCGCCGGATTGAGATTCCGGTGTTCGATGACACCGACCCTCTCAGGTGGATCTCCCGCGTCGAGCAGTTCTTCGACTTGCAGACCACCCCCGCCGACCAGAAGGTTTCCCTCACCACTATCTATATGGAAGGCTCGGCGGGTCGGCGCTCCATTGGTGCGTTGCACGCGCCAGCAGGCACCTGACAAGTCATGGCCCACATTGAAGGAGGAACTCCTCTGCCACTACGACAGCCACCAGGCAGGTAATGCCTTTGAGCGCCTCAGCTCCGCCCACCAATCTGACTCTGTGGCAACCTACATCGACGAATTCATCATGGTCGCTACGCATGTTCTCGACCTGGCCCCCGACCACTACTTGGGCTATTTTCTGGCGGATCTGCACCACCACCTCCGTGCGCACCTTCGGGTCCACAACCCGACTACTTTTTCCCGCGTAATGGAGCAGGCTAGGTATCACGACGAGGAACTCTACCCAACTACACCATTCTCCTCGACACGATCGTTACTGCTGCCTCGTCCGTCGCGGCCAGTATCGCCAACTCTTTCGCCCGTGGACACTCTGCCCCCACATGGGCCCTAGCTACTGACCCTGCCCGCGCATCTGCCAACTCCACGTCCACCGGCCCCCCGACGGCCCCATCATATGTCTTACCAACAACAAGAAGAGCTTTGCAGCAAGGGCCTCTGCTTTTGCTGCCAGCAACCGTTCTCCCGACCCACGTTTGCCCTCGCAGGAATCTATGTGTGTTGCTGGGAGCTAAAGATATTGATCATGACTCCGGGGAACTGGATTCACTGACGTTTTCTGACGACCCCTTTTACCCTCGACCTTGAGGACAAGGTCATTTTTGGGCGGGGCGTGTTGATACAATGCGCCCGCCACATGCTATTATTAGTTTATGTAGCCCAAGGGCATTTTTATACTTTGTATTTCCCCCACTCATGTATATATAAGAGTGGTAGCTCCTTTAGATGGCACGGATTGAAGTCTAGGGTTTTGGGCTCTATTGTAGAGTGGAGTGTCAATGAGGACCCAGCCTCCGGATGCTTGGCGAGAACTTGTTCTCAATTGTATCTTTTGTCGTTTAATGCAATGTTATTTTGTTTCCTTGATCTAGATACGACTCTATCGTATCAGGATAACAGTTCGCATATCTTCCTGCAACCACTATCAGTCAATATCATGTATCAAAGATCAAGAATCTAGCGACCTGATAACAATCAGATCTGAAGCTAATCATTTCACAAGAATGCAAAATCATGTGTAGGAAGGTGAGACAACACTTCAAGTGTCTTCTTGCATCCACTTTTTTTCAACATCATGTACCAAAGATCAAAGATCTTAATTTTTTGATAATAATTTAATATGAAACTAGATGTTGTGCATGTGGATGCAAGACGGTATGTAGAAAAAAACCGGGCAAATTCGGGGTACTAATGAATACTATTTGTTGTATCGAGGAACTCTCTCCTCTCTTATAGTCAAACGCCTGCAATCACGAGATTAATGAAAACCACAAATATATGTTCTTTTGGACTCCTAAATGTTCAGAGTATTTTGTCTTAGCATCATACAATTTTTAAATCGATTTTAGCACCTCCTATTTATAGAAAGGCGGTTGGCAATTAGTTAGGAATTTGTTATACTTAGATTCACATGGGAAGAAATCTATTCCTGAAAGCCCAATTATTTGAATCTTCATGCCGACTTAATCCCCTGATCTTTTCCAAATGTTTAATGCATAAGACAAGGCTATGTTTCAATATTTAAAAAACAAAGAAGCTTTATCAAACAAGCCTTTTAAACACCGATAAATGTAACAGGTCTTTATCCCCTGAAAAAAAATAAGCAAACACAACTCAGGCATTGCATAGTTTTTCACGGTGTGGCAAGCGAGGGAAATATAGGTAAGTCTTGAGAAAATAAAGTCAAGAAATGTGAAGAATAATTTCATAGGGAAGCTTTACAAATACTAATCGGGCTTTCCCCGTGCTTGATTGTTCTCGGGCGCATGGGCTCCGCACGTGATTTTTTATTTCTTTTAAATAAAGAAATTAAATGGAGGGGTAAAAGTGATATAATGAACGTTACATCAAAGTCTACTCTTCCCTTACAATAGTAGACAAGTGACACTGCGCGGGGGATTCCCCTGTGATGAAGCGACAATACCATTGACCCCTTGCGACCCTTGTAGATAGCGTGAGGCGAATACAATACTACTATTTCACTTGATATTGTCACTGCATAGTGTTTAGCAACAGTAATACTGACGATCAAGTTGCCCACAAGAAATGAGATTGGTCAAGGGTATTGGCGGCGCGACCGGATGGTGGCACGCGCAGTTGGTAAAGAATGTGTGTGAAACACTCTTGGTCTAAAGTCTAAGCCCTTCCTTTGTCGCAGTTGTGTCCTTTGTTAAAATATCAATTTGTTAATTTTATTAAAAATATATTATTTAAATAAGTAATGTATTTTTTAATGTTTAATTTAAAAATGAATGTATCGGGGATAAGACAGGAGTGACACCAATTGTAGAGAAGATGTTAGAAGCTCGACTAAGATAGTTTGAACACGTACAAAGGAGACCATTAGAGACACCTGTTAGGAGTTGTGAGAGTTTAGTCACTAGGCATGTTAAACGGGGAAGGGTAGACCAATAAAGACTTGGATTGAAACTATAAGGAAATACATGATTTACTTAGACATTAGTGAGATTTTGACTAAAGATAGGGCACAATGGCGACAAATGATCCATATAGCCGACACCACTATAGTAGGATAAAGGCTTAAGTGTTGTTGTTGTATTAGATTTGAAAATGAATTCAACGACTGCGAATAGTTCGATGGTGTAATGGTATAATTCCTCTTAAAATTATAATATATAGTATATCTAAACAAATATCAATTGACTTGAATTGTCAACCACATGTTATATGGGCATTTACCTTTTCAACTACCACCAAAGAATCATCCTAGTATTGAATGAAGTGACAGTCAAATTAACAAACAAATCAATAACTTAAAAGATGAAACAGTCTGCAACATTGCTGAATAACTCATGATATTAAAATGATAAACAGATGATAAGTCCCCAATCCATAAAATACATCAAATCCATTTTATCTTTGAGGGAGAGTTAAGATTCTTACTTCATTTGTATCCTCCCAAGAATTTCTGAAGCTGGATCCAAACCCTGAAATACAAGATGCGGAATGATTCAAAACAAGAGAAGTAAAAAACCGACCCAAAATCTAAAGAAAGTTAGAAGCATTCGAGCAGGCAAATTTCCCGAGAGAGAAAAGGCGGTTTGTGGTCTAGTCGCTTTTTATTGCAGATAAACACCACCGTGCGAGCATTGTCGGCGGCACAGTTGATGGCAAACTGGAACAGAAGAGAAGTTTTCCCGCTGTGATTAAAATGGCGAACGAATTGATTTAGTCCGCAGAATCGTAGAACACTAAGGAGAGGAGAGAGTAGGTTGATCGCAGAAATACCATGCCGGAGGCCCTGAGAGAAGAGACAAGTGGTCGGCGGCCGGGCTAACAGGCGGCGTGTTACCGGCAAAGAATCTTTCCGGCATCTGATAGGTAAGCCCAGCAGCAAGAGGTGGGAATTGAAATGGTTGTTAAGTCAATTCTAATTTTGTACTTTGGCTCAGTTCTGCACAAAAAGAATGTCGGGCCGGTCCGGGATCAGTCTTTTAAAAGATCGGTCTTTTGGCCGATCGGTCCCGGACCGGTCCCGCTCTGGTGGAAGACCGGTCCCCGATCGGAGGACTGGTCCCATACCGGTCTTTTTTACAGGTCTTTTGTCCAATCTTTAACTAAAATGACTAAAAATGTTCGGTCTCATACTAAAATTACTAAAATGACCGGTCTTTTATCAGTCTTTTGATCGGTCCCGGTCCGAGACCGGTCTTTTACTAGTCCCGGTCCGGAACCGGACTTTGATGAAAAATGGGGACTCCTTGGGACCCCTGCGACCGGTCCGATACCGGACCGGTCCTAACCGGGACCGATCCTAACCGGGACCGATCCCTAGTCGGTCCTAACCGGTCCGGTCCCAACCGGACTGGTCCCAAAGTTTGGCTTAATGCTTAAATTCTGTTAACCAAAATTGAAATCAACAATTTCGATGTTCCACACTTTCATTTGGGGGTGCAATTCGCATTGGTTTGGTTCGATTTCACCAAAAATCAAGAATTGATTTATATAGGTTCGGTTTTCAATTTTTGGAACCGGAATCGACCCACGGTCCTAATGTATAGAATCGGATCTAAACTGTTGTTTTGGTTCGGGTTCGGATCTCGGTTCTACCTATGTCTTAAAATAATTCAAAAATGACACTACCAACTCATGATTCTTTGTAATATAAGTTTCAATGTCTCAAAATAGTTGAATCATGACTATAAATAATATTGAAGTACAATAAATATTATTTGTAGTCATACGACTATATTCTTAATTATTTTTGCGCATTTAGCCATACAATTATATTTGTTATCGCAAAATATTTTCTTGACAATTGATATTCGGTTCTCGAGTCGTTTTGGGTACATAATCCTTGGAACCTGGAATCGAACCGAATTGTCAGATCTGGTATAGTGGGAACCGAATCTATTTGGAACCGACTCAAACCATTCGATTCGGCTCGGTTCCAACCTGTTTCTCAGTACTTCGATTATTTTTGCACACCTCTAGTTCCTCCACTACTTATAAAAATTAAATTTAGGGAATTGAAATTTAAAATTTAAATAAGTTATAAGAAGAAGCACGAATTAAATATTAAAAGGTTCGCACATGATAAAGTTTAAATACAAAAATATAAACTGTTCGCACATATAAAGATCATATATTTCACTATTATAAAGGAAAAGTTGTCTTTGGTGAAACATTCAAAAATATTAATTATGTCCTCATTTTTATGTTTTAATGACTTGACGTATATTATAATCTATTTCAAAGAAATTAAAATACAATGATAATTATACTATCAAAAAATTAGAAGTAATGATGAAAATCTATTTAAATTCAAAAAGTTTTTAGTAGAGCTCCTACACCTACTATGGTAGGTTATCATTAGGCATGACAGCGGTCTATTCAATGAAGGTTGTCATTAGACATATCAGTGGTATTTTTGAGGTGATGACATTAAATCAATCAACTTTATTAAAGTCAAAATTAATATTTTTATGTCAAAACGTATATTTTTTATAAAATAAATACTATATTATTGATTTAGATTTTTTTACAATCATTTTGAGTACTCATATGTATATGTTGCGGGCGCAGCCCATAGGACCCATTGGAGGTGGGCGAAGCCCGCCGTCGCCGGTCGGGTACTATGGCGCGTAGCCATCAGGTCAGAGGCCCGTGCTTGTCACTCGTATATATATATATATATATATATATATATATATATATATATATATATATATTAAAACAAAAATTTAATAATGTTGATCACTAATGATGTCAATTTTCAAGATGCAATCAAAGACATGTCTTCTTGATCAGCATCGGTAGAGCTCAACTGATGAGGTTCTCTCTGAATTTTGTAAGTCAAATTGGAAAGGCTTGGGTCAAGGACACGGGACAAGTTAACCCAGCTACACGAGCAGCGTGCGGAAAGTCACGCTCACCCCGAAGGTCTGAAAACATATGAGAAGAAGGCAAAACCGCCCGCCTGCACCCCCGCCCAAGCACGACCGCACGCACACTCCCGTCGCATGCAGTGCAGCCGTGCACAGCGCGCTTGCGCGAGCGCGGTGCGGCCGTACGTAGTGTGCTCCGCCGCTCGCGCACAGAGCGCATGCACGCGCTCTCAGCACGCCATCCCAGCGCGTGCGCAGCGAGCTCACATGGGCGCGCGTGCCAACGGCCACTGCCGCCGCCGGCGACCCCCGCCACCTCCCGCTACCACCGGCCGCCACCGCCGGACACCTTGCTCGGGCCATCTGAACCGCCCGAGAGGCACTTCCGTCATTTCGCTAAATTTGGTGATCCAAGTGAATACAACGGAACAACGTCATTCATCAGCACAAATCACGTCCTAGTGCAATTACCAACATTACCCTCTAGAAAACTATAAATAGGTCTGCAGGACTTCATTTGAAGACAAGCAACTCCAGAAGTAGGAGAGAGCTTTGAGGTTTTCCGTCGAGATCGTGAACTTAGGTCGATTCTCCGCTCGGAAATTCCCCCGCTCCTCTTCTTGCGTTAAGGCTCCAACAAGCATCAAGTCATTTCATTCGCCTCCGCAAGAGTGCCCCATCCAGGCTCCGCTTCAACAAGAGCACTCCCGCAAAGCTTTGTGGACTTAGATTATTTTTCAGTTGGAACGCTCCCATCCAGGTTCCGCGAGCCCGACACCATTTCAAGGTCGGAGCGCTTTCATCGAGCCTCCGGAGACTTATGATGCGTTTAGCCCGGCCCGACTTATCGTGGCTTATTTGCTCTGGTGTGGTTGGACAAAAATGGCATTGTCATACCAAAATCTTATGTCTAGTAGCATTTGTCATACCAAACATACAGTCTATGGCAATGATGTTTTTTACCAACCTCACCGAAGCGAATAAACTGTGATAAGCCGCGTCAAACGCAGCCTTAGTCTTTTTTACGGTTTTTCGTGTATTTTGCACTTGTAACAAAGAAGAGGCTTGTCGCCCTTGGAGATCAAATTTTAATCTCTGTTAGCTCATGAGAACTAGTGAATTTTGGTTTGACACAGATCCATCCACGTGGTTTTTCACTCTTTCCGGGTTTTTCACGTCAGAAAAAGCCTCCTGTCATTTGTTGCTGTTTACTTTGACTGTTTGTGTGCCTGTCTGATTCCGAGCTAAGGCGGTTCGATTTCTCCAGGTCGGGGAAAGACCGGGCGACCCGCAACATGAAAGAGATGGAGGAGAGTCGACACTTTCTAGGAGCGGAGCTCAACTGAAGGAGGTGGAGAGTCGACATCTTTCAGGACATTCTCTAGATGAGCGAGCCCAACTAGAGAAGGTGGAGAAGATTCGATACCTCCTAAATCATTCATTGGATGAGCGAGCTCAACTAGAGGAGGAAGAGAAGGGTTGTCACCTCCAAGGATGGAGCTCAACTGAAGGAGGTGGAGGAGAGTCGACATCTCCAAGGACATTTGGCTGACGAACGAGATCAACTTGGGGAGGTGGAGAAGAGTCGATACCTCCCAGGCTATTCGTTGGGTAAGTGAATTCAACTGGAGAAGGTGGAGAAGAGTTGACACCTCTCAGTCTATTCGTTGGACGAGCGAGCGTAACTAGAAGAGGTGGAGAAAAGTAGACACCTCTCAGGTCATTCGCTCGACAAGTGAGCTCAACTGGAGGAGGCAGAGAAGAGTCGACACCTTCTAGGAGCAGAGCTCAACTAAAGGTGGTGGAGGAGAGTCAACACCTCCTAGGTCATTTGTTAGATGAGTGAGCTTAACTAGAGGATATGGAGAAGAGTCGACACCTCCCAGTCCATTTGCTAAACGAGCCAGCTCAACTGAAGAAGGTGGAGAAGAGTCGATACCTTTTAATATCAGAGCTCGACTGGAGGTGAGAAAAGGTCGGCATCTCCCAGGCCATTCGCTAAATGAGCAAACTTAGCTAGACGAGTTTGATAAGAGTCGACACCTCCCAAGAGCAGAGCTTAACTAAAGGAGGTGAGAAAGTACGGCACCTCCCAAGTCATTCGCTAGACGAGCGGGCTCAACTGAAGGAGGTGGAGAATATTTAAGGCCATTAGCGTCGAACATGTTGAATGGTGTCTCTCCCCTAATAAAAGGTGAGGGTTACACATGGATGGTTTGAGGGCGGTGTGTACCTCAGGTCGCCAGGCGAGTTCAAGATTGACCTTGTTTTGAACTCCTCTGGTGGCTTGATTTTCAAGCATCACCTCTGGGTTGTAATTGAAAAGGATGACCGGTCTCGAGGGGGCAAGTAGCCGACTTGCAAAAGAGGAGCTTATGCAGGGGCATGAATTATAACAACAATGCTCCCAAGGTCTTTATTTCACCCAAGGGCTGAAGTAGCCAGCATGCTGAAGAGGAGCTAGAACAAAGGTATGGATTACAACAATAACGCGCTAGATGATTCCATTTCACCCAACGGGGTAAGTAGCCAGCGTGCTAGAGATGTGCTCGAACAGAGGCCTGTACTACGACAAAAACACGCTCGATGGCTTCATTTTACCCAAGAGGGCAAGTAACAAGCATGCTGGAGAGGAGATCGCGCGAAAGCTTGGACTACAACAATAATGCGCTTGAGGACTTCATTTCACCCGAGCGGGCAAGTAGCCAGCGTTCCAGAGAGGAGCTCGACCAGAGGCATGGAGTACAATAACAATGCACTAGAGGACCTCATTTCACCCAAGGGGGTAAGTGGTCAGCGTAAGGAGCTCGAGCAAAAGCCTTGTAACATTCTAATTCGAGCTAGGACCCTTGTGTGAGTTGTGTCACTGTGAGTTAGTCTGGACTAGGTAGTAATCCCAAGGTCTTGAGGTGACTATGAAAGAATCAAGGAAAAATCTGGTAGCATAATACTAACGCAGGCGGTAGTGATACCGCCAAACGATAGCTATCAAGATGATAATTCGCCTTGTCTCGACGATATTTGGACTAGTCACGACAATATTTGGATTGTTCTCGAATATTTTGACTAGTCACGACGATATAAAACTGATCTCGAATATTTGTGCTAGTCTTGACGATATTTGGACTGTCTCGACGATATTTCACCTTATCTCGATGACTTGCAAGTTGTCTAGACGATATTTTGACCTTCTCTTGATGACAAGTTGATTCTAGAGAGCTAGTCAATTGTTTGGACGATAACGCCGGGTGGTAACAATTATTGCTATGCGGTAGCACTTGACGATATTGGACTGTCTCGATGATACTGGATTGCTCTTGATTATATTGGACTGTCCCGACGATATTTATAGCTAGTGCCGGCTATAGTGATTACCGACAGGCAGTAGTTGACAGACAGACAACACATGCCATTATTTCCTTAATTCATTTGTCATATCTTTACATTAAATCAAGGTGGTTGACGTGACGTATGGTCACTAAGAGATGGACACATGACTTGATTTGTTCTTCTCAAGAGATGGGAAATTCCTTTGCATTAATTCATGGCTGAAATCTTTTGGAGAAGCCACATCAACACTTTTTATCTTCCATGACAAGCCCTCTCTCTCTCATTTCCTCCTCATCTCTTTCTCTTCACTCAAGTAGGGGATCCAAACCATTTTCCTGAAGGAACCAAGCTTCGGGAGAGGATTTTGAGCTTAGTTGATCGCCATTATACCACTATGGAGACAAACTCAATCCATGGCTTTGAATCAGGTGAGCTTCCTCCCCTCTCCCCTGGTGATAACTCTTTAGATCAATATAGAAGGGATACTGAACTCAAAAGAGCTTGATTTCAGCGAGATCTATGGAGATTCTTAGGAAGAGATCACGCTAGAACTCCCATTCTAGGGCATCGTTTGATGTAAAAATAACTTTAATCAAGTCATCTCTTCAATATGAAGTTGTATGACTTGATCTCATGAAGAATAGTGATCTATATAGGGAGTATTGGAGGAAAGAAGGTTAGACTTATTATATTCGTTTGCTGAAGGAAGAAGACAAATTGTCTCCCTTAGATCTTCTTCGAGATATGTGCAGATTTGTTATCTGCAGAACAAACCGGATCTATTTTGTGTACGCAGCTAGGTTCAAGCCACTTTTTTGGCATGTTCCAGCCAGATTAATGCTACGGGCTCAACATGAAAATGATAATCATTGAAAAGACCTTTTCTAAATGAGGTAACATATTTCCTAGAGAGCCTTATAGCTCCCTAGATCTTAAATCAAAAAATGTTGTGTTACAGTCTAACTATATTTTAAAGTACTAAACAAATTATGTCCAGTTTTACACAGTTGAGTTCAAGCCCAACTTTAGACGTGATATGCTTGGATCTGAATCTCAGGCTCAATATGAAAGTTGTAGCCAAAAGACCTTCTTAGAATGGGGTGACTCAATATTTTTGGTGGACTATAGCTCCCTGAAATCCAGTTTTATTAAACTCTGCACAAAGTTCAGCTGGCTCATATTTTGTCTATTACTCTAGAAAATACTTATCTGATATTTATGAAATTTGGTAAACACATGATTGATAACAATGTGGATACCTTATTTAAGTTTCAGAATTTTTGGTCTTATATTGGCACATATTTGTCTATAACATCATTTAAATTAAATGTGTCGTAATTAATTGTTATGATTTCTGATGGGGTTGAAACTTTATATACATGCTCAAAATGCAAGTTATACTCTTGGTAGAAATTTCAGTAGATTTGGCTCTGACATGATTCCTCATTTAATTACATGAATGGTGACGCTCTAGCGAAATGAGCAAGAGATGGATATTTTTGGTAGAGATGTGGATTAAGTAGTTTTTTTATATTAAATTATATTCAAGATTTAATTTTCAATATATTATAATGATGGAAATGACTGTTTAAAATGTTGGACGAATCATATTAGTGAACTTACTAATTCACTGGACACACAAGTAGTCTTATAGGATCTCAAGGAGCTATTCTCATGACTTACACATTCCACTACACCAGAGTCATCTCCCTGGGTTATTAAGGTAATGACGACACGATACGGGTAGCAGTGACGTCAGTGTAGTTTGAAAGATATGATTATATTTGGTTGTGTGACATTAAGGGCTTGTGTGGAAGTCCCTGAGTGTTGATTAACATTGATTTATACTAGGTACTGGTTTGCACGTGCTTATTCATGGGAATCTCAATGGTTAAAGAGTGTTGGTATACATTGTGCATACTGATCCTTGTTGGAGGATTACTTATGACAAGTCTACGGGCATATTGGTTGTCGCATCGATAGAAGTTGGCAGATAGACTCTAGGTTGGTTAGACTGTGTTTTATGTGTTTTCTTCCCAAATACCCTTCCTTGTGCAATTAAGACTAGATGATCGAGCAAGTACGCATGTTCTACATAGTTTGGTTCTTAGCGTTGAGGCGTATATATGCCTAGGTCCGATAGTGTGCATACTCGCCTGGTAGTGAAGAATCCCGCTCTACTATCCCCATCAGGCCACGATGAGAGGTGCATGAGTGGTTAGCTACCCTTAAAAGTGATAACTAAATGTGTACGTCGACATAGCAAATTAGAGATTGTGTAACACATGTGTCAGGTGGCGGTGGCCAGCCCGGGAGGTGGCTGGATTGCCGGCGGCAACGTATAGAAGAGGCTCCAGGACGGTGGAATCGGGACCGTCGGCTGGAGCTTGAAGATGATGGGATGCCGTCCAAGGCGCGCCAAGATTCGTGCAGGGAATGATAATATACTATAGGATATAAATTTCTGCTTATTTAATTATGTCACACATTTTGTATTTAATGGTTTTAATTTTAAAAAATACTTAGGGGCTATTTCATAAAATGTGTTCAACATAAAAATTGTAGCCTGGAGAGTCTAGTGTACAACAAAATTGATTTGAACCAATTTGGGTGCCTATTTTGACCCGGGCACCCATTTTGGTGGGGCCTACACCTAGGGTTAGACAGAAATTAAATTGAGTGCCCGCACTTCATCTCTGGTTTAAATGATTTGAAATTTTGGCAGGGAGCCACCCTAGACCATATCTAGGTCCTGCCCAATAATGAGAATTTTTTTTGGAATATTTTTCTATAGTTTTGTAAATTATTTAATTTATCTATGGTAAATTATTTTAGGGACCAAATGACCTTCAAACTCACCCAAATTTTGGTGAGTGCTTGGAAACATTATAAAGCTCTGGTTAAAATTTCCTCACATTTGTAGGTGGTTTGAACTGAAATCATGCAAACCCTAGCCTTGCCCTAAAAGGGGGTATTTTGGTAAAAATTGCACTTTTTGTTTTGAATGGCCAAATCACCTCAATAGAGGTTGGAAATGGGGCCACAGGCTTGGAATGGCTTTTTGCACCTTCTCATGAAAGATGGGGTGGATTGGAATTGATTTGCCCTAAGATTTAAGACCAAGCCCTAATGAAGGACTTTTATGCCTTGTGAAGGGCAAGAGGCCAAAACACCTTGAATCGACTTGAAATTTTGTAGGGAGGGTGCTAGGGTAGATCAAACCCTCTGGTAAAAATACTAAGGGATTTTGGAAAGGGTGGGGCCCACAAAACCCTAACCCTAGCTTAGGGCATAAACCTTGTAGTGCTAGGATAGGTTAGTGAAACCCATTGAAATATAATGAAATTTGGGTAGTGTGGTCATAAGGATAGATTGAGCCTCTGGTAATTTGTTTGGGAATTTTATATCATTATTATTAGCACCTCATTTGTAACCAATGGGATTGCCCTAATTAATGAATTAGTCATTATGATCCCACTGCCCACTGGAATGTCATGAAAAATTTGGCAGAGGGAGTTTTAGACCATATTGATCATATATAAATTTTAATAGAATTTTTGAATACATAATTAGGGTACCTACTTCACAAGTTCATAAATTTGGGAACTTGCTAAATAATTCTTATAGAGCTCAATACTTGTTAAAAAATTATGAAACTTGATAAGTAGTGTTCCTAATTCATTTTGCTAATATGGGAATTTATTTGGAATTTTTAGATGAATATTTGTTATACCTTGTCCATTAACTCATTAACTTGGAATATTATGAGAAAATCAAGTATAGACTTTATTATTCAATGATAAATTGTGAAACTTGATTTAGAGTACTAATATGTCCTTACAATCATCTTTGAATTTTCTTTGAATTTTTGGAAGTATTAATGATGTACATTCTCTTAAAATGATTTATTATGAGATATATTTGAAATTAAAATTAGGGGCCTAAACCCTTCTGAAAAATTGGAATACCTTGGACAGTTCTGGGCTAAACCTAAAATTGTTAGGCAAAACTGAAATGCAAGAGAAATTAGTAAATCCAGGGTTTCACCTTCTCACACCTCGATGTCTCGGGGAGTTAGGTTGGGTCGTGCGGGCAGTAAGCCCAGTAGTTTTGGTAATGGGCAGGTTGGCCCGGCGAGTCTTGGCTCGGTTATTATTTTTGATGGGCAAGTTGGCCCGACGAGCTTGGTCTCAGATGTTGCTTATAACGGATGGGATGGTCCGGGGAGCTTTGGCTCGGTAACTGTTACATAAGGTTGCATGTGCATAAAATATAAGGTGGTGGGTCTTCGGTATTGGAGGGTCGATGCACCGACGCCAACACGTTGACTCGGCGAGTGTGGTTTAGCACTTGGCCAAATAAAGTCCTGTGCGCCAGCCAGCAAGAGTACGCAGGAGCTCTGCTTAGTGAACCAGCATTAAGGCATACGATAGGTCTGACTGTTAGTGCAATTACTGGTTTAGAGGTGGGCGAGGCCCAACCCACCGCTTCTGTTTGCCACTACGGAGGTATCCTGGGAGGTTTGGCTCCAAAAAGGGGGAACTAAAGGCCTGTGTACACAGAGTCGAGGTGGGTGAGTTGCACTTGCATGTTCACATCATGGCATAATTGCATGACATAGCATAACCATTGCATATAACCCTGACACCTATTGTATAAAGTGGTATGGGATGCTTTATGCAATAGGTCCATGCAAAACGACCCCTTGGTTTATAAGTTCGTGTGAGCGTACTTATAAGTTAAGGTTACATTCTGTAGTTATATATATATGCTTGTTAGAAAACCCGACACCCTAAACCCTATCGATAAATTCGTATGGGATTTTTTATACGATAGGAGCCCGACAAAAGATCTCTTGCTTATATGTTTTCGTATAAGTTAAGGTTACTTTCTTATTCAGTTTTTCATATTATTATTACTGTCATATATAATGTAGTACTACTAGATTAGTTCCGCTGCCATCTGCTTATTTGTTATTCTTCACTTTCATGTCCTCTCATTTCCTTATCCCCGCTCGGTGCCTAGGAGCCATAGGGGAAGGGGCGGGGGATGATGGGACTTATTTTTTTAGATTAACGATTTTCGAACCACATCATTTTAGGGGACCATGGAGCCCAGCATGGAGGAGCAGCCCCGGAGGTCGGCACGCTTGGAGATCGGGCAGTCTAGTATCGGAGTTCAGACGGCAGGGACTATGAGTCCTGATCGCTAGTAGTTATTTTAGTTTGCTTCCGCGATGAGAGATATGTAGTGAGGACTTGATGTACAGGGCATAAGCCCAAGATTTAGTTATGTGTTATATCTGTGGACACTCCCTTCGTGGAGATTATTTATTTATATGTGATTTTTGTGAACTTGCTTTATTACATTGCTACAGTTGTGATCGATTTGGCCGAAAGGATTAGCGTTTTGTAGTGATGACCTTCCCGAGTGCGAAGGTGTCACCGCAAGGCGGCGGTTCTGGGCCTAAGACCCTGGTGTTTTAAGAAAAAAATGGGGGTCTTACAAGGGTATCAGAGGAAAACCTTGATCGCAAAGTAGTAGTCTACAATCCCCGGGTCACCCCCGCACGAGTTTTGTTTGGGGACAAACTAAGCAGCGGAAGCAGTGGTGGGCCCATATGGGGGATCATATGAAATTGTCCACTTTTAGTTAGTTTGGAGCGATTACTTATAATTGGCTTTTGTTACGCAGCCCCCAACACAGCCTACACCATAGGGGGGAGTCTAGCCGACTTCGAATGTTGCACCACCTCCCCCGTTCCCAACTCCATTCCTACAGTCGGAGATGGAGCAGACTTTGACAGCTATTTTTGAAGCTTTCAGGGCCCAACAGGTTCCGGCTCCGCAGCCAAACCCGGAGGCCAATTGGTTGAGCATCTTCCGAGGACTCTCTCCCCCATCCTACTTAGGAACAGAGTCAGCTGTTCGGACGGAGGAGTGGCTTGACATTATATACGAGATGTTGACCAGGATACGGTGCCCCTGGGAGGAGAGGGTGCCTTTGGTGGTTTTTTGCTTGGAGTCTCATGCCAAGCGATGGTGGAAGACATCATTGGATACGACTTTTGCTGATATGGAGGTTGCAAAAATTACTTGGGTGGAGTTCAGGGCCGCATTACTAGAGCATTTTGTTTCACAATCGGCTAGGGATGAGCTGGAGGACAAGTTCCTGTAGTTGAAGCAGGGCAACAAGACAGTGGTAGAATACCACCGTGAGTTCAATAATTTAGCCCGGTTTGCGGACTCCTATCAGCTGGATGAGGCAGGATACACCAAGAGGTTCTATAAGGGCCTGCGGGAGGAGTTGAGGGAGGCCCTTTTATTCGTATCTGACGGGACTATACCTCGGATGTTAGAGATAGCCAAGAGGATTGAGGCTGATTGGTACACGACTCGGGGTCGAAAGAGGCCAACGGAGGACCAGGGCCGAGGATCCAGGAATGATCAGCGGCGGGGCCGCATCAATGATGGAAGAGAGGGAAGAAGAGTAGAGGACCAGCCTCGTCAAGAGATGAGACAGGAGCCGAGGGAGCCGGTGTTAGTGGCTCCTCAACCTCTTCAGATGCGGGAGGCACCGAGACCCGGGGGTATGGCATTTACCCCGCCGGAGTGCTACAACTGCCATCAGACAGGGCACATCTGGAGAAATTGCCCCATGAGGGGAGCACCTCTACCAGCACCACAGGCTGCCCTGCATGCTCAGCAGTTTGGAGGTCAAGGACGTGGCCGAGGATGTGGATACCAGGGTGCAGATCGTAGGTCGAATAGGGAGTTTATGCACTGGATCTGGCTCAACCCCAGAACCCAGAGCAAGTGATCACAGGTACGACAGAAAGTTTTAAGTTTTCTTTCCTGAACACTTAAATTTATGAATATAGAATTGATAATCTTGGAAAGAAAACCATAACTAGATTCTAAGACATTTAACTCCCCCCCCCAGGCATAGTTTTCATCAGCGGCAAGCCCGCTTATACGCTGTTCGATACGGGTGATTCACACTCATTTGTATCGGAGGCCTTTATAGAAGGGTTGGAAGGCGTGGAGCGATTCACTGGTTTGATGATGAGGATACGATTACCCGACGGATCGGAGTTGTTCACCTCTGCCCACTACAACATGGAGGCGGAGATCAGCGGAAAGATATTTGATGCACCAGCGACGATCATGAAGATGTCAGTCTTTGATTTGATCCTGGGAATGACATGGTTGCACTGGAACCATGCTCAGATTGACTGCATGTCCAAGAGAATTACTGTGAGGCATGGGGATTCCTACATCATCATCGAAGGTATTAGATCTATTCCCCCTCTCATATTGTCATTCGTACAGGTCGTTAAGGCCCACTTGCAAGGGGAGGAAGTCTATGAGGTGCTGTTTGAAATGGCTGAGGCCAAGGGTTCCATCTCGGATATCTCGGTGGTGCAAGATTTTGCTGACATATTTCCAGAGAAGCTGTCTGGGCTACCCCCGCACCGGGAGCAGGATTTCCGGATACAGCTAGTGCCCGGGGATAAGCCGACAGCTAGAGCCCCTTACCGGATGGCCCCGAAGGAGCTGAAAGAGTTTCGAAGCCAGCTCCAGGAACTGGTGGAGGCAGGATTTGTCCGGCCAAGCTCTTTACCATGGGGAGCACCGGTCTTGTTCGTCAAAAAGAAGGACGGGACACTTTGTGCATCGACTACCGAGCACTAAATTGACTGACAGTCCGAAATACTTATCCACTACCAGGGATAGATAAGCTGTTTGACCAGCTAGAAGGCGCGCATTTCTTTTCAAAATTGGATTTGAGGTCGGGCTACTATCAGCTGCGGATCCAGGAGGAAGACATACCGAAGACTGCCTTCAGTAGCAGATATGGGCTATTCGAGTTTACCGTGATGCCCTTCGGGCTCACGAATGCACCGTAGGCATTCATGAGCCTCATGAATCGAGTGTTCGAGACATATTTGGATGTGTTCGTCATCGTGTTTATTGATGACATCCTCATTTACTCGATAATAGAGGAGGAGCACACACGACATCTGTCGTTGACCCTAGAGAGACTGCGGGAGCACCAGCTTTATGTGAAGATCAGTAAATGTCAGTTCTGGTTGAGGGAAGTGGCTTTTCTAGGCCATATCATCAGTGATGCTGGGTTGGCGGTGGACCCGGCCAAGATTCAAGCAGTTTGGGATTGGCCGAAGTTGAAGATGGCCACAGATGTGCGGAGTTTCCTAGGACTTACCGGTTACTACCGAAAGTTTGTGGAGGGATTCTCTCATATTGCTCTTCCGCTCACATCCCTGACAAGGAAGGAGATACCCTTTGTCTGGACCACACAGTGTGAGGTGGCTTTTCAGGAGCTGAAGGATCGGCTCACCTCGGCTCCTATACTTGCCCTCCCTTCAGAGAAAGAAGGATTTCAGGTATACACCGACATTTCCTACCAAGGCATGGGTGCAGTGCTGATGTAGAATGGTCATGTGATAGCATACGCTTCTCGGCAGCTGAAGAAGCATGAGCAGAACTACCCAGTTCATGACTTAGAAATGGGAGCTGTTATATTTGCTCTGAAAGTCTGGCGGCACTATCTGTACGGTGTCCATTGTGACATATACTCCGATCATAAAAATTTGAGGTATATGGACATGCAGAAAGAGCTGAACATCAGGCAGAGATGCTGGGTAGAGTTTCTAGTAGACTACCAGTATGAGATGCACTACCACTCAGGGAAGGCAAATGTGGTGGCAGATGCGCTGAGCCGAAAGGCCGCAAACCTAGGAGCAGAAACGCAGTTGATGGACTTGAAGTTGGTCCAGATGTTAGAAAATATGCAGATATCCTTTGTGTCCGAGGATCGCCCTGAGCTGTACTGGGAGTATCTATCATCATTGATTGACATAGATGATATTCGAGACCAAGTCAGAGATGGGCAGAGGCAGGATGCCTAGCTAGAGCCGATATTCCGGACCTTAGAGGAAGGCACTGCTGGTGATTACTCGCTGAGGGACGACCTAGTGTGTTTCAGAGGACGGGTTTACATACCAGAGGGAGGCCAGGTCCGGGAGGATATTATGATGGAGGCTCATTGCAGTCGGTATTCAGTACACCCAGGGATTACAAAAATGACTGCGGACCTGAAGAAAACCATGTACTGGCCAGACATGAAGAAGGATATCACCTACTTCGTGATCCATTGCGAGACATGCCAGTTGGTAAAAGCAGAGTGCAGAAACCTCGCAGGATTATTGCAGCCACTCCCAGTGCCGGAGTGGAAGTTCGATGATATTACCATGAACTTTATACATGGGCTCCCCCGATCACGAGCGGGGAAGGATTCGATCTGGGTGATCGTCGACCGGCTGACGAAGGTAGCCAGATTTATTCTGATCAGGAAGGATGACTCGGTTGGTGTGTTAGTTCGGAAGTTCGTGGAACAGTTCGCCCGTTATCATGGCGTACCCAGGTCGATTGTATCAGACCGGGATGGACGATTTACGTCCAGGGAGTGGAGATCAATGCTGACTTATTTGGGCACTAGGCTAACATTCAGTACAGTGTTTCATACCCAGACTGATGGGCAGACGGAACGCACCAATCGGACTTTGGAAGATTTGCTGCGACTCTATATATTGGATCGCGGTGAGCCTTGGGAGAAGCTGTTGCCACTGATCGAGTTCTCATATAATAACAGCTACCAGTCCAGCATAAGGATGACTCCTTATGAGGCCCTATACGGACGGAGGTGTAGGACTTCGCTGTCATGGATACATGACGAGGATCCGAAGGCTTTGGGTTCGGAGTTTGTCGAGGACACCGAGGCTCAGGTGAGATTAATACGGGACAGGATGCTAGAGGCACAGAGCCGACAAGCTAAGTATTATGACGCTCGGCACCGTCAGGTGGAGTTCCGGGTGGGGGACCAGGTGTTCTTGAAGATCCGACCAATGCATGGGGTTTTACGGGTACGCAGTCGGAAGAAGAAGCTCAGCACAAGATATATGGGGCCTTATAGGATCCGGGAGCGGATCGGTCCCTTGGCATACAGGCTGGAGCTGCCACCAGAGTTGGCAAGCCTGTACGATGTGTTCCACGTATCCTCTCTCAGGTGGGCTCTATTACGCCTGGAGCAGCAGATTACGGCCACAGATGGGTCGGTAGCATCTGATCGGTCAGTTCACCTGGAATCAGTTCGAATTGACGACAAGGGAATACGAGTCTTACGTCGCAAGAAGGTTCCATTGGTCAAGGTCCTGTAGAGGAATCATGGGCGAGAGGAGCACACATGGGAGCCTCAGGACTTGATGCGGCAAAGGTACCCGGAGCTTTTTGGCCAGGTATTACTCACAACCTCTCGGGATGTTACAATTTACTTTACATATTTGAAACCCGTAGGCCTTCCTAGAATTTCGAGGACAAAATTTTTTTGTTTATATATTGGGATTTGTAACATCCCTCAAACAACTAGACCCCTAGAAGTAGTTTTGTCATGACTAGGTCATGATAAAACCTTAGGAAGCCCAAGAAGCCCAAGTGGGCCTAGGAATGTAGGTGAGACCACTATGGTATGCAAACATCAAATTTCTGAATCCTAGTTTAAGATGACCATGGGGCTTCACCAAGACTTCAAAACCCCACCATGGTCACATCAACCCATTGTAAGGACCATTAGAACCCTAGGGGTCCATTGGATTGGCCAAGTTGACCTAGAACCACTCTAGACCAAAATTGGGCAATAGGCCCTAACTAAGGGTAGTGTGCCCTAGTAAAGCCCAAATAACCCTAACAAGGCCTTCCTAGACCTAAAATGGGGTAAATGGGTCACTAAGGACCCATGGAGGGCAGTCAAATTGGTTAAGTTGACCCAAGTCAACTCTAACCCTAAATGGGTCAACCTAACCTACATAGGGTCAACTGACCTTTCCCTTAACCAAGTGAACCCCACATATACCTTCCTAACCTTAGTGAGAGGCCAATGGGTCACCAAGGACCCATTGGGGTCAACCAAAAATGCTAAGTTGACCAAAGTCAACTTCAGCCCTAAAGTGCTCAAAGTGCTCTAGTTAAGGGTCAAGTGACCTCCAAGGGTCAAGCCAAGCCCACCTAGACCTTAGGAGAGGCCAATGGGTCACCAAGGACTCATTAAGGGCAACCTTAAAGACAAAATTGACCAAGGTCAACCCTAGTCAAGGTTTAGGTCAAGCTAGCCCAAATGGGCTAACTCAAGCTCAAGCCCAACTCACTTGGGCTAACCTTGTTTTGGTGGATGAAATGGACATGTGGGCTGTCATTGGGTTAGGTAGGAGCCAAATTTCAGCTTTGTGTGTAGGAGAGAGAAAAAGCCACCTATGTAAGAGAGAGAAAGTGAAAGAAAGTAGTGGAGGAAGACTTTGGGCTCCTCCTTCCCCTTCCCCAACCTCCCATTCATTGCTCTAGGACAAGGAAGGTAGCCCCAATTCAACAAGCTAGTTTTTGACAGGTTTGAACCAAGTTTCACCCCCCTACCTACCATGGCCGTCAACCTTGACTAAGGCCAATAATGGCAATGAAGATTACAACCACCTAACACCCCAATTCTCCCCCTTAAAAGCTTCACTGGACTCAAGGGATTCATTTCCACCACTTACCTGAAGGAGCCAAGCAGTTCCACTGTACAGTTGAAGAAATCCGACCACCACCACCACCACCATGGCTTCCCAGCAATCTTCCCGACTTCAGGCCGCCAGCAAGGTCCTCCTCCACTCCTTTTTCCATGGGTAGTTCATAGGAATCATTAGGGCCAAGGTTCGGGCTCAATTGAGCCCGATCCAAGTGCAAAATTTCATGGATTTTCCGTGAATTTTCACCTGTCAGGATAGCGGGAATAGGGCTCTCCGGCGGCTGTGCCACCGCCTTGCGACAGCCACAACCTCAACGGAGGTGGTGGTGGCGGTAACCGGCCGGGGAGGTGGCTGGATTGCCGGCTGCAACGTCTGGAAGAGGCTCCAGGACGGTGGAATCGGGACCGTCGGCTGGAGCTTGAAGATGATGGGATGTTGTCCAAGGCGCGCCAAGATTCGTGCAGGGAATGATAATATACTATAGGATATAAATTTCTGATTATTTAATTATGTCACACATTTTGTATTTAATGGTTTTAATTTTAAAAAATACTTAGGGGCTATTTCATAAAATGTGGTCAACATCAAAATTGTAGCCTGGTGATATGCCCAAAATAGATTTACGTAATAACGCAAGTGCACGTGCCGAATCAAGTAATACAATGATTAGTTAAGATCGTTCTCTCGAGGAAGTGAATAATCTAGTGCTCGCAAATACTAGCTCTACCCTTTCTTTAAATCCAAGTGGGATACTTTTTATTTAATTGATTAATTTGATAATAAAGAAAAACTTAAACAAATAATGATAAAACTAAACACGATTCTTGGAAAATACTTTTATTAAAGTTGGAGAAATGATCTTGCATGTTGTTTTCCCTTGCCTATTGTGACAACACTTTTAGTGATCTTTAATGGTTCTCTTCATTACTATCTTACATCGATTTTAAAATGGATTTCATCATCTCTCGATCTCAGAATTACGTTTACCCAATTTCCCCTAGTTATCTCTAACTTAGGTGGAAAGTAAATAACATGACGAGCAAAAATCAATGATGCTAACTCAAGAGGAAATCTTTTTCTCTCTTGACGCTATATTGGAGTTTATGCCACACTTACGCCACTCCTCTCTCGAATCTTACAGCGTAGTAAAAAGATGAAATTTTGATTAAGAAAACTACGCAACTCCTCTCTCGAATCTCATCGCGTAGAATAACGAATTCAACCCTAGATTAGCATAACTCCTCTCTCGAATCTCGCCATGCTAATTAGAAGATGAATGCTTGCTCAGAAATTCCACAAATAAAGAACATAAACTCAATAAAGATAGCGATTCAAACAACCATAAAATAAAAGTTAAAGTAACATCATCACAACAAGACAAAGTACTCACATCATACAAGATCCAAAAGATTAGTTCATGATAGAGGAATGAAACCACACAACAAAGAAGATCTTACTAGACATGCTTAAAGAGTTTTAAATGCTGCAGGAATATGCGTGTAGATCTCGCTTTAGACCCTTCTTCCTTCTCGCTGGTGCGTCCAAACCCTAGCCGTTCCTCTCCTTCTCCTTCTCCAAGATGATAGTTCTAGGATTTCCCTCTCTCTCTCTCTCTGATTTTTTTGTAATATGGTATGAGATTCTACTCATAAAAACATGCAGCCCTTTACCAAGAGTTGTCTCTTTTCAATTTTTATTTTGACGTAAAATTCGAATTTTAAATTCAAAATTCGTCCAACTGTTATTGCAACAACTTTTTCTGATTGTTGTAACAACCTGCGCAGTCCAAAATAATTCCAACTTTACTTCTCCAGATCGATTCCTTTGGCATTTCTAGCAAGAAAAACATGGAAAAATTAGACATATTAATAATAAACAAAATAGATATAAATTTTCTTTTATTTTTACTTATTTAATTCATTTCTTTATCATTAAGATGAATATTAAAATAGAATAAAGGAATAGATAACTTCTTTTGGGGAAGTTATCACACCTCCACACTTAAGATTTTGCTAGTCCCTAGCAAAGATATTTCATATCAATGGATTGGATGAAGAAATACTATCAAGATGCAAATTCAAATGATCCTCCTTGTAAAATAACTTAATCAAGACTTACTCAAGAAATTCGTTTTACTTAACTGATAGACTTAGAAATCAATAGAGCTCAACATTCACAAATCCATTAGTTAGATAGAAGATAAAGCTCAAATAAATATCTTAATGCGGTGCGTGCTTTTCTTTAAAAGTAATTTTCTCACATGCACTTTCCTCATTGAACCTCCGCAATTATAGAAAATGGAAAGAATATGCTAAGTTTTCGATTTAGCCTCCACATGAGTTAGTAGTGTAATTGAAAATAGGATAGACTTTGGCTTTATTAGGAATTATGGATAAACTTTGATAGCGGAATGTCATTCCCTAGTTAGTAATCTTAGTAATTCATCATATTATAGGGTTTATCAACATATTTTTTTTATTTAACATATTGAATTCATAGTATGGATCATTCTAAGTACAAGTGCACATACCCGGGCTACATATCACTATGATGTTCAACCATTTTTTCCTCTTTTTTACTCATAGATGGGATCATTCGAAGTACGTTTTCACATACTTAGGTCGTATATCACTATGACATAAATTTCTCTATATTTTTTTTATCATCATAGTTGAGATCATTCCAAGTATGTGAGCATATACTTAGGCCACATATCACTATGAAGTTTATTCAGTTATTTATAAAAATTAAACACCCATAAATGGCTAACTTACTAAGGTACTATTAGTAGAACATAAGGAATTTAAGCATAGAATAATGTGTATGAAAATTTTCAAGCTCAACTATTCTAGTTGAGATCAAAATGGAACACTACCTAAGCTCATGTCTATAGCCTACATCATTGACTTAGTTCTTACTCGCCCCTCCCATTATTTGTAGAGGTCAATATCAAAAGATTATCTAGGAAGTAAACAAAAATTATGTGCATAAAAATAAAAATGCTTAAGTGAGCTCTATCACAAAAACTCTTACTAATTTCAATTTCACTAATTGAACTCTTTGGATTGTTCAGCCATACTAATTATTTATCATTGAATATATCTAGAATAGCCTATTGATTAATTGAAATAAGAAATATGATCATTCAAATTATGGTTTAATGAATTATTCTTCATCCAAATGGTAGGAGTCATAACACCCCCACCTTCACACTTAAGTCCTTTGCTAGTCTCAAGCAAAGATACATTTTTATCATGAGAATACTCTAAGGCGTTTTACTAATAAGTAAATACTTTTAAGGGGGACAAAAACTTGAAATTTAAATAAATCCCTTATATTGGATGCGATGGAGTGGTTGTCTATTGCTTCTTTTGTTTCTTCTTGATGTACTGATGTCACTCTCCTCATGCGATAATCCTCAAAATCCCAGTCATTTAGTGTAGCCAGCATAACCTTCATCCTCAAAGTGCACATGGTAATTAGCATGAGATCTATTTGCATTATAATCGATAAGTATAATTAAAACCCACACAACTATAACACATGCGCACGATGACTATCATTCCATAAGATTTAATTCAGAACATGATAATTGCCATAAAATAAATAACATTAGGATTAAGAAATATTGGGGCCTAAATAGTTCATCATCCTATAAAAATTTTAAGTTAGTGCAACACAGGCGACACAAGAGTAAAACTCTCAACAAAATAAATGAAACGAAGCATGATACATATAGCATTTTTAAATACTCAATTTCAGATCAGTGTCAGAACAACATAAAAAAATGATAGTATGTAGCATCATACAACATCAAAATCATATAAGTGAAAAACAAAATATACTATCTAAAGTTTCACATCACAGCATATGTATCACCAAAACATATTTCAGAGAATCACATAACCCAATATATTCTAGAGTAAAATGTAAATCTAACGATGCAAAAGTAAAGCTGGATAGAAGATAATCCTACTCGTCCTCCTCTTCTTCGTCTTCTTCTTCATATTGAATCATCTTTTAAAGATGAAAAAGAGTGACTTCAAAGATTGAAATGAATACCCCACTGCCTCATTCAAAAAATTTCACCGCTTTTCCTTGTACAGTCTTCCTTCTCCTTTTTTTCGTTTGGACGACATAACCTAAATTGAGCATAGAAGGTGCCAAGAAAACTAGAAAATAATAAAAATATAAAAAAATTATTCTTTGATCTTTCATTGAAGTAGAGTCCAAAGTTATACCAAAGAAATATTCAATTCCTAGACTATATGAGCTCTCATAATCCTTGTTTGACACAGCTCGCCGCCCGGCACATGTTTCCAGAAATCTAATTGTAATTTCATTGTTTGCCGCACACACACCACTCGCTGGTAATTCTCGGTATCGCTGCTCGTCGTACATCTCCCACTACCTTGCCGATCACCGCTCCCAATGCCTCGCACAACCTCAATCTCCCCCGTCGTACTTTCTCTCTAGACCTAGCCGGTGGATTTCAAGTTGGAGAAGGGAATGAAAATTGATTTTTTATTTATTTATTATTATTTATAAATGGGGCGGGATTTAAGTAGATGGAGTTTAATGATAGTTAGATTAATAATTTTGCTAATGAATTAAACTCGGCTTAGGGTTGAAATTATCTCAGACCATTAAGTTAGAAGAAATAGTCAGATAGCTAAATCCTATTACATATGTAGTATGATTGTTATAACAACTGAAAGGAATTAAACCCGCATGCCGGTTGAGTTGAACCGGCACTGGACATCCATCCGCACGATTACTAGAAGAAGCAGGCAGAGAATTAAATCTTGTTACATATGTAATGAGATTGTTATAATAACTGCAATAGAAATATAATTCTCATTACAGACATTTTTAGGTTGTTATAACAACTGCCATCTGTTTTACGAAATTTGTTTTTCTACAGGTTTTTTGTTCAAATTTTTCACTCCTCCAACATTTTCACTCCTAAAACTTATTGGGCATAGTCAACTAGGGTCATGTAACTTCGCTTCCTCCAACATTTTCTTTTAACGAAAATAAACGAAAATTTTTGTTTTTTTTATCTTCCATTATATATATCATATATTTATATATATATTACGATACGATGAGTTGCCTCCCACCAAGCACTAAATTTATTATTGGACTAAAAAAATATACAAGAAAAGTAAAGCACAATATGCAATAAACTAAAGATAACTACGGGGTTTATTGTCTTCCCAACACTACTTATTCAGAAATTTTAAAATTCTAAATTATTGGTCGATGAAAAGAAAAATGAATATGTAATTGTTCTAATATACATGTCGGAAGCAGGTACCAATATGACGATAAAACCACCACCTCTTTTCCTAAATAACAATTCATGTTCATCGTAGGTAGTGAGAACAAAAAGTAAGAAGAGGAGTGCTCCTCACTATTCTCACCATAAACTATATTCTTGTCTTGCAAGATATCATCGTCAACAGAAAGGCTATAGGGACAAAAGAAAATAAATGAGGCATCAACTATGGAGGAGTACTCAACCTCCTCATATAAGGGGATACCCATCTCATCAACTTGAGGATAGTGCTCAATAATCTCCTGAAGCATTTGTGACACATCAACTTGCTTGAGCTCAGATAATGAAAGGAGATTAGGAAATAAAATAGAAGAAAGACATAAATGATTTCTAATCGTGGGAGTGATCCCGGTTTCACTCCCAATAGGTTCTGAAGATTGATCGATGTCGGTATCATAAGCATCATAACAAGGGGGGCCCGAGAACTCGAGAGCCTCGATGGTGAGTTGGACCTCCTCATCTAATGAAGAAGTGTATACCTGCTCATCAGAAAGGATATCTTCTACATCCCACATTGGCGCATCATTGTGCTCCGAATAATTCTTCCCTCCATCGGATAGGATAATATCTTTGACACACTTTGGCACATCCTCAGGTTTAGGATTATCCTCAAGCGCAATATCTTCGATATGATCGTTAAAAATAGGTGTAGAAAATTCGTGCAAAGAAGGTGGAGGAACCGTTGTGATAGCATTATCAGAGAATATATGAGTTGGTTCCTCCACGGGTGAATCCAAAATAGGTGATGAATATGTAGGGAGAGGCAGCTCCGCGACGTCATTGCACATATCATCAATAAATATGATGGTTATATCTCTAATACTCCCTCGTAGACAGGAAGGTAATGCGTATATATCATTAGAATCATAAGGAATGCCATAATAAGAAGATGATGGGAGGATTTGAATTTTAGGTTTGTTATTCTCCTCTCTTTGATGCTGAAATGCAACGCACTCTTTCAAAATGTGTCCGGTGCTATGACAAAATATACATTATTTCACATTTCTTATCGGCCTTTGAGGGGTCAGACTGAAATGAGGAACCGTTGTATGCTGTGGGGGAGTATAATTATAAAAATTAGGAACACTGTATGAAGTATTATCGGATGTTGGTACTCCATAGGGTGGGCCATATGACATATAACTACAGTCTTTTATATAACAATCATCACTATCATGATTGAACGCCTCACAATTATGACATCGAGAATATAAATATGAATACACGATTTTGCGCGGGAGAATTCACCAAATGGATATTAATCTTTGCAGAAATCAACTACACAAAAAAATATAAATGGATAAACATACTCTGAATTTTTGTAAAAAAAATAGATTAGGAATAAATAAAATTAAAATTATTAGGTAAAAAAACAAATCGTAGAAATTAAAAAAAATAAAAAAAAACTTGTGCTCTAAATACTCAGGGTTTACTAATATCGCAAAAAAGCTACTAAATTAGTTGCACTTTCCCAGTAACGGCGCCAAAAACTTGATACGCCCAAAATAAATTTACGTAATAACGCAAGTGCACGTGCCGAATCAAGTAATAAAATGATGAGTTAAGATCGTTCCCTCGAGGAAGTGAATAATCTAGTGCTCACAAATACTAGCTCTACCCTTTCTTTAAATCCAAGTGGGATACTTTTTATTTAATTGATTAATTTGATAATAAAGAAAAACTTAAACAAATAATGATAAAACTAAACACGATTCTTGGAAAATACTTTTATCAAAGTTGGAGAAATGATCTTGCATGTTGTTTTCCCTTGCCTATTGTGATGACATTTTTAGTAATCTTTAATGGTTCTCTTCATTACTATCTTGCATCTATTTTAAAATGGATTTCATCATCTCTCGATCTCAGAATTACGTTTACCCAATTTCCCCTAGTTATCTCTAACTTAGGTAGAAAGTAAATAACATGACGAGCAAAAATTAATGATGCTAACTCAAGAGGAAATCTCTTTCTCTCTTGACGCTATATTGGAGTTTATGCTACACTTACGCCACTCCTCTCTCGAATCTTGCAGCGCAGTAAAAAGATGAAATTTTGATTAAGAAAACTACGCAACTCCTCTCTCGAATCTCGCCGCGTAGAATAACGTATTTAACCCTAGATTAGCATAACTCCTATCTCGAATCTCGCCATGCTAATTAGAAGATGAATGCTTGCTCAGAAATTCCACAAATAAAGAACATAAACCCAATAAAAATAGCGATTCAAATAACCATAAAATAAAAGTTAAAATAACATCATCACAACAAGACAAAGTACTAACATCATACAAGATCCATAAGATTAGTTCATGATAGAGTAATGAAACCACACAATAAAGAAGATCTTACTAGACATGCTTAAAGAGTTTTAAATCTGCAGGAATATGCGTGTAGATCTCGCTTTAGACCCTTCTTCCTTCTCGCCGGTACGTCCAAACCCTAGCCGTTCCTCTCCTTCTCCTTCTCCAAGATGATAGTTCTAGGATTTCCCTCTCTCTCTCTAATTTTTTTGTAATATGGTATGAGATTCTACTCATAAAAACGTGCAGCCCTTTACCAAGAGTTGTCTCTTTTCAATTTTCATTTTGACGTAAAATTTGAATTTTAAATTCAAAATCCGTCCAGCAGTTATTGCAACAATTTTTTCTGGTTGTTGTAACAACCTGTGCAGTCCAAAATAATTCCAACTTTACTTCTCCGGATCGATTCCTTTGGCATTTCTACCAAGAAAAATATGAAAAAATTAGACATATTAACAATAAACAAAATAGATATAAATTTTCTTTTATTTTTTGCTTATTTAATTCATTTCTTTATCAATAAGATGAATATTAAAATAGAATAAAGGAATAGATAACTTCTTTTGGGGAAGTTATCACCTAGAGAGTCTAGTGTACAGTAAAATTTATTTGAACTAATTTGGGTGTCTGGTTTGACCAGGGCACCCATTTTGGTGGGGCCTACACCTAGGGCTAGGTAAAAATTAAATTGAGTGCCCACACTTCATATCTGGTTCAAATGAATTGAAATTTTGGCAGGCAGTCACCCTAGACCATATTTAGGTCCTGCCCAATAATGAGAATTTTTTTTGAAATATTTTTCTATAGTTTTGGAAATTATTTAATTTATCTATGGTAAATTATTTTAGGGACCAAATGACCTCCAAACTCACCCAAATTTTGGTGAGTGGTGCTTGGGGACATTATAAAGCTCTGGTTAAAATTCCTCACATTTGGAGGTGGTTTGAACTAAAATCATACAAAGCCTCGCCTTGCCCTAAAAGGGGGTATTTTGGTAAAAAGTGCACTTTTGGTTTTGAGTTGCCAAATCACCTCAATAGAGGTTGGAAATGGGGCCATTGGCTTGGCATGGCTTTTTGCATCTTCCCATGAAAGATGGGGTAGATTGGAATTGATTTGCCCTAAGTTCTAAGACCAAGCCCTAAGGAAGGGCTTTTGTGCCTTGTGAAGGGCATGAGGCCAAAATACCTTGAATGAACTTGAAATTTTGTAGGGAGGGTGCTAGGGTAGATCAAACTTTCTGGTAAAAATATTAAGGAATTTTAGAAAGGGTGGGGCCCACAAAACCCTAACCCTAGCTTAGGGCATAAACCTTGTAGTGCTAGGATAGGTTAGTGAAACCCATTGAAATATAATGAAATTTGAGTAGTGTGGTCATAAGGATAGATTGAGCCTCTGGTAATTTGTTTGGGAATTTTGAATTATTATTATTAGCCTCATTTGTAACCAATGGGATTGCCCTAATTAATGAATTGGTCATTATGATCCCACTGCCCATTGGAATGTCATGAAATATTTGGCAGAGGGAGTTTTAGACCATATTGATCATATATGAATTTTAATAGAATTTTTGAATACATAATTAGGGTACCTACTTCACAAGTTCATAAATTTGGGAACTTGCTAAATAATTCTTATAGAGCTCAATACTTGTTGAAAAATTATGAAACTTGATAAGTAGTGTTCCTAGTTCATTTTGCTAATATGGGAATTTATTTGGAATTTTTAGATGAATATTTGTTATACCTTGTCCATTAACCCATTAACTTGGAATATTATGAGAAAATCAAGTATAGACTTTATTATTCAATGATAAATTGTGAAACTTGATCTAGAGTACTTATATGTCCTTACAATCATCCTTGAATTTTCTCTGAATTTTTGGAAGTATTAATGTTGTACATTCTCTTAAAATGATTTATTATGAGATATATTTGAAATTAAAATTAGGGGCCTAAACCCTTCTTAAAAATTGGAATACCTTGAACAGTCCTGGGCTAAACCTAAAATTGTTTGGCAAAACTGAAATGCAAGAGAAATTAGTAAATCCAGGGTTCCACCTTCTCACACCTCGATGTCTCGGGGAGTTAGGTTGGGTCGTGCGGGCAGTAAGCCCAGTGGTTTTGGTAATGGGTAGGTTGGCTCGTCGAGCCTTGGCTCGGTTGTTGTTTTTGATGGGCAGGTTGGCCCGGCGACATTGGTCTCGGATGTTGCTTATGACGGACGAGATGGTCCGGGGAGATTTGGCTCGGTAACTGTTACATAAGGTTGCATGTGGATAAAATATAAGGTGTTGGGTCTTCGGTATTGGAGGATCGATGCACTGACGCCAACACGTTGACTCGACGAGTGTGGTTTAGCACTTGGCCAAATAAAGTCCGGTGCGCCAGCCGGCAAGAGTACGCAGGAGCTTCGCTTAATGCACCAGCGTTGAGGCGTACGATAGGTCTGATTAGTAGTATAATTACTGGTTTAGAAGTGGGCGTGGCCCAATCCACCGCTTCCTTTAGCCACTACGGAGGTATCCTGGGAGGTTCGACTCTAGAAAAGGGGAACTAAAGATCTGTGTACACAGAGTCGAGGTAGGTGAGTTGCACTTGCATGTTCATATCATGACATAATTGCATGACATAACATAAACATTGCATATAACCCTGACACTTATTGTATAAAGTGGTATGTGATGCTTTATGCAATAGGCCCATGCAAAACGACCCCTTGGTTTATAAGTTCGTGCGAGCGTACTTATAAGTCAAGGTTACATTCTGTAGTTATATATATATAAGCTTGTTAGAAAACCTGACACCCTAAACCCTATCGTATAAATTGGTATGAGACTTTTTATACGATAGGAGCCCGACAAAAGATCTCTTACTTATATATTTTCGTATAAGTTAAGGTTACTTTCTTATTCAGTTTTTCATATTATTATTACTGCCTTATATAATGTAGTACTGCCAGATTAGTTCTGTCGTCATCTGCTTATTTGTTATTCTCCACTTTCATGTCCTCTCATTTCCTTCTCCCCGCTCGGTGCCTAGGAGCCATGGGGGAAGGGGCGGGGGATGATGAGACTTAGTCTTTTAGACTAACGGTTTTCGAACCACATCATTTTAGGGGACCATGGAGCCCAGCATGGAAGAGCAGCCCCGGAGGTCGGCACGCTTGGAGATCGGGCAATCTAGTACTGGAGTTCAGACGGCAGGGACTGTGAGTCCTGATCGTTAGTAGTTATTTTAGTTTACTTCTGCGATGAGAGATATGTAGTGAGGACTTGATGTACAGGGCATAAGCCCAAGATTCAGTTATGTGTTATATCTGTGGACACTCCCTTCATGAAGATTATTTATTTATATGTGATTTATGTAGACTTGCTTTATTATATTGCTACAGTTGTGATCGATTTGGCCGGCAGGATCGGCATTTTGTAGTGATGACCTTCCCGAGTGCGAAGGTGTCACCTCAAGGCGGCGGTTCTAGGCCTAAGACCCCGGTGTTTTAAGAAAAAAAATGGGGGTCTTACAGAAGATCTCATCGACGCTGGAGGATTTAGATTCGTCTACATCGCAAGTCCTTCGATCGCACTCTCCCTCTCGCGTTTCTGCCGCAAGGAATCATCCTTCCCCGTTGCTGATCGAGAAGGAAGATCGCGAGTTGCTCGTAGTTTCCTCTTCTACAGTATCGCATATCTCGATCAAGAAGAATAGAAGTCGATCGAGTGGAAGGAAGCTACTGGGGATTTCTCTCGCCTGGATCTAGCCGACTTCAGTGGAGAGCTCACAGATCCTGCTCTTCACAGATAGAACAACATCAGATCTGGTTCTTTGCCGGGATTTGAACAGATCGTCATCGCTGCCTTTGGATTGGGATTTCTACAGGTGCAGTTTGGTGTTCTGCAACTAAAGACCAAAGCTTTTCGCTTTCCATATCCAGATCTATGATAACTATTTCATATAATCCCATTTTTTTATGCACTGTGAGTAAGGGAAGTAGGAATTCTAGATCTTCACAAGAGGATCTAGATCAAGAAGTAGAAGGACTTCCAGATCTGTCGCTCTCTTTGGTTTCTATGCAGATTGGAGATCTAAAGAAAGGAAGAACAGTTTAACTATTGTTCTCTGTTTTTTTTTCTTATCAGATTTGAACAGTTTAACTATTGCCGCACTCTTTGGGTAGTGGAGCACTCACTGCTATTATCAAATGAGATTTGGCAAACTTTGATTTATCACTTTGGTGGAGCACTTACTGCATGCTACAGATCTTGTGCCAAATTGGTTGATTGCGTACATCTGGATCCAGAAAGGATTGATCCTCTTATTTCAGATCTTGTGTGCCATTGCATGGGTCGCTGCCAGGATTGTGAGACCCATCTTTGCAGATTCAGGGAGTAATCTATTGTTGTCTAGAGAAGTCTCCGACGATTATTTTCAACCGGAGAGACGTAACAAATTATTTCTGTATTGGATCCGAAGATTTTCTGACGTCTTCACACGGCTCAGGTGACTCCGTTCTAGAATTTTTATTTTTTGTTTGAATCTAGAGATATGTCGAAAAAAGCGCGCTCGATACCATAAAGCTGCAATCGTTCGACGCCTCCGACTTTCCCAGTTGGAAAATTCAATTCCAATTAGGAATGAAGGAACGCGAGATCTTCTATACTGTTTAGAGCGATTTCGCTTCTACTATTGAGGACGTGGACGAGTACTAGTGGAACAGGGATGAGGATTTCTGTAGGGATTACCTGTTGAATTCCTTGAATCCCCGTCTCGCGTTGACCTAGCACGCTTACAAGTGTGCAAAAGAAATATGGGATCGACTAAACGCGTATTTCCAGAAGGAGGAAGGATTGTCAAAGTCGCTCATTGGAGATAAGTTCTTTAACTTCAGCTTCAAAGCGAACATGTCTATCACTTCTCAACTCTTGGAGCTGGTCAACCTACGTCAGAAGCTAGATGATGATCATTCAAAGATGGACGACAGCCTCTTTATGTACATGATTCTAAGTAAGCTGCCTCCTGAGTGGCTCTTTTCAAGACTGAGATGCACCGACTGAAAGAGAAGATCAGTTTCGATGAACTCAAAAGGTTCATTCATATTGAGGACCAAAACATCGCTGGGAAAAACATGGAGCAGGTTGCGCAGCCCTCACAGGCTGTCAACTTCGTTTCACGTTCTAGTAAGCCCTCTCAGAAGCCCCCGACACCTAAGGGCAATTCTCACGCACCGTTGGCAGTCAAAAAGCCTTCTCTCAAAAGGAAGAAGGGTAAGTGCCACAACTATGGCAAATGGGGTCACTGGGCCGCTGAATGCAGAGGTCTGAAGAAGAAAAAAGAGGAAGCACCAAAAAATATGGCGAACATGGTGGTCGACAACTCTGATCCTAAGTCCTACGTGGCTATGATTGGGAGCAGTCGTCGTAGTGTGTCGCCTGAGTAGTGGCTGGACAGTGGTGCTACCTGTTACATCACGAATGATAGAGGTCTTCTTTTAAAGGTCTCGACGGTCAAGGATAGAATTGAAAACTACAATGGAGGAGCGACAGATGTTACTCATGCTGGGACTTCAGAGCTAGTCCTCTCTTTAGGTAAAACTTTAATTTTTCAACATGTTAAAGTAGTTCCTAATCTAACAAAAAAATTGATTCCTATGAGTTTGCTTGATAAAGCTGGAATGTCTTTCACATTCATGAACGGTAGAATGACTTTAACTGTTAATTCTCACTACTTTGGTTACGCTTACCTGATCAATGGTATGTATAGAATTAGCCTAGATAAAGAGTGCATAAACTAAGTGAGCTTAACTCTGATTGATCCGAAGTTATTACACAATAGACTTGGACATATTAACTATAAGAAAATGCGAGATCTAGCAAAAAGTCAAAACATCACATTAGATCTTTTTATTCAATTTGATAGGTGTGAGGTTTGTGCCCAGACTAAGATCACAAGAAACCCTTACAAGATAGTTTCTAGGAGCACACAACTTCTGAAGTTGATACATTTCAATATCTATGACTTTCGTAATCACGCCACTAGAGGGAGAAGAAAATATCTAATTACATTCATCGACGATTTTTTCAGATATTGTCATGTTTACCTATTGAAATCGAAAGATGAGACATTCGAGACCTTTAAAATCTTCAAAACTCGGGTAGAAAATCAATTAAATCTAAAGATTAAAAGGCTTAGAAGTGATCGAGGAGGAGAGTACACTGCAACTGGGTTTAAGGACTTTTATGCCTCTGAGGGTATAATCCTAGAAACCACAGCTCCTTACTCACCCCAGTCGAATGGTATTGCTGAGCATAAGAATAGAAATTTAACAAAAATATTGAATTTTGTGCTCCTCACAGCTGGTATGCCTAATTCATTTTCGGGAGAAGCAGTCCTAACTGCAAATCACATTCTAAATAGAGTACCTCACTCAAATCTCAACTCTACTCCGTATGAGTTATGACATTGTCATCCTTGTAGATATGACACTCTAAAGACTTGGGGTTGTATTGCCTATGCAAGAATACAAGACCTTCAAAGACCTAAGATGGGACCTAGAACAACAACCTGTGCTTATGTAGGTAGTGCAAAAGATAGTGCAGCTGACACGTTTCTGGATCTATCTACTAATATAATGATAGAGTCTAGAGATGTTATTTTCTTTGAATAATTTTTTTTCAAAGATCATATCTTGACCGTCTCCGGGTCTACTGACATGATTTCAGAATCTACTATAGAACCTGAAGGTGACCCCTCTAGCACTGCTCCCCAACCTCTAGAGGTGGAACCTGTTCCTCTTAGAGTATCTACAAGAGATAGAATCATTAAGAATTTTGGTGAGAATTTCGTCACCTACCACTTAGAGGATGATCCATTTTCCTATCAGGAAGCAATGAGATCTAGAGATATGTTAATGTGGGCAGAAGCCATCGATGATGAGATGAACTCGCTGCTACAAAATAACACTTGACATCTAGTTGACCTACCGAAAGGAGCTAAAGTCCAAGGATGCAAGTGGGTACTGAAGAATAAATTGCACAGCTATGTGTCTATAGCCAGATATAAAGCACGTTTAGTAGCTAAGGGTTATAAATTATAGGGGGAATTGACTATTTTGACGTTTATTCACATGTTTGTCACATATCCACTATTAGGTTTATTCTTGCCTTAGCTTCTGTCGAGAACTTTATAGTTCATCAGATAGATGTGAAAACAGTCTTCTTGATTTGAGAGCTTGATGAAGAGATCTACATGACACAACCTGAAGGTTATGTACATAAGGATCTAAGAGATAAAGTGTGCAAGTTTGATAAATTGATCTATGGACTTAAACAAGCACCTAAGATGTGGCACATTAAATTTGACCCAGTGATAAAGAGCGTTGGATTTCAGTCCAGTCTCTCAGACAAGTGCCTCTATTACTGCTCGATATCAAATCAAACAGTCATCATATACCTATATGTGGATGACATGTTGATTCTAGGGTCAGACCTTGCCGTAGTGAGGGATACTAAATCCACTCTTGCGAAAACATTTGACATGAAGGGCCTTGGTCCTGTAGATACCCTATTAGGTATAAAAGTTAAAGTAGACAATAGTTGTGTCACTATAAGTCAAGCTCATTACATTGAGCAGATTCTCACTACCTGGGGTTATAAAGACTATAGGCCTGTTGAAACACCAATCGATCCAAATATCAAGTTGAGTCTGAATGAAGGGACTAGCGTTGATCAAGTAAAGTACTCTAAGATCATTGGAAGTCTCATGTATGTCACAAGTTGCACTAGACCATACATTGCCTTCTCGGTAAGCATGTTAAGTCGGTTTATCAATAGTCCAGGTAAAGAGCATTGGGATGCCTTAGATCGACTGATGAGGTACCTGAAAGGTACTAAAGATCACGCTCTGTGCTACACTGGTTACCCTCCTACATTGGAAGGATACTCGGATGCCTCCTGGTGTTCAGAAATTGGGAACAGCAAGTGCACCAGTGGATTTATTTTCACTTTGGGTGGCGCTGCAGTCACTTGAAAATCCAAAAGACAGACTTGTATAACTTTGTCGTCTATGGAAACTGAGTTGTTTGTCTTAGCTTTAGCTGGTGAAAAGACAGATTAGATCAGAAATTTAATTCTAGACATTCCCTTGTCTAGACTTCAAGTCAATTTTTTGAGTCTATACTGTAATAATCAAGCAGCAGTCCAAGTCGTGAAGAATGTCCTTTTTAATACTAAGAGGCGACATATACAACTGAGACACACTCTATTGAATTATCTGAAAGAACAAAGTATTATTGATGTAGGCCACTCCCTAAATGGAATTAAGGTACGAAAAAGACGAAAGACTCCTAAGGGGAATTTGAGCGAACACGTGGTGTGCGCGCAAAACTCGAAATTTCGGCAAAGTTTCGTTTGTAAATGCGCGATTTCACAACGGGGAAAATCTCACCCAAACCTGCACGAACATAGACAATTACATTTATCATATCCTAACCATACATCTAGCATCGTATCATCAACATTTCCATTCACAAAGAGGGCTTCCGGACTAAAGATTGCAATTCGGAAAGTAGTCCAAATATATCCCTCAAAACAAAACCATATGAGGATATACCAAATCCTCTTGATCCGCTCGAAACCAAAGGCTAAACAAACCCTGGCTTGCAAACGTCCAAGGGGACCTACCCTTACGAAAATCTTCGCGAAAATCGGTTAACAAAATGCAATAACAAATTTCAGATTTTAAGCATGCACTTGAATCAAAATTTAGGATGAAATATGAAATCACAATCTCCACCAATCTCACAATCTAGCTAGAAGAAACACACAAGTGTAGGGGGAGGAAGATCGTTACCCACAACTTCTGAAATTAAAGAGGAGGAGAGGAGGAGGAGGAGGATAGCTATGGAAGAGTCGCACTTCCAAAAGGGGTCACCGGAGTCACACCGGATGAGGAAGAGCCGAGCCGCCTTCTTCGGAGTCACACCGGAGGAGGTAGGAGGTCGCCGGAGCAGCAGCAGGACACCCAAAGAGGGGCGACAGCAGCAGCCGATCGGCGCTTTCCCGGGCGTCGGGATGCATACTCGGCCAGGCCGAGAGAACGGGGAAGGGGGGGGGGCAGCTACAGCAAACCAAAAATAGGTTTAGGGGTTTCTTTTTTTTTCTTCTTCAAAATTCATCTCTCCCACTCCACATACATGTATATATATAATTTGGTACACCTCTCCATCACCCTTCATCTCATCAAACTAAAATCCTAGCCACTAATGCACTAACCATGGCTAAACATAGGCCATATTGAACAAAAATAAAATGCTGAAATTAGTTATAAAATGCTGAAATTAAAATGCAGAAATTAAGCAATAAAATTATAATCTCATGCGTTGATGCGACAGAGATTTTGACGCGGCTATGGCGGAGGGTGTCGTGGCTTTTGACGCGGCTTTTGACGTGGCTTTGGCGGAGGTGTCGCGGCAAAGTCCCAACCTTCAAGCTTGCGGCAACGGTCATCAAAATCAACGAACATGTAGCGGCGGCGATCAAAAGAGGGGTCCATGTGATGGAGGCGACGACAGTTGCAGCAACGACCGTCAATATCCTCGAACATGTAGTGGCGGCGAGCAAAAGAGAGATCCATGTCGGCACGAGCAAATGGCGGAGCATCCTCGCCATCAATCCTCCCCCGCTCAAAATCACTCATCTCCGATGAGTGGCCAGGGAGAGAAAAATAGGAGACAGCAACATCCACAGGTAGCATAGCAAGAGCGGACATCCACGGGGCAGGACAAACATTGCGGGCGTCCGCAATAGAACAGAGCCTGTCATGATCAAGAACAGCAGGAAACCTCATAGATGTGTCAGCATAAAGAAAAACAGTGCAGATCTTACCATCTAATGCGAGACCCAGTAAACCCAAATGAAAGAGCGACACGGAAAAAATCTCACCTCTCAACCCACGAGAATTTGAAGTGGAAGAGAGAAACGTCGGGGAAAGTCGCTCATATGGAGACCAGATTTGCAAAATTAAATCCGAAAAATTGAAATGCGGTGAAAAACCGATTGCATCGTAAAAATCCAAAGAAATTGCATTAAATCCAAAATTCTTGAAAATCATGAAAGGGTCGGCGCTCCACTGTAAAAATTTTGTTACGGAACCTGAAGGTATCCACTCGGGGGCTAACCAGACTAAATTAGAATCATCAATCCTGCAGTTAGAAGCTCTCGAAGGAGAACGGGCGTGAAAGTGATGCAACTCATAGATACTGGCATAAGGCAATGATATGTTTACATGCAGTTCGTACCAGGATGGACGAAAAATATGTGCAAATTGATTTGGCGGGTAACAATGTCGTGAGGGCATCAAATCAATAGGCACAGTCGCCGTGAAATCATACGCAATCGCAAAAGAAAACATGCCCGCCGGCAGATACTCACTAATACATAGCTCACTAGACATCTCAAGCGGAGGTGCTAATAACGACGGTTTAACTAAGTGGATCAGACTAGGTAAAATCTATTTGTGTCCTAACAAGTCCGCTAATCGATCCAAACGTACGGCTCCCTCGCAAAGTAAATCTTCCAACTCAGTAGGTACGTCAGCTAACTCTGGGTCATCGCTCGGTTCCTCAACGATTATTTGGATCAGCTCGAGAGCATCTAAACGAGGGGCCAACGCTAGTGTAGGGGGTATCCAAGTAGGTATATCATAAAAGCGTAGACTATGACTAGCGGATCCATGTCCTAAAATGATATCAAATGTAGGCACACAAGCAGGAGGGAGGGTCGGTAAAATCGAGCCCGGGACTAAATCCAAATCCAAATGAATCTCACACAACGGTGACTCAATCACCGGGCAGTCATCCGGGAAACTCACGTCTGGGCAAACATTAGAAGAATCGCCCAAAGATACGCTACCCTTAGGAGGAAACTCATCGAACATGGTAATTGAGAAATCCTCAATCTCTGGCTCCACAGATAGCTCAGATTTAAGTTCAGAAAAATCAGATCGAGGTTCACTCGACATAGGGATCATAGACTCGAGAGGGTACTCAATAGTAGGGTGAACTAAAATATCACTAACAAGACATGTAGTGGCTAAAGGGGTACTCTCACAAGTCAAAGTCTCATCAAAATCCCAAAAATCATCATCCAAGTCGCTAGGATATCCAGTCTCCACATCGTCAGATAAATCGGCAGAATCATCGGGCGCTATGGAACATGCCAGGATACTCTCAGCTAACTGGACATCCTCAACAAAATCAGAAGATACCACATCAACGTCCAGATCAGGATCAGCAGCAATCTCAGAGGTAGTCTGGGGTGGTTCCGGAAGGGAGACTGACATAGCTGAAGCCCTAGGTTTTGTGGGGCATGTCACGGCGTAGTGGCCAGTCACACCACAAGCATAACATAAAGTCATCTCCTTGGCAACCTTAACTGGCTTCCTATGCCTAACCTTCGACTGGATAACATCCCTAGTCGAGATAACAACAGATGGTGGAACAGGGGACCTAGCATGCTCTGGTTCCCGCACGGCAGGTATAGGTGTACTCAAAATGATAGGATCCTTTTGGGGAACGGATCTAACGCGAGGCCTATCATCACTCCTATAATCAAAAAGCGGTCTAGTGTCCCGGCGGGGAGAAATAAAATCATGAGACGTCCTCATACGAGAGTATGGGGGGAACATGCTTGTTCGGTATAGGCAAAATCTTAGGCGACAACTCACTCAAATAATCAAACGACAGAGAGCGGCAGTATGGAGGGTAATACTCATCCGTTAATAAACTCTTCATAATCTGCCAACCGACATGTGAGTCGACGGAGGGCATTCCCAAACGTTTCTCCTCGTTGAGCCAGAAGGTATAGGCTCGACCAAAAAGTTGAAATCTCGCAATGGGAAGCCTATGGGGATCCACAATGTGATTTTGCTCAAAATAACACTCCATGTCTTCCACCCAACGTAAGAAAACTCGCGGTTCACCTAACCCATCGTAAGTCGGAGCAGGAATTCCAACAGGCCTAGAGGTGCGCGATAGTGGTGTCGTAATCGCTTGACTAACCGTACTGGAAGGAACATTGGTCCTAAGCTGTTGCCTAGGGGCACCAAGATGCGGTGTCGGAAGCCGACCTCCAAGTTGTGCTAGCATTTCTCTTATGTCATCACATTGGCGGTTCATCTCCTTGCGAAGGGCACCAACCGAGGAACATGGGGGAAGGGGACTCCCAACGCGTGTCATGACAGACTAACGGAAAAAAAAGATTCAAATTAGGAAAGCACTTAAAACCTTTTTTTGGTTGTTTTTATATAACTAAAAATAAAAAATTTTAAAAACGAACGAAACGTACCTAAGTGCAAGTGGGGGTAGCTCGGTTCGAGCGGATCGTTGTCAAGTTGAGAAATTGACAAACCTCTCTCTGATACCAAATTGATGTAGGCCACTCCCTAAATGGAATTAAGGTACGAAAAAGACGAAAGACTCCTAAGGGGAATTTGAGCGAACACGCGGTGTGCGCGCAAAACTCGAAATTTCGGCAGAGTTTCGTTTGTAAATGCGCGATTTCACAACGGGGAAAATCTCACCCAAACCTGCACGAATATACACAATTATATTTATCATATCCTAACCATACATCTAGCATCGCATCATCAACATTTCCATTCACAAAGAGGGCTTCCGGACTAAAGATTGCAATTCGGAAAGTAGTCCAAATATATCCCTCAAAACAAAACCATACGAGGATATACCAAATCCTCTTGATCCGCTCGAAACCAAAGGCTAAACAAACCCCGGCTTGCAAACGTCCAAGGGGACCTACCCTTATGGAAATCTTCGCGAAAATCGGTTAACAAAATGCAATAACAAATTTCAGATTTTAAGCATGCACTTGAATCAAAATTTAGGATGAAATATGAAATCACAATCTCCACCAATCTCACAGTCTAGCTAGAAGAAACACACAAGTGTAGGGGGAGGAAGATCGTTACCCACAACTTCTGAAATTAAAGAGGAGGAGAGGAGGAGGAGGAGGATAGCTATGGAAGAGTCGCACTTCCAAAAGGGGTCACCGGAGTCACACCGGATGAGGAAGAGCCGAGCCGCCTTCTTCGGAGTCACACCGGAGGAGGTAGGAGGTCGCCGGAGCAGCAGCAAGACACCCAAAGAGGGGCGGCAGCAGCAGCCGATCGGCGCTTTCCTGGGCGTCGGGATGCAGACTCGGCCAGGCCGAGAGAACGGGGAGGGGGGGGGGCGGCTACAGCCAACCGAAAATAGGTTTAGGGGTTTCTTTTTTCTTCTTCTTCAAAATTCATCTCTCCCACTTCACATACATGTATATATATAATTTGGTACACCTCTCCATCACCCTTCATCTCATCAAACTAAAATCCTAGCCACTAATGCACTAACCATGGCTAAACATAGGCCATATTGAACAAAAATAAAATGCTGAAATTAGTTATAAAATGCTGAAATTAAAATGCAGAAATTAAGCAATAAAATTATAATCTCATGCGTTGATGCGGCAGAGATTTTGACGCGGCTATGGCGGAGGGTGTCATGGCTTTTGACGCGGCTTTGGCGGAGGATGTCGCGGCAAAGTCCCAACCTTCAAGCTTGCGGCAACGGTCATCAAAATCAACGAACATGTAGCGGCGGCGATCAAAAGAGGGGTCCATGTGATGGAGGCGACGACGGTTGCGGCAACGACCGTCAATATCCTCGAACATGTAGTGGCGGCGAGCAAAAGAGAGATCCATGTCGGTACGAGCAAATGGCGGAGCATCCTCGCCATTAATTATCACTTTGATCGATGTGTGATCGAAGGATAATCTGGTTGATCCACTGACAAAAGGAATGCCTAAAGACTAATCAATCAAAATAGTGGGGGAAATGAGACTCAAGGCAATTTAAGTTCAGCCTTAGTTTCAAGGTTAGGCGATTAGTTCAGCCTTAGTCCAAATATTTTTGATTTTTCACTTTCCTTTGTCAAAACAAGTTTGTTGTGCTCCGCTGATGTTCGGGGTTGCTGAGTACGAATCTGGTGAGTTGTTTCATTCCATATTTGATGTTAACAACTTCATCTGGTTTCGTCTTTCTTATCTAGGAGGAGAGTGTTATTCCACATTTGATAACACAATCTGACTAGGTTTGACTCTTCTTCTATTTATTGATTCCATTCCACATTTGATGAGTTCCAATTAACTTTAGAAGAACAGTAACTGTGACATTCCACATTGGAACACAGATACAACTGCGGTGTCCAGAAGTCCATAACATCGTTTCTTTGAAAACAAATAATGGATTCTGAGGTAGAACCTAAATACTCTACACATGCTTCCTCATACTGTACTACGTTCATATGAGTAGAACTAGATACTTGTACATTTTCTAAGGTTCAATTCATTCTGAATGAACTTCTCTGTTGGAAATTACAGGAGCTACTGCTGATGGAGGAGCACTTGCAGGTTGGGGTCTAGAGGAGGATGACCTGCTAGACACTGATGTATAGAGTGTTTGTCTGGTTTATTGTCTTTGGTTTAGAGCACTGCTTAGCACTCATTTCTGTTCAACTGTTGTTTGGACTATTTCTATTGCTCTTTAGTTGATTATGAGACACTAGGTATGCTAGTACCTGATTCTCTAATTATACTTTTGACTTTGATGTGTTGCTGCTGTGTTTATGCTTTATTCTTATATGTGCATACTAACTTCTTTTTTAAGTTCAATTTATTTTGATAGATATTGTGGACAAAGTTGTGTATTAAGTCGAATTCTGGTTGAACTTTACACACACCACCCCTTTTCCGACGCCGGTCTCACCGCGGACATAGGAGGAGATTGTTATGATATTTAGTTATATGTCCACGCGTGTCAGGACCGACTCAGAACGACCCATTCAGTTTCGTGTCACTAGAGTGTAACAGATCTACGATGGAGATACTATATAAGGTCATTCCACATCGACGAGCCTTAGTGGACTATCTTGAGCGGAGCCTCAACATTATATTTATTGATGGGCTGACATGCAATATATTGAGATAGTCGGCATAAAAGGAGTCTTGTGGTGGGGGTAGCCTGAGTTCTAGAACTACCATAGGGTGACTATTCTTGGCATAGGACTCCCCTCGGTCGTGTCTAATATTTCGGTAGGGGGGGTCTTATAAATGATATCAGCTTGTGCATGATCCCGAGATGAAATCTATTAAACCGCTTGGGCACCCGCTCGATCATTCACTTTGAGGCCAAACTAAAATGGCGAAAGTAATGATGTACATATGTGTGAACCACATTACATATGTCTATCATTTCCTATAAAATTGCCAACCTAATCCAAAACATATATCTTTACGTGCATATTTTGACACATTCTGAATTAGTGATTGACACCCCTATTCCTCCAAATGCTACTCCTTTATAACAGTCAGAATTGGGGCAGACCTTGACTACAATCCTGGATGCCTTTAGATCTCAAAAGGCCCCGGTGCAGCAACAAAACTCGGGTTCAAATTGGTTGAGTGCCTTTCAAGACCTTTCTTCACCTATCTTTCATGAGATGGAGTCAGCAGTACGTACAGAGTTGTGACTCGACACGATGGATGAGTTGATGGTCAGGATCTGATGCCTTGGCAGCATAACAATTACCATGGAAGTCTCTTCCCTGGACTCACATGCCAAGAGTTGGTGGAAGTCCCTCATAAGCTCCACTTTTGAGGGGCGCGTGTATGCTGACATCAGCTGGGATGAGTTCTCCAATGTTTTCCTGGAGCATTTGGTTCATTCCACTACACGAGATACGTTCAAGAAAAGGTTCCTACAACTAAAGCAAGGATTTAAATCGGTATTGGAATATTAGCAGGAGTTTTCACATCATGTCAGATTTGCGGGCACATATGACTTGGATGATTAGGGATACACTAAGAGGTTTTATAGGGGTGTCTGCGAGACCCTCTCAGTCTCAGGCATGCCTTTCTCTTTGTAGTTGATTTGAACCTCACTCAAATTATTAAGACATCAAAAAGTCTTGAAGCACACCACCTTGGGGTCCGGAGTGGAGTAAAGAGGCCGATGGAGGATATGCTAGAAGATGGGCCTAGTAGAAGGAGATCGTTTACCAGGGGCAGAGAAGTGGACCATAAAAGAGGGGGAGGACATTTGTGTCCAAACTTCAGGATAGAATAGTCGGACCAACCACTAGCGTTGACCCCACCTCAGTATGCTCAAGCACCTCCGTGACCAAGAGAGCCTTTCCCGAAAGGTTGCTTCAATTGTCACTAGTTGAACCATATTCTACACTTTTGCCCATAATTACAAGGGAATGCCTTGGATCGTCTCATATACCCCCACCCCCATCAGCTTAGCGAGGATGAGGATGAGGCCTAGGGCGAGGGCCACGAGGTAGGAACCCTGGGCCTACTCAGGAACATGTGTATGCTTTGTATTTAGTTCAAGAGCAAGATCCCTAGGGACATCATCACAGGCACACATAAAATTTAAATTCAATGTTTATGTTGATATGTCCTTAATATGTTTGAAATTGCCTAGAGAACCTCACCTTCAAACTATTATAACTCAACACCTAGGAATCTTGACTATTATGAGGTCTGCCCACGCATACTCTATTTTATACTAGTGTCACTCATTCGTTCGTCTCGATGAATTTTATAGAGGATTTTGATGACGTGCAACATTTCACCGGTATCATTAGGAGGGTGCTCCTTTTTGACGGCTCAGAGTTACTTTCATCCACCAAGTGTAATATGGAGGTGTGCATTGGGGCAAGCTATTTGATACCCCTGTAACAATATTAAAGATGCCATACTTTGATCTTATCCTAGGTATGACATGGCTACATTGACAACATGCCAGGATTGACTGCATGGCGAAGCATGATCACTCTGAGACATGAGGATTCTAAGGTTATTTTCCAAGGTATTAGGTTAGTGTGGATGATGTACTAGTGGTTTGTGATTTTTTCGATGTATTCCCATAAAAGCTGCCCGATCTACCCCCGCACAAGAAAGTTGACTTTCAGATACAATTGGTATTGGGAGCCAAGCCCGTTTCTCAGGCCCTATACAAGATAGCCCCGAAGGAACTAACAAAATTTCGAACGCAACTATATGAGTTGGTAGATTCAGGATTCGTCCACCCCAGTTCATCACCTTAAGGAACCCCAATATTATTTGTGAAGAAGAAAGACGGGTCGTTGCGTCTTTGTGTAGACTATTAGGAGCTCAACTGACTGCTAGTGCGGAACACCTACCCGTTGCCCAAGATCAACGAGCTGCTTGATCAGCTTCAGGGAGCCCATGTGTTCTCTAGCTGGATTTGAAATTCTCCAAGAGAAGCCTTGTAATCTCGACCAATCTAGTGGAGTTCCTGTCGGTACAACCACGATAGTGATTTTTCACCCTATTTCAGAGGGCTTTCCATATAAAAAGACTCGCCTCGTCTGCGATCAATTTTTGTGACTGTTTGCGAAACCGACCGCTCCGAAAGCTAAGACGGTCTAGTTAGTCCGGTTCATCGGGAGCGTTGTCGCAGACCGCAATAGTTATTAAGTGAAATGTTAAAACTAATTAAAATGGATAATGGTATTCAAATAATTCATAAAGAATAATGAGTTGAGGTAAATGATATTGTTTTCCCTGAATTGATCAACTATTTTAAATAATTATGTGATATTAATGTGATATAAACATATTTTAGTTATGTTAGTTGTTGAAGCCAAAATTGACCCCAACGAATGTTCACAAACCAAAGTGCAGCCGACGCCTACTTCTCTCTTATCTCGACCCTTGACTGGCTGCTAAGGTCGAAAGACTGACCCAGAGCCTCAGCTGGGAGGTCCCACCACACACCCGGAAGATCTCTGAGAGCTTCCCCTCCAAAGCCAAATGCTGGGCTGGGAGCTCCTCAGAAGGCACCAGGGTTGGAGAGTAATGAAAGCCTGCCTTCCAAAGAGCCCCTATGGGTCTTTTTATAGTCTTCCTTTGACCTGAAAATACTGAAATACCCCTGAGGGGTCTGCCAATAACCAAATCCCGCTGACATCCCAAGGGCATTTGGGTAATTTTACCTCGGGATAATAATAAAATAATCTCCTCTGGACTCTGGGTCCCACCCCGTGGGTCCACTTGGCGAGACCCCCGGCCTAGAAGGCTCTCGCTGGGTCCCCTCTAGGCCCGCCTTGGCGAGAACTCCTACCAGGAAGATTCTCGCGCTAGGCAGTCATGGTGCCATTGTGAATGAAGGCTCACCTTAGGCCTTCTCGCCTGCCCTGGTCGGTCGACGATCTCTCTACCGGGGGCTCGACTATCTGCTCCGGTTTCCCCAGCTTTCGCCTGCCCTTGGCGGGAGCTCCTTTAGGGCGGAAGCTCCTCTGGCTTTGGACCCAAAGCCTGTCGTGGCGCGAACGATATCGCCCACCGCCAGGCGGGAGCCTTTAAGGACGAGAACTCCACCAGTATGCCTTAGGGTTAACCCAAGGCTAGCCCAATCCCTCAGTGAAGTCTCCGGGTCCCACCCAGCGAATATGGGGTTGTACACAATCCCCGCTCTTTTCGAGCTAGCCCTGCGCTCGACAAGACAAGTCCAACCCCCATAATATTCGCTGGACACGTGTCCGCCTACCAAGGAAATCTTTTGGTGGGTCCTACTGCGGCTATAAATATGTACTGATGGGCGTCCATACGCCCTGCCCTTGAAGTACGGTTTTCCAACTGAGCTCTCGCCTCAGGAATTTTTGCGCGAGCTTACCATGCATCCCAAACGTGCTGCCAAACCACTTCCGCAAGACCTCCAAGACCGGTTAGCCGCTGCCCAAGCGCAGGCCTTGGCTAACTGTGCGGCGGTGATTCCATGGTTAGCGAGAAAGACTTCAACCGCCGGGCCTTCCGAGCCGAAGAAGAAGGAAAAGAAAAGGGCGAAGGTGGTCCGGCGGGACCTTTCTCGCGAGAACAGGGATCCTCCTTCCCCCACTCCAAATCCTGCGGGGGATCCTTCCCCTCAGAAGGTAAGCCTTTCAAGCATGCCTACCGAGCTGATTGTGCACTAGATCCGATGGTTAAAGTAAGCTTTCGCAGGAATCCGCTCCTAACGATGACGCCGAGATCCCGCCAAATTCTTCGAACCTGCCTGCTCATTCCCCCAAGGACCAAACACGGGTCTCGGACACAATTCCTTCAGCCGAGACCGAAACGACAGGTACGTTTTGCTACTGTCGATATGTCAACCCTACCTTTTCTTTTCTGAACTGTCTTCTCGCAGTGCCCGCTCCCGCCGACCCGGGCCTAACCGCTAGGGAAGTAGAAGCGAGAACTGTGGAATTGCCTCCCTTGGTGACCAATCCTACCCTGCAGGCGGGAGGGACGGCCTCTGATCCCTCCGCTACTCCCAAGGATGCCGATCATCTCTTGGGAGAAGACAACTCCCCACGAGCTTCTGGCCAGGTCGGGACCATCGTGCGCGAGCCCTTCCGCCCGGGGCTGGGCAAGCCTCTTCACCTCCTTTATGGAACCAACGGAGGGGCCGGGCCTTCTCGTCCAACTTTGGTTAACGGTTCTCGCCCAACCGCAGGTATGCGAAACTTTTTTGGACTGTTGATTGTCATGCCTTGCCCAAAATTCTCGCGCGTTTCCTTTGCAGGTGATCCCGGCTTGCGGTCGGAAGCCAACCGGGAAGAAGATGATGATGAAGATGAGGACGATGAAGAGGAGGAAGATTCTCCCCTCCCTTCGTCTGGCGAGATAAAAGGAATATTGAACAGCGCCGGGAGCGTGAAGGGGAGGAGGAAGAAGATCTCGGCCATCCTGGCCAGGCTCATCCGGCGAGATCGTGCTCACTCTGTCGCGGCAAAAGCGTTTCGCGAATCTGTGGAGCAAAGGTTGGAGACTCTGGAGCGGGATTTCTTCTTAGGCGAGGCTGATCGTCCGGGAGGGCCTTCCGCCGAGTCTTCACCAGGGAGATGCATCTCGCAGATCCGAGATCACGCCAGGCGGATCAACCTTGGGTGTACCACCCTATCGTCTTATTTCAATCCGCTGGTGCCTCCAAGAACTAGGCGGCGAGAACGAGGACGATGGTATTGGAAGCCCTATTAGACTTCTCGCTTGAATCTCTTTTATCAATGTATCTGTAATAAACATTACTGTTAATTAAGTTTATCCAACTTTCGTTGGCGAGAACCTCACTGTTACCAATGTCTCTCTTTCTTTTCCTTTTTATTGCTCTGCGAGGCTTTTAAATTAAGACGCCTACACCAATATAGGATGCTCGCGCCAATCTAGGAGGCTCGCGCCAATCTAGGAGGCTCGCGCCAATCTAGGAGGCTCGCATCAATCTAGGAGGCTTGCGCCAATCTAGGAGGCTCGCGCCAATCTAGGAGGCTTGCGCCAATCTAGGAGGCTTGCGCCAATCTAGGAGGCTTGCGCCAATCTAGGAGGCTTGCGATGATCGAGATAATTGTGTCGAAACCAGGAATGACCGTTGACCGCTGCCATCCCGAGGGGGAAAATCGAGGCGCCGTTAGCCCAGATTCTGACAGCTGTACTCCACCGTCACTTTCTCTCTCCATCGGATGGATCCATGATGATTACGATTCCCTATAAATAGAGAAGTCTGCCAACCGCATTTACTTCTTCGATCCGGAACCTCAGCCTTCCTCCCTTGCTCTCGCGTTCTTGCTTCCGCTTCGACCTTTTTTCAGCTCTCGCTCTCACTCGCGAACCCACCATGCCTGGCGAGAACAATGGTCGCGCCCACTGCGCGGAAGCCTTCCAAAAACACCTCTTCCCTTCCTGCAAGCTCACCCTAGACGAATATAACCTGATCGTTGACCGCTATATTCCCGCTGGCTTCTCGGCGCGGAACCCGGGTAATCACGATAAGGTGAATACTCCGGAGGCGGGAGAACTCGCCATCCCCCTCGAGCATTTCGAGGTGGGCTTCCGCCTTCCCCTTTGGCCGGAGGTTCGGCTTGCTCTTCGTTACTATGGGGTGGTTCCCGCCCAACTGAACCCGAACTCAGTCGCGATCCTTATAGCATTCATATGCTATATGCGATCCGAGAGGATCGAGTTCAGTTTGCCCATCTTCCGGAAGCTATTCAACTTCCGCGCCAAGGGAGGGGTGGTTTTCTTCTCCGGGCAACTGCTCGAGGTTACCGGTCTCGCCAACAAGCACCATCACTGGGGCGAGAAATTCGTTTATGTCAGCGGGGACTTCGGCAACGTCCCGCTTCAGCCCGTTCAGTACGAGGACGCTGCCTACAAACCGCCGACTCTGGGATCGCGCGAGAGCGCAATCCTGGAATTCTTTGGAACCAAGGAGTTCGATGTTCCCTACCTCAGGCGAGACATCGACTCCCTCCCAATCGTTCACTCGGGCGAAGGTACGGTCTCGCTTCAGATTCCCTCTTTTATCAAAGATCTTCTTGCGCTGAAGTGTTTTAACTTTGCAGGAGAGCAGGAGGTCCCTCTGCGCCAACCCTTCGCTGAAGGCCGGGGTGTCGAGGGTCTGGCCGCGAGAGGCTCTCTTGCGCTCGCGGAAGCTAGCGCCAGCGCCTGCCGAAACGATCCAGCCCCTCCTTTGCCGCCACCAGCCAAGAAGCGGAAGGTCACCCTTCCTCCTCTCCGAACGCTGAAGAGGCCCAAACCATCTGCTCTCGAGAAGGGGAAAGCCCCGGCCGTCTCGCCTGTCCAACCCCTTCCCGCAGGCAGCTCCTTCGAAGCGATCCTCCAAAGGGCCAGCGAGATGGATGCCGCCGCCAAGAGCCGCGCCGAGGCTTCCACCGGGAACCCACCGGCCGCAAGCGAGGCTGTGGGAGAAGTGCTCGCCGCCGAAACCTCCGGCCGAGCTCCGCCCCGGGAGGTGCCGAAAGGGCACAGGAACTTTGGTTTCGGCATGAAGTACGCCGACGCGGAGGGGAAGCCTCAGATGGAATGGGACCCCGAGTCAAACTTAATCAAGGTTACGACGCTTCTTCCCAGCTGGGCGGAGGGGGAAGATGTGACTGGCGAGGCCTTCTCGCTTGGATATGGCCTTTACAGCCGAGAGGATGCCAGCGTGTTTGACCAGATGTCCACCCGCCTTCTAGCCTTCGACGCCATCCGGGCTCTATTGCGCGGGTTCGAGCTTGCGCATATGTGTGCGCGCCGAAGCATCACCCTCGACAAGAATTTCACTGATATGCGCAAGGCAAGGGAGGACGCGGTGGCTCGAGCGCACACCGCAGGAGAAGAACTCGCGAGAGCTCAACAGGAGCTTGCGGATGCTCGACTGGCGCTGTCTCTACGCCCCGCGACCGAGGTAAGCGAGACCCTCCTGAACCCTTGCTCTCGTTTCTCAAAGTTACGACTGTGCGATGTTTCTATACTGAACTCTTTTTTTTTTCACAGGATTCTGCCCAAGTCAAGGAGCTTCGTGCAGAGCTGGCCAACGCGCGCTGCGAGAGCGTCCTCCTGAGGGAACAACTTCGCGTTGAGATGGCGAAGGTCCCGCCTCCGGAGCTAGATGCGAGGATGCGGAGCCGTTACCTCTCGGAGTACGACGTTGATAAGCTGATGCAAGCCAATGCTCAGGCAACTGTCAAGCTAACGCTCGAGACGCTGCGAGACGTCAAGCTGCTTCGGGAGGATGTCGCGACCATCGACGCTCGCCAACTCCTTCCTTGGCTCTACGATCCAGTTCCCAAACCTCCGGGCGCGCCGGACTCGCCTCCCTCAGACATCCTGAGGTCTTCTACCGCCGCTGGCGAGACATCTGAAGCGAGCTCTGGCGATGATTCAAGCGAGAGCACCAGCGGGAGTTACAGCGCGTCCCCCTAAGCTTCTTTTTTCTTTTTGTTTTTCTTGTAATGAGCGAGAGGCTCCAACTTTTGTAATTAATTTCATGTAAAGTAATGTTTCATCTTTCATTGTCAGTGTGTGCTTGAAAGCATATTATTCTGCCGAATGGCTTCCGCGCGAGCTTCCGCCGAGACCCTTAGTCTCTTTAGGGTAATCTTTCTTAGAGATCAGTTAGGCGGGAACCTCGCGTCACCAATTAAGTCGTCCTGCCCAGGTCCGCCGGGAGCCTCCTTTTGCGAGAACCCCCTTTGACCGAGACCTTTACTGGCCGAGGCCTTTGAGCCGAGACCCTTACTGGCCGAGACCTCCAGACCGAGGCCTTTATTGGCTGAGACCTCTGAGCCGAGACCTTTAGGGCCTTGCCTCCGATCTAGGCCAGGGCCCTGCTCACATATTTTTCCGACCAATTAAACCCCTACCCCACCGGCGAGCCGTCGGACCTGCTAGCTTATATGGGAGCCTGCGCAGCGGGTCTACCGGGGTTCGAGCCGAGCTCGTTGTAACGAAGTAACTATCAACCAAGAACCAAGGATCAAAAAGTCAAGGACTCCACCTATCCCCCGCAGGCGAGCCTTCGGACCTGCCAGCTTGATGGGAGCCTGCGCAGCGGGTCAACCTGGGGCCGAGCCGAGCTCGGGGTGTCGTAGAAGTGGCTAAGAACAAAGTGTCGCAAGAGCCAACCTTTCCCCCACAGGCGAGCCTTCGGGCCTGCCAGCTTGATGAGAGCCTGCGCAGCGGGTCTACCTGGGGCCGAGCCGAGCTCGGGGTGTCGTAGAAGTGGCCAAGAACAAAGTATCGCAAGATCCAACCTTTCCCCCACAGGCGAGCCTTCGGACCTGCCAGCTTGATGAGAGCCTGCGCAACGGGTCTACCTGGGGCCGAGCCGAGCTCGGGGTGTCGTAGAAGTGGCCAAGAACAAAGTATCCCAAGAGCCAACCTTTCCCCCATAGGCGAACCTTCGGGCCTGCCAGCTTGATGAGAGCCTGCGCAGCGGGTCTACCTGGGGCCGAGCCGAGCTCGGGGTGTCGTAGAAGTGGCCAAGAACAAAGTATCGCAAGAGCCAACCTTTCCCCCACAGGCGAGCCTTCGGACCTGCCAGCTAGACGGGAGCCTGCGCAGCGGGTCTACTTGGGGCCGAGCCGAGCTCGGGGTGTCGATGAAGATAACCAAACCTCTCCCCCACAGGCGAGCCTTCAGACCTGCCAGCTAGATGGGAGCCTGCGCAGCGGGTCTACCTGGGGCCGAGCCGAGCTCGGGGTGTTGATGAAGATAACCAAACCTCTCCCCCACAGGCGAGCCTTCGGACCTGCCAGCTAGATGGGAGCCTGCGCAGCGGGTCTACTTGGGGCCGAGCCGAGCTCGGGGTGTTGATGAAGATAACCAAACCTCTCCCCCACAGGCGAGCCTTCGGACCTGCCAGCTAGATGGGAGCCTGCGCAGCGGGTCTACCTGGGGCCGAGCCGAGCTCGGGGTGTTGATGAAGATAACCAAACCTCTCCCCCACAGGAGAGCCTTCGGACCTGCCAGCTAGATGGGAGCCTGCGCAGCGGGTCTACCTGGGGCCGAGCCGAGCTCGGGGTGTTGATGAAGATAACCAAACCTCTCCCCCACAGGCGAGCCTTCGGACCTGCCAGCTAGATGGGAGCCTGCGCAGCGGGTCTACCTGGGGCCGAGCCGAGCTCAGGGTGTTGATGAAGATAACCAAACCTCTCCCCCATAGGCGAGCCTTCGGACCTGCCAGCTAGATGGGAGCCTGCGCAGCGGGTCTACCTGGGGCCGAGCCGAGCTCGGGGTGTTGATGAAGATAACCAAACCTCTCCCCCACAGGCGAGCCTTCGGACCTGCCAGCTAGATGGGAGCCTGCGCAGCGGGTCTACCTGGGGCCGAGCCGAGCTCGGGGTATTGATGAAGATAACCAAACCTCTCCCCCACAGGCGAGCCTTCGGACCTGCCAGCTAGATGGGAGCCTGCGCAGCGGGTCTACCTGGGGCCGAGCCGAGCTCGGGGTGTTGATGAAGATAACCAAACCTCTCCCCCACAGGCGAGCCTTCGGACCTGCCAGCTAGATGGGAGCCTGCGCAGCGGGTCTACCTGGGGCCGAGCCGAGCTCGGGGTGTTGATGAAGATAACCAAACCTCTCCCCACAGGAGAGCCTTCGGACCTGCCAGCTAGATGGGAGCCTGCGCAGCGGGTCTACCTGGGCCGAGCCGAGCTCGGGGTGTTGATGAAGATAACCAAACCTCTCCCCCACAGGCGAGCCTTCGGACCTGCCAGCTAGATGGGAGCCTGCGCAGCGGGTCTACCTGGGGCCGAGCCGAGCTCAGGGTGTTGATGAAGATAACCAAACCTCTCCCCCATAGGCGAGCCTTCGGACCTGCCAGCTAGATGGGAGCCTGCGCAGCGGGTCTACCTGGGGCCGAGCCGAGCTCGGGGTGTTGATGAAGATAACCAAACCTCTCCCCCACAGGCGAGCCTTCGGACCTGCCAGCTAGATGGGAGCCTGCGCAGCGGGTCTACCTGGGGCCGAGCCGAGCTCGGGGTATTGATGAAGATAACCAAACCTCTCCCCCACAGGCGAGCCTTCGGACCTGCCAGCTAGATGGGAGCCTGCGCAGCGGGTCTACCTTGGGCCGAGCCGAGCTCGGGGTGTTGATGAAGATAACCAAACCTCTCCCCCACAGGCGAGCCTTCGGACCTGCCAGCTAGATGGGAGCCTGCGCAGCGGGTCTACCTGGGGCCGAGCCGAGCTCGGGGTGCCGACGAAGGTTCCTTCAACCAGGCCTATTCCATCATTGAGATGAGGAGTCATAGCCAGTTAAAACAAAAAAAACATAAAGATTGCATACTCAAAGATAGTCAACATTCTGGAATAAACTTATTGAAAATGCAATGGTTGTTTACAACATTACAATCCTTCTTTCCCTCTTACGGGTAGAAGCGCTTCAGATCGTCACCATTCCAGGTATGACTCAAGGTCCTTCCCTCCGCATCCTGGAGATAGTAGCCTCCGTTAGCCAGAGCCTTCTCTACTATATAAGGCCCTTCCCAGCTAGGGTTGAGCTTACCAACCGCGGCCGACCTTCCTGCAGCGTCGACCTTTTTCAGTACTAGATCCCCCTCGGCGAATTGCTTGACTCTGATGTGCTTATCGAAGTACCGAGCCATTCGTCGTTTTACTTCTTCTTGCCTGATGGCGGCAACGTCCCGCAGCTCTTCCACCATATCTAATGAGAGGCGCAACCCTTCCTCATTCTCCAACCTCCAAGCTTCGCTTCCCTCAGCTGCGGCCGCGACCCTTGGGGACCGAACCTCGAACTCCACCGGGAGGACAGCCTCACACCCATGAGAGAGCTTGAAGGGGGTCTCCCTTGTGGCCGTGTTCGAAGTCGTTCGCAAGGCCCACAGAACGGAAGGGAGCTGTTCCACCCAGTTACCCTTCAGGTTCTCCACCTTCTTTTTGAGCAAGCTGACAATGATCTTGTTTGCCGCCTCCACCTGGCCATTGCTCCGAGGATGATGGACAGAGGCGAACCTGAGGTCAATCCCCAATTAGGTGCAGAAACTGATGAATTCTTCGCTGGCAAACTGAGGACCGTTGTCTGTCACTATCGCTTGGGGCAATCCGTGCCTGCAAATGATTTCCCCCCAAACGAAGTTCCTGATGACCTGGGAGGTTACCTTGGCTAACGGCTTGATCTCCAACCACTTGGAGAAGTAGTCAATCATAACTAGGAGGAATCTCCTCTGCCCGCTAGCTGGAGGAAAGGGTCCAACCAGGTCCATTCCCCAAATGGCGAAGGGCCATGTCGCCGTGATGCTTCGGAGCCTTTGGGCGGGCAAGAGCTGGAGGGGAGCATGTACTTGGCACTTCCGACACCTCCTTGCGAACTCAGCTGTATCCTTCCTCAAAGTCCGCCAGAAATATCCTTGCCTTATCACCCTTGCTTCCAATGTCCTTCCCCCTGAATGACTGCCGCATTCTCCAGAATGCACCTCTTCCAGGATCCCTGGGACTTCCTCCTCGGTCACGCATCTCGCGAGGAGTGCTGACAATATCTTCCGATGCAAGCTCCCTTCCAGCATCAGGTAATGAGCCGCCTTATGCCTGAAGCTCTTGGCATCCTTGACTTCTTCCGACAGTTCTCCTGTGGTCAAGAAGGTCACCAACGGATCTACCCATGAGGACCGCCGATTCACCTCCATCACCTCCCCCTCTTCAATGGCTGGTCGGAACAGTTCGGTTAGGGTACCTCCTCCCCGAGGCCCGAACTTTGCCAGTCGATCAGCTGCCGCACTTTCCTTCTTGGGAACATGTTGAATAGAGAATGAACGAAAACCTCCAATGACGGTTCTTACCTTAGATAGATATCTTGCGAGGGTCGGCTCCCGGGCCTTAAACTCGCCTCGGATCTGCGATGCTATCACCATTGAGTCGGTGAAGGCCTCCACATCCTGGATTTCCAGCTCCTTTGCCAATCGAAGGCCAGCTATCACAGCCTCATACTCCGCTTGGTTATTGGTTACAGGGAAGTGGAAAGTCACCGCTTGCTCTATGGTAACCCCCTGAGGACTTACCAACACCACACCTCCTCCCAGGGAGTGCCTTCCTGAGGCCCCATCGACCATCATCTTCCATGCTTCTTGCGGCCTCGGTTCTTCTACCTCGGGCTCGATAACATAGTCTGCCAAAAAATCCGCTATGGCCTGGGCTTTGATGGAGAGCCTCGGGATGAAAGAAATGTCAAACTCGCTTAGCTCGATGGACCACTTTGCCAACCTTCCTGAATGCTCCACCCCCTCAAAGACCTTGCGAAGAGGATGGTCGGTTACCACCCTAATCGAGTGGGCCTGAAAGTAAGGGCGAAGCTTCCTAGCTGAGATGACCAAAGCATACGCTAGCTTCTCCAGGATGGGGTATCGAAGCTCCGCCTTTTTTAAGATTCGGCTTACATAATAGACGGGCAACTGTTTCTTCCCCTCCTCCCTAACCAAGACGGAGCTCACTGCCTCTATCCCCACTCCGAGATACAAGGCTAGGTCCTCCCCTTCCTTCGGGCTTTGGAGTAACGGAGCTTGGGAGAGTTGCCTCTTCAGCCCCTGAAATGCCTCTTCACATTCGGCTGTCCATTCGAATACTTGGTTGCCACGAAGTACTTTAAAGAAAGAGGAACACCTATCCCCTGACCGAGAGAGGAACCTGCTTAGCCCGGCCAACTTCCGGTCAAGCGCTGGACCTCTTTGGCACTGCGAGGTGATTACAGGTCTAGAATAGCCTTAACCTTATCGGGGTTAGGTTCTACCCCCGCGGGAGTCAAGAGGTGTCCGAGGAATTTCCCGCGACTAGCCCCGAAGACGCACTTCAAGGGATTCAACCTCATCTTGAACCTCCGCAGGGTGGCAAACGTTTCCTCCAAATCCCGCAAGTGGGAATCAACACACTTACTCTTGACCATGAGGTCGTCCACGTAGACCTCCAGGTTCCTTCCCCTTTGATCTCGAAAGATTCGATCCATCATGCGTTGGTACGTTGCCCCTGCATTCTTCAACCCGAAGGGCATCATCTTATAGCTGAAGCATCCCTCTCTTGTGATGAAGGAAACATCCTTAACATCAGGAGGGTGCATTCGGATCTGATGGTAACCTGAAAATGCATCTAAAAAACTCATAAGAGAAAAACCGACGGCTGAGTCAACCAGCGCGTCGATTCGAGGCAAGGGGTAACAATCCTTGGGACATGATTTATTTAATAAAGAAAAATCAATATACATGCGCCATTTTCCTCCTCCCTTCTTTACCATTACCACGTTGGAGATCCAGCCTGGATACTGGATCTCTGAGATGAAGCCTGCGTCCAGGAGCTTTTTGACCTCCTCTCGGATGGGGGCTTCTAGCTTGGTGGCGATGGCCCTCATCTTTTGGCGTATGGGGCGGGCTCGGGGATCCAGGTTCAAGCGATGACAGGCCACGTCCGCGTTGATGCCCGGCATGTCTGCCGCGCTCCAGGCGAAGATGTCGACGTTACTTTGGATGCAGGCTCGCATCCGCTCCTGATCCATGAGGCTCAAGCCTCCACTGATCTGAACCCTTTGCACCTCCCCCGCTCTTGTAAGCACCTCCATCTCCACCACTTCTTCGGCCGGCTCCAGTCCCGACCGCTCCCAACTTACCCTTGCCTCTTCCTGCTCAAACTCGAGCTCCTCTCCCCCAACCTCATCAACTTCCATCGCCTCCTCCGGGCTCTCCCCCTTCCCCTGCTCTTCTTCATCCGCCACTCCTCTCGCCTCTTCTAGGCCAATCTCCTCCACTTCCGCCATCTCCTCAACAACCTCCATCGCCTCTCCCAGGCTTATCTCCCCTTCCTCAACTCCTTCCTGCTCAGCCATCTCCTTCTCCAACTCCTCTGCCTCCGCCATCCACGACACGGTGTTAACCGCCGTCACATAGCACTGCCTTGCCATCTTCGGATCCCCCCTGATCCTAACCTGCACCCCTCCATTGTTGAACTTGAGGCATTGGTGGTATGAGGAGGGTACGCAGCGAAAGGTGCTGATGAGGGGACGTCCAAAGATGGCATTGTAACTACTCGGGGCGTCTACGATCATGAACCGACAGTTCCGTGAGACGCCCCCAAGCCTCACATGCAGGCCCACTCCCCCTTCCACTTCTTTCCTTTCTCCGGAGAAACCAAAGAGCGGTCCATCAGAAGCCAGGACCCTTTTTCCTTCCACCCTCATCTCGTCGAAAGCCTTCTTGAAGATCACGTTCACCGAGCTCCCGTTATCCACCAGTATCCGGGAGACGGTGTAGTTTTCTACCGCTGTCTGGATCACAAGCGCGTCGCAGAACGGATCCTCGTAGTCCGGCATATCCGCGGATGAGAAGGTGATCTTCTCCTCTAGGGGGGGAGCCAGGGAGGTTGAGGCGACCCCTCGGCGGAACATGGTTTGAAGGCTCCCCTTGCAGGTTGCCTCGATCCCCACTCCCCCATGGATTACTCCGATCCCTCCTCGGGTCCCCACGTCTACCTTATCTTCACACCTGTCCTCAGCCTCTTCTCGTTGTACTTCGACGATCCTTACAGGCGGGTCTTGCCTTCTGGCCCCTCTGGCCCCTCTTATCTCCAGAAACTCTGGGCAGGTGGCCGTTGCGTGACCTTCCTCCTGATGGAAGTCACAATAGGGCAACGCCGCCCTGCCCCCTCTTCCTTCTCCTCCTCCCCTTCTTCCGGCTCCCCGAATTCTTCCTCCTCTTCCTCTTCCCACCTCCATGGCCTCCTGCGGCGGTGGGAAATGACCCCTTGGTCCTTGTCGCCATCCTCCCTGCTCCAGCCTTCTTTGCTCTCGGAAGTTATCTCTTCCCTGAAGTCCTCCCTGGCCCTGGGGGCGACCCTCCTGAGGCCTCCAACCCAGTCGGTTGTTCGGCTCCCAGGCCCCCCCATGCTGCTGTCCCTGCCCTCGGGGCTCTTCTCTTCTCCTATCTTCCCTCGGCTCCCTCTGCTCTCTCTGCCTTCCCACTACCGGCTCCTTCACATCATCCTCAGCCAACCTGGCCAACTTCCTCGCAAACGCAGGGTTTGCCCTCTCAAAGTCTATCTCCTTCGCCGCCCTCTCCATGAGCTCCTCAAAAGAGAGAGGGGGCAACCTCTTCAACTCCATGCTGAAAAACCCTGGTCTCAGCCCCAGGGTGAAGGCAAGCATCAGCGCATACCCTGGGACCTCCTGGACCAAGAGAACCTCCTCTTGAAAACGGTCCACATAGTGACCCAGCGTCTCCTCCGGCTTCTGCCTCACTGCGAACAGGCACTCAGCCTCCTTCTTCCTTTTCTTCGAAGTTGAGAACCTCAACAGAAAACCCCTGCGCAGATCCTCAAAGCTGTAGATGGAACTCGCCGGCAACTGGTGGAACCAGTCCCTGGCCTTCTCTTTCAGAGTGATGGCAAAAAGCCTACACTTGAAGGCATCCGACATTTGTCTGATGGACACCACGTCCTCAAACCACTGCACGTGCTGAACTGGGTCATCCTTCCCGGTGTAGTAGGTCATGTCAGGCTCCCGGAACCCCTCCGGCACTGGAGCCGAGACAATGAGCTCACTAAAGGGGGTCTCGCCTCCCGCCTGGCGAGAAGGCCCGTCTCGCGACCTCGGTTGGCTGGACCGATCCGCGAGACCATGCCCGGGGAAGAGTTCCCGCACCGTCGCCTCCTTCTTGCCCAGATCCGCCGGAAGCTCCTTCTCGGGACGCTGGCCTGGGAAAAGCTCCCGCGCGGCTACGTCCCTCTCGCCTGCCACCACCGGGACTTCCTTCCCGGGGCGCTGCCCTGGAGCGTTCTCGCCTAACAGCGGAACCACCTCCACCGGAACCTGCGGCGTCTCCCACTCATTCCTTGCCGAGAAGGCCAAGCTGATCATCTGCATGACTTCTCGCATGAAGTCCTCATACATCTTCTTCGTCGCATCGTCCACCCGGGTGGGGGATCCTCCGGCGCCTGATCCTTCACCTTCGCCTCCTGCCATGGGACTTAACTCGAGATTTTCTTACACCGACTGCTTCCACGCTCACCGCACCAGAACTGTTGAAGCCAAAATTGACCCCAACGAATGTTCACAAACCAAAGTGCAGCCGACGCCTACTTCTCTCTTATCTCGACCCTTGACTGGCTACTAAGATCGAAAGACTGACCCAGAGCCTCAGCTGGGAGGTCCCACCACACACCCGGAAGATCTCTGAGAGCTTCCCCTCCAAAGCCAAATGCTGGGCTGGGAGCTTCTCAGAAGGCACCAGGGTTGGAGAGTAATGAAAGCCTGCCTTCCAAAGAGCCCCTATGGGTCTTTTTATAGTCTTCCTTTGACCTGAAAATACTGAAATACCCCTGAGGGGTCTGCCAATAACCAAATCCCGCTGACATCCCAAGGGCATTTGGGTAATTTTACCTCGGGATAATAATAAAATAATCTCCTCTGGACTCCGGGTCCCACCCCGTGGGTCCACTTGGCGAGACCCCTGTCCTAGAAGGCTCTCGCTGGGTCCCCTCTAGGCCCGCCTTTGCGAGAACTCCTGCCAGGAAGGTTCTCGCGCTAGGCAGTCATGGTGCCATTGCGAATGAAGGCTCACCTTAGGCCTTCTCGCCTGCCCTGGTCGGTCGACGATCTCTCTGCCGGGGGCTCGACTATCTGCTCCGGTTTCCCCAGCTTTCGCCTGCCCTTGGCGGGAGCTCCTTTAGGGCGGAAGCTCCTCTGGCTTTGGACCCAAAGCCTGTCGTGGCGCGAACGATATCGCCCACCGCTAGACGGGAGCCTTTAAGGACGAGAACTCCACCAGTATGCCTTAGGGTTAACCCAAGGCTAGCCTGAGGCTAGCCCAATCCCTCAGTGAAGTCTCCGGGTCCCACCCAGCGAATATGGGGTTGTACATTAGTCGATTTATTTTATTAAATAATTTTATACTCTGTCCATACTGGCAGGCACGGGCCTCCGGCCCGATGACCACTCGCCACAGTACCTGGCTTATGACGGCGGGCTTCGCCCGCAACGGGGTTGCGCCCGCCCACGACGGAAGCCCGCCTCCGCCCCTACGACCAAGTGCGACAGTACCCACCCAGCGGTGGCGTGCTTCACCTGTCCGCGCTCACCCCTGGCAGGCGAACACCGCCCCCAACATTTTTGCGACAGTACCCGGCCAACGACCGCCTGCTTTGCTTTCCCCTACATTTTTTAATCATGTAATTTTTTAATTATTTTTAATTTAAATATTTTTTTTTATTTTTTAATTTAAATTATTTATACATTTTTTAATCATTAATTTTTAAAATTATTTTATTACATATAATATATTTATTATCAATTTATTTATAATAATGAAAATTAAAAAAACTAAAAAGACAACCTAGCCCTCCCGATCCACGCCCGCCTGTACAATGTCTCCACGCTGCCGCCGGCGGAGCCGCCGACGGGATGACCGGTGCCCACCGACGGGTTCGTCGGACCCCGACGAACTCGTCGGAGGTTCTCCGGCGGCGAGCGGGCAGGGCCACCATCGGCGGTGGCCCTGTCCGTGAGACCCTAAACTGGGTCACACGGGCAGGCGGTGGCCCTGCCCTTTCGCCGCCGGACAACCCCCAGCGAGTTCATCGGGGTCCGGCGATCCCGCCGGTGGGCACCGGTCAGCCTGCCGGTGGCGGCGTGGAAGAAACCCGAGTTCGGGTGGAGCTGGGGCATCAGAAATTTCTGCTCTTTGGGAAGAAACTTTTTTGAAGACTTAGTTATTTACAAACCTGATTAACTTGATCCAAAGATTAATATTGATTTGATGACTTTTTAATGGATGACTTTTAAAAGCCATCCATATTTATTTAAAAGTAATCAATTTCGACGAGTATAATAAATTTTGAGCCCGGCCGTAAAAACTCGTCGCTTTCCCGGCTGCGCTCTTTCAGGCTGATGCCGCCGTGGGAGTCGCTCAAGACGCCGATCTCATGGAAGCAGCACGTTCGGGGTCTCGCCGTCGCTCTTCCTCTCCTCCTCATCCTTTTTCTCTTCTTCTTCATTCGTCCGCCATCTTTTCCCCTCCCACTCGCCGGAAACCTCTCCTCCATACCTTCCTCGCACCGACGATCTGTCATCTGGAGCGTCAGCCGGTCCGTAGAATGGCGTCCCTGCAGCTGGTGGACCGAAAAAGCCACATCTGGTACGCAGGATTAGGATCTGTGTTGACTTCATTTCGATCTTCATCTGGATCTCTATTCATTTATAAATTTTACCCTGTTTTTTTACTCCCAAATCCGCCCAAACAGGCTTCATTATAGACGAATTCAAAGTTTGTTGAAATGCTGCAGTTCTTCCTGCTGGAAGCAACGGTTATATCAGAGTCGATTGCTACGGCGGCCTTAATCAGATGAGACGTGATGTGAGTAGGTTTAGGGTTTCGCTTCTATTTTCGTCTCTTTATCCTCGCATTTAAAGGTTTTGTGGAAATTTTTAGTTTTGTGATGGCGTCGGGATTGCTCGCCTGCTGAACGCGACTCTGGTGCTGCCCAAGTTTGAGGTTGCTGCATACTGGAATGAATCAAGGTGCTGGATTGAAATCTACTAGCGTTTTTTTGTTGATTTCCAAGAAGAAAACATTGCTAACACATGGTTTTTGATTCAGTGGATTTGGGGATATTTTTGATGTGGATTACTTCATCGAGCAAACAAAAGGGTTTGTGGAAATTGTGAAGGAGTTGCCAGATGATCTAGCCTCAAGGGAACCAGTTAAAGTGGATTGCAGCAAAAGGACTGGAAATTTTGACTATGTTGAAGCAGTTCTTCCTGCCCTCAAGAATCATCACTATATCTCCATTACACCAGCAATGAGCCAAAGAAGAGACAGGTACTTCTTTTTTTAAAATTTCACAAAAAGTCATCTTTGATGTTTTCTGGAGGAGTTGCAGCCTAGTATATCTATGATGCGGCCTTCATTAACTAGTTATGTAATGGCGATTCTACTGTTTGAAGAAGCTCTCTAATACAATATATCCAAATCTGGACTTGCTTTAATCAAATGACAATGGTAGTTAAAAAACTTAGTCAGTAGTAAGTTAACAAACTTTTAGAGGTATTTTTTTCTCTCCTACAATATAAGAAAGGAGCAAAAACAGCTTTGTTTCTACAATTATTTCAAAGTTTAAAAGAAAATAAATAAAATGATCATTAAATGTTTTAAGAAAAGATATGCATTGAGAAATTGAAATGCATTTGAGTAGAACTTGGAGTTGTTCTCAGGTAGAAAACTATAAAGGAAGGATTTTTCAGATTGAAATTTCAATATTTTTTCATGGACATTTTTTTTTCTGCTTCTTATTCTATAGAGAGGTCATTTTCCCCTTGAAAATCTTTGAAGTAAAAAAAATCTAATCTGGAACATATTCTTATTCTCATGCCACATACTTTCTCAGTCTTACTGCAAGCATATACATAATAATAACCTTTGGAAGGTAAGAATGTCAAAAATTAAAGCATCCTTGATTCCTGGTTTTTAATTATAAACAAGCGAGATACTTCAAAATTAGAAGAGAAAATATGATTGTTAGAGTAGCACTCACACAACAATCACAGACAAGGAAAAAAAAATTATAAGTGGTTCAACTTAATGACCTACATTCACTTTGAAAAAAGTGGGCAACTTTACTTTCCTGGTAAAAAAACAAAATTACAGTGCTTTCACACAAATTGAGAGATAGGATATCAAAGACCAAAAATGCAAGAGATCTGATTTCCAAGAATAAATAAAGAACCTATCCATCATTCCCGGCCTTTACAATACTTGGCAAAGTGGTTGTAAGAATGGTTAAAATCATTGATTTAGAGGAGCTTTGCATTATTGAATAATCAGACATTTTCGTTCACTACTAAAAGGGTGTTATCTGTACAACCCAGTGTTCGCCGAGCGGGACCGTCAGGCAGGCGAGCGGGCCAAGACAAATTTTCTGTCACCATCTTTTAAGGCGTTGAGTGAAGCTCGCCCAGTCGACGCCATCTTCTAAGGCGTTGAGTGACTCACTGACTCGTTCTGTCGACGCCATCTTCTAAGGCGTTGAGAGAAGCTCGCTCAGTCGACACCATCTTCGAAGGCGTTGAGTGAAGCTCGCCCTGTCGACGCCATCTTCCAAGGCGTTGAGACAAGCTCGCCCAGTCGATGTCATCTTCTAAGGTGTTGAGAGAAGCTCGCTCAGTCGACACCATCTTCTAAGGCGTTGAGTGAAGCTCGCCCTGTCGACGCTTTTTGAACTTAGCCAGATTTCTTCTCAATTTCGCTGGCTTTGACAACTCCTCTGGGTCCGCCAAGCAGGTGGGCGAGCCATCTTGACCCGCCCGGCTCGCGCTCGCCTCAGTGACCACCCGACTGAGATCGCTGGTCCGCCTCCGCGCGAGGGGTAGGCGAGTCGCAGGAGCCTGACTCGCGCTCGCCTACAAAGAAGGGCGAGTCGCGAGAGCCAGACCGCACCCGCCCATTGAGTGACGAGCTGGCCTCGATTTCCCCCTATGAGTGAGGTGCAGGTGTCATGTGGTTAAGCATAAGTTGATCTGCCAAATGTGATTAGATCTGCAAATAGCCTTTCAGAACAGCAGAGTTTGGCTGTTGGCAGACCACTTTTGGTTGCATATGGCTGTTACGGAGCTTCACTATTTGTAGGTCGGGTTCTAAAAACTATAAATATGCCCAAGGGAGTAACTCAGAGAGCAGGCTTTCTAGTTCTCTTAATCTCTTGTCTTATAGCGCTTTCTGAGGTGCCCTTAGCTCAACACTTGGCTAAGGAGGGGAAACGCTTTAAGATCTTCCGGGTGTGTGGTGGGACCTCCGTGCTAGAGCCTTGAGTCAGTTTCAAGTTCTGAGTCTTCGATCAGCAAAGCTTGCTAGACAAAGTAAGTGTGCGGTCACCCCTTCCCCAAGGGTTCAGACTCCACAAGAAACCGGTTTTCGGTTTCAACATTTTTGGTGCGGTGAGCGTGGAGCGTGATCAACACTGAAAACCTTAGTGAGCTCAATAACTGGAGGTGAATGACAAGGTTCTGGACAGGCCGATTCGTCACCCCCTCCCCCTCTCGCCACTCTCGGCATGTTTGAGGATTTCCGGCAAGAGATGCAGAATCTCGTCATGTTCGCACTCGACATTCGCGCTGAGTGCTCAACACCAGCTGTCCCAGTTGTCGCAACCCCATCCCTGGGCGAGAACGCCCCTGTCAGGCGACCTGGGAAGGAGGTAGCAGAGGAAGGCGGCGAGCGGGATCTGCCGGGGCGAGCTTTGTTTCCCGGCTCGGCAAGTGCGGGCCGAATCAGTGAGGCGGAGGCGCGAGATCGCCCGGCTCGCCTGGCAGGGGATGGTAGCCCCTTCAGCGAGTTGGTCTCGTCCGCCCTAGTTCCAGAGGGATTTCCTGAGCCGGAGATGTCCTACTATACCGGGAGGGACGACCCGGTTCAACACATCCAATGGTTCGAAGATGTGGTTTCGATCCGACAGATGTTGGATGCGTTCAAGTGCAGGCTCTTCGCCATCACCCTCAAGGAGAAGACGAGGGATTGTTTCCACCAGCTTTCGGCCAGTTCCATCTACTGCTTCGAAGATCTGCGTCGGGGGTTCTTGCTGAGGTTCACCACTTCCAAGAAGAGGAAAAGGGAGTCGGAGTCTCTGTTCCTCATCAAGCAGGGGGTGAACGAGACTCTGGGGAGCTATGTGGACCGGTTCCAAGAGGAGGTCCTCCAGGTTCAGGAGATGCCAGGACACACCCTCATGGTGGCCTTCACCCTGGGGCTGCAGCAGGGATTCTTCAGAATGGAGCTGAAGAGGGTCCCTCCTCTCTCCTTTGAGGAGCTGATGGAGAGGGCAGCGAGGGAGGTCGACGGGGAGGCGTCGAACCCGGATTTCGCCAGGAAGTTGGCCAAGTGGGCCACAGAGGAGGAGAAGGAGCCAGGAGGTGGCAAGGGGCAGGAGGCCAGGAGGACAGGAGGACAGGAGGGCCGAGCCCAGGCAGAGAGAGCAGCAGCAGCAGCCGAGGTGGGGTCGCCAGGAGCCGAACAATCGGCTAGGCTGGAGGCAGCAGGAGTGGCACGACCAAGGCTAGAGGCGAGGTTTCCACGGAGGGGATAGCCGCCAAGGAGGGCAGGGTCAGTTCAACCCTCTAGGCTGGAGGCAGGGCCAGAGACCTCCTCTCCTCGATCAACATCAGGCTATGACGATAGCCCTGGAGAGGAGGAGGAGAGGTCAGAGGAGAAGGCAGGAAGACAGGGTGGAGCTGCCTTACTGCGATTTCCATCAGGAGGAGGGCCACGTCACGATCACGTGCTCGAAGTTCTTGAAGTTGAGGGGAACCAGGGAGCAGCAGCAGCAGCCTCGTTGAGAGGTGCGGATTGAAGAGGTCCTGCTCGGAGGGGAGGACAAGTGCGAGGATAGGGCCGATGTAGGGGGCCGAGGAGGGATCAGGGTGATCCACGGGGGGTGGGGGGGTGGGGGCTGGTGGGAGTTGAGGCCGCCCGCAAGGCGAGCCTCCATACCATGTACCGCCGGAGCGTTGCCTCGACGTCTCTAACTCCACCCCCAGAGGAGAAGATTACCTTCACAAGGAAGGACATGCCGGATCATGAAGATCCATTTTGCGACGCGCTGGTGATCCAGGCCGCGGTCAAAAATTTTACCGTCTCTCGAATCCTCATTGATAACGGGAGCTCGGTCAACGTCGTCTTCAAGAAGGCGTTCGACGCAATGAAGGTAGAGGCCAGGAGGGTGTTGGCCTCAGATGGGCCTCTGTTCGGATTTTCCGGGGAAAGGAAGGAGGTGGAAGGAGGAGTGAGACTCCATATTACTCTAGGGAGGCATTCCAGAAACTGCAGGTTCGTCATTGTGGACGCTCCTAGCAGTTACAACGCGATCTTCAGACGGCTCCTCATCAGCGTCTTCCGCTGCGTACCCTCTTCCTTCCATCAATGCCTGAAGTTCAATGCTGAAGGCATTCAAGTCCGGGTCCGCGGAGATTCCCACCAAAAGATTCCCTCAAGCTCAGCAAGCACTAACCGAACACGTGGGGTTGGATGATTCTTTCCGAGGTTTGCCAAATTAAAAAAGAGCAGGGATTGTGATGTAGGGTAGGCTATGCGGTGCACCACCTAGACTCTATGGGCAACACAACCATCGGTTAACGCAACAAATTAATGAGCAATGAGAATTATTAACGCCACAAGCAAACAATTGCAACAAAAATTTATTTTTTTAATATTGAGCGAATTTTTTTGATGGCTTTCCTCCGCTCGGAGGGCCGAAAGCGAAGCGCGCGGCAAAGAGATCCTCCTGCAAGTTAGCAACCAATCGACACAAAACACCTCAAGCAAGTTCCAAGCAAGTACTAGATCAACCAATAATAATAACAAGAAAATAGTACAACCAAATCACAAATATAACTCAAGACTAGGGGCTGGTTTTTGGGCAATGGAGGTGGCGGGTCTGGATGGCGTAGATCGGGTGCCGGGTGGTGGAACCGGAGGTGGAGGTAGCGGTTGGGGGCTGTTTTGGTGGTGGATAAAGGGATCGGAGAGGAAGAGGGTGAATCCGGAAGAATACACGTAGATCTGGGTTCGGGAGGGCGGATCCGGTAATGGAGAATCGGATCCGGGCTAGGGTGAGTAGATCGGGTAGTGGGAGGATAGATCGGGGCAACTAGAGCCCAGATCGTAGGGGAATAGTGGGGAAGGGGGCTAGGGAAGGTGGATCCACGGATTTTAGGAAGGGAGGAGGAGATTCGGCGGGCTGGAGGGGCGGAACAGGGGGCTGCGGGCTGGGTGCTGTTGGGCGGAGGAAAGGGGGGGTCGGCAGCCCTATTCTGGGCGGAAAAGGGGGCTGCGGGCTGGGTGCTGTTGGGCGGAGGAAGGGGGGGTCGGCAGCCCTGTTCTGGCCAGAAAAGAGGCCGGCTGACTGGGCTGCAGTTGGGCGGAGGAAGAAGGGGGGGGGGGGGTGGGCTGGCGGGGCTGCAGTTGGGCGGAGGAAGAAGGCGAGGGGGGGGGGGGAAGAATAGGAAGACTTACCCCAAGGCGTCGGCACCAAGGGTCCACGACGTCGGCACCGCGAGATGACCACCGGAAGTAGGGAAGACAATCTCTCCAACTTCAGCAATGAAAAAAAACCCTAAACCAGCCACTAGTCATATTTATAAGAAAACAAGCATTAGGGCATCCCCATCAAACAGCTATGATTGGCCGGTGGGTTAGCCCTTAAATAAAATAAACACATGTCCGAAATGATTACATAAATATATGATTTTGATTCGCGGCGACGTGCCGGACGCAACCGCGGGGTCGGATCGGCGATCCGATCACGTCTTCCGGCGGGAATAAATGAACGTGGGTCCCGCTCCATCATGTGCACGATCCGATGGACTCCCATCAACTCCCCCCGACTGAAAAGCATTCATCTCCGAGGAATGGAGACGATCGTACTGGAGTCGAAGTCCGGGGGCGAGTCGATCAAGCTCTGCCGGTAGTATCCAAGCGTCGTCAGCGTTTGTACGACCCCGCCAATGAACCAAGTAGCGAAGGCGCGGCCCGTCTGTGGTGGGAACAATCTGGTGGGATCTGATCTCAGTGATGCTCTCATCTCTCATGGTGGGATCCGGTGCGAGTGGTGATGCCGGCTGTGGCACCAAAGGCGACGAACTCCCAGGGGGAAGGGTGTCGGTAATGGGCGGGCTGTGGTGGCAAACTGGCGTGGGTGGGGGGGGGGGGGGGGGAAGGAAGGCGAGGGGGAAGAAGGTGGGTCACCTCCACTGCTCGGGTCCCCATAGTCATGAGGCTCGTAATAGGGTGTCAGATCCTCGATATTAAAAACTGGATGAATCCCCATACTCGTCGGGATATCTAGCCTGTAGGCGTTTGTCCCGATCCGACTAATAACTGAAAAAGGACCCATTCGCCTGGCGCTTAGCTTCTTGGCAGACCCCGAATGGAGTCTCTCCGGGCGGACTCGTACCATCACCCGTTCGCCAATATTAAAAATACGCTCTCGTCTTCGTTGATCTGCGTGGGTTTTATAACTTTCATTGCTCATATTAATACGTCGGCGAACCGACTCATGCAACTCATGCAGGTGCTGTGCAAATGACTCGGCAGACTCACTAGGACGGGACTCTAACGGACTCGGAATAAGGTCAATGGGTTTCCTGGGGTCGTAACCGGACACTATATGAAATGGACTCAACATAGTAGTCCTATTGACCGAGCTATTATATGCAAACTCGGCGACTGGTAGGTCTAAGCCCAACTACTCACTCGCTCTCCCACCAGACACCTCAACAAGTTCCCTAAACTCCTATTTACTACCTCTGTCTGGCCATCCGTCTGTGGGTGGTAGGCAGTCGAGAACTTAAGGGTGGTGCCGGTCTTGAGCCACAGGGTCTTCCAGAAGTAGCTCATAAATCTCACGTCGCGGTCCGATACGATGGACTTGGGAAGGCCGTGTAATCGGAAAACGTCCCTCATGAAAATGGATGCAACGTGGGTCGCATCCGCCGTCTTGCGGCATGCAATAAAATGAGCCATCTTCGAAAAGCGATCAACCACCACGAAGATGTAATCGTGCTTACGAAGAGTGCGGGGAAGTCCAAGAACGAAATCCATGCTAAGGTCCTCCCAAGGTCGACGTGGGACCGGTAACGGAGTATATAGGCCTGCGTTATCTTCGTGCCCTTGGCCGTCTGGCAGATACGGCAGTGGCCTGGCAGATACGGCAGTGGCGGACGACTCTAGTCACATCCTTCCTGAGCGTGGGCCAGTAGAGACGGTCCTCCACAATGGCTATAGACTTGTCGCGCCCAAAATGTCCGGCGGCTCCGCCCGCATGCAACTCCCAAATCAGAAAATCACGTTACGATGTCCGGGGAATGCATAGGCGGGATCCATGGTATAGGTATCCCTCGAAGATCTGATATCCCTCAACGGGGTCTGGGGGATCTCGGGATAGGGCGGTGTAAATCTCACCAAAATCAGGGCACGTCGGATACTCTAAGATCACGCGCTCAAGCCCGTCGACACGTGCAGTCATAGTCTGAAGCAAGGAGACACGGCGACTCAGGGCGTCCGCAGGTTTGTTCTCAACACCAGCTCGGTGTTTGAGAACATAGTGGAAGTCCTGCAGATATTCAACCCACTTGGCATGCCGATGCCCCAGCTTGCGCTGAGAATCTAAATAGCGTAACGCCTGGTCGTCGGAGTAAAGCACAAACTCCCGAGGGAGGAGGTAGTGCCGCCAGTAGCGTAAGGACTGGACAATCGCATAAAACTCTTGATCGTAGTTCGAATATTTCTGCTTCGCCTCGTTTAACTTCTCACTAAAGTAGGAGACAGGGTGTCCCTCTTGGCTCAATACGCCACCGATACCAACTCCAGACGCATCGCAAGCGACCTCAAAAGCACGGCTAAAATCAGGAAGCCTCAGAACTGGGGTCGTCGTCAGTCTCTCTTTAATCTCCTCGAAGGCTCTAGTGGCAGCGGGGGTCCACTGAAACTCTCCCTTCTTGAGGCAGCTCGTGAAGGGGGCCATGATCGTGTTGAACCCCGGGACAAACCTCCTGTCGAAGGTGGCAAGCCCGTGAAAGCTGCGAGCCTCGTGGATAGTCGTAGGCACAGGCCAGTCTCGAATACATTTGACCTTTTCGGGGTCAACATATACTCCAGTCGAAGATATAATGAATCCAAGGAAGTGGACGGACTCGGAAAGAAATGCGCACTTCTTCAGATTCACATACAATTTCTCCCGGCGGAGGGTGCCGAAGAGAAGCCTCAAATGATCGAGGTGGGCGGCCTGTGTTTGGCTGTAGATCAGTATGTCATCAAAGTATACAACCAGAAACTTGCCCATGTAGGGCCGCAACACCTGCGTCATAACTCTCATAAAAGTACTAGGGGCGTTCGAAAGCCCGAATGGCATGACTAGCCACTCATAGAGACCATCCTTAGTCTTGAAGGCGGTCTTCCATTCGTCTCCCTCACGCACTCTGATCTGGTGGTACCCACTACGCAGATCGATCTTGGAAAAGATCTGGGCACCGAACATAGTGTCCAATAGATCATCTAATCGAGGAATGGGAAAGTGGTACTTGACCGTGATCTTGTTTATTGCGCGGCTATCAACGCACATACGCCAACTGCCGTCCTTCTTAGGGGTAAGAAGGGCGGGAACAACACACGGGCTCATACTCTCACGAATAAATTGCTTCCGTAGAAGCTCGTCGACCTGTCGTTTGAGCTCAGCGTGCTCATCTGGATGCATACGATAGTGGGGCAGGTTCGGGAGGGAAGCTCCCGGGAATCAGATCTATGGCGTGCTGGATATCTCGCTGCGGGGGCAGCTCATCAGGGAGCTCGTCGGGCATAATGTCCGCGAACTCATCCAGAAGGGGACGCACCGCTAGTGGGTGGTCAACAGAGGGTGTCTCAGATACCTGAGTGGCGGCGACAACGTACATAATATCAGCCTCAATACTGTCGCGGAGAAACTCGCCACGCCTCAGAATGTGCAATGGTCCCGAAGCACTCGTGCTCACGGAAGGCTCAACCACACCCTTCGATCTCTCCCTGGGCTGGGTGGGCGTCAAGGTAATCTTCCGCCCCTTGTCATAGAAGACACACGTGTTCGAGCGGCCGAAACACGTGACGTCGCGATCAAACAACCAGGGGCGTCCAAGCAGCACATGCGCGACGTCCATGGGAATGACGTCACACCACACCCGGTCCTGGAAGGGTGCGATGCTGATTGGTACTAAGCAACGCTGGGTCACCTGAATCGCGGTCTTGTCGACCCAGACGACACGATAGGGGTGCGGGTGAGGCTCTGCCTTCACCTGCATACGATCAAGCCACTTCTGGGCTACGATGTTCACACAACTCCCACTGTCGATGGCTAATTTGCAGGGCCCGCCTGCACTAGGGAAATAGGTGTAGAAGATGGTAGTGCGGCGCCAATCCTCATCTGCACGTGGGGTGTGTAGGAGGCGCCTAATCACTCCCATCTCTAAGGACCTCTCGGCGTCGCTCTCCCAACCTTCTTCGACAGCGGCTCTAATCTCTTCCGTGCCCTCCACATCCTCCTCTAAATCGTGCTCCTCATCCTCAACCAACAGATTCCGCGTAGGGCAGTGGGCCGCTACGTGTCCTCTGCCCGAGCACCTAAAACACTGAATACCCCCAGGCCTCTGGCCCTCAGTAGCGATAGCCTTCCCCTTCATGTCAGGAGTGACTCGAGGGGGTGGGGTGGCTGTAGCCGTCTGGGCTGGAGCGGGCTTCCTAAACGTCGACGAATCCATCCTGGAAGGAAAATGCTTCGTACTAGACGACCGGAGGTACTGCTCGTACTCAAGGGAGAGCTGGAATATCTGATCAACGGTCTCTAGGCGATGAGGAATCAACTCTCTACGAATCTCAGCGCGTAAGCCTGCTTTGAATCGCGAGGCGGTAGCAACTGGATCCTCAGAAATATCACTCCTCACCACTAGCTCGTCGAATCGAGCCATATACTCAGCGACAGTAAGCGTCCCCTGTCGTAGGTTCTGCAATTGCTCAAACAACTGATCTCGATAGGAGGTGGGGAGATACTTCTCACTCAGTCTCTGCTTCATCTCATCCCATCGGGTGATGGGGTAATGCCCATCTCACGCTAACGCTCTCTCCACGCTAATCCAGAACACTTTCGCCTGCCCAATCAACTTCATCTTCGCGAAGCGAACGCACCGCTCATCGCTCATCGCTCATCTCGTACCACTCAAAAGTCAAAATAGTGATCCATGTCCAAAAGCCAATCGCTGAAGGCCTTCGGATCCAGGCGGCCATCGAACGTCGGGGCATCGAGGCGAATCCTACGGGTGATGTCAAAGGCGCGGTCGCCTCTCCGCGGGTCAGGATAATCGTCAGGGTCATCGTCACAGTCATAATCGTGTCGGGCAGGCGGGGGCCCGCGCTCACGTCGACCCGGCGAGTAATACTCGTCTCGACGCTGGTCATGGCGACCGTGTGGGGGTACACGGTTCCTAGGGACAGGCTGACGTGGCATGCGGTAATCTTCCCACGGGGGCGGGGGTCGGCCACGTGCTGGCTCTGGGTTCCGCCATGCTGGCGGGGTGGGGACTCTCACAGGGACCTCACGATGGTAGCGGTCTGTCGGTGGCGGATCATCTCTGACCCGCTGCCCGCGACGGGGAGAGTCGTCTGGGTCACCCGCGATCTCATTGTCGTGTAGGGAGGGAGTATCCCTAGCGTGCTCTATCAGATCTAGACGACGAGTCACCGCGGCGATATCGTGACGCACATTTTCGAACTGGGTACCCATTGCGTCAAAACGCTCTAGAATAAGGCGCTGAAAGTCTTTGGTAGCGGCGCTCGAATTCGAGCCCGCTGCCCGGTCGTTGGTGGCTGGTGGATCTACCATGCTTCTAAATGCCCTACCACTACGGAGCATGCAAAACGGCCCGACCTGGCCTCTGATACCAACTGATGTAGGGTAGGCTATGCGGTGCACCACCTAGACTCTATGGGCAACACAACCATCGGTTAACGCAACAAATTAATTGAGCAATGAAAATTATTAACGCCACAAGCAAACAATTGCAACAAAAATTTATTTTTTTAATATTGAGCGAATTTTTTTGTTGGCTTTCCTCCGCTCGGAGGGCCGAAAGCGAAGCGCGCGGCAAAGAGATCCTCCTGCAAGTTAGCAACCAATTGGCACAAAACACCTCAAGCAAGTTCCAAGCAAGTACTAGATCAACCAATAATAATAACAAGAAAAATAGTACAACCAAATCACAAATATAACTCAAGACTAGGGGCTGGTTTTTGGGCAATGGAGGTGGCGGGTCTGGATGGCGTAGATCGGGTGCCGGGTGGTGGAACCAGAGGTGGAGGTAGCGGTTGGGGGCTGTTTTGGTGGTGGATGAAGGGATCAGAGAGGAAGAGGGTGAATCCGGAAGAATACACGTAGATCCGGGTTCGGGAGGGCGGATCCGGTAATGGAGAATCGGATCCGGGCTAGGGTGAGTAGATCGGGTGGTGGGAGGATAGATCGGGGAAACTAGAGCCCGGATCGTAGGGGAATAGTGGGGAAGGGGGCTAGGGAAGGTGGATCCACGGATTTTAGGAAGGGAGGAGGAGATTCGGCGGGCTGGAGGGGCGGAACAGGGGGCTGCGGGCTGGGTGCTGTTGGGCGGAGGAAAGGGGGGGTCAGCAGCCCTATTCTGGGCGGAAAAGGGGGCTGCGAGCTTGGTGCTGTTGGGCGGAGGAAGGGGGGGGGTCGGCAGCCCTGTTCTGGCCGGAAAAGAGGCCGGCTGACTGGGCTGCAGTTGGGCGGACAGGGGGGACTGGCGGGGCTGCAGTTGGGCGGAGGAAGAAGGGGGGGGGGGGGAAGAATAGGAAGACTTACCCCAAGGCGTCGGCACCAAGGGTCCACGGCGTCGACACCGCAAGATGACCACCGGAAGTAGGGAAGACAATCTCTCCAACTTCAGCAATGAAAAAAAACCCTAAACCAGCCACTAGTCCTATTTATAAGAAAACAAGCATTAGGGCATCCCCATCAAACGACTATGATTGCCCGGTGGGTTAGCCCTTAAATAAAATAAACACATGTCCGAAATGAATACATAAATATATGATTTTGATTCGCGGCGACGTGCCAGACGCAACCGCGGTGTCGGATCGGCGATCCGATCACGTCTTCCAGCGGGAATAAATGAACGTGGGTCCCGCTCTATCATGTGCACGATCCGATGGACTCCCATCAGATTGTGTACAACCCAGTGTTCGCCGAGTGGGACCGCCAGGAAGGCGAGACAGGTGGACGAGCGGCCAAGACAGATTTTCTGTCACCATCTTTTAAGGCGTTGAGTGAAGCTCGCCCAGTCGACGCCATCTTCTAAGGCGTTGAGTGACTCGCCCTGTCGACGCCATCTTCTAAGGCGTTGAGAGAAGCTTGCCCAGTCGACGCCATCTTCGAAGGCGTTGAGTGAAGCTCGTCCTGTCGACGCCATCTTCCAAGGCGTTGAGCTCGCACAGTCGACGCCATCTTCCAAGGCGTTGAGAGAAGCTCACCCAGTCGACGCCATGTTCTAAGGCGTTGAGTGAAGCTCGCCCTGTCGACGCTATCTGAACTTAGCCAGATTTCTTCTCAGTTTCGCTGGCTTTGACAGCTCCTCTGGGTCCGCCAAGCAGGCGGGTGAGCCGCGCGAGCCATCTTGACCCTCCCGGCTCGCGCTCGCCTCAGTGACCACCCGTCCTAGATCGCTGGTCCGCCTCCGCGCGAGGGGTAGGCGAGTCGCAGGAGCCCGACTCGCGCTCGCCTAAAAAGAAGGGCGAGTCGCGAGAGCCAGGCCGCGCCCGCCCATTGAGTGGCGAGCTGGCCCTGATTTCCCCCTATGAGTGAGGTGCAGGTGTCTTGTGGTTAAGCATAAGTTGATCTGCCAAATGTGATTAGATCTGCAAATAGCCTTCCAGAACAGCAGAGTTTGGCTGTTGGCAGACCACTTTTGGCTGCATATAACCGTTTAGAACAACGGAGCCTCCGTGCTAGAGCCTTGGGTCAGTTTCAAGTTCCAAGTCTTCGGCTGTTGGCAGACCTCCGTGCTAGAGTCTTGGGTCAGTTTCAAGTTCCAAGTCTTCGATCAGCAAAGCTTGCTAGGCAAAGTAAGTGTGCGGTCACCCCTTCCCCAAGGGTTCGGACTTCACAAGAAACCGGTTTCCGGTTTCAACATTACCTACCAATGATCACACCTTTATCTCAAATGATTTTATGAAATTAATGTCTTGCCAATTACTTTTTTATGGGAATAAGAATTTATACTGATCAGTAAATATTTGGGCTGATTTTGAGTTTGTTTTTTTGTTGACATTTCATGAGTAAAGGATGAAAACTGAGCGATAGATAAAACTAAGCCAGCTGGTTGAGTTGACCTCTCATGTGGAGTCCAAGTCTATTATGTCTGTGTACTTCTGACTTTGTCCTTCTTTTGCATTGTCACTAGTTATTGTCATTTATTTGCACTCAATGTGGATACTTGGATGACTATGATCTGATCATTAAGGTAGAAGATGAGACAATTTCACATTTCACCCTCATTTTAAAGCCTATTTATATTTAGACGAGTTTTAAAGGAAATCTCCTTCCTTTAATTTTTTCATCTTGTAAGGTTTGCTTGTATCATCCTCACTCTTCTAACCATGGATCCAAATATATGCGTGACACTAAATGAGGATATGATCAAGCTATGCAAATAAATATACCAGTTCTGTTTCTTCCAATGACGTGAGGGGGTTTACCTATTGATGACCTTTTAAGTATTATTGAACTTCTCCAGGGATTGCAAAAGTCATGAACATTGAAGTATTTGTTATTCTTTTGGAGACACGGATGCCTTGCTTAACGTTTGATCAAAAAGCCATTTTCTTTCATCAAACTTCATGGTTGAACTTGAACATAGGTTGACTTGAATATCGTTAGAGCATTGTTGACTTGAATATCGTTAGAGCATTGTTGACTTGAATATCGTTAGAGCATTGTTGACTTGAATATTGTTAGAGCATTGCCGAAGGTATTGCAGCTTGAAATATTGAGTATAAATTTTAGAAGAAGGAAGATTGCAGCTTTGACTTATTTTACATTCACTCGACTATTTCATAATAACATTTTTGGAAAAGGAATTCTGCTATATTAACTGATTCAACAATTACTTAAACTATCCAAAAACAGAGAATGTCTTTTTGTTGTCCAGATATATTATTTTGGCGCTTGTTATGGAAATGTTAATGTCATAATCGTCCGAAGTTGCAAGGCGTCGTAGATCCCTATTGCTATGATCCCTATTGGAAGGTGTCGATGCTCTTTTTATAGACGCTAGCTCAACTAAAATAAAATTTTCCTCTTCTTCTGTTCGTATCGATAATAATGGTAGATATATTTTATTGATGACATCATTTTGAATAAGTATTTCTTTTTGTGTTGACGAGGTAGAGTCATAGAGGTCTTACCAGGTGAGGAGAATGTTCGTTCCACTGATCAAGTGATTTGATTGGGTGAAACATTGTCATGACATCGTCAGTTGTAAAAGTTTGTGTAGGCACTAGCATTATTCTTAAGGCATAAAATTTCTGCATAATTTAGTGATATTTTATAATAGATTTGTTTGTTGAATGTTGAGAGAAACTATGACCCATAATGAAGGGTGTTGGAAAGTAGAAAAGAAAATAGACAGTGTTTTTATTCATCCGCATAGGGGGTATTTTATAGCATTACAAATGACTCACAAAGATTGACACAAGATGTGGGAGAAAACTTAACTCCTCCTAAAGACTCTCATAGACCTATATATTAATATAACAACAACACTCAAGCCTTTATCCCACTATAGTGGAGTCGGCTATATGGATTCTTTGTCGCCATTGTGCCCTATCTTTAGTCATAATCTTACTAATGCCTAAGTACATCATGTCTTTCCTTATAGTTTCATTCCAAGTCTTTATTGTTCTAACCCTCCCTCGATTAACATGCCTAGTGACTAGACTCTCACAATGCCTAATAGGTGCCTCTAATGGTCTCCTTTGTACATGTCCAAACCATCTTAGTCGAGCTTCTTGCATCTTCTCATCAATTGGTGCTACTCCTATCTTATCCCTGATACATTCATTCCTACAAAGGGATTACGCTAAAGAAGACTATTGACTAGACTTTAGCCGCATGAGCACCTTAAATTTCAGAAAAATTGGAGTCGAGTGGCAAACTAGTAATATTAAAGAGTTTGAATATGTATACTGATGGATCCGGATCCCCTGGAGTTCCTATTTGAACTCCAGGGGGTGGAGTTCCGATTTTGCGAATAAATGGTGCGGAATCAGAAAAATTGGTTAACATGAAAGTTGTAGATATCCCCGAGACGAATAACTTTCATGTTGAACACTTTTTGATTTGAAGTCGTTTAGACCCCCGATTTGGGTCCCAAAAAAATTCTGTCCGAAAATAATTAAATTAATTATTTTCGGACAGAATTTTTTTGGGACCCAAATCGGGGGTCTAAACGACTTCAAATCAAAAAGTGTTCAACATGAAAGTTATTCGTCTCGGGGATATCTACAACTTTCATGTTAACCAATTTTTCTGATTCCGCACCATTTATTCGCAAAATCGGAACTCCACCCCCTGGAGTTCAAAAAGGAACTCCAGGGGATCCGGATCCGTATACTGATGCGTATGATGATTAGACTAAATAGGCGCATGATGACTGCTTTGGAGCGTTATTTTATACTGATGCGTATTTATCTGATACATTGCTATTTGGGAATCACTATAATGAATTATGATATATCATTGCATTCAGATGATTCACCCTACCCGTGATTCAAGTTGCTTACAAAACAATTGGTCGACTAAAGAAGACTAGGGTTATGATTACAGGCTAGTGAGCCCTCTTGTGTGGTGGTATGCTGTGCAAAGTGAGTGTTTGGTTAACTAGAGTGCAGAGTACTGGGACATGAGGGGGCGGGTTTGAGTTGTTCCAGCCAAATTAGATGGACTTTTGTTTTGTTATTTGTGTATATTGATGTTTAACTTGAGAATTTAAATGAATTGTGTCCTTTTTGGAATATAAAGACACTAGTTTTTTACCACTCAAATTGATCCAACTTATATTCACCTAATGTAGCTGGATTTTGAACATATATGTTTTGTAAACTCATAAATTGGCTTAATCATTATTAATATTCATGACTTTGATTCAATCTACTAAAATTAAACACCATCCCACCTGATTAGGCAAATATCACTTGATTATGGTTTTCGAGCACAATTTTTTCATAAATCTTGGTGGCAAAGGAAGAGTGATCCAAGAAATGGATGATTTATTAACCAAACAAATTTCATAGATTCTTGGTGGTATATACATCCTGTAATCTTCCACACAATTGTCATTTGGGATGCGAGAGAGATTAAAATGTTATCATTCCTTAGAGAAGATTGTTTAATACTTCTTGTCTTAGATCAAAGTCATCTTTCTCCAAACTTTCTTCCATTTTTTAGTTATATATTATTAAAATTTTGAAGAATCAATCCTTGATTAAACTTATAGTTTCCTCATGAATGATGTTTATGCCGATATCTTGAGCATAGTAGAGCTTATGTATTTTCCATGGTAATACAACATTCCCACGTAGAATGACATTCGTCTACCCCCTAAAGGAGAGTGTTTGAATTTTTCTTGAGTAGGAAGAAGTTTTCTTTGTTTGATTTTTTTCTCCGATATTTTACGACAATCTTTATGTTTGGCTCTTGTGGACTATTTGCTTTCAATCATCCCTTTAAAAACAAGGATTTGAAGGAAGGAAGGGGAGGGGGGGGGGGAGATTAAAGAAGAAATTTCAGCCCCTTGGGGCTTATCTCTAATTTAATCTTACTTTCAAGATGAAAAAAAGAGTAATTCATAGATTTATATAATGCCTAACTTAAAAACATAAAAAGGGCAAGCAGTATATAACCGCACGACCCAGATTACATATACGATAGTAAAATAGAGCTAACGGGGTCTGTGAGGCCTGTACACACTACTAGCCAATATCGACTGACATGTTGGGATTTGTGTCCTCGTGTCCTATATCCTGACATTGATAAAATTGTCACATAGGAGGACGCCCATCACCCTCGTTCGTATTCGTAATAATTGTTTGTTCTGGAAATTTCACCTTGTCCTTATGGCAGAGGTCTGGGAATTGGGCGTGAAATGTGTCGCGGTCAACACCAAGACCAGATCCACTCATAGATTCTCCTGAAGCAAAGTGCATGTATTCTGAATGATCCGAGGAGAGTAGTCCTGTGGGGCGATGCCTGATGAGGTTGTATGTAATGTCGTCTCCACTGACGCGAATGTGGACAGTGGGTGTGATTGATAGAGACTCCTGGTAAAGCATCCAAAACGCATAACAACTGGGGTTGTGTAGGGGTGACTGGGCTGGTCAGTTCGACAATATGCCTCAAGTATGCGACAATGTCTACTTCCACTATTTTCTGAAGATACCAGAAGGCTACCACATGATGGATGAAGGAGGCCTCCTCTGACAGAAGTAAAGTAACACCCAATTGATGAAAGCGTAGTCCCACCCTTTATGACGCCAAACACCACTGAGCTCAAAGGAGTAGAAATTTGTTGGGATAGGGCAGGGGCCCACAGTCATTTCCAGGTCCGTACAGTGGCCCACCGTGGCTCTATGATCATTGCCACCTAAGTAGACCAAGAAACGAGGAGCAGGAGACGGACGAATGTCAACTATGTCACCTGGCACTGGGAGATGATGTTAGAGCTGGCCCCACTGTCAATCATCACAATCACAGGAGTTCATACAGGGAAACAAAGAGCTTCATAGTTTGGGGGCTAGGGGTGTTGCCAACTATGAATCACGAAAGGTCTAAACGATGTAACCTCGACGGGGTCCATCATTGTGTGGTATGCCTTTGCACTCCAGGGAGAATTCTCAAGGACGACCTCTGTAAACTGAGAAGCCCATAGTGTCTTTGCGATCATTGTCACCTAAGTAGACCGAGAAATGAGGAGTAGGAGACATATGAATGTCAGGCTGTGTCACCTGGCACTGGGAGATGAAGTTGCGGTTGGCCCCACTGTCAATCATCACAATCACAGAAGTGCCATACAGGGAACCAGAGAGCTTTATAGTTTGGGGGCCAGAGGTGTCACCAACTGTGAATCACAAAAGGTCTAAACGATGCAACCTCGCTAGGGCGTCTATCACTGCATGGTGTGCCCTTGCCCTCCAGGGAGAAATTCTCAAGGACTACCTTTGGGTCCCTCGCCAATGATGATGCAGATCTACTTCAAACAGTCATGAATCAAGGAGTACTGTTGCTTACAATGGAAACAAAGGCCTTCGTGCGAAGATCATGTTACTCCTGGTTGGTCATCTGATGGTCGGGTGACAGCCGGGGTGGTGTTCTGGGATGTAGGGGAGCTATAATATGCTCTTGGGGTGGCAGTCGGAAGGGTTTTTGTGGGCATCCAAGCTGTCCCTGCGGAAAAATCCCCGGGGGCAGCCGGTGTCGACGAATGTGACATTGAAATCTTCTTCCACCAAGCGAGATCCATGACATCTATAATTGACTGGGGGTGGTAGATGCGAAGATGGGACCGAATTTGGGGAAGTAACTCCTACATGAAGAAACTCAAGTAATGATCCAGTGGTAAGCATGTGACGTGTGTTACCAGTGCTATGAACTCCTCAATGTAGTCATTAAGGAGTCTCGATTGATGGACGCCGCCAAGATGTTCCACCGCCATCCCAAAATAGCGAATGTCAAGTGGAGGATGAGGTCTTGTTGGAGTTCCGACCAAGAAAGGGAAGGGTTGTTCTGGCGCAGCCAGTGGACCCAATGGAGGGCCAACCTTTCCATGCCAACAAAAACCGTGGAGACTTCTTGTGCCTCAGAGGTGTGATGAATGCCAAAGAATTACTACGCTGCACGAGTAATACAACCCATGAGATCCATTCCGTTGAAAGTTGGGGCGTCAAAGGAGCATGTCAGTGGAGGAGCGACAAAAGGCGGTGGGGAAAGCTCGATGGTAGGCCCTGGAGGGACGCCAAGGACCGAAGGGGAGTCGACATTAGAAGTCGACTAGGTGAACGATGATCACATTTCACATACAAGCATTGGAGTAGGATCTGGAGAGAGGAGATGGACTCCTCATGAGCACCGAGGCAGTGACAAATAGCTGGGTTGGTGGGGGTTGGGCCTCTGGAACGTCTGGTTGCACCATGGAGCATAGGTGGAACATACACTTGACGAGGCAGTTGGCTGGGGCAGACATACCGCCGTGGTTGCAGTACGAGGATCAGTTTTAGTAGGTAGTGAAGCAAAACTGGAGGAACTAAGGCTCGAGGCTATGGTCGGTAGAATGCGTACGCAGGCAAACATGTGCTAGGTGTTGTCGCAGACTGAACCAAGCAGAACAGGCGTTGTTGCTGTCAAGCGTGTACCGGGCGCAATCGCAGGCAGAACAACAACCGGTGCTGATAGGCGTTGAGGTAGAAGAACAGTAGTGTCGACACAGATAAGCAGACACGAAACAACAGTCGGTGCGATTTGCGGAACCGAGCGTGGACGGACGAGGCAGAGGAAGAGGCGTGAGATCATTCTTTAGGTGATCGATACCATGGTTCGAAGAGGGTAGGTCGGACCAAAGGTTCGGAATTAGGATTTGAATGAAGGAAGAAGGGGTTGAGGAAGTAGTGGAAGGGAGATTAGAGAAGAAATTTCCACCCCTTAGGGCTCCAATTTGATCTTACTTCCAAGATGAATAAACTCATTGCTCCTTCCTCTCTTGGAGTTACAACGAGCTACTCGCCCGCCAACACACCCTCTAGTGATTGTAGTTTCTCAATCTCAACAATTACTGCTTCTTCCGCTTCCTCCTACATGACACATCAGATTGGTTGATCCCTCCCTACTTTATGCCCTACCGCCATTATAGAGGAAGGTTGTCTCACCCTTTCTCTGGTAATGAAGTTAATCCAAAAGATGATGCTCCTTGTCCACTTGTAGAAAAGGCAAAACTATGCGGTTCAACTCAGTATGGGCTGGGATGAACCATAGCGAATACTACTTATATTCTGAGGGTTGGGTTGGGTCATTACATCATTGATGCCAAGGATGACCCTCTCTTCCCCTCTCGCTTGGCTCACACATTATAGTGCAACCTGTTTGTGCCGATTTTGATAGACGAACCACCCCAAACTAAAGATATGCTTATGGATTTTATTTCATTATATTTTTTTTTTCATTTTGACATTTTTTTTTATTTTTGGTATTTTTCTCTATTGCTAGCATTACACACTTATAATATGATAGTTTTATTAGATATTTTATATTATCGGCTTACTGGAATGATTGGCCAACAAGTCCTTAAGTAAAAAGGTCAAATAATAAATAGAGAATATTATCATTAGGTAAACAACATCAAATAAATAAACATATGACAAAAAGAGTAAGATATTATTATATATTATTCTTGATTATTTTCTAGATATTATTTTAGATTCTTTCCATTTTCCCGCGGATATGAAATTTATTTAAATGGGAGAAATTTCAAATTATCGGAGGTTGAATTTGGGAAATGAAGAGGATAAAATCTCCTATCTAAGCTCCTAGCTGGCCCTAGCACCTTTCTTCCTCTAGTCATGCTCGTTGCTGCCCTGTTTCTAGCCATTGTTGTAGCCCAACCCTTGTTTCTATCCGCTGGCCTGTTGACTAGGTCTCACTCCAAGCATCATTCTACTGTTCAGGCCCTAGTCCAGTCAATTATTTGTCCAGCTCTTGTCCAACCCTCTATGTACAATCCATCCATACTTTGGCGCCTATTGCCTACTTGGGTTGCTGTCTAGTTGCTGAAAATAAATTCCCATGGTTGGTTGCGCCCTTCCACATCCCCTTGCCTTTATATTAATCTATTGCACCAAATTGCACACTCCTATCTAGGCGTGTTCATAAAAACTGGGCCCAGAGGCCCGACTCGAAAAATCCTGGCTAGGCCCGGTCTCGGACTAGCCCTCCCTGGGCCCGGGCCGGGCTCGGGGGCTTAACAGGGTTCCCTATATAGCTTCAAAGCCTTGCCTAATGCCCGGCTTGGGCCAGGCCCAAGCTAAGCCCGGGCACCAGGCCTGGCCTGGGCCTAGAGCAGGCTTGACCTGGACCTAGCGCCCAAGCCAAGCACCAGCCGACAATCCCGCATGGAGGCGGGATTTCCAAACAAAACCCCCCTATAGGCGAGATATCCAAAGGAAATCCCGCCTATAGGCGGGATTTCATAACCCGGCCCAGCCCTGGGGGTCTTGGCAGGCCCCCTTTTGAAGAAGGGACCTAAGACCGGCTAAAGCCAGGCTTGAGCTAGAGCCTGTGTCTTCCGGCCTTTTTGGATAGGGCTACTCATCAGTACAACACACCCGTATGTCACCGATAAAATTTTACCTCTCACCTCAATGCTGTAACCACCTAAGTTAAATTGCGCTCAACAAGATATATTTCTACACTGCTTGGGTACCTAATGTACCTGTTCAAGTCTGCGCACGATGCCATGCACCTGAATATCTACAACCCCTGTTTTTGTGACCTCATCTTGAGTTGTCACCCAAGTAGACCGATCCATTCGTCACATCCAGAGAAACTAACATCGAAGCATTCGAGCCAATATGTTGCGATGCATACGAATCCAATATCCAGTTGTCAGAGTCGTCACGACTCTCAGTGACGGTAAGAGTGTCATTACTCTCCACTCCCAGATTTAGCATCACTATGGCCTCCCTCTTGACATCCCCAGAGTTCTGCCCACATTGATGACAATTACTCCTGCTATGACAACTCTGTTTGCAGTGGTAAAACATCACACCCTTTTTCGACGTTGATCGAGACCATGCACCTTTGGACTCCTCGTCGAACGTTCTCGCTCGTCCTCTTACTGCCAACACATGCTTACCCCCAAGAGAGAGGTACTTTAGCATTTGACTAAACTATAACTAAAGTGATCTACTCCAGCCCTGCTATATTCTTTCTACATAGAATTGTAATCACCATACGTTTAAAGGACGACAAGAGCAAGGTAAGAAGCAAGATGGTCTTCTCTTCTTGCTCTACCTTCATACCAAGCACATGCAATTGGTTGAGGGGGTCGTAGAACTCATTGAAGTGCTCATGCAAATTGCCACTGTCTTGCATCTTCAGTTCATACAATCATTACTTCAACCACAATCTTGTGATTAACGACTTGGCAAGATACAATCTTTCATGCTTCTCTCATAACTTGATTGTAGTCTCTTCAACTACAATGTTAAAGAGCATCTTATCCCCAACGCACATTCTGATGACACTGGTGGTAGGCACATTCAAGTCCATCCACTCCACGTCCTTCACAAGAGCAAACAATTCATCCAATCCTTGCAACACTCACATTTACCCTTGCTCAACTAGCATATTTTTAATGCAAATCTGCCGTAGAATGAAATTGTTAGTGTCATCTAACTTCTCCACCGAGGATCGAACCAAAGTCACATTCTTCCTTGTCATAACTATCTTCAGACATAACTAGGAGAGTTGTAATTCAAATGTCAGATTTGAAAGGATGGGGAGTGAACCTAGTCATCACCCGCCTTAGTCAAATCATTCCCCAAGTGTCCTATCAATTACCTACACATAATCTCACTTTGATACGACTTGTTAGGAGTCTAGATGATTTTGGCGCAAATAACCGCAAAGTGTATTAAGAACACACAATTTTGCACAATCCCACATAATTTTATAATATCAATAAAATACACAGTACAATATATAAAGAAATATATGTCCTATGAAAGCACCACAAATGACATCAGGCACCTCCAATTTGCTAAGGAATAACTATACTTATTGCAGTTCGATTTCTTAATAGTTCACACAAAGATTACAAGCAATCATTCATTGTCGGGCGACCTACAATCACCACCGGAGTGTAAAGCCCAACGGATCTATACATTGACGCATCTAGGCATCTTGCCTACAACTCATAACCGCTACACTTCGCATTGTGTTTGTAACATCCCGAATTTGATGAGGGCAAAAAGTATATTTGAGGGTGGTGAAAGCCCAGACAAAGCAGCTCATGACATACTTATAGGTGAGAGGAGGTGCAAAAATTAATTGAATCTCACATCAAAAGTGGAGGAAAAGTTATTGGGCTTAAGTAATAATTTGAACCCTTAAATATCAGAGATGCCTTTAGGAACAATTGATGACTTGTATTGGAAAAACTCCGCAATTAAGTGTGCTCCAGTGAGAGTTGTTTTGAGATGAGCGACCTCCTGGGAAGTGCTCGCATGCCACTTATGGAGGGGAAAAAGCAGTGTGGCATAGCATATGAGTTGGGTTGAACCAAAATGGACTATACATTTGATATTGTTGATCGTGTCGTTACAAATTGTACCATAGTCAGACCTCTGGCTCCTGCAGTATGATGTGTGATTTGGGTGGTCCAATTAGGGAGGGAGTGTCTTTTGGGGTGGTGAAGCTGAGACAAAGCAGCTCCTTATATGCTTCTAGAATGACAAACATTTAGGTGAATGGAGGTGCATGAATGAACCTAATCTTACATCCGAATTTGAGAGAATGTTGTTGGGCTTAAATATTAATTTGAACCTTAAATATCTGATATGCATTTTGGAGTAGTTGGAGTTCTGTTGAAAATACTTTGTAGTTAAGCGTTCTCCGATGAGAATAGTCTTGGGATGGTGACCTCCTGAGAAGTGCCCATATGCTCTCTATAGAAGGGGACAAAATCTTACACTTTAGCTTATTATGAGCTTAAGTTGAACCAAAGCGAACAATACCTATGATATTTGTGGGTCGGGTTTTTAGACACACGACTCGCCGCAACCTGCTCTCGAGCACAATTGCACGCTTGTATATAGTCTTACGCGAATATAGAACCTACCTGTGCAACCCCTTACTCTACCCTATTGTATGACCTCTGTTGTTCGCACATTACCAGACCGATTACACTACACCAAGTTATCGATTGCACTGCCTCCTCATAGTAGATCGTTAGGAACGAAAAAGGGGTGGGTCGGTCAGCTCTCCTTCTGTTGGGTATATGTGTAATCCTCGACTGGGCGTGAACATACATAATGTATTGAGGATTATGTGACTTCTTAATGAATCCAATCTGGTTCAAATCCGGTTAAATTAGTCAACTCAATAGCGGGAGGAGCGAGGGGTTATTCGTAGGGTCTTCAATTAAGATGGAGAGGCATGAGAAGAAATGACTTAAGAGGGCACGGCTTGCGATTATTATAGAGATCCGACGATTGCGAAGGATATACAAATGGATTGGCCACGCTGCAACGGCTTCAACTGCAGGCGGAGGCAATATATTCTATTGCAGGCAGCGGTAGCGGCTTCAATTGTCGGCAGGCATGGGCGGAATTAAGTAGAGACACGCTCGGGAAAGTGCTCGGGCGTGTTTTGGGAAAATGTTTGCCAAGCATTGCGGTGGTCATGACTGGTTTGGGCTTGTTTTACTGGCTGCGTAAGGGAGACAAGAAAGAAAAGAAGATGGCAGCTGCAACTTAGTTTCCATTTGTGTGAAAAATCTGGATGCATTGATACTTGAATGCCTGCACCCATGCATATTTCAGAAAAACCTGCTTCAGAAAGTACCGCCTTCATAGCTATATGCTCCACGTCAATGCCATTGCAATGGCAGCAAGGCCCTCCAGTCCCCAATGGCCAGGAGATGATATTAGGCTATTAGTTGTTTCCCTCTCTCTCTCTCTCTCTCTCTCTCCACCTCTCTCTACCTCTCTGTTTCAATCTCTCTTGCCTCGCCCACAATCTCTCTTCTCTCGCCCACAATCTCTCTCTATCTTTATGTTTCAATCTCTCCTCTCCCCCTCTCTTTAACTTCTCTCTTTACTGCATTGTTTCCATTTTTTTAATTTATTGCTTTTAATTTGTTAACAGTTAGAGCTAATAGTGAGTTTTTTCAACGCATGTTAACATTTAATTTTTTAAGAATTTGGTTGGGTTAATGTTAACATTTATTAGGATTAAAATCCTAGTTCCACCCATGTCAGCGGGGGCAACGGAGTCGATTGCAGTGGGTTGGCCGTCGGATGCAGGGGAGGCGGAGGCGAGTAGCGAAGCTAGGATAAGAGGAGCAAAAACAACGAATCTAGCAGTGTATAGAGGCGATTGATTCCTGTTTGCCGTCGGATTCAGGGGAGGGGAGGCGGGAGTAAGAGCGGGAGACCAAAAATGTCGTGAAAATGAGATAGCGATAGGAGTTTCTTTTGGAGGTGGTTTATTTTAGTAGTTGGCGGAAATAACGGGGGCGGGAAATCGTGGTGTTTACTTTGGGTAAGAAATTCTTGATAAAATTTGAGGATCCAATGGTTGAAAATAAAAGTGCGGTAAGAGCGATAAGATAAGTATATTATCTTATATAATATATATTGCTATATATAGTAAATATATACACACACACACAAACACACACGAGTATCTTCGCACGGGCTACGCCCGTACTCGATGCTCTCGGGCAGCTTTCGGTCGCCTCCAGGCGGGCTTCGCCCGTCTCCGCACGGGCTTTGCCCGTGCGTAGATGCTTGTATATTAATATCTTCTCCTAATATTAATCTCTCTCCTCTCTCTTTCAATCTTAATATGCCCGCCGGCCCCCTCCTTTTCGCTCCTCTCTTCCTCTCTCTCTCTGAAATTTATTATGTATGTGGGCCCCCTCCTTTTCACCCCTCTCTCTATTTATTATGTATATCTCCTAATATTATATTCTGCCGCCCTCTCTCTTTCTTCCCCCATTCCCGTCTCTCTCTCTTCTCTCTCTTCCCCCTCTCTCCTTACTCTTTCCCCATTATTCTGCCGACCATATATCTCCTCCTAATATTATATTCCGCCGCCCTCTCTCTTTCTTCTGCCATTCCCGTCTCTTTCTCTCCCCTCTCTTCTCTCTCTTCCCCCTCTCTCCTACTCTTTCCAACAGGTGATAATGTTTTTTTGAGGAGATTCAATGGTTGTAATTGGAAGTTTGGTGTGCTTCCAAGATATCTATGTTATATAATAAAGATATACTCATTAAGTGAGATTATGACTAAAGATAGGGCACAATGACAACAAATGATCCATATAGCCAACAACACTATAGTGGGATAAAGTCTCGAGTGTTGTGTTTGTTGTATACATATATACTCATTAGATGTTTCATTGTATTGTCTTGTGTGGGTAACTTGGGGAGTGGAATGTGGGTAATATTTGCTCTTTCATTGGAGATCCTTTACCAATGGCCGCTCTCTCACTTAACTCTAGAGGTCTTTTAGGCTTAGTAGTGTATAATTTCAAAGATCATATACAAAGGTGAAAACTTGAACTCAATTTAATTTCATCATTCTATATTACATAATCTTTCTATATTCAAAGTAAAGTCAAAATGAGATGACGTGGAGCTGTGGATGCCATTGATGATGCGGTGGTCAACACTCAACAATAATAAAAAATGTTAAAAAGTGTTAAAATGAAGGGATTTTTAAATGGCGTTGGACCACAAGGGTAAGGGCTTCAGTCTAACCTATGCTCAACATGACATTTACAACTCAACACAATTTTGGCTCACTAAAGCTAAATTTACATGCACACCGTACTTGATATTAATCAGGTTTATTGTGCTTACATCTGTTCGGAAATTTCAGGTAATTATAAATTAAGTTAAATCTGCCGTTTGTTGCATGATTCTTTCTGCTGGCATCTGTTTAAGGCTAGGGATTTTTTTTAACTGACATTCCCCTTCATTGCACTTGGGACCTTTTTTGCATTGAGTTTGGTAACAACGTATTCCACCAGAATGTTGTTGACAACGTCCACAAGGAATGCAGAACAGATAGCGTGGTCCGTATTGTAAAAAATTGTGAATCGCGGAAAACGGGAAATCAGACACAGGAACATTCAACCTATCTGAAGCTAAATAAACCAGATGCACTAGAAGAGTAAGAAATCATTGTGCTATCAAAAATCTTTACAAGGCGAGGTATACATGGCCAGACATGATACGCCGATGTACCCAAAAGAAGCAAAAAACAAGAGATACAAAGCTAGCCGTGCGGTCTCAATGAGAATCCGTCAACTCTGCCGAGCTACCTACGGAGTCCGCTTAAGCCGCCAAGTCGCCGGACTGCAACCTAGCCGCGCGGACAACCCGTTATTCCAAAGCTAAAGAACTCTTTCCGCTGATTTGCAAGCCTCCTGACCGTGAGGTCGCCTAGCCGTCAGACCGCCGCGAACACTGTTGCCGAACTGAACAAGCCGCCAGAAGCGGACAACTTATTAACTGGGAAAGAGTTGCAGAAGAGAAAACCGTCTGGTCGCAAGCCGCGACCTGCTGCTAACCGCTGGTTGCTAACCGTAGAGTCCGCACTGTCCCTGACCGAAGTCAGAATCAAGTCCCTCACTTTCCAGCGCTATCCGCACAACCTGCACAACACAAACCGGTCAACTCTCCAAACCGCACGAATAGAAAATCTTGTCCGCAACAACTACCCGAGCTCACTTACCGTTCATTCAGATGTACTATTGATGTGACAGAGGGTCCTATTTATAGGCACGGAGAGAAGTGTGATCACCGCCCTAGCCGATAGGATCACCACCCTATCTCGCGGCGAGCACTGAGAGAAACCGCCAAGCCGCGGACACAAGAACAGTCCGCCTTGTCGCCACAAGACCAAGCCAGGACAAGACCGCCACACCAACAGACCCTGCGGACACACTACTAGTCCGCACACAAGCGGACACAGCTCCAGTCTGCACGCACCTACGGACACTACTCCAGTCAGCACACTCCGAGCCCGCAACCAAAGCACACAAGGCTGACAGCTGTCGAACTCAGCGGACAAGGAAAGCAGTCCGCGCTAACCGCACGACCTCCCGGACTGAGCACACGTGGACTTTGTACAGATCCAGACCAAGTCCACACCACCAGCCATCCCTGGTGCGAACACAACACCAACTGTTTTAAATACCAGTCCGCACAAAACCGACTGACTCCAGAACCAGTCTTCCCAAACCGGCAAACTGCGCGGATAATAATCCTATCCACCCGGTTATCTACAGGGAACAAGCTGACTGCAATACTCTTGGCGACCTGACAAACCGCCACCTCTGTCCGCACAGTCCGCGCGGACAGACTGCCCAGGCCGTCACTTTCACTTCAAAAAATTCAACACTCCCCTTGAAGTGGGAAGTGAAAACCAACCTCAGCAGTCCCCGTAACCGTGTAAATGACCCCTTCGACAACGGCTTCGTGAAGATGTCCGCAATGTTGTCCTCGCTCCGCACATGTCCAACCACAAGAGACCCCTCCAACACCTTCTCCCGAATGAAATGGTGTTCAATCTCAATGTGTTTGGTCCGCGCGTGACAAACTGGATTATTAACCAGTTTAAGGGCACTTTCGTTGTCACCGCATAGCAAAGTTGGACACCGCATTTCTTCATGGACGTCCTCTACTAGTCTCCTAAGCCAGATGGCTTCCCCAGCTAGCTTTGCCATGAGCCTATCTACCTCCTCTTCAGAGTTTCCCGTGACGATCATGTCGTCCACGTACAACAACACCAAGACCTGAAGCTCCCTCCTCTTCTTGATGAATAAGCTCGAATCCGAATCAGAGGTAAAATAACCGTAAAACTGAAGGTATTCTGCGATTTTCACATACCGTGCCCGTGGAGCCTGCTTCAAACCGTAAAGGTCCTTCCTGAGCTTGCAGACGTGTCCTGGATAATCTTCAGACACATATCCCGGTGGCTGAACCATGAAGATGTTTTTATCAATTTTTCCGTAAAGAAAAACATTCTTTACGTCCAACTGCCACATCTTCTAACCTTGGCAAGCCTCCAAGGCCATCACTACCCGTACTGAAGTCATTTTGGCAACAAGACTAAACGTCTCTTCGTAGTTTTCTCCGTATTGTTGAGAGAACCCTCGAGGTACAAGGCGAGCCTTGTACCGCTCGATGCTCTCATCTACCTTCTTCTTCAGCTTGTACACTCACTTGCATATCGCAGGAGTAACGCGTTCGACCTTGGGCACAAGGTCCCATGTCTCATTTTTCCTGAGAGCAGCCATCTGGTCATCCATGACGTTATCCCACTCCTTGATTCCAGTGGCATCTTCAAAACTAGAAGGTTCTCGCTCGTCCAGAGGGTCTGCAAAGAAACAAGAGACCAAACTCACCGCGTTTCCTTCGCTATAACGAGCCGATAGTCTGATGGTGCTCTTCGATCTTCGAAGAGTCTGACCCTTGCTGACCACCTCTGCTGCTTCCTCTGAATCAGCTTCGTTCCTGGTCACACTAGGAGCATCGCTCCCTTTGCTTCCTGAACCAGAAGCCTCCGCTCCGGAGCTAGAAATACCTGGAGGCTGGAGCTCCTGGTAACACAGACAACTCCACCAGAAGATCCTTAGTAGCCTCCTCTTGCCCGCCATCCGACCTGCTTTCCTGCAGCTCCACAGAGGAGCCACCTCCATATGACGTCAGCTCGTCGAAGACCACGTCTCTCGAAATGACGGACTTCTTCGTCAATGGATCCATCCACTTCCATCCCTTCTTCCGCTCGTCATAGCCCACGAAGACAAGTTTCCTCGCCTTCGGATCCAGCTTTGTCCTGAGAGCATCCGGGATGTGTACGTAGCATGTCGATTTGAACACCCGAAGGTGTCCAACTCCAGGCTTCTCCTTAAACATCATCTCATGAGGAGACTTTATGTTGATCAGATTCAGAGACATCCGATTGATGACATAAGTGGCGCAAGCCATCCCTTCCGCCCCAAAAGACCTTGGAATGCCTTTGGCATGGATGCCAACACTTGCAAGTCTCCGTCAGATGACATATCTTCCGCTCTGCTACTCCATTTTGTTGTGGAGTATGCGCACAAGTGAGCTCTCTTCGGATCCCGTGCTTCCTGCAGAAGTTAGAGAACTCATTTGAAACAAACTCACCTCCGTTGTCCGTTCTCAACTTCTTAATCCACAGGCCAAGCCTGCCCTCCACAGCCTCCTTGAACTCTACAAACAAACGGAACGCATCCGACTTCTCCTTCGTGAAATACACCCAAGTGTACCTTGAGTAGTCATCAATCAACACCAGCATGTACCTGCTGCCACCAAGACTGGCGGTGACGGTTGGCCTCATCCGATCACCATGGATACACTCCAATGACGCTTTACTCCTGGTCTGTGACTTGTCAAATGGAAGACGATGAGCCTTTCCATATTGACACCCCGCGCAGACATGACCGTCGCCGAAGGATGACAACTTAGGCAAGTCTTTCACAAGGCTCTTCACTGCCATAACTTTCAATTTGTCCATCCCAACATGTCTCAGCCGCTCATGCCAGATAACTGCACTACTATTGGCTCTCATCCGATCAACATAAGAACTTGTTGATAGCACAAACAAGTCCCTTACCCTTCTCCCTACATGAGCAACGTCAGCCTTTACCGCTGACACGTTGCGGAGAAACTTCACTTCTGTCGGACCGACCAGAACGTGATAGCCCGCGTCCACCGCGTTGGTCACTGAGAAGAGGTTCTTCTTCATGCCCGGTACATGATAGACACTCCTCAAGGTGAGTGGACCATTATCACTACATAAAGAAACGACACCCTCCTTCTCGACTGCATGAACTGTATCATCAACAGTTATGATAGCTTCGTTACCTGAGAACGTTCGCAGAGAGAACTTCGACTCATCCCCGGTGAGGTGGTGACCACACCCCGAGTTCACTATCTAGTCATCTTTGTAGTCGATGGTGAACAAGACACGAACACACGTGCCCATCATGAATGCATTCTCCCATCCGGCTTCCTCAGCACTGGAACCAACTTTCTCTTTATCTGCAACATGCCCCGACTGTAGCTTGACTTTGCAACCTTCTTGAAGTGACACAGCTGGTCAGATCTGAAACACCTGAGCCATTCCTTCTTCTTCCAATCCTTAGGAGTATAACTCCTCTTTTGCTGATATGAAGTTGAAGGGTCATCATCAGCAACATGCTTCTTCTTCTTCTCTCATCTCTTCTTCTTCCCTGAGAAGAGCGCCTCACCCTCCTTCAGAGATAGTGACTCTAGTCATCTGTCTAACTAAGCTCTCCTGCGAAGCCAGCAGGTTCTCCAGCTACAGCAAAGACGGCTGAGTGGCCCAGCCTTGAACAGAAGTTACAAAGACCACATAGTCCTTCCGCAAACAGCGGATTATCTGCCTCTTCAGCTTCGCTTCCGAAATAGGCTCATCAGGGTCCAACGCTGAAATATCAGCACACAAGTTCTTCATCTTCGGGAAGAACGTTGAGATGGACAGATCTCCTTAAGTGGCTCTCGCCAACTCATTCTCTAGGAATTGTAGCTGAGCTACATTCTTCCTATTGAACAACCCATCGAGAGAAGTCCAAATCTCCGCAGCTGGCCGACATCCGATGATGTGGTCAAAGAGTTCCGGTGAGATAGCCCGCTTAAGAGTAAACTCTGCTTTCGCATTTGTCTTCCTCCAAGCTCTCACTATTTCAGCATTTCCAGCAGCAGCAGTAACTTCTTGACTGTCGTATCCGCAGACGACCTCCCACATGTCCTCGCCCAGAAGGTAGTTTTATATACATGACTTCCACTTCTTGAAGTTAGTCGATGTAAGAAGCTCAATTCCCTGATTCACTTAGACTTCCATTGCACTATCCCTGGTTCACTTAGACTTCCAGAAGCAACAAAGCAAACTGTCGGTTGATCGCTGCTCAAGGCTCTATTCCCTCTGATACCATGTAAAAATTTGTGAATTGCGAAAAACAGGAAACCAGACGCAGGAACACTCAACCTATCTGAAGCCAAATAAACCAGATGCACTAGAAGCGCAAGAAAACCTTGTACTATCAACAATCTTTACAAGGCGAGGTATACATAACGAGACATGATTCACCGATGTACCCGAAGGAAGCAAAAAATAAGAGGCAAAGCTAGTCGCGCGGTCTCAATGAGAAGCCGCCGATTCTGTCGAGCTGCTTACGGAGTCCGCTTAAGCCGCCAAGTCGCCAGACTGCAACCTAGTCGCGCGAACAACCCGTTATTCCAAAGCTGAAGAACTCTGTCTGCTAATCTGCAAGCCGCCTGACCGCGAGGTCGCGTAGCCGCCAGACCGCCGTGAACACTGCTGCCGAACTGAACAAGCCGCCAGAAGAGGACAACTTATTGAATTGGGAAAGAGTTGCAGATGAGAAGACCGTCTGGTCGCAAGCCGCGACCTGCTGCTAACTGCGGGTTGCTAACCGCAGAGTCCGGACTATCACTGACCGAAGTCAGAACCAAGTCCCTGACATTTCAGTGTTATCCGCACAACCTGCATAAAACAAATCGATCAACTCTCCAAACCGTGCGAATAAAAAATCATGTCTCAACTACCCGAGCTCACTTACTGTTCATTCGGATGTACTATTGATGTGACAGAGAGTCCTATTCATAGGCACGTAGAGGAGTGTGATCACCGCCCTAGCCGATAAGATCACTGCCCTATCTCGCGGCAAACACTGAGAGAAACCGCCAAGCCGTAGACACAAGTAAGGTTGTGAAGATCGAGATCTTACTTAGGATCGGGAGGCATCCTTAAGATCGTAAAACGTAGGATCGACACAGATCGCACGATTGTATTATATTAAAAATTAAAAAATTATACACATTGGAAGAATTATTTTTATAAAACAAAAGCACAAGAAAAATATAAAACAAAAGCATGAGAAATATGTAGCAATCAACATTCGACAAATATTAATATAAAAGACATTGTAATTAATGCATAGTTGCATATCATACCATCACATCAAAATATAATATTCCAAAAAAACAAACTCAAAAGTGTTTAATTCAACTTTAAATAAAATCACTCAAGTCAAAATTCAAAATTTCCCCAAAAGCATCTTCCTCTCCTTCAACCATCACTTGCTCTTCTTCTTCTCCTGCGACTGCAGCAAGTTCTTCAATAAAATCAGGAGTATCCAACTCCGCTAAATTTGGAGCATCTACTTCATAAGTGTCCCCAAGATCATTCAGATTGCCTTCATCTTCATCTTCAACAATCCACTCATCTTCTGAAGGGATATCATCAAAATTGAAATTATCCGTACTCCTTTTTTTTATTTTGCCCAATCTTGAATTTGTCATCACAAAGATGACATCATTCATGGTATTTTGCTTTAAGCAATTTCTTCTCTTTGTGTGCACATAAAAAAATCAAATAAGTTAATATACATAACATAATTTAAATACAACATATACAAGATTTCTTATTTTTTAAATTATACTATTTCAAAGGCACTCCAGTTCCTCTCACATCCAGAGGAACTACATATCAAGCTTAGCACATGAAGAGCAAATTTTTGAAGCTCTGGATGTTCCTCCCCATATGAATCCCACCACGCCGCTAGAGTTTTGATATTAACTCCAGCTTTGACAACTATTGATCCAAAAAATTGCCTCTTATTCTTAAAATCTTCAAGCTGACTATCAATTTTTGTAATTTCATCTATATTTCCCCCGTCATTCTTTCTATGCAGGCATATAGTCCACGTTTTACTTCATAATCAGCCTTAAAAGTAGGACTGTAATGAAATTGGGGGTTCAAATAATAGCCAGCAGCATGCAAGGCCTATGGAGTTGTTTGTCCCATCTTGCATCAATAACATCCCATATAGGTTGATAACTAAATAATGAAAAAAATTAAAATAAGTTAAAACAAGACAAATAAATAATTTTACATTTTATTTAAAAACACTTACTATTTTTGCACACCATCAAAGGCCTGTGCAATTTTCTCTCTGGCCCTATCCATTTCCTCATAAATGAATCTCATGGCTGACTTCTTATCTGAATCAACCAATCAAAGCACCTTCATCAATGGATATGCCCCCTTCAAGCAAATAACAATATTCTTTCAAAACTCCCTATCCATAATCACATCGTCAATCAATTTTCCATCTCTGGAAGCTGCAAACCGACTACCCTTCCATTCATCTGAGTTAAACATTCTTATCAATGTCAGTTTCTTGTCATGAAGGCATCCCAGAGTTAAGTATACAGTGGTAAAGCGAGTCATTCCTGGCCTCACCAAATCTTTATCTTTTGTAAATTTTTTCAAGATCGATATGAGATTAGTTCTAGAATAAATATAAGTTGTAATTTTCCTCGCCTTTGGAATTGTCTCATGATGCACAACTATCTTCTTCTCCATATCCTCCAACATCAAGTCAGTGCAGTGGACGACACAATGTGTCCAATACAACTTTTTCCTTTTAGCCATCAACATTTCTCCGACAGCTTTGTAGTTTGCAGCATTATCTGTCACTACTTGGACAACATTATCTTCACCAACCTCCTCAACAATATCATCAATCATCTTAAAGATCTTCTCTGCTATTTTAGTCATATGAGAAACATCAATAGATTTGAGGAAAACTGTTCCCATAGAGCTGTTTACTAAGAAATTTATTAGTGTTCTTCTCTTATCCGTCCACCCATCGGTCATTATTGTGCATCCCAACTTCTTCCAATGAACTCTGTTCAGCAAGAGTCTCCATGGTCAAATCATACTGTTGATTTAGATATTTGATCCTAATTTCATGATAAGATGGTGGTTTGAAACCCAATCTATGTCTTGAAATAAACTCACACATCTTGTGGAATTCATTACTCTTTACCACATTAAATGGTATTGCGTTGTTGTAGATGAATGAGGCAATATCATTACATTCTTCCTCTCGCACCCCCTTTTAAAAAATGTTGTTAATTGTGTTTTTTCACTTCCCTTGAAAAAACTAGCAGAGCTTTTATCATCTATTTTTCTCTTCGCACTTCCACTTGACTCTTCTTCCGCAGGGGCGATTGTTTTCTTCAATAGTCGATCTTGCAAACCAACTATAATATCCCATAATTCTTTTTTCACATCTTCTGGCACGGCTCTACAAGCTCCAACATCTTTTTGTGTTCCCGCCAAATGATGTTTTAACCGATAGATCCCTCCGGTCATCACTTTCTCACAAAATTTGTATTCTATTTTTCTAAAATCTCCCTCTACTGGAAAGTCATACTTCCATCCAACATCACTTCTAGATCCTGCAGCAGTCTTTTGCGTTCTAGATCCCATACGAGCATCAACATTGTTGCTCCCAGATGCACTATTCGAACCACCACTTGAAGCCATTTCTAAAACAATTAGTAGTGTTAAGTTATTAACAATTTAAAACAATTTGAACAAAATAGTAGAAAGGAACTCATTGGCTCATTGTTAGTGTTAACAATTTAAGGAACTCTATACCTAAAAACAATTTGATTTCTTTTAATAACAAATCTGAATAATCTGTAAGCAAACAAATCTACCAAGTGCCAAGCACAAAGAACAATAAGGAGAAAAATCGGTTTAGGTGGGATCTGATATTATACCAGCAGAGGATAAAAACTTCCGAGTAGGGATTCTGCTGCACCTGCAAAAAAAATCCCGTTAGAAAGTGAAGAAGAAGAAGAAGATGAAGAAGAAGAGGATCGGGGATGACTTGCTGCGGGATTGCCAAAAGAAGAAGAAGAAGAGGTTAACGTAGTCAAAGCGAGAGGGTAACTTAGTCAAAGCGACACTTAAAATCAAGCGGAGAGGTTAACTTAGTCAAAACGACACTTCAAATCAAGCGGGATGTCCTGGTTTCGGTCGCTCTGGTTTCGGTCGGCAAAACCTCCCGCTTTCCGCTCTAGTTTCGGTCGGTCTTTTGGGGGAAGAAGAAGATGGAGCACCTGCAAAAGCCAGGACAGGACCGCCACACCAGCAGACCCTGCGGATACACCACCAGTCCGCACACAAGCGGACACAACTCTAGTCCGCATGCACCTTCGGACACTACTCTAGTCCGCACATTCCGAGCCCGATACCAAAGCACACAAGGCTGACAGCTGCCGAACTCGGCGGACAAGGAAAGCAGTACGCACTAACCGCGCGACCTCCCGGACTGAGCACGCATGGACTTGGTACAGATCCAGACCAAGTCCACACCACCAGCCATCCCTGGTGCGAACACAGCACCAACGGATATAAGGATCAACCCGTACAAAACCTGCAGACTCCAGAACCAGTCTGCCCAAACCGACAAACTGCGCGGATCACAAGGCTGACAGCTGTCGAACTCGGTGGACAAGGAAAGCAGTACGCACTAACCGCGCGACCTCCCGGACTGAGCACGCCTGGACTTGGTACAGATCCAGATCAAGTCCACACCACCAGCCATCCCTGGTGCGAACACAACACTAGCAGATATAAAGACCAACCCGTACAAAACCTGCAGACTCCGGAACCAGTTTGCCCAAACCGACAAACTGTGCGGATCACAAGGCTGACGGCTGCCGAACTCGGCGGACAAGGAAAGCAGTACGCACTAACCGCGCGACCTCCTGGACTGAGCACGCCTGGACTTGGTACAGATCCATACCAAGCCCGCACCACCAGCCATCCCTGGTGCGAACACAGCACCAACGGATATAAAGACCAACCCGTACAAAACCGGCAGACTCCAGAACCAGTCTGCCCAAACCGACAAACTGCGCGGATAACAATCCTATCCGCCCGATTACCTAGGGAACAAGCTGACTTCAATACTCTTGCCGACCTGACAAACCGCCACCTCTGTCCGCACAGTCCGCCCAGGCCGCCCTAGCCGCCCAGGCCGCCCTAGCCGCCCTAGCTGCCACTTTCACTTAAAAAATTCAACACGTATCACCACTAAAATGACATTCTTTCCCGCAGAATAACTGTGCGAACGTCCTAATGCGCCGCACGATCAGCACGGAGCCAAACATGCGCCTCCATGCACCTATTCTCCTTTGCTTTTGAGTCCTTTTTTGAAGGAGCCGAAACATAGATGTAAAAGAAAACACATTGTTTTTGCTACTTCACATAAATTTGAAGATCAATTGAGGTAGAAATGACTGAAATTTGGGCAAGTAATTATCAGGGAGTAACATGATTGATTTTTTGTTAAATAATAGAAAGAAAGCTATGAAAAGGGTGTGACATTATGTTTGGTATTTTAAGAAGAGAGAGAAAGCGACAGGAATGGAGGTGAAGCATGCCATTTGTAGAGAGAGTTGGGTAATCTGTCAAATGTTTAGATGTGAAACATTGGACTAGCATTTCAAAACAAGGAAAAGAGACTGTCCCCCTTTTTTTCTTTACTAGTTTGAAGAACTGCAATTGATATTCATCACTTCTGACATATTTCTCTTCTGTCAGGTATCCCCTTCATGCCAGGGCTGCCTTGTGCCAATCCTGCTACCGGGCTCTTCGCCTTAACCAGGCCCTGGAAGCTAAAAGTTTGGAGCTTCTTAACGCCATTCCAAAACCCTTCATCGCCCTCCATCTACGATTCGAGCCAGACATGGTCGCTTACAGCCAATGCGAGTACTCGGGACTCTCCCCCGCCTCCTCGGAAGCCATAGACGCTGCTCGCGGGGATCGAAAACCGTGGACTGGCGCTGCAGCCATTGCGTGGAGGAAGCGAGGAAAATGCCCTCTCACACCAAGAGAAACCGCCTTCATTCTTCAGGCGCTCTCCATTCCCACAAACACAAACATTTATCTTGCCGCCGGCGATGGCCTCATGGAGATCGAAGGTCTCACAAGTACTTACACGAATGTCTATTCAAAATCATCTCTGCTTCATGATGGAGAGTTTGTGACCATGCACGGGAACACAAAAGCAGCACTCGACTACCATGTTTCGATCAAAAGCGATGGTTATGTGGCTACATACTTTGGGAACATGGATAAAATGGTGTCGGCCATGAGAGCACTGAAGGGGATGTATAAAACTTTGTTTCTAAATAGAAGAGCTTTTGCTCGTTACAGTGGTGAGGGGGGTTTGGAAGGGGATGAGTTGGCAGAGGCAATGTGGAGAGAACACTTGAATGATTTTGTGAAGGGGAGAGGGTCTGCTTTACCTGATTGCTTTTGTGAATTTCACCTGTAGTTTACAAAGAAATATCTCATTTTTTTTAAAGAAATAATGTCTTTTATGATTTGTGAGCTACCTGATTTGATTTTTTTTAGCGCTTTATAGGGAAATTTATTTGATTGTAGTATCAATTTCAGTTTGTTTTTGTGTTTGGAAAAGCAGGCAGTAAGTAGTGCTTGTTGTTTGGACTGCTAATGTTGTCTGTTTTTTTGCACAATTTGACTCATAAAAGACCCTTCTTTAGAGTAGAATTAGAAACTGTGGCCTGAAATCAGGATTTATGCCTTGCCAAAAGCTGACCATTTTTGATAATGTGGAGTTTTTAAAAAAAAATTATTCTTATTTTGATTATTTTGGCGTCCGTCCATTGATGCTGCTGTTGTTGTCCGGCTTTGGCAACCCTAGCCAAACCGGCGGGGTGTGAAGTGCTTGCTGCCTCCGAGTATTCCTCAGAGTTTTCTTCTGGGCGGTTTTCTGGAATTGGGACGGCAGGTAGAGATGGTTGATTAACTTGTGCTGGAGGCACTAAGGCAGCTTGGGTTGTCCCCAGATTTCTAAGGAGCGTAAGCACTTCCGCTTGTTGCTCTTCCATGCAAATAATTTGTCTGGTTAGCATGTTGTGTTGTGCGTCGGTGGTCTCCTCCTGCCGATGCGCATTATTAGAGAATGAGAGGGCCCACCATTGTCAAGTTCCTGTCGGGCAGATCCCTGGGTAGTGCGAGTACTCTTCCTTGTTATTACTGTCAATCCCGAGCATCGTTGGGTCGTGGATAGTGTCTTCAAGATCCTCTTCAAGATTTGAGGGAACTTTGTTTCCCACAAACAACATTAAACTGTTGCTGCTAACTCAACGCTCCTAGTAGACTGGACTAAACTAGACCATCTTAGCCCGCGGAACGATCGAGCGCACAAATAGTCACAAAGTAAGTAAAGAAGTGTAGACGATTTTTATTTAGAAAACCCCCTCAACTGGGTAAAAAATCATGTGTTCAGTTCGGTGTCAGTCAAATTTCACTATCAACGGTAGTTTACAAGGTGTTAGTGGAATCGAGGGCGACATGCCACTCTTCGTTGCAACTTGGAGATGAGAGAGAATATAGATGCAGAATGCTTCACACAAAGCTTAGTTTCTACTGCCTTCAGGCGGCGACAGACGTTCTTGGACCTTGCCTGGATGTCGAACACTACTGCGAGGTGCGTAGAGATGCGTTGGCAGGAACTTGCAGAATGTTGCACGCGTAAGAGACTTCTTGGAGTGGCCGACAAAATGTCTTCTTCTCTAGATCGTTGTGGACTAAGACTAATTCTCGGGTTGCTTGTTGGGAGGAGGTGGCTCGTAAGAGATTTTTGATAGAGTTCTGGCCTGAGGAAAGAGAAAGCTAGGAGGAGAAAATGTTAGAAATGAGAGGGGTCTGGGGCCTTTTTGTAGGCCCAGGGTGATGATTACGGTAGTAATGACAAGAAAGAGTGTGCACACTACTAACGACACGACCCCAGAAGAGCGCCCTGAAATGGCCACGACCAACTCACCCGCGAGCAATGCTCCCCTGCCCAACGAAACGACTGCCGCTGTCATTCCCACCAATGCAGTAGAAGAGCGCGCTCGACTAATGAAGGAGCGCTAAACTGAAATGCTCACTCTCTTGCAGAGGATGGAAGTGTCCAACCCTCTCTGCGCAGGCAACGCGCGTTAGGGATGGACGATGGTAACACCAAAGCACGTCCTTGTCAGGGCGTGGCTCACCCAGAAGATCCCCCTGCCGAAGAACTCTCCGACGAAGCAAGCTCGATGCATGTCATCCGAAGGCTAGAGCTCTAGGACGACGTTCAGCCTGACCCTCGGTCAATGGAAGTGGACACCCAGCAAGGTGACCGTAGACTCAACTGCCAAAAGGTCCGGTACATGATCGAGGAAGGGTATGCCCAGGAGCAGCGCCGCCCCGTGAACGAGTGGTGCCCATTACAATGGGTCCCTGCTGGCCCCTCGAGTATTGGCGCACCCCGTACCAAGCGGGTTCAAGCTACCATGCTTCGAGGCCTTCGATGGGGTAGAGGACCCCCTGGAGCACATAAATCACTTCGAGACAATCATGCGCCTTTTCTGTGCGCCCGATTGTTGAAATCAAAAACTTGGTCTCTCGTGGAGTTCGGGGTCCCAAAAGAGGGGTGACCTCACACCTACTACACTCAGAGGAACGTCACGGGCCGAAGACTTAGGAAACTATGAACAGACCCTCGACTCTAGCATGGAGGTCTCACCTCACACCCGGAAGACCTTTGAGATCTCTCCCTCCCTAGCCAATGCTGAGCTAAGTGCCTTTGAGAAATAAAGCAAGGGGATTCAAGTGATGAAGAAGTGATCCCTCCAAGGCACCCTCAAGGATCTATTTATAGTTTTTTGGGGATGGCCTGCCAATATCCAACCTCCATTGCTCTGAAGTTACTGAAATGCCCCCAAATTGGTCTGCCAATAGCCAAATCCCGTTGTTCCAAACATCTAAATGCAGTGCACCAGGGGCAAACCCTCAAGTCGGGTGAGCAGGAGATAAGACCTGGGGGATACTCGGCGGCCTGGGGTGTACTCGGCATGGGCGGTACTTGGCCTGGGCGGTACTCGGCGGCTTGGGTGGTACTCGGCGTCGGCGGCCTGGGTGGTACTCGGCGGCCTGGGTGGTACTCAGCGGCCTGGGTGGTACTCGACGGCCTGGGTGGTACTCGGCGGCCTGGGTGGTACTCGGCGGCCTGGGTGGTACTCGGCAGCCTTGGGGGTACTCGGCGGCCTGGGTGGTACTCGGCGGCCTGGGTGGTACTCAGCGGTCTGGGGGGTACTCGATGGCCTGGGTGGTACTCGGCGGCCTGGGGGGAGCTGGGCGAGCTCGAGGCTGGGTGACCCCCCGAGGGGGCCGGGGGGAGAAAAATATTTCCTCCCCCTACTAGTATATTTCCAAGGCCAAGCCAAAATTGGCCACCAAGAGTGCAGAATCACTAAAAAGCTTTAAAAACATAAAGTTGGTCCTGCGTCTGCCGAGGGGACCCTACTCTGCGAATACGAGATTGTACACAATCCCCGCTCTTTTCGAAGTTGGCACAAGCTCGGAAATAAACATCCAACCCAACGTATTCGCTGAGTGGCCTTTTATCGCGGTTGGAAAGATTACAAGGCTTTTCCGAGGGGTCAACCTGTCACGCCAGTTAATGGGAGCCTGGGTGACGAGACCAACTCGGGGTGAAAATCACTTGGCCTCCCCGAGGGGTCAACCTGTCAGACCAGCTATTGGGAGCCTGGGTGACGAGACAACCTCGAGGTGAAAATCACTTAGCCTCCCGAGGGGTCAACCTGTCATTCAAGCTAATGAGAGCCTGGGTGACGAGACAGCCTCGGGGTGAAAACACTTAGACTCTATTTGTTTGGGCGTTTCGCTGCTTCGTTTTGGGCAAATGCCGCCGGAAGGAGGGGAAACAAATGAACCTCCGGCGGTATTTGCTCCGTTTCCACTCGCCCGCCTTGAGAAACGCTCCAAAAAGCTCTGTTTGGAGCAGCCACCTCCCCCCTCCGGTTCGAACATTCCGTTTCCACCCGCCACCGCCGAACCAAATGGATTCTTAGCCTCCCGAGGGGTCAACCTGTCATGCCAGCTAATGGGAGCCTGGGTGATGAGACAGTCTCGGGGTGAAAACACTTAGAATCCACTAGAGGTACCACCGGACCTGCCAACTAATGGTAGCCTGGTAGCGGGACCGTCATCTGAGCAAAAGACTTGGATTTCCACGAGAGGTACCACCGGACCTGCCAGCTAGTGGGAGCCTGGAAGTGGGACCGTCATCGAAGAAAAAGACTTGGGCTTCCACGAGAGGTACCACCGGACCTGCCAGCTAGTGGGAGCCTGACAGCGGGACCGTCATCGGAGCAAAAGAACTTGAGCTTCCACGAGAGGTACCACCGGACCTGCCAGCTAGTGGGAGCCTAACAGCAGGACCGTCATCGGAGCAAAGGGACTGGGCTTCCACGAGAGGTATCACCGGACCTGCCAGCTAGTGGGAGCCTGGCAGCGGGACCGTCATCGGAGCAAAGGAACTGGGCTTCCACGAGAGGTACCACCGAACCTGTCAGCTAGTGGGAGCCTGGCAGCGGGATCGTCATCGGAGCATAGGAACTTGGGCTTCCACGAGAGGTACCATCGGACCTGCCAGCTAGTGGGAGCCTGGCAAAAGGACCGTCATCGGAGAAAAGGGACTGTGCTTCCATGAGAGGTACCATCAGACCTGCTAGCTAGTGGGAGCCTGACAGCGGGACCGTCATCGGAGTAAAGGGACTTGGGCTTCCACGAGAGGTACCACCGGCCCTGCCAGCTAGTGGGAGCCTGACAGCGGGACCATTATCGGAGCAAAGGAACTTGGGCTTTCACGAGAGGTACGCCTGCCCAGCCAGCTAGTGAGAGCCTGACAGCAGGACCATCATCGGAGCAAAGGACTTGGCTTACACGAGAGGTACGCCTGCCTTACTAGCTAGTGAGAGCCTGACAGCGGAACCATCTTCAGAGCAAAGGAACTTGGGCTTCCACGAGAGGTACGCCTGCCCTGGCAGCTAGTGAGAGCTTGACAGCGGGACCGTCATCGGAGCAAGGGAACTTGGGCTTCCACGAGAGGTACGCCTGCCCTGCCAGCTAGTGAGAGCCTGACAGCGAGACCATCATCGGAGCAAAGGAACTTGGGCTTCCACGAGAGGTATGCTTGCCCTGCCAGCTAGTGGGAGCCTGACAGCGGGACCGTCATCGGAGCAAAGGATTTGGCTTCCACGAGAGGTACGCAACGCCTGCCCTGCCAGCTAGTGAGAGCTTGATAGCGGGACCATCATCGGAGCAAAGGAACTTGGGCTTCCACGAGAGGTACGCCTGCCCTGCCAGTTAGTGAGAGCCTGACAGCGGGACCGTCATCGGAGCAAGGGAACTTGGGCTTCCACGAGAGCTACGCCTGCCCTGCTAGCTAGTGAGAGCCTAACAACGGGATCATCATCGGAGCAAAGGAACTTGGGCTTCCACGAAAGGTACGCCTGCCCTGCCATCTAGTGGGAGCCTAACAGCGGGACTGTCATCGGAGCAAAGGACTTGGCTTCCACGAGAGGTACACCTACCCTGCCAGCTAGTGAGAGCCTGACAGCGGGACCATCATTGGAGCAAAGAAACTTGGGCTTCCACGAGAGATACGCCTGCCCTGCAAGCTAGTGAGAGCCTGACAGCGGGACCATCATTGGAGCAAAGGACTTGGCTTCCACGAGAGGTACGCCTGCCCTGCTAGTTAGTGGGAGTCTGACAGCGGGACCATCATCGGAGCAAAGGACTTGGCTTCCTCAAGGTAGCCTCAACCCATCCAGCCAGTGAGAGCCTGACATGAGGAGGTTCTCTGGGGGGGGGGACTAAGCATCTCAACCAAACCTTATCAAATCCAACATCCTCAAAAGGGGGAAAAAGATGGGTTACATGACCCCCCCCCAACTGGTCGGGGTCTGGACTCAGTACAACATAAAAAAGAAATACAAGATTCTGCCGAGGCGAGGCTTCTTCAAGGGGTCTAGGCATGGTCTCCACTCCAACGTGAGTCGCTCATATGGTACCTCGGGTTCCTACATCGACCCGATCCTCACATATGTCATTCCCCCTCATTTGGGGTGGAGCTTCAATCTGTTTCGACGGCTGAGGCTGGGCAGGGCCTCTCATCCCCCTAACCTCTAGGAACTCAGGGAAGGTAGCTGTGGCGTGCCCTTCCACTTGGTGGAAGTCGCAGTACGACAATGCTCTATCCCCCTTCCTTCGGCGGGCTCGGCGGTCTCTCCCGTTGCCTTTTCCTCCTTCACCTATTGCCAAGGCTTGTTGTGGTGGGGGTAGGAGCTGTCTTGGGGCTTGCCTCTTTAAGTTGAACCTACCCGTGCCCCCGTGAAAGTTTCCCCCACCCTGTACGAGAACTCTTCCTGGACCCTGGGTGGGTCCTCCTTGCTGCCTCCAGCCTGGTTCCGGACCCTCCTGTCCCTGGAACCCCTGAGCTCTCTGCTCATCTCTTCTTCTTCCTTCCTGATGCCTTGAGCCACCTTGCTCCTTCAACCCCGACTCTGTTAGCTTTGCCAGCTTCTTGACGAATCCCAGATTGGCCGCCTCCATGGCTATCTCCTCTGCTGCCCTTTCTATCAGCTCCTCGAAGGAAAGGGGGGCCTTTCGGGTCAGGCTCATCTTAAAGAACCCTTCGCGCAGCCCCACCGTGAACGCCATCTGGAGGGCATACCCCGACATCTCCTAGATGTCCAGGATCTCTTCTTGAACCTGTCAACGTAGTGGGCCAGTGACTCCTCGGCCCTCTGCCTTATCAGAAAGATGGACTCAGGACTCTTCTTCCTCTTCTTGGAGGTGGAGAAGCGGAGCTGGAAGCTCCGGCTCAAGTCTTCGAACCCATAGATTGACCTCGGAGAGAGTTGATGAAACCTGTCCCTTGCCTTTTCCTTCAACGTGATCGCAAAGAGGCGACACTTGAAGGCATCCGTCATCGGCCTGGGTGAGACGGCATCCTCGAACCATTACAGGTGCTGGATGGGGTCATCCTTCCCGGTATAGTAAGCCATGTCTGGCTCTCTGAACCCCTCGTGAACGGGAGCTGACATGATCAACTCGCTGAAGGGTGACCCCCTGAGGGGTGCTCTCGCAACCTCTACTCGCGCGACCTGCTCGCCTGGAGGGCTAGCACTCATCGGGATGGGGAACAACTCCCGGTCGGGGAGGTCTCGCTCGACCCCCTCTCCCATTCTTTCCTTCCCAGATCGCCTACCTGGTGCACTTCCTTCTCCCCCTGCTGGGGTCATCTCACCTGTACCCCTGGGAGGCAGCTCGCCGAGACCACTCTGGGTTAGCTCGCCGAGACCCCTGGGAGCCAGTCCCTGGGGGGTGGGGGTTGAGCTGTCTGCCCGAGGGGCAATGCTTCTCAGCATCTCAATGATGCCTTGGATGGAAGCCATGAACTCCTCCCTTCCTACGAAGGGTACGGGGTTGGGGAGCTCGCCGAGATCATCACTACCTCCCTGATCTCCAGCCATGACACTCTCCCGAGATCTTCTGTGCTGGTCACTCTCCACGCTCACCACACCAAAATGTTGAAACCAAAAACTTGTTCTCTCGTGGAGTTCGGGGTCCCAAAAGAGGGGTGACCTCACACCTACTACACTCGGGGGAACGTCACGGGCGAAGACTTAGAAAACTATGAATAGACCCTCGGCTCTAGCTTGGAGGTCCCACCTCACACCCGGAACACCTTTGAGGTCTCCCCCTCCCTAGCCAATGCTGAGCTAGGTGTCTTGGAGAAAGAAAGCAAGGGGATTCAAGTGATGAAGAAGTGATCCCTCCAAGGCACCCTAAGGGTCTATTTATAGTTTTTTGGGGATCGTCTGCCAATATACAACCTCCGTTGCTCTGAAGTTACTGAAATGCCCCCAAATTGGTCTGCCAACAGCCAAATCCTGATGTTCCAAACATCTAAATACAGTCCACCAGGGGCAGACCCTCAAGCCGGGCGAGTAGGAGACAAAGCCTGGGGGGTACTCGGCGGCCTGGGGGGTACTCGGCCTGGGCCGTACGCGGCGGCCTAGGTGGTACTCGGCGGCTGGGTGGTACTCGGCGGCCTGGGGGGTACTCGGCGGCCTGGGTGGTACTCGACGACCTGGGTGGTACTCGGCGGCCTGGGTGGTACTCGGTGACCGGGTGGTACTCGGCGGCTTGGGGGGGAGCTGGGCGAGCTCGAGGCTGGGTGACCCCCCGAGGGGGCTGGGGGGAGAAAAATATTTCCTCCCCCTACTATATATTTTCAAGGCCAAGCCAAAATTGGCCACCAAGAGTGCAGAATCTCTGAAAAGCTTAAACAACATAAAGCTGGTCCTACGTCTGTTGAGGGGACCCTACTCTGCGAATACGGGGTTGTACACCGATCAGCTGCTATGCCAAGTGTTCCCCATGACTTTGAAGGGGCATGCATGCACCTGGTTCCACTCCCTACGAGAGGGGTAAATCGACAACTTAGGAAAGCTTACGCGTCTCTTCATCGACCAACTCATAGTTAACCAACAGATCATCAGAGATCTCTCACACCTCTCCAGCATCTGCCAGAACGAAGGAGAGTCACTCAAGGATTTCTTCCGCCGCTTCACCTCCGAGGCACGACAGATCCCGGGAGTCGACCCAGAGCTTCTTGGCGGCGTCTTCCTCGGGGGACTCCACCCGAGTGGATTCTACTCTTCCCTGATGAGGGAAATAGTCCCCAGCTACGCCGACCTCGTTCACCGGGTTGAAGCACAAATTGCGGCTGACGAGGTCATCAAAGCCCACCGCCAGCAATTTGAAGGGTCTTCCAAGTAGAAGAGGGAGTCAGAACCCGCGCCTCCAACACATTATTGGAACGACGACCGCCAAGACAATCCTTGTTAGGGCCAAGGCTCTCGCCGGCACCAGGAATTCACCCCGCTAAATATCGCCCGGGCGCAGGCACTCGTGACATCCAAGATTCTGGTATGCCCCGATGCCCGAAGCCATTGCCCCCGAACCGAGGAGACCAGGCGCAGTACTGCGAATTTCACTACGGGAATGGACACAATACAGAGGATTGCGCTTGGCTGAAGGAGGAGATAAATCGTCTCATCCGGTAGGGACATCTGGGAAAATACTTGTAAAATTAAGTATCCAAACAGCCCCCACCGCACCATCCGGGTCGATATCAGCCCCTGTCACGCCAAGGCGCGCAGGGGGCAGGCAAATGGTCGGAGAGGTCAGAACCATCACCAGCTCACCTTTTCAAGTCCTCTCCGTCGCTCAACGCGAGGAGAGCCCAGAAGACCCGAGGCTACAAGTGGATACCGCCATCAGCTTCAGGGACGAATACCTGAAAGGTATGCACACACCATACCAAGACCCCCTCGTCATCAGCGCAGGAATTGACAATCCTTGCTTTAGGGTCAGGCAGATACCAGTCGACAATGGGAGCTCGGTAGACATTCTGTTCAAATCTGCACTGCTCAGCATGAAGGTCCCTCGAGAGCGGCTGAAACCAGTAACCGGACCGCTATATGGCTTTGACAACATGCCAACACTCATACGATGAACGATCACCCTTCCCGTTACTCTAGGGGAGTTTCCAAGACAAGTTACCTAGGACGCCCAGTTCGTAGTGGTCGATTCCAGCTCAGCGTACAACGTGTTTTTCGGGCGTCCGCTCCAAGCACTTTTTATTTCATGCATTTTTTTTTATTTTATTGTAAAAAAACATAAAAATTATTTTAACATACAAAATTACTTAAATGGTTTTAACGGTCCCAGATGTCCCCAAGGAAACTCCAATAATTAAGGAAGCTCCAGCACCTAAAATAACAATAACATTCAAATATGATTAATCAGCAACCACAAATTTTACAAAATAAAATTATGGTCTTTGCATCCTATCAAATAATGGATTTAGGCTCCGTTTGGAGGAACTTATTTTCACCGGTCAAGCGGTTAGGACCGCATGTACCGGACCTTAATTATGATCCGGTACATGCGGTCGTAACCGCTTGACCGGTCAAAATAAGTCCCCCAAACGGAGCCTTAATTAGTGGTGTGTATTTATTTAATTTGGGCCAGGGCTAGAAGTAAAGTAGAAGCGTGCGCACGTCATTATGGCAAGCATCCTTTATATGGAGAGCATTCATGGCGTTCTCTCCGATGGCAGCTAACCATTGGCATTGGGGTCTGTTGGGCCCGGTTTTATGGGCTCAATAGACTCCATTATTTTGCAAAGGTTTGGTTTTATATGTGCCCGGCGGCAAAAAAGTTTGGGCCCATAGGGTTTGGGCCCGGCCTGGACCCTACAGGCCTTACCCACATGCCTTACCCACAGTTTTGACTTTAGAATGCAGAATGACTTTAGAGCCAGTAAATTTGACGTTAGAGCACACTAATTTGACTTTAGAGTGCCCAAATCTAACTTTAGAGTACACCAATATTCTGACTTTAGTTCACACAAATCTAACTTTAGTGCGTGCAAGCTAGAACTACAAATATGACTTTAGAGAGCTCAAATATAACTATTAGAGCACGAGAATATATGACTTTAGGTGGTGTGAATTTGACTTTAGAGCTCGCAAAGCTGACTTTAGAGCGCACGAGTATGACTTTAAAGCTCATAAGTTTGACTTTAAAGAGAGCGAATCTGACATTAGAGACCCCTAATCTGGTTTTAGAGCCCCCGAATCTGACATGCCTACCCATTCGGACAAACCCTCACTAGTATAAATAAAGAAGAATAGTACGCAGAAGGCATGCTGATTCGAATCCTCAACCCTAATTACTGTGGTTTCCGTCTTGAGTTTAATCTCTTCTCAGTCACTTAGTCACCAACTAAGGCTATTCACTGTTGTAACCGCTCTTCTTTGGTGGAATAAGATCGTCCACAACAAGTGGTATTTGCCGATGCAGGCAAATTTGGCATCGCCGCTCTGTGGCCTCTATTCTCTTTTTGTAATATGGCCTTGAAAACCTGAAAGTTAACAGAAGCTCACAGTCTCCCACTAAGTCTTTTAGCGTGAAGTTATAGAAATACATTTTTTTGCATCAACAATATGCACAAACCGTTGCAAAGATCAATAAAAATGATAACAGCTCAATTAAAATGGGAAAGAAAATCAAGATACTTTGCGGTGTGACGTGAATAATTATTGAGGGAAACGATTTTAGTGGTCGAAGAAATCAAGCATTGTTCGACAAGAGATCTGTTGGAGAGAATAAGAGAAATCTTGTCAGAGAACGACGATGGGTGATCAGGAAGATGGAAAACATACTTGGAGTTTTGGCATGTGTGCTATCTGGATAAATAGTCTTCACACGGGCTACCTTGGAAACCGTTGGGTTTTTAAATACTCCTCTGATCCTCTCACAGTCATGCTTGAATGCACATAGAGGGAGTTAGAAGGAAGCCCTAAATTGCTAGCGAACCTGCGAATACACCTCTCCCAATCTCGCTCGCTGTAAGGCCCACCGATGTGACTCAGGAGTGAATCGTAATATTAAAACTTCAAAATTTAATTTTGGTTCAAACCAATAAACCTCGGCATATGCCAAGAATTTTGCTATTTGGGTTGTAGTTGTAGGGTGTAATTACCTAATTACTATATTACTTAATAATAATGAATGTGATATGTCAAATATTTATAAAAAATTCAAAGTATGCAAAATAGTATGTTCGGTGTTCGCGGATTTTAAGATTCGAAAAATGCATCGCACCGTGCATGGTTTATAAAATTTCAAAACCACACCGCACCTAAACTACGTCGTGTCATTTAACAAACAATGTGGTTAGTGCGGTGCAGACGGTTTTTGTAGTTTGTCATTTTTATGTTCACGCCTACTTGTGTACACATCCTCATCGATCATCTCTCTCCCTAGTTACCTATTGTGATGTTGATTATGTAGGTTCCATCATATCAATGATGGAAGGTCAACAAGTGGGGTTCTGCAGTTATTTTAAGCCTGTAGTGGTGCACAAAAAGCCCGGGCCCGGCCTGAAAAAACCCAGGTAGGTCCGGCTGTTGAAGCCAAAATTGACCGAAGCCAAAATTGGCTTCTGCGGAGTTCGGGGTCCCAAAAGAGGGGTGACCGCACACCTACTACACTCAAATGAACGATCTAGGCTCTAGACTAGGAACGTAAGGGACAGACCCAAGGTCTCAGCGTGGAGGACCCACCGCATACCCGGAAGACTAACGAACTCTTCCCCTCCCAAGCCAAAAGCTGAGCTAAGACACCTTCGGAGGGCGCTCTTGGCCGACCGGAACATCTAAGGAGGGTCTCAAGACCAACTCTCTCCTATCCAGATGTATCTCCTTGGGTCTATACAAAATATTCCTCACCCGCGCTACTAAAGGCGCAACATCGTCGAGCAATTCTGCAACACGCTGCCCAACTGGGCTGCAAACAGCGCGACCCCGCTGCCTTAAAAGGCTATCGACATGCCAACAGGGGCTTCCCGGCATAAACCTCGGGGCTCCCACGGGACGAGCGGTTCACGAGCACACCGCTCACCCAAAGCAAAAAGAGTAAATCATACATCCACAGAGCATCACAGATTATAAATTATTACAGGAATATGAATTCCGTACATCGGCACGCAGGCCGGCAATATAAATAAAAATGGGCCTTCGAGGGCCGGCACGAGCTTGGGCTTAAGCCCGCTATTCTCCGCTTGGTACTGCAACACTTGTACGCCAACGTCTCGACGAACGACTGCCAGCTGAACGACAGTCGGCTAACATAAGCGGGCCGAACATATTCCGTACACCCCTTTTTCGGGGCTACGGTGCGCATTCCCTGCAAATAGATAATATCCAACTTCCTCGGAGTCTTCTCCGGGAATCCCAGAACATCACCTATCCGGCCCATACGTCCGGACGGGCTTCACACAGAACATCACCAATTCGGCTCATGCGTCCGAATGGGCTTCACACAGCACATCACCAATTCGGCTCATGCGTCCGAATGGGCTTCACACAGCACATCACCAATTCGGCTCGTACGTCCGAATGGGCTTCACACAGCACATCACCAATTCGGCTCGTACGTCCGAATGGGCTTCACACAGCATGCCTAAATCCGTACTCACACTTCCGGATACTAGATGCAATTAATAACGGGGACGTATACGTCAACCCGTCGGAGAGCTCCCTTCCCCCACCCATTGGTGGAGAGGGGCTTTCATGCAAATGTAAATCGAGGGCTTCACCTGCCCGAGTAGAAACATCGTTACCCTTGGCGCGTGCTCGGCGGCGGTGCCGGTGGCCGATCTCCCTTTTAGGCTGAGCCTTGCTCGAGGCGGCGATGGCGGTGGCCGGACTCGTTGTTGGCGGTGATGAGAAGAGGGTCGGGCTGACCTAGATGCGGCCGGCTTCGAGGAGGTGGCCGAGCTCGACCTTGCCGCGGGCGGAGTCGAGGAAGAGGGTCGAGCTTGGGCCATGCCTTGGCGGCGACGGGAAGAGGGTCGAGAGGAGCTCGGCCCCGCTGGAGGCGGCCTAGATGGGAAGTGAGGGGCCGAGAGGAGCTCGGCCCTGGCCGGCGACGGGAGAGGAGGAGGAGCCTCGCTCTTTTTGGCCGGCGGCGGGAGAGATGGAGGGAGGAGCGGCTGGCTCCAGGCGGCCGGCGACGAGAGAGGAGGAGGCCGAGCAGGTTGGCTCCAGGCTTGCCGGCGGCGGCCATGGCAAAGAGAGAAGAGGGGGGCCGAGCTTTGGCTCGGGCTTGCCGGCGGCGGCCATGGCAGAGAGAGAAGAGGGGGGCCGAGCTTTGGCTCGGGCTTGCCGGCGGCGGCCATGGCAGAGAGAGAAGAGGGGGGCCGAGCTTTGGCTCGGGCTTGCCGGCGGCGGGAGAGGAGGAGGAGCGGCGGGCGGCCTGCTCCAGGCGGTCGACGATGGAGAGGAGGAGGAGCGGATGGCGGCGTCGGGCTCCAGCTAGCCCTAGAAGCTTTTCTGCTTCTCTTCCCCCTCTTTCCCCGATCTGCTTCCTGTTAACTTCTATAATATATTTATATATATTATGTTATATAAGAAATGTTTTTCTTTTTGCTTTTTCTCTCCCTCTGCCGCCTGTACCCAGCCTGCTCCCCCATGCCTCTTTTTCTTCTTTTTTTACTTTACCTGCTATTCTCCCCTCCCAAAGATTATTATATATATTATAATATATAATATTAATATATTACATATTATGATATTAATATATATAATATTAATATATTATAATATTAATCAAATATCTATAAAAAGGCCTTTACAAACAAAGCCTCTACGCGTGTGTACGAGTGCTCGCACGTCCTCGAACGGGGCTGCACCACATCGTCGCTCGTAGCATGTCCTGAGTCCGTCACTTGGGGAGGATCCCGCTCGCCCGGATACGGGGTTGTACACAATCCCCGCTCTTTTCGAGGTTGGCACAAGCTCGAAAAGAAATGTCCAATCCCAAGTATCCGGCGAGTGGGAGCCGACCCAAAAGAAAAATTTTGAGAAAATCCAAAATTTGCATTCAAAACACTAAACTTTCCGTGCCCATTTTGATCATTCTGAACCACTCGATACTTATAACGCTCCCTGCTACCGAACTGCCCTTATACCCTTACTTACAATAAGTATACCTGGGGCCGAGCCCGGCTCGAGGCGTCGATGAAGTAGCTAAACCGAAGCGTCTCAAAAGCCAACCTTTCCCCCACAGGCGAGCCTTCGGACCTGCCAGCTTGATGGGAGCCTGCGCAGCGGGTCTACCTGGGGCCGAGCCCGGCTCGGGGTGTCGTAGAAGTGGATAAGAACAAAGTATCCCAAGAGCCAACCTTTCCCCCACAGGCGAGCCTTCAGACCTGCCAGCTTGATGGGAGCCTGCGCAGCGGGTCTACCTGGGGCCGAGCCGAGCTCGGGGTGTCGTAGAAGTGGCTAAGAACAAAGTATCCCAAGAGCCAACCTTTCCCCCACAGGCGAGCCTTCGGACCTGCCAGCTTGATGGGAGCCTGCGCAGCGGGTCTACCTGGGGCCGAGCCGAGCTCGGGGTGTCGTAGAAGTGGCTAAGAACAAAGTATCCCAAGAGCCAACCTTTCCCCCACAGGCGAGCCTTCGGACCTGCCAGCTTGATGGGAGCCTGCGCAGCGGGTCTACCTGGGGCCGAGCCGAGCTCGGGGTGCCGATGACGATCAAACCAATCATATCCCCCACAGGCGAGCCTACGGACCTGCCAGCTAGATGGGAGCCTGCGCAGCGGGTCTACCTGGGGCCGAGCCGAGCTCGGGGTGCCGATGACGATCAAACCAATTCTATCCCCCACAGGCGAGCCTACGGACCTGCCAGCTAGATGGGAGCCTGCGCAGCGGGTCTACCTGGGGCCGAGCCGAGCTCGGGGTGCCGATGACGATCAAACCAATCCTATCCCCCACAGGCGAGCCTACGGACCTGCCAGCTAGATGGGAGCCTGCGCAGCGGGTCTACCTGGGGCCGAGCCGAGCTCGGGGTGCCGATGACGATCAAACCAATCCTATCCCCCACAAGCGAGCCTACGGACCTGCCAGCTAGATGGGAGCCTGCACAGCGGGTCTACCTGGGGCCGAGCCGAGCTCGGGGTGCCGATGACGATCAAACCAATCATATCCCCCACAGGCGAGCCTACGGACCTGCCAGCTAGATGGGAGCCTGCGCAGTGGGTCTACCTGGGGCCGAGCCGAGCTCGGGGTGCCGATGACGATCAAACCAATCCTATCCCCCACAGGCGAGCCTACGGACCTGCCAGCTAGATGGGAGCCTGCGCAGCGGGTCTACCTGGGGCCGAGCCGAGCTCGGGGTGCCGATGACGATCAAACCAATCCTATCCCCCACAGGCGAGCCTACGGACCTGCCAGCTAGATGGGAGCCTGCGCAACGGGTCTACCTGGGGGTCTCCTCTCCAAACCAACTCCAACCCCCGAGTGAGCCTACAGCCCTGCCAGCTTGATAAGAGTCTGGTCAGCGGGTCTTCTCGGGGTCTCCTCTCCAACACAACTATAAAGGAAACATAAGGATGATCCAATAACTCAATAAAACTGTTAATCAAATCAACAAAGTAACAGTCCGACACGAGGCACCTCTACCCGCTACGTCCACCCTCTTGGGAACCAGAGGGGGGACGAAAAGCTAGGATGGTTAAGATCGACTAAAGAGGAGTGGGAGGGGACTTCTTTCATCACATGACCCTGGTTATCACTTGGTTCCTCTTCTATAGCCACGACGTTCGCATGAGTTTTTCTGTGCTGGTCACTCTCCACGCTCACCGCACCATAACTGTTGAAGCCAAAATTGACCGAAGCCAAAATTGGCTTCTGTGGAGTTCGGGGTCCCAAAAGAGGAGGGACCGCACACCTACTACACTCAAATGAACGATCTAGGCTCTAGACCAGGAACGTAAGGGACAGACCCAAGGTCTCAGCGTGGAGGACCCACCGCATACCCGGAAGACTAACGAACTCTTCCCCTCCCAAGCCAAAAGCTGAGCTAAGACACCTTCGGAGGGCGCTCTTGGCCGACCGGAACATCTAAGGAGGGTCTCAAGACCAACTCTCTCCTATCCAGATGTATCTCCTTGGGTCTATACAAAATATTCCTCACCCGCGCTACTAAAGGCGCAACATCGCCGAGCAATTCTGCAACACGCTGCCCAACTGGGCTGCAAACAGCGCGACCCCGCTGCCTTAAAAGGCTATCGACATGCCAATAGGGGCTTCCCGGCATAAACCTCGGGGCTCCCACGGGACGAGCGGTTCACGAGCACACCGCTCACCCAAAGCAAAAAGAGTAAATCATACATCTACAGAGCATCACAGATTATAAATTATTACAGGAATATGAATTCCGTACATCGGCACGCAGGCCGGCAATATAAATAAAAATGGGCCTTCGAGGGCCGGCACGAGCTTGGGCTTAAGCCCGCTATTCTCCGCTTGGTACTGCAACACCTGTACGCCAACGTCTCGACGAATGACTGCCAGCTGAACGACAGTCGGCTAACATAAGCGGGCCAAACATATTCCGTACACCCCTTTTTCGGGGCTACGGTGCGCATTCCCTGCAAATAGATAATATCCAACTTCCTCGGAGTCTTCTCCGGGAACCCCAGAACATCACCTATCCGGCCCATACGTCCGGATGGGCTTCACACAGAACATCACCAATTCGGCTCATGCGTCCGAATGGGCTTCACACAGCACATCACCAATTCGGCTCATGCGTCCGAATGGGCTTCACACAGCACATCACCAATTCGGCTCGTACGTCCGAATGGGCTTCACACAGCACATCACCAATTCGGCTCGTACGTCCGAATGGGCTTCACACAGCACATCACCAATTCGGCTCGTACGTCCGAATGAGCTTCACACAGCATGCCTAAATCCGTACTCACACTTCCGGATACTAGATGTAATTAATAACGGGGACGTATATGTCAACCCGTCGGAGAGCTCCCTTCCCCCACCCATTGGTGGAGAGGGGCTTCCATGCAAATGTAAATCGAGGGCTTCACCTGCCCGAGTAGAAACATCGTTACCCTTGGCGCGTGCTTGGCGGCGGTGCCGGTGGCCGATCTCCCTTTTAGGCCGAGCCTTGCTCGAGGCGGCGATGGAGGTGGCCGGACTCGTTGTTGGCGGTGATGAGAAGAGGGTCGGGCTGACCTAGATGCAGCCGGCTTCGAGGAGGTGGCCGAGCTCGACCTTGCCGCGGGCGGAGTCGAGGAAGAGGGTCGAGCTTGGGCCATGCCTTGGCGGCGACGGGAAGAGGGGTCGAGAGGAGCTCGGCCCCGCTGGAGGCGGCCTAGATGGGAAGTGAGGGGCCGAGAGGAGCTCGGCCCTGGCCGGCGACGGGAGAGGAGGAGGAGCCTCGCTCTTTTTGGCCGGCGGCGGGAGAGATGGAGGGAGGAGCGGCTGGCTCCAGGCGGCCGGCGACGAGAGAGGAGGAGGCCGAGCAGGTTGGCTCCAGGCTTGCCGGCGGCGGCCATGGCAAAGAGAGAAGAGGGGGGCCGAGCTTTGGCTTGGGCTTGCCGGCGGCGGCCATGGCAGAGAGAGAAGAGGGGGGCCGAGCTTTGGCTCGGGCTTGCCGGCGACGGCCATGGCAGAGAGAGAAGAGGGGGGCCGAGCTTTGGCTCGGGCTTGCCGGCGACGGCCATGGCAGAGAGAGAAGAGGGGGGCCGAGCTTTGGCTCGGGCTTGCCGGCGGCGGGAGAGGAGGAGCGGCGGGCGGCCTGCTCCAGGCGGTCGACGATGGAGAGGAGGAGGAGCGGATGGCGGCGTCGGGCTCCAGCTAGCCCTAGAAGCTTTTCTGCTTCTCTTCCCCCTCTTTCCCCGATCTGCTTCCTGTTAACTTCTATAATATATTTATATATATTATGTTATATAAGAAATGTTTTTCTTTTTGCTTTTTCTCTCCCTCTGCCGCCTGTACCCAGCCTGCTCCCCCATGCCTCTTTTTCTTCTTTTTTTACTTTACCTGCTATTCTCCCCTCCCAAAGATTATTATATATTATAATATATATAATATTAATATATTACATATTATGATATTAATATATATAATATTAATATATTATAATATTAATCAAATATCTATAAAAAGGCCTTTACAAACAAAGTCTCTACGCGTGTGTACGAGTGCTCGCACGTCCTCGAACGGGGCTGCACCACATCGTCGCTCATAGCATGTTCTGAGTCCGTCACTTGGGGAGGATCCCGCTCGCCCGGATACGGGGTTGTACACCGGCCCAGGCCAAGGCCGAGCTTGGGGGCCTTACCGGGCCCCCATTTTAGCCGGTTGCCTTGCCCGGCCGCCGAGCAAGCCTAGGCCCGACACCCGGGCTGGCGGAAAATCCCGTCAATTAGGCGGGATTAAAATCTCGCCTAATATGCGGGATTAAAATCCTGCCTAATTGGCGGGATTAAATGTTGGTGTTACCATGGTGATCTGGAAGTGATCAAACATGTAGCCTCACTACCAACACAATATGAGCCTATGAGGTTGCACATAAGAGCGTTTGGAGAATTTGAAAGATTGGATTATGTTGGTTTTGCTCATATGAGATGAGCGAAGGACTGGACTCAGCCAGGCGTTGAGTGCGTCGAGACCACTCAACGCTTTCGTCGAGTCAATTGTTCACTTGTCGATTAAGCATTGAGAGCGTTGAGATCACTCGACGCCTTCGTCGAGTCAAATGTTGACTTGTCGATTAGGCGTTGAGTGTGTATAGTTCACTCAATGATTCGTCGAGTCAAGTGTTGATTCGACGAGTCTGGCACTGAGTGCATTGAGTGCACTCGACGCTTTGTCGAGTCAAGTGTTCATTCGTCGAATATCGACGTGAATACTCAACGAATTCTGTTTTGTCCGATTTATTTCCTCTAAATACGGTTTGGTCGGGGTCAGCGGTTAACGGCTAGTTCAGTATTCAGTATATAAACATTATGTACAGTAAACCAAACAAGAGAATATACGTTTTTTGACCTAATCACGAGTCAACTTCTTCTTCCTCCCGACGGAACTGTTACGCAAGGCCAAGAATGCCGATCTCATCGCAGATCGTCCACCGTTCCTGTACATTGCAGGAAATCATTTCCTAAGCGTCGTATTCGTCTCTGCCGCCTCTCCTTGAACGAATCTAGCAGTCTGTGGAGACGTTGAAGGCAAATCCCCTTCCGACCTAGATCTTGTGTGACAAGAGTCTAGGGTTTTCCGTGCTCATGTGAATATCCGTAGAGGTATGGACACTATTCTACGCTCGGAACTCTAGTCGTTGTCATTCGTTGAACTTCATCGGAGCACTTTGGTTGAATATTGACTCAATCCCTCAAAGATACAATTTTATTAATTGTGTTTTACTTCTTGATCAATATTCATCACTTGATTCGAATTATTTTGGGTTTTCTTGTTCCATTTTTGTCGCGCATAAGTGTTGCAACGTATAGCAAACTCAACATTAAAATCCCGCCTAATTGGCGGGATCAAAATCCCGCCTAATTGGCGGGATCAAAATCCCGCCTAATTGGCGGGATCAAAATCCCGCCTAATTGGCGAGATCAAAATCCAGCCTAATTGGCGAGATTAGGCGGGATTGATTTGGCAAGATTTTAGTCCCTCCTGGAAATCAGGCCGGCCTGGAGGGCCTTATCGGGCCCCTCTTGGAGAGGGAGCCCGAGCCCGGACCGAGCCGACTCAAGTTGTCCCCAACCCAGTCCCAGTTGGTAAAAAACCCAGTCCCAACCGGCCCAGTCCAAGCCCGGTCTGGTCGGGCTTTTTGTGCACATTTATTTTAGGGACAATCTTGTTCTTGAAGAAACAGGGAACAATATGTTGTGGCATGGTTATCTGCCAAGGTTGAGTATTGTTCGATGATTTTTGACATGCTCGAGCTTACATGATTGGAAAATTTCTTACAAAACTTGATGTGCCTCTCCCCATTCCCGTGGTTTTGTAAGAGTAAAGTTGTTATTCATAGAGCCAAGAATCCCGTCATCTATGAGCGCACAAAGTACATTGAAGTGGATTGCCACTTCGTTAGGGAAAACGTCAAGCTTTTAAAAATTGGTCTTCAACTTGTTCTTGCCACTTCTAAAATCTTTTATATTTTCACCAAAGTCTTGGCGTCTTGCTCTGGATATTATATCTTTAGTTTGTTTCTAAACTACAGCCTACGATATATATGCTCTAACTTGCTGGAGAGTATAACAAACTTAGGTAATTGACGCTATATAATTCTACATGTAAAGGCTCGCTATAATGGTCCATTTTAAGTCGTTTTTCTCTTATATAGGCATTAGTACGTCCCTCATTGACCAATGATATTTTATCTCTCCTCTAAGCCATAGATAAGTGCACGTTCCCATCATCATTCCCGCGAATGGCGAATAGATATCAGAATATATTCATGTTCTATTTCCACACTATTGACAAAGACATGCCGCAAATGCCACTAATTATAGCATAATTTTATTATGGGTCAGTTGTGTTGGTACCAATTCTTAGAAGTCTAAGGCTCAGTTTGGAGGGACTTATTTTCACCGGTCAAGAGGTTACGACTGTTGAGTTGGTTTGATTTTTTGAACTCACATGATTCATGCTTTGACCTACCGGCCGCCGATGTTGACTCTTTAAGCCGCCCATTTATTTCACATGCGAGGAAGCTTCTTGGAAATAGGTAAAGACATGTGAAATGATCTTATAAAAGGAGAGGAAGACAAGTTATGAACACACACTAAAATCCAAACCAAAGAGAGATAAAGGCTTGAAGAGGAGAGCGGTAGTGCACGACTGAAGACAATGGTGGGCATCGATAACCGATTAAGGGTTGCATCGACAACGAAGAGCGAAAACGTGCGGGTAGCGAAGAGACATCTGATTCACGGGTTGCAGAAAGGTGTTTAGTGCTCGATGGTTGCATGCTCGTAGGCGGTAGTGGTTGTGCACAAGTGGTGACGTTGGCGGGTTGCACGTTCGCAGCAAGGTCAAATCCTAACTTGAATCTCTTCTTGGTGGTGATGATGGCGGTGGATAGTCGTCTGGCGACGACGAAGATTTGTTCTGGTTCGAATCTTGTGCGTCTATTTTACGAATTGCAGTTAAGTTCATATTACTCCTGCAGATTTTCGTAGTCTGAGTTCTTCTGCAGTATAATTTTGGATTTGTATCTCTTAATTTTGAGTATTTATAGGTATAACCCTAAATCCTCGATGACGGGTTATTGGATGTCATTCAGACCTTAAACCAAACCCGTTAAGCACCTATCACATCTACTCAATATATCTCAATAATATTCTCATATATTGTATATAGATGTTAACACAAAATAAGTTACTTAAAGCAAAAATTAATAACGACCAAACATGAGTTTTTTCAAAAAAACATAAATATGAGTTTTAGATAATTGATAAAAACTAAACTAAAACCAAGGTCCCAAACATGAAAAATAAGCAAAACTGGAAAACTCAAACTGATAATTGATCTATGCAAACAATAAATCATCTTCATTTGGGTCAAAATAAATTTTTTCTTCTCCAAGCTCCATTTGATTTGCAAATAGTTACAACAAGAATGTCATGAGACAAATATCTATGAATTCAAATATTTACTATCAAAAGTAAGCGATTAGTTGTAGCAGTAAAAGAACGTAATACTCTAACTACGAAGAAAGAATCACAAATCAACATATCTATCTAATTTACACAAAATTAGAAAATTAATTTCATAGAATCAAACCATGTTCTTTCGATTATTAAGATTATTATTAACTATTTCACAATTATACTATATCATCAAGTTTGAAATTATACAACAAGTTGTGACTATTATATCAGCAAATTTGGAATGATATAACTAATAATCATAATATCAGGGCACATATCAGCAACTTCATTATTCCTTTTTGAAATGATACCCAAATCAGTCTTTGAAGAAAATAATTGCACATGTCATCAAGTTTAAAATGACTGACAACTATTTATCTCTAACTTTCATCAGATATCATCTGAAATACTTCAGTGTACTCAACTCTAGATGCTTGAATATAAACAGACTACAATTTTAAAATTTAAAACATAAGCATGGTATTAAGTCCTACAAAATGGACTTTAATCTCATCTCCTCAGATGTTTTAGTTGTTAGAATCTTACATAAGTCCTTGGTAAGGACATCTGCTACATTATCTTTCGATCTCACGTCCAAAAGGGAGATTATCCCCTGACTGGTGAGATAGGTCAACCAGACTTATTTCATCCTAAGCTGTCTTTGCTTTCCATTGAACAACATATTTATAGTAATGATCTTTGTGGATTGATTGTCATAATATAACAAAATAGAGTGCATTTTCATACTCGTCATTGAAATATCCATTATCAATTTTCTTATCCACTCTGCTTCTTCTCCAACTGATGCGAGAGCATAGCGTTTCGATTCCATAGTGGATAGTGCGCTCGAAGCATCCTATGTGGTCGTCAAGTTTAGAACGACCTCCACGTTGCCCCCAGCCGAGGTATTTATAGGCGTAACCCTAAATCCCCGATGACGGGTTATTGGAAGACATCTGGATCGTAAACCAAACCCGTTAAACACCTGTCACATCTATTCAATATACCTCAACATAAAATGCTAAACTTCCTTCTTATAAAGAATTCTACTACCACTGTGTCTTAGATTCACTTCAAGGAATTTGTGCAAAGGAGTTGCACCCATTCTCACCATCGTCACGAGAAGAAGATGTAAGGAAGAAATGAAATGATTTGTAGAGAAAGATGAAGCGATTTTTGGAAGTGTGTAAGAAAAGTGTTCATATTAATTTTCTTATATAATTTTGGTCCTTTCTATAAGATACGCACTACATGGATAGACTTCGAACATCAATTTATTTTTAATTTTGAAACATAAGAAAATGACACACTTCAAGGCTCATGCCTTTTTTACATACCACTGTAACATTCTCACTATCTCTCATTCTTCTCATGAGGCACTGATTTGCACTATATCACATATCCTTGCAAAAATTTAATCATGTTGTAGTCATGTATTCTTTATTATATTATGCTTTGGGGTTAATTACTGGGACCTCCCATGGAAGTTCGCATAATTATAAGAATCTCTCATAAATATGTTTTGAAATTACAAAGACCTCCTCCGCATATTTGGTTGGTTTACCAACTCCCCTCTTATGTTAAATTCTAAATACATTTTTTTATAGAAAAGTTCAAATTAACAAGAGGTAAACGAACAGTTGAGCGGCAAGAAGTGAGAGAAGAGACTGTGGTAACTGCACACACTATTGCCGAAGAAGAGGACCCGTGCGGGCTCTAGCGAGTACCTACCATGACTCCTTTGCCGAACAATCAAAGAAACTCATAGGAGGCCGCACGAACTCTTGGAGTGTGGCGTGTGCATCCTCGCCGGGGGGAGTGTGTTGACTAGAGGAGAGTGTCCGCGAATACTTTTGAGTGCCCGCCTAGATCTTATATGAATGGCACAGATGGACACTGGTTTTTATCGCATAATTTGAAATAACATGCCAGAAGGATTCTTGATTGTGGTCCCCCCAACTTCTCTAATATAGATGTTATTGAGGGATGGCAGGAGTACTGAGCGAATACTTGCCAAGTAACCACGCATACCCTTTTAGAGGAGGGGAAAGCGCGATCATTAAATGAGTAACCGCCCCTCCCACCGAGTGTCCGTATAAAGTCTTGGTGTTGGAGCAGACTTGGCACTAGTTGATGCAGTCATTGAAGGAGACTTGGCGCGAACCACTAAAGAGACGACGCGAACTGCCCAAGAGATGACGTAGACTACTGGAGAGACGAGTCAGACCTTTATAAAGATGACGTAGACTACTTGGCACTATTTTTCTATAGTTTTTGTAAACATTTAATAAATCATGTATGATTTAATTAAGGGGTTTAATGACCTCAAAACCATCCAAAATTTTGGTGGTTGTCCATTAGGGTCATGAAATAACTCTGGTAAATATTTCTGCCCATTTGGGGTTGGTTTGAGTAGGAATTGGTGTGACCAAAAATTGGTCCCTTAAGGGTAAATTAGGGCAAAGATGAAATTGATGGGTTGAGTGGCCAATTCTCATCCAAAAGGAATGAAACCTTGGACCCTGCCTCCTAGTCCTATAAAACACTCCCTCAAGAGATTTTGAGTGGTTTCAAGTGGAGATTCCCTAAGACCCTAGTGTAGGCCCTTGGGTTGAGGTTTGGGGCCTAGTGAAGGACATGAGACTATATGTCCTTGGATGATCTTGGAACTTGGTTGGTGAGTTCCTAGGGTAAAATAAGTCGTAGAAAGTGATTTTAGGATTTTTAGTAACATATACACTCTTTTTAATAGTTATGGATAGTTTAGGGCACTTTGATCCAATAAATAATTACATGCTCAAATGAACTTGGATGCTCATGAAACTTAGACAGTGAACTTATTTAGATGATATTGTTCCCTAGAGATTTTATTGTGAATTTTTTATTATTAATTATAGTACTTCATTAATAAACCCTAAGTTTGAGCTAATCACAAGATATTTATTTTATGTTTAATTGCCTACTGGAAAATTATGAAACTGGGTCAAGGAACATTTTAGGACACAATATTTCTCTGTGAATTTTTATAAAAATATTGGAAGAGTTTCATATTGGCTCCTTCATAAGTGCCCAATTATTGAATATTTTAATATAATTTATTTATATAATCAATTGGAGTTGTAAAATAATAATTCTTAGTCAGTAGTCTTTCCTAGTCATATTTATCTAGTAATTTTCTCAAAAATTTTGGATGACTGATTCTAATTTTTCTCTATTTAAATTAATATTGTGCCTGTTAGTTCCATAAATTGTTGAAAGTCAATTACATCTTGAAAAATTTGGATTTTTAGTATTTACTATTATTTTGATGTTATTAGTTTATCATAATTTTGTTAAGGCCATACTTAGTCAGGAAATTGCACTTGGTATTCATTGGCTCATGAGGCCTGATTTTGTAGAAATTAAAATAAATGCCAAATAAATTAGAAAAATTATAATCTTCTGGATTTATTCATAAATATCATGATAGAACCCCAATAATAATCTTAGGCCATTTAGATGATTATTTGAAGTATCACCATTCATACACATCATGTATGTTGTTTGGTCTACACTTAGTAGAAAGTGTAAAAGTAGGGAAGCATATGGAACTTGTATGGGAAAGGGTTGTTAGTGTACCTGGTCTATATGGAATATATAGGGTCATCAAAATAAGGTAGGTTGTGAGAGCCCGGTTGTACAAGGGCAGAGTTGTGTTCGGGATCGGCAGTGGACCGTCCTTCCTTGGAGAGGGAAAGCCTAAATATGATTAGAGCTAGTTCAAGAGTAATGATAATAAATTGGGACATGGGTAGATACCAACAATAATAAGTACCTTGCAAAAGGAAACTTTGAGTTTTAGCCCATCGTAGTTTCTAGTGCCTCTCGAGAGCCCTTCATAGGGAATGCCCTGGGCAGTCCAAGATTAACCTTAAACCGTAAGACTAAAATACCAAAGAGTAATTAGTAAATACTGGGGATTCACTCAACCCGATGACTCAGGAGGTTAGCTTGGTTGGGTTATCCGAGCGGTAGGCTTGGTGGTTGTGGAAATGGGCAAGTTAGCATGGCGAGCCGAAGGTTCGGAAGGTAGTTGTAACAGACAGGTTAGTCCGAGAAGCCGATGGTTCGGGAATTCAAGGCTGCATGTGCATAAAAGGTGGTGGGTCTTCAGTATTTAGCAGTCGTTTACACTGACGTCGATATGATGACTCGGCGGGTGTGATTTACACTTAGCCATGGAAAAGACTGACGGGTTTGTCAGCATTAGTACGTGGTGTCTCTGGTATGTCCTTCAGAGACGTACGTAAGGGCTAGACCTGGTAGTGTGGATACCCGCCTAGGAGTGGGGTGGCCCAACCCACTGTCTCCGTTGGCCACTATGGAGGCTCTTGAGAGTGAAACTAGCTTCTAATACCGGGGAACTAAAGGTCTGTGGACATAGAGTCATGTATGTGTGTTGCACTTATATGAACATATTATTAAACCCACATATCATAGCAAATCATGTCATTATCATACTTAAATCCTTACCCCCAACGTATAAATTGGTATGAGACTTTTTATACGTTGGGCCTTGCAAAACGACCCCATAGTTTATAAGCTTGTGTGAGCATGCTTATAAGCTATGATTACTTTCTTTGTGATTATTTGTTACTTTTCTTTATGATGCACTTTACTTTCTACTCTTTACTGCTCTATTACTATAGTATTGCTAGCTTGCATTCCTTTTATAACATTGTGAATGTTACAATAAAATTGCTAGATGAGGTCCACCGTCACCTGCTCTTGTTTACTCTCCACCATCATAGCTTTCCTATCATTTCTCCCGCACGGTGCCTAGGAGCCACTAGGGGAGGGGTGGGGGAAATCAAACTTAGTCTTTTTGACTAACGGCCGGTGGACCAAACATTTTAGGGGCTTTGGATGTGAGATAGAGAGCAGTAGCAGGAGATGAAGCACCAGCGGAGTACGGTGCACATGAAGGTGGGTCAGTCTTGTACATGAGCACAACCCTCAAGATCTATGAGTGATTAGTATATTTTGCTTCCGCGAGAGTGTTATAGTGAGGCCATGATGTACCGGGCATGAGCCCGTTTATCTTTGACGTTTATATTTCTATGTTACTATTCTGTTTTAGTACCTTTATCTCTGTGGACTTTGTTGTGTTTCATGCTCATATATATATATATATATATATATATATATATATATATGTTGTGATTTTTGTGGACTCGACTTGATTGTCTTCACTATTGTAATTCTACTTCTTTGGTGATCATTAATGCCGGCAGGATTGACGTTCTGTAGTGGCGACCCTCCTGAGTGTCGGTGTCACCGCAAAACAGCGATTCTGGGCGTAAGATCGGGTAGCGTAGTAAAAAAAATGGGGTCATACAATGTGTGTGTGTGGGGGGGGGGGGGGGGGGGGGGGCTAGATCTGCCCCTGATCAGGATCCAATGGCGATGTACCTGCATCAGTCAATGACAAGCTATCTTCATTCTTCGACTAGGGCCAGACTTCTTTGTTTGCTACAACAAAACTTCTCATTTTTCCCTTTGCTACATTTGCAAACCTACCAAATTAAATCGATTTTGTGGATAGCCTAAATTATAAAGGGTAAAAACCTATGGGTTTTTAACGAATGCCTGTTGTGTAACATCCCTGGCCTGCAAATAATATATAGTATGAGTCTGACTGGGGTCCCACAACATATAAAACACAAAGCCTAAAATGCTAATTATTGATAATAGAAAAACCAACCATTACACTACAGAGTTCGACTACAACAAAAACTTAAAATAAAAGTCCACAATATGTACAAGATAGTCTGGCTTTAAGGCCTTTCATGACTTCCAAAGAAAAACAACAAAAGTATATGTACAACCTAGAACAGATGAAAAACGATTTCTAACTCCTCAACAACTCTTGGGCTCCAGCCCTCTACACACTGCTACGAGCTACACCACCTGAAACTAAGAACAAACGGACGACAAAACGAAGGTCAACATGGGGCTGACCAACAAAACGTACGTCCCCTCCCCCCGACCATCCAAGTGGACTCCAAGGCGACTGCATCACTCTCCTACAAGTACTCACAAAAACTAAAGTAGAAAAGACGAAGAATAAAGGGGCACACAAGGGGTCCCGGTAGCCATACCATCACGCATGAGGTAAAAATACCCAAGTCATACAACCCATGATGAGAGACGTGTGTTCGCCTTTTGCACTCAGATCTCACAATAAAGAGTGTGAAAGAGAAGCCTCAAAGTCCATATATATCCATAAGAGCATGACGAGAAGGAAAACAGTGCACTACTTACCAAACGAGCATGATAGAGGAGGGAAAACAGTCCACAATTATTCGAAAGAGCGCGACAGAGATTATAACATTACTCTTAGTCCTGAAACGTCGTGATGGGAGAAATGAACTCTTTGGACGTAGCCTAACAAGTCTCTCAAACTGATGAAGTAACATAGACTGAACACAACTACCAAGTAACGAGGAATCCACCCATCCTATGCAACTTCACAAGAATGTTGTTCTACCGGGCCCAACACAGGCTCGCATAGGAACGGGACATTCACAAATAAAGTCCTTGAATTCCTACCATCACTACAACAAATAGCATGAGACATTCACGTTGATGGACTTAGGGCTGATCGCAATGCATATCCTAAATCACCAATCTGGGCGTATCACCACGTGTAGGCTTTGACATCATGCCTAAATTCAGGCTCGCACGTCGGATCAGTAAATGCATATTTATGCCGGGGACGGACACAATAGACCCGGTGGTTCACAAAAAACTGAATGAAACACACCACATCCAATTGGATGCGGGAAACCCTTCTAAGGACAGTAAAAGCAGAAAAACAACATTGGGGTAACATTCTCACGCCCTACCGGAGTCCCCGTTCTCTACCGCATAGCGGGAGAGGGACTTTGTGCAGCTCACACACAAACATACATCGAGATCGCAATCCCACGCCCTGACGGAGTCTTCGTCCACAACCAAAACACCGTGAGGGGACTCTCATTGCACGAAAATAATTATAAGCACAAAATAGAAAAATAGCAGGCCTAAGACCAGGGAAAAGAATCGTTACCCTTGTCGCACATTTCAGATCCATTGGAGCTTTCACTAACATAACAAAGCACAAATAGAAAGGTTGCCCTTCCACAGTTCCAGTCTCCTTCCGACGAACCCAACGTCGAATCGGCTTGTTCTAGGTCAGAAACAATCAAATGGCAACAATGCCCTCTTTAGAAGTGAATCAAGACCACGCCCTAACAACAACTAGCACCCTTTTGATAACATGGGTCTCGTCCTTCTCCCTTCCCAGTCTTCGACAAACACAAGGGGAAACAAAGCTCCAAGACTTGGAGCAGTTCGATATAGCATCACAACAAGTAGAAGATCGACAACTCAACTCCTCTCTGGTCGGTGCAATCGTTCATGGAAAAAGGGGAATCGATCCCCTCTCCATCACTCAGGTCAGCGACGGTAGGGGGAAGCGACGCAGGACACGAAGCCAACGGTGGTGCAACAACACTCCCTCTTTTCCCTCACTATGAGAGAGAGAGAGAGAGAGATGAGGTTTCGATTTCTGTCGTGAGAAAGTGGGAGATAACGAGGGAGGGGGGCGGTGAGGTGTTCTGTGCAGCGGCATGCGTACGTACAAGAGATGGGGGATGAGCGGTGGCTTGTGTCTGTTTAATAAAAAAAATAAGGCTTTGCATATTATGCCCCGAAAAAACCCCAATCGAACACAAAAATTAAAATTCGACAACAATTTTCAATTCCTTTCACTTAAAACTTGCCAAACGAACGTACCATTTATATATTTTTGAATGATTTTTTTGATGTGCTTCTCTTTATTTTCTAGCCTACATGGCTGGAAGCATGTGGTCAGAGCTTACGTAGTTAAATTGGTTTAGTAATATAACATGGCCGGAGGCCCGGAACCAAGCAATGGACGATGGAATGAAGAGTCATACAGTAATCAGCAGTCTTGTTCCCACTCTACCCCTATCCAGTTTTGCCCCTACCCAAACTTCATCCACTTTCCCCGCCACCGCCGCCGGAACCCTCGCGGCTCACTTCGCCCGGGCAGTCGACCAAACCTCCGTCTCCTCATGGAACTCAGCAATTACCGACCTTGCCCGCAGCGGAGACGCCTTCTCCGCTCTGCGCGCCTTCTCTTCCCTCCGCCGCCTCCGCCTGACACCCGATCGCTCCTCCTTCCCGCCGGCCCTCACAGCCGCCGCCAATCTCGACGCCCATTCCGCCGGCAGGCAGCTCCACCTGCTCTCTCTCCGCCTAGGACTCCATCCAGACCTCTTCGTCGCCTCCTCCCTAGTCCACATGTACGCGAAGTGCCACCTTCCCGACGACGCCCGCAAGGCGTTCGACGAATGTCCCAACCCCAACGCCGTCCTTTGGACCGCCATGATCTCCGGCTACGTGAGCAACAATGCTTCCCGCAGCGCCATATCTCTGTTTCGAGAATTTTTGGCGGAGGCGGGGCCTCTCCAGGTGGACTCCGCGGCCGCAGTGTCGGTTTTGTCGGCCTGCGCGAGGCTTACGGAGAAGATGGCGGTTGTGGGGTTTCATGGTTTGGTGCATAAGATTGGGCTGGGGGAGGTGGGGGTTTGGAATACTTTGGTTGATGCGTATGCTAAAAACGGGCTTTTGGATGTCGCACGGAAGGTGTTTGACGAAATGCTCCACAGGGACGTGGTTTCTTGGAATTCAATGATTGCTGTGTATGCTCAAAATGGGTTGTCTGCGGAGGCCCTGAATTTGTATTCCGATATGGCAAGGAGCGGTGGCACGAGGCACAACGCGGTGACCTTGTCGGCGGTGCTTCTTGCTTGTTCCCACGCCGGGGCTCTTCAGATTGGGAGGTGCATCCATGATCAGGTACGATCAGTTCTTTTATTTATGTGATTTCTTGACACAATGTGCTACTGTGAAGGACATTGGGAAATAATAAGAAAGCGCAAGAACAAAAGATAGTGAATGCTCCTGTTGTTGATGTTGAAACCTCAAGAAATTGAGTTGCCGGATCCCGAAGAACTGCAAATTTGTTCATGTTTTTAATTTATAATAATAAAAAGTTCAACTATTGGAGTTCATACATGACACACCAAATCTTATTTATAGAGAAACTAAATGCTAATTTGGATGATTGCTCCCCAGCATTCTTTCATTTGAATTAATGTTTAGCCACATGAAGTTCATGAAAATTTGACCAAAATGATAATGGGCTAGAGTATCACAACCTGAGCAGATTAGCGCTATAGCCGCACGAAGAGGGATTTGATAAACTCTTCCATATACATTTTGATTTTGATTCAACATCCAATATTAGGGTATTAACATGTTGTAATTAGGGAAATAACATGTTGTAATCAAAATGTAATCTAACAACATACCATCATCACATATCATAAATAGCCACTTCTCCGTCACAAAACGTAAACACCAAGTAACTTGCATGTCCATCTAATGCAAGTCAAAATTCAAAATCTTACCTCATCCTCCACAAGCTCCGTTAGCATAAATCTTATGCACCTTCTCATTGGTTCTTCTCCACCAGTCAATGCATAGATTGATCTTCACATATATTGATGGGAATCACCCACCACATGTGGCTTGTTGCAAGGAGGGGTCCACATTCATGTATTTCTGCAGGAGGACTTAGACGGATTGGCGATCCAACTCCACGGATGCATCCGGATTTTTGTTTACTTGCATTTTCATATATCATATTTTATTTTTCAGTTAATATTTTGCAAGATCTGTTTTTTTACATCAACGACCGACCATAATCTTTGATATAAGGGTGCTCTAGGTAGTTTTATTATAAATAAGATGTAAGGTGTCTGCCATTAGGTTATTGCTAATTTTGGAGAAGAATCATTCCAGGAATCCAGAAATCCTCTCACGGTGATGACTCTGTGAGGCCTTAAATGACGACTCTTAGGTATTATCCCACTTAGTCAGCCACCACTGCCTCAAATCCACCATCGCTGCCTCAAATCCGCCACCGCCGCCACTCCCAGAGTCCCAGGGCAACAATTCGATGAATCCATCCTTCAGATTTTCCACCCTTGCAATCAGCCCCTTACTCTTTGTGTTTTATTGTTGTATGAAATATTTTCTTCAATATTAATATATGGTTATGGGATTTCACTTGCTTGGAACTCATGTTTAGTAGCTGTTTGTGCTAGGACATCGTGTGATTTGTACGAACTATTTGTCATGCGCTCTTTCTTTAGCTTGCCACACAGAGAAATGCCAAAGTCTGTTTGCTTAAAAAATTATTTTGTTTTGCTTAAAATATTGTGTGGCTTAATCCTTTATTACTTGTTTTTGGTTCCTCCTTCATGTTCCGTTTGCATGTTACATATATCTAGCAATAGGCGAATTACTTAGCCGCACCTCATGTAGGGTTGCTTGTTAGTCGCACACCCATGCAACCTACTTTATATATGTTGGTGTTTTATTCATTGGATTGCATGCTCACTTTCACGTCATTCTAGAGTTGATCGTAGGCTCATTGCATTCGTCGCGTACTTGCTAGCATTGCATTTAAGGTTAGTGCACTGCACATCCGCCACTTGTAAACTCGTCTTGCGTCAAATGGTATCAGAACTAGGTCCAGACATTATTTAGATACACAATCATTGAGTGTATAAGTTCCTTTATGGCTATTTATCGCCATCATTCCTCTCTCCTATTTAGGGATCCCGAGCCTATCTATACCTAATCCCATAGAACCCCTTCAGAGAGATCCCAATGTTATTACGATTATTAATCTCGTTCGCAGACCATCACTTCCGAAGATCATTTTTATCCCTTGACGCAATTCTACTGTATTAGAGACAATCACTACGATGATTATTGTCGTCCTTATCCCCGCGCATGAGCAAACCGTGCTGAAAGTTCTACACGACTCAATTTTCTTAGTGATGATTAATACGGGGATCATTATTTTGAGGGAGATCTCGAGTGTAGATTTTGTGCAGTTGCTCCACCGTTTTATGGTTTGTCGAGTCCCTAGATTTTTAGCTACTGAGTCATGGATATGGAGTATTATCTTTGTTATTTGGAATTATTCGGTGTCACATTAAATTTACACAACTGTTCGAAAGAGCTAGGCCTGCACATAAAGACCCCGGTCCTGGTCCGAGATCGGTCCTGGGCAGGACCGGTCCGGGACCGGTGTCCCGGACCGGTCCTGCCCAAACCGGTCCCGGTCCGGGACCGGTTTTTCCTTTGAAAACCGGGACCGCCTGGGACCGGAAGGACCGGTCCTAACCAGTCCCAGACCGGAACCGGTTTTTCCTGCTGTTAATTTTAATGAAATTAAAATTAAATTAATTATTTTAATTATTGTTATTATATATTATTATATTTTCTTTTAAATAATTTAATTAAATAATATGTACTAATTTGAAATGCAAAATTGCAAAATACAAAGTAAATAATTTTTTTTATCAAATTTGAAATAAAAATACAAAATCAAAATACAAATTACAAACTATAATACAAATTACAAAATTGAAATACAAACATTTTTATTAAATTTGAAATTATAATACAAAATACAAATTCAAAATTTGGAGTTGTTTTTGATTTTGAACTCGAGCTCGTCTTCAACGCCATTATTCTGCGGCGCTCCCCAGATTTAAGTTATTAAGCTCGTCTTCAACTTCAGACTCACTGTCTTTAATTGACGAGACGTGTTGTCTCCTCCTCAAAGCGTCCAAATAATCCTTGTAACAAATGCAAATCTCCAAAGATTCTTCGGTCAAACGGGTCCTTCGCTCGTTCAGAATCCTGCCACTCAAACAAAACGCAGACTCCAAAGCTACCGTACTAGCTTGGATGGTTAGTAAATCACGGGCCATTAAGGCCAAAATAGGATAATTATTAGCTTTAATTTTCCACCATTTTAAAATATCAAAATTTTCTATTTCGTACGCGGTCATAAAATCTTGAAACTGTGTTTTGCTATATAAACCTAATTCGTTTAAAGTACTCGAAGTTCGTTGTTTTTTTTTCGAAGCTAATTCTAAAAATCTATTTTTTAAAATATCGTTTGTTCGAGGGGCGGTGGATTTCTCGCGAGGTCGCAATCCATATAGTTGATCGTAATAATTACATAGGCGAGTAAAATCAGAATTAAATTTTGCAACACTAACGTTGTAAAAATCACTAGAAGATTCGTTTAACTCTAAATTGCGATTAATTTCCTCTATAAAATTTTCAACCCCGTCTACACCCATTAAAGGATTTAAAGCCGCAGCACAAGCAAACATAGGTGGCATATGCGTATAATATTTTAAAATTTTTGCCTCCATTAATAATATTAACGGACGCCACATTGGATTAATTTTGTAATTTTTAAACGTTTCAGTAATTAATAAAAAAATTTCAATAACAAGCGAGCTTGTAGAATAATAAACTCCAGATAAAAAAGTTGTTGCCTGATAAAAACTTTCTAATAAATTTACGTAATCTTCGATTACAGCCCAATCTGACGCATCTAAATCATGTGATTCTTCTACAGTATTATAAAATTCTATCAATAATGATTTTTGTGATAAAGCCCGCTTTAATATTTTGTACGTGGAATTCCATCGTACCGGCATATCATAAGATGGACCAAAAAATTTTTTACCCTGTGCTATAACAAATTTTTTGAAATCTTGTTTTCGTCGTTTTGAACTATAAATAACTCGTAACATAGTACGTATTTTAATAACATAATTTTTCATAAAAGTTAAACTATCTTGCACAATTAAATTGAGAACGTGACATACGCAACGTGTATGAAAAAAATACCATCTAGCGTAGGTTCCAGATCATTAATCAAATATTTAATAGCCATATTATTATTCGAGGCGTTATCAAACGAAATACTTAAAATTTTATCTTTTATTTTAAAATCTCTAATACACTTAATAATCACCTGATAAATAGCTTTACCGGTGTGCAGATATTCAAAACATTCAAAATAAATTATACGTTTATTTAATTCCCAACTATCGGGATCGACCCAGTGACAAGTTATGCAAATATAAGAAAGTCCGTCAACTAAACCGCTAGTCCAAACGTCGCTCGTTAAACTAACTCGACCGTCGAATGTTTCAAAATAATTTTGTAAATATAATTTTGCTTGCAGGTAAGCTTTTAAAGCATCACGTCGAGTTGTAGTACGACTTACCTGTTAATATTTTGGTTGTAGTGCTTCGTGTATGTAAGACGTCATTTCGTCGTTGTCGTAGTGGTTGAACGGAAGTCCGCTTTTGATGACATTCTTCATCTGCCGCTCCCGTTGCCGAGCTTGGTCATACGTCCAAATGTGCCCGGTCGTCGAAATTTGAGCTTGGTTGGCCTCCGACGGGGCTTGTTTGGAAAGACACGATTTGTTGTGTCGGGCGAGCGTCGTGTTGCTACTGTTAGCGGCCATAAGCTTCGCGCAAAGTTTGCACTTCGCCTTTATTTCGCCGTCGATCCGCACTTTATCGAAGTTATCTCATACCGCCGCTTTATGCCGGTGCTCAACGATCTCATGATCGACGGACGCTGAGGAGGACGCCGACATGGAGGAGGAGGAAGCCATTTAACGCGAGTATGAGTGAGAGAGAAAGTGAGAGAGATAGAGCGAGAGATAGAGAGAGAGGGAAATGAGGGAGGGGGGGTTTATAAGTTTATATTTTATAATTAATTTTTTTTTAAAATTTATTTATATAAAAAAAGAGCCGGGCTCTTTTAATGAGCCTGCCACATGGCAGGCTCATTAAAAGAGCCTTAACGGCTCTTATTATGAGAGCCTTAACGACTCTTATTATGAGAGCCTTAACGGCTCTTTTAAAAGAGCCGTTAACGGCTCTTTCCCATTTTCCGGTCCCGACCGGTCCCGAAACCGGTCCCGGACCGGGACCGGTAAAAGACCGGTCCCGAAACCGGTCCCGGACCGGGACCGGTTTTTACCCTTAAAGGGGGGACTGCCAGGGACCACTGGACCGGTCCGGGACCGGACCGGTCCCGGCTGGGACCGGTCCCTGTCCGGTCCCGACCGGTCCGGTCCCAATTAGAAAGAGCGGTTTTTATGTGCACCACTAGAAAGAGCGCGACAGTGAGTATAACATTACTCCCAGTCTTGAAATGTCATGACGGGAGAAACGAACTCGTCTCCGGGCGTAGCCTAACGACGCTCTCAAACTGATGACGTAACATAGACTGAATACAACTACCAAGTGACGAGGAATCCACCCGTCCTATGAAACTTCATAAGAATGTTGTTCTATTTGGCCCAACACATGCACGCCTAAGAACAGGACATTCACGAATAAAGCCCTTGAATTCCTACCATCACTACAACGAATATCATGAAACATTCCCGTTGGTGGACCTAGGGCTGATCGCAATGCACAAACTAAATCACCGATCCGGGCATATCACCACGGGTAGACTTCACTCACCATGCCTAAATCCAGACTCTCACGCCGGATCACTAAGTGCACATTTATGCCGGGAACAGACACAATAGACCCGGAGGTTCACAAAGAACCGAATGAAACACACACCACATCTAATTGGAGGCGAGTGACCCTTCTAAGGACAGTAAAAGCAAAAAAATCACACTGGGGTCGCAATCCCATGCCATGTAGGAGTCCTCGCTCTCCACCTCATAGCGGGAGAGGGACTCTATGTGCAACTCACATATAAACATATGCCGGGGTCGCAATCTCACGCCCTGGCGGAGTCTTCGTCCACAACCAAAACGACGTGAGGGGACTCTCATTGCATGAAAATAATTATAAGCACAAAATAACAAAATAACACGCCTAAGACAAGGGAAAAGAGTCGTTACCCTTGACACACATTTCAGAGCCATTGGGGTTTTCACTAACATAATGAAGCACAAATAAAGAGGTTACCCTTCCACAGATCCTGTCTCCTTCCGACGAACCCATCGTCGAATCGGCTTGTTCTAGGTCGGCAACAACCGAATGGCAACAAAGCCCTCTTTAGAAGAGACTCAAGATCGCGCCCTAACAACAACTAGCACCATATTGATAACAAGGGTCTCCTCTTCCACCCTTCTCAGTCTTCAATAAACACAATGGGAAACAAAGCTCCACGACTTGGAGCAGTTCGATATAGCAACAACAAGTAGAAGATCGACAACCCAACTCCTCTCTGATCGGCGCAATCGTTCATGGAAAAAGGGGAATTGATCCCCTCTCCATCACTCAGGTCTGCGACGGTAGGGGGAAGCGACGCAGGATACGAAGCCAACGATGGTGCAACAACACTCCCTCTTTCTCCCTCACTATGAGAGAGAGAAAGAGAGAGCTCAGGGATGAGGTTTCCATTTCTGTCGTGAGAAAGAGGGAGATAACGAGGGAGCGTGGCGGTGAGGTGTTTTGTGCGGTGGCACGCGTACGTACAAGAGATGGGGGATGATGGTGGCTTGATAAAGAAAATTAAGGTTTTACATATTATGTCCCGAAAAAGCTCCAAACGAACACAAAAATTAAAATTTGGACTAACAATTTCCATTTCCTTTCTCTTAAAACTTGCCAAGCGATCACAACCTTATATATTTTTGAATGATTATTTTGATGTGTTTCTCTTTATTTTCTTGCCTGCATGGCCGGAAGCATGTGATCAGAGCTTGCATAGTTACATTGGAATATAACATGACCGGAACCAAGCAATGGCCAAAGGAATGAAGACTCATACAGTAATCAGCAGTCATGTTCCCACTCTACCCCTATCCAGTTTTGCCCCTACCCAAACTTCATCCACTTTCCCCACCACCGCCGCCGGCACCCTCGCGGCTCACTTCGCCCGGGCAGTCGACCAAACCTCCGTCTCCTCATGGAACTCAGCAATTACCGACCTTGCCCGCGGCGGAGACGCCTTCTCTGCTCTGCGCGCCTTCTCTTCCCTCCGCCGCCTCCGCCGCCTCCGCCTTACACCCGATCGCTCCTCCTTCCCGCCGGCCCTCACATCCTCCGCCGATCTCGCCGCCCATTCCGCCGGCAGGCAGCTCCACCTGCTCTCTCTGCCTAGGACTCCATCCAGACCTCTTCGTCACCTCCTCCCTAGTCCACATGTACGCAAAGTGCCACCTTCCCGATGACGCCCGCAAGGCGTTCGACGAATGTCCCAACCCCAACGCCGTCCTTTGGACCGCCATGATCTCCGGCTACGTGAGCAACAATGCTTCCCGCAGGGCCATATCTCTGTTTCGAGAATTTTTGGCGGAGGCGGGGCCTCTCCAGGTGGACTCCGCCGCCGCAGTGTCGGTTTTGTCGGCCTGCGCGAGGCTTACGGAGAAGATGGCGGTTGTGGGGTTTCATGGTTTGGTGCTGAAGATTGGGCTGCGGGAGGTGGGGGTTTGGAATACTTTGGTTGATGCGTATGCTAAAAACGGGCTTTTGGATGTCGCACGGAAGGTGTTTGACGAAATGCTCCACAGGGACGTGGTTTCTTGGAATTCAATGATTGCTGTGTATGCTCAGAATGGGTTGTCTGCGGAGGCCCTGAATTTGTATTCCGATATGGCGAGGAGCGGCGGCACGAGGCACAATGCGGTGACCTTGTCGGCGGTGCTTCTTGCTTGTTCCCACGCCGGGGCTCTTCAGATTGGGAGGTGCATCCATGATCAGGTATGATCTCGGTTCTTTTATTTTTGCGATTTCTTGGCGATGTTATTGACACAATGTGCTACTGTGAAGGACACTGGGAAATAATAAGAAAGCACAAGAACAAAAGATAGTGAATGCTCCTGTTGTTGATGTTGAAACCTCAAGAAATTGAGTTGCCGGATCCCGAAGAACTGCAAATTTGTTCATGTTTTTAATTTATAATAATAAAAAGTTCAACTATTGGAGTTCATACATGGTGCATATAATCCTATCTATAGAGAAGCTAAATACTAATTTGGATGATTGCTCCCCCGCGGTCTTTCATTTGAATTAATGTTTAGCCACATGAAGTTCATGAAAATTTGACCAAAATGATAATGGGCTAGAGTTCACAACCTGAGCATATTAGCGCTATAGCCGCATGAAGAGGGATTTGATAAACTCTTCCATATACATTTTGATTTTGATTCAACATCCAATATTAGGGTATTAACATGTTGTAATTAGGGCAATGACATGTTGTAATCAAAATGTAATCTAACAACATAACATCATCACATAGCATAAATAGCAACTTCTCCGTCCCAAAACGTAAACACCAAGTAACTTGCATGTCCATCTAATGCAAGTCAAAATTCAAAATCTTACCTCATCCTCCACAAGCTTTGTTAACATAAATCTTATGCACCTTCTCATTGGTTCTTCTCCACCAGTCAATGCATAGATTGCTCTTCACATATATTGATGGGGATCACCCACCACATGTGGCTCGTTGCAAGGAGGGGTCCACATTCGTGTATTCCTGTAGGAGGACTTAGACGGATTGGCGATCCAACTCCACGGATGCATCCGGATTTTTGTTTACTTGCATTTTCATATATCATATTTTATTTTTCAGTTAATATTTTGCGAGATCTGTTTTTTTACATCAACGACCGACCATTATCTTTGATATAAGGGTGCTCTAGGTAGTTTTATTATAAATAAGATGTAAGGAGTCTGCCACTAAGTTATTGCTAATTTTGGAGAAGAATCATTCTAGGAATCCTCTCACGGTGATGGCTCTGTGAGGCCTTAAATGACGACTATTAGGTATTATCCCATTTAGTCAGCCACCACTGCCTCAAATCCACCATCGCTGCCTCAAATCCGCCACCGCCGCCACTCCCGGGGCAATAACTCGATGACTTCATCCTTCGGATTTTCCACCCTTGCAGTCAACCCCTTACTCTTTGTGTGTTTTATTGTTGTATGTAATATTTTCTTCAATATTAATATATGATTATGTGATTTCATACTTGGTTGGAACTCATGTTTAGTAGTTGTTTGTGCTAGGATATCATGTGATTTGTAGGAACTATTTGTCATGTGCTCTTGCTTTAGCTTTCCACACGGAGAAATGCCAAAGTCTGCTTTCTTAAAAAATTATTTTGTTTTGCTTAAAATATTGTGTGACTTAATCCTTTATTACTTGTTTTTGGTTCCTCCGTCATGTCCCGTTTGCATGTTAAATATATCGAAAAATAGGCGAATTACTTAGCCGCACCTCATGTAGGGTTGCTTGTTAGTCACACACCCATGCAACCTACTTTATATCTGTTGGTGTTTTTCATTGGATTGCATGCTCACTTTCACGTCATTCTAGAGTTGGTCGTAGGCTCATTGCATTCGTCGCGTACTTGCTAGCATTGCATTTAAGGTTAGTGCCCTGCACATTCGCCACTTGTAAACTCGTCTTGCGTCAAATGGTATCAGAGCTAGGTCCAAACATTATTTAGATACGCAATCATTGAGTGTATAGGTTCCTTTATGGCTAGTTATCGTCATCATTCCTCTCTTCTATTTGGGGATCCCGAGCCTATCTATACCTAATCCCATAGAACCCCTTTAGAGAGATCCCAATGTTGTTACGATTATTAATTTCGTTCGCAGACCATCACTTCCGAAGATCATTTTGATCCCTTGACGCAATTCTACTATACTAGAGACAATCACTACGATGATTATTGTCGTCCCTATCCCCGCGCATGAGCAAACCGTGTTGAAAATTCTACACAACTCAATTTTCTTAGTGATGATTAATACGGGGATCATTATTTTGAGGGAGATCTCGAGTGTAGATTTTGTGCAGTTGCTCCACCGTTTTATGGTTTGTCGAGTCCCGAGATTTTTAGCTACTGAGTCATGAATATGGAGTATTATCTTTGTTATTTGGAATTATTCGGTGTCACATTAAGTTTACAAAACTTAGACTTTTAGATTAGAAGAGGCATAATGATCTAACATTGAGAGGACTTGTGAGCGAGATCATCTTCACCGCATCACTAGCCAAACAAAGATGAAATTGAGGTTGTGTCAAAGGTATTTGTCAGCATCGTATCAGAGTCGCTTGCTCGTTCAATTATTTACCCTTCGACAAGGATCTTTGTCTGTCGTTTAATATAAAGATAGTTTTGATGAGTTAGTAGTGAAGAGCGATATCCAAGAGGAGCCATTTATGATCACTTCCCGATTTCGGTCTGGACTTCAATGTGAGATACGTACTGAGTTGACCCATTATTACTTAGAGTCTCTCGAACAGACATACCAACTCGCCCTCCACTACAAGCAATCTTTGAGATCCTCCATAGTTATTTGAGTAGGCTCGCACTCTGACTGACACGTCATAAATAGTCCTCCACGTCGCAAGGCTACCACCGTGCCTACTCGTACCCCCTGCACACTGTAGAAAACAAAGGGCAAACCTTGCATATACTTCTTCATGTATAAAATACAAGAGAGAATACAAATATATAGGAGAGGAGAGAGAGATCTAACTATACAATCAATGTGGGACTAAACACTAAAAACAATATGGGCCAAGTTAATGGGCCAATATATCATTTTCCCTAATATTCTTTAACACTCCCCCGCAAGCTGGAACGTACAAATCGTAAGCACCAAGCTTGGACAAGAACTGATAGTAGAGACGCCATGGTAAGGCCTTGGTGAGGATATCAGCAACTTACTGAGCAGCAGGAACATGTGTTAACTCTATTTTCTTCAACTGAACCTTCTCCCTAATGAAGTGACAATCAACTTCAATATGTTTTGTCCGTTCATGGAAGACTGGATTCTTGGCAATGTGTATAGTAGCTTGACTGTCGCACAATAAAGTTGCAGTAGAGGAGAGCTTGACTCCTAAATCATTAAGGAGACCTTCAAGCCATGTGAGCTCAGACACAACAACTGTCATAGATCGATATTCAGCCTCAGCAGATGAGCGAGCAATCACAGACTGTTTCTTGCTGCGCCATGTAATAAGATGTCCCCCAAAGTAAATGCAGTATCCATTTGTGAAACGACGATCATCCAAAGAGCCAGCATAATCAGCATCAGAGTATGCAATTAAAGATAAGGGAGATGAAGAGGGCTTGTATACAAGCCCTTGTCCAGGAGCAGTCCGCAAGAAAGAGGAGAGCCCGCAGCCGACACGAGAGGTGGGCCCCACGGGACTGAGCAGAAGATGGCTATAAGAAGCCTGAGGAGGGTGGAACCACGGAGAGAGAGAGAAGAGAAACGGATGTAGAGCTTGCAGTCCGCAGAAGCCGCGCGGATAAGGGGAAGAGCGGACAGGCAAGACAGGCCGCAGGAAACCAGAGCGGACAGGGAGGAGGGCGGGCTGTGCGGTTAGAAATAGGGAAACCGCAGCTAGAGGACCGCAGGCTCCGAAACCATGTAGAAAACAAAGGGCAAACCTTGCATATACTTCTTCATGTATAAAATACAAGAGAGAATACAAATATATAGGAGAGGAGAGAGAGATCTAACTATACAATCAATGTGAGACTAAACACAAAAAACAATATGGGCCAAGTTAATGGGCCAATACATCATTTTCCCTAATATTCTTTAACACACACGAAAGACATGACTGATTATACGAGTTGTCCACTCTTGTGGGTTCTTTGTTCAATTAGTAATCCGTCATTCATTTGATTTTGACTCATATCCTATGACCATAAAGAGAGTAAGTGCGTGCGATCTGGCGATTCTATATTTATGTCTTATTGTAGTGATAGACCCTTCCCTTTCCCCGACACTATGCATTGACTTTGTCACGACCTTGATCATAGACTTGACTTTGAGTTCATGTTCATCTGAGTGTATCCATGTTGTGGTGACGAATCATGTCTTGAGTGAGGGTCAAGAGTCTAACATTGATTTTGTTGTGGGTGCCTCATTTGTTTCCATGGGCTCTATCGTTATTGATGATTTTCTTTTGGATGTTTAACTTGCCATTATTGACCACCTGGGGGAACCCTTTGCGGAGTCCCTGATAGATCCATTTGATGATCCTCCCTTTCCAAGGAGCAGTCTCCTTAGTACGGATGGTTTGTGTCTTCGCACGAGCGATCATCTCATTTGTGATGATTTTTCTTATATCACCTGGGGGAACCCTTTGCGGAATCCCTGATAGATCCATTTGATGATCCTCCCTTTCCAAGGAGCATTCTCCTTAGTACGGATGGTTTGTGTCTTCGCACGAGTGATCATCTCATTTGTGATGATTTTTCTTATATACCTAGGCCTACGAGCAGTACTTGATGCTTTTCCTTTATTCTCATTTGCCTCCATCACAAGAGGTTCTTTCCCTTTGATTTTTTTGGATGTCATGCAACAACTATGATAATTTATACCAACCACGCAAATACACAATAAAATTGGAATTAGAAAACATATAAAACTCAATATGTGCTCAATTTACCATAAAGCCAAGCTTGATTCTACAATTTTCAGCTCTGGACATTACAAACATCTTGATATCTTTAAAAGGGAAAAAGTATTGAATGAAAAAAGAGCTATCCATTTTTCTATCATACAAATTTGTTATTTTTCAATCTTCTTAGTATATAGCCGTTCAAGCTAGGAAGCACCGGAACGAGTACGAGTGCATGGGGGGGGGGGGGGGGTCCCCGCGCGACATTACCCAGGCCGGCCCCGGCGGGCTTTGCCCGCACGCGGCTTATTTAAAATTATTAGGCCAACCCCCGACGGGATTCGTTGCCCCCGGCTTATTTAAAAATATTTTGTTTAGTGTTTTTTTAGTATTTTAAATTTATTGTTTTATTCCATTTTTAAATTAACTAAACTATTATTGTAATTAGAAATTGTTGTTAAAAATAATTCAAAAAATTGAAAAAAAGGACTACGCCGCAAGCGTAAGAGAGGACGGCCAAATAACGAACGGCAACCCGAGACCACCACATACAACCTACTTAAATAATCCATCATATAGCCGTGCCAATTCCCGTATAATCCTATATTTCAATTGTTTTACAACCAGATATTATTTATATTTAAATTTTAAGCTACATCCTATGATGCGGGATTATTTAGAGAGAAGCGTTACGCTGTTCTCCATTTCATCTCCACCGCCGGCGGTCTGGCCGGGCCCACCGACAGGTTTGCCGGACCCCGGTGAACGCGTCGGGGGTTGTCCGGCGGCTCACGAGCAGGACCACCACCAACGGCGGTTGAACTGGGGCTCACGGGCAGGGCCACCGTCGGTGGTGGCCCTGCCCGCTCGTCGTCGGACAACCCTCGGCGGGTTCGCCGGGGTTTGGCGCCCGCCGGTGGGCTCCAGGCAGCCCGCGGGCTGCTCCGCTGCCGGCAGGGGGAGCAAAGTCGTGAGCTGGTCTCCCTGAAGCGCACATGCATAGAGCTTATTTCGGGATTGATTTGGAGGATTTTTTTTACTTTTCGCTGTTTGCAGGCCTCAAGGGCTTGATTAGACGGTTGTGATTCACTTTGTGGTTGAAATCTGGCTTTAGAACATGTCAAAAAGTATATATATATATATATATGACAAGTGCAATAAATAGTTCTCAAAACATCGAAACGTCAAACATAAATCATAACTTGAAGTACAAGTCCACAAAACAATGCAACATAGCATGAAGTTTTCAAACATTATGTATTCGTAAATATTATAAAATTTAACATCTTATATGTTTGACCAAAAAAGGTAAAATTAAACTTAACTCTACTCATCATTTTTTTCTTCTCTTTTATTATTGGAGATCAACTTCGTTGTTGGAGTCAACATCTTCAATCTCCGGTTAGTCTAGAGAGAAGTTTGCTGTTTTGTTAATAACTTGCGTCGTATCAACACGTTCAATACATGTACTTGTAACAGAAACGCACTAGTACCAAAAACATACTCGGTACGGTTACACAACTTAATTGGACATACCAACGCTTCCTAGCATAGCGTCAACTATTGTTTGCTCTAGAAAAACAGACTCCTATCACAATATGCAGAATGATGTGCTAAGCCCAAGTTTCCACATTGGTGTATCCGTCGAGTATCGAGTACGTACCGGTACCAGATACATATCATGTACGGGGGTGCTGCCTTCGGGAAAGTTTTCGTGCTTCATAGCTTTCTAAGTTTATTTCACATAATTCTGACATGTATATAATTCTTCAAGGACTAAAACACAGCCATTGTCAATGAATCTGAAGTTAGGAACAGTTCCAGGGAAATGGTAATCAGTGAATGAGGGAACAAGGAGAAAACAAACCCTTCTCACCAATCCACTATACAAGTAGAGGAGAAAATAAATAAAAGAGGAGCAAGGAGGACGAGGAGAAATCTGCATTTAGCACCTCAGTGCTCCTAACCGTTCGACATAAGCAGATCGACAGAGGATTACCTGCGTTGACACTCAGCAGAAGAGTAGGGAATCTGGGATGCTACGTGACAGCATGAGTCATGACCACTAGACACAGCCGGAGCTAGCGCGGTGGACCAGTGGTGCCTTGGAGCTGCTAAATGCTGACAGAGTTGGAGTCAGTCGACACTTGGGTGCGCTGGGCGCGGGGCGGTCGTTCCTCGCGGAAACGGCGCAGAGCCGGTTAGCTAGGGCTTGGAATCAAAATAGGGATGACTGGAATAGGGAATTAGAGATTTAGGGATGCATGACTCCAGGAGACGGACGGGTCACGACTCACGAGAATGAAAAATGAAATTAGAATTCAGGAAATGCAGGCCATGCGGTTTCAAAATTAATCAGTGTTTCATGGTTTAAAGTGCACTTACTGATAGGAAGAATGCAGTTTCACTGTGCGGTTTGGTTTATATATTACGCTGCATTTTAAGATTTCAGACATAAGCAGATTGACATAACTGCAACAAGCACCTAATACGTTTTAGAATCAGACATTAACACCTAATGTGGTGCTGTTTGCTCAGTTTTGAGCACCAAACCGCACCGATTTAAGGCCCGGTTTTCATACACATAAAATCAAACCGCACTGCAACCGAGTGTTTCGGTGCTAAATGCGGTGTGGTTTCACGGTTTGATGCAGTTTTTGGTTTTTCTGCACACCCTTATATGTACCTCCTGCAGAGCCACCTGACGGGTTTTGCCATCTGAGAGATGCCCGACACCCGTGAGTTGCATTCTTTTGTCACCATCTTCGACATTCCCTCGGGTGATGACATTATTCATGTTGAATTTTTTAATCTGCTACCCGATGAGACACCTGATGACTCACATTTCTTAAAAGGCATTTGATATACCATAATTCTGCATCCTAGTGTCAATGTCTCATGCAGTCATTTAGATATTCGTCGCACACTCAACGTGTATTTTTACATTCCACCTAAAAAGCCTCCTGATAGGCCACCCAATTAGAGACATTCAATTCATCATCGAACTTCACCCTAGAGAGTGTGTCGTCTCCGTTGGACTTATTTTCCATCATCTACACATGTCTATTGATTATGTTGTTTGTTATTTGCACATGTTTATGAAGTCTCTTATTTGTCATCTGCATGAGTCTGATAAGTCCTTTACTCATTAGTCATCACTTCCATGGGTTATATGAGCCGACGAAGGATCATTACTAGTGATGAATAACATAAATCACATGAAGATATTCACATGCAATAGAAGATATTTACTGAAGGTGTGCATGTGATGGTGAAAATCCACGCGAGAGACTCCCTCGGGGCCTACTAAAAATTTGAATGTCAGACGAATGTGTCCCTACACAATCATAAGTATCAAATCAAATGTATACAAGCTTGATATCCCTAAGAGTATGGGCATCCATCCCGTATTTGATATTGGGGACCTGGCGATGAGTCCGATACTTATAGTGTTTTTCAGACTCATCTGAGCTCGTTTTCACACACATGCATTTCACAAATAGCTTATATTTCACTTGATCTCTACTTTTACACGAAGTGCACATTTTACCCGTTGTGGTGTTCAATTGCGCACTATTTTGCTGGGGGTAAGCACATGGTGCTCCCCATGTATTTATTTTGTTGATTTTAGTTTTCTGTGAGTGCTGGAGGCATGTGCTCCAGCTGGTGTTTTGTTGTGCAGGAGGTCAGAGTCCCATTGCAGCCCAGATCTTTCCTGTAGGAATCGCACGGTCGTGTGTTGTTCTTCACGCACGGTCGATGCATTCTTGCGATGCCTACAACTTTTTTGGTGCTCTGCCCAGGCCGTGCAATTTTCTCGCGCACTGGCTGTTTTGCCCGTGCGTGACCAAATCGCACGACCTCTTCTTTGAGTCAATATTTTATGAAATTTTTGCCCGTTCATTTTCTTCACGCATGATCGGATTCAACCGTGCGCGAAGGAAAATGCACAATCTTCCTCTTTGCCTGGAAGTTGAGCTTTCTGTCTTTGCCCGCGCGTTTTGTTCTCGCACGGGCTGTTGGCCCGTGCGTGTTCAAATCACACGGTCTTCTTCTTTTTCCAGGTTGGGCCATCCTATGAGTTTAATTTTGCACGATCCACGCACGGTCGTGCGTTCGACCGTGCGTGCCTTAATTTCTGACGCGTTTTCTATAAATACCGTAGGTTTTTCCCTAGTTCGGATCCATCTTCACTCCGCCATTTTTCGCCGCAAGTGAGCTCCAGCTCCAAGTTCTTCCCACCTTCGTTAGGGCTTATGCCCTAGGCCTCCTCCATCATCCTTAAGCTTCCAAGAAAAGGATTCTAGCCCTACTTCCATCATCGAGCAAGGAGGACGAGGCATTGGATGCGACCGGATCGTGACACGAAGAAGACAGGTCATTGGACGCGACCGGATCGTGACACGAAGAAGACGGGTCATTGGGAGGTAGTGACAACCTCCTCTCCCCCGTACGTAGTTGAGGACCGAGTTTGGACGCGGATTGACAACTTGGCGGTTCCTACCGAGAATCCCCAACGAGGCTTCAGATTTGGTCGATTCTTTGCTCTCTCCTTTTGTTTGATGGTTGTATGTAGTTGGTATTTTCCATTATTTGATGATGTTGCACTCAAATCTTTGTTATGATAGTTATATTTCATGTTTATATGAATTTATTTATGTTTGAGTTGCTTGATGTGCGCCTCCATATTCCATCCCGCTATCGTGAGTGTTGCCGCACTAGCAATTGCTAGTGGCGTGCGTTGCGAAGAGGTGCTTTCGACCCTCAATCTGCTGATGCGAATCATTTCATCCGCATGCATACTCGTCCATGCGCCCTGCGAAGCAGTGCATAACGGCTTGCGTAGTTTCCATCCCGCCGAGCGAAGCAGTGCATAGCGTCCTGCATAGGAGTAGTTTATTTAGTTTAGTGTTATTTTGTTTCCGCAACCCAAAATCCCCCATCATAACCCTGACCTTGAGGACTTCAATCTCAAGTCCTCCTCGATAGTTACTTCACCTTACTGTGTTCCTTGTGAAATCGATACTTGGGAAACATTCGCCCATTTTATGTTACTTGTGCGACTGATACACTTGTTGTAAGTGCATCACCTGGCGCTATACTACCTGCCTCATGAGTTTGTGGACCTGTGTTGTGGATAGCTCTTCGAATCTGCACCGTCACATCCACAACCCCCACCTCGCCCACTCCTAAGACACACCCTCCTTTTGAGCAGCCGTCTAGGGCTTCACCGTTGGCACCATTGATCTCACTGGGATCAACAACACGTGAGTTGAGCGCATAGAACATTACAAAGATAGTATCGCCTGAGTACATCCCTTCTTTAAGTGGCCTTTCATGTCGATACTTAGTACACTGGAGGGGGTGCCCTTTCACCGACGTTTTTTGGATAGCGCCTTTGGAGTTTAATTGACTCGCCCTTGGACTTCAACTACAGTATGTTCGTCTTCATTCATCAGAGATGAAGGTTTTTTAGTCAGGCGGAGTTGATGGGATCACCCACCACACGTTACTCATTGCAAGGTGGCGCCCATATTCCTATATTCCAGGAGGATTTGAGGACTTGTCATAATCGCTGATGTAAGAGTGCCCTGTGGAGTTTTATTATAAATAAGATGTATGGAGGATACTATTAGGTCATTGTTGATTTTGGAGAATGACCATTCCCGAAATCTGGCATTCCTATCTTGGTGATGATTCTGTGAGTCCCTAAGTTACCCAGGTATTTCCTTGCCTCCATTTTGTATCCTCCATCCATTGTCGCAACTCCCCCTCTCTCCAAGGCCTCCACTGAAGCCCCACATCCATGATTTCACGTTTGTCGCTGTAACCTAGAAAACCCAGCTGTTTACTTCCCGAAAACCCACACCCAAGCCACCACCGATCGACCTATTTTCTCCCAGCACCCTCACGCCTTCTCCCACAGAAAACCTCCTTATTTCTCCCAGGGAAACCTTTGTATAAATCTTCATCGAATGTCTACGGCCCCGTCTGGTTCGTGTTGGCTTACAGACATTCCCCGATCTTCCCCTATAGACTCTTCCTCGTCCATCCCCAAAAGCCTCACCCGATATTCTGTTTCTTCCCCTACAGAACCGTTCCTACCAACCCTTAGAAGCCCCTACCTGGACCTTCTAAGTTCTATCTCCCCATTCAGACCCCTACTCGACAACCCCCATTCCCCTTGCAAAACCCCTCTCCATCAGCCACCGCTGCCTCAAATCCGCCACCACCACCACTCCCAGAAAAGCAGTCCTACGACTCCATCCTTCAGATCTTCTTCCGTTGCCGACAACCCCTTACTTTGTTAGTGTTTTGTTGTTGTATGACACATTTTCTTTAATATTAATGTATGGCTCTAGGATATCTTGTGATTGGCATGAACTATTCACCGCTCGCTCTTGCTTTGACCCTCCACGCAGAAGAACACCCAACCCTGCTCGCTTAAAAGAATTATTTTGCCTTGCTTAAAAATATTGCATTTGATTTAATCGTTTATTACTTCTTTTTGGTCCCTCCATTGTGTCCCGTTTGCATGCTACTTATAGTATCTAAGAATAGGAGAATTACTTAGTCGCACGATTCGCACGTCACTTAGGTTGCTTGTTAGTCGCACACCCGCACAACCTAATCTACATAAGTTGGTATTTTTTTTAATTGAATTGCGTGCTCGCCTTCACATCATTCTAGGGTTGGTCGTATGCTCATTGCATTCGTTACGTGCTCGCTAGCATTGCATTTAGGATTAGGGCACTGTGCGCCTGCCACCTGCAGACTTGTCCTGCATCATATATTGTTACCACGCAAAAATTACTTGTAAAAAAAAATGGATACACTCACGAGATATACTCGTGCCTAACTCCAAGAGGCTGGTTCCTCCTTGAAGTTCCTCTCACAAAGAGAGTTCTCAAATCCTAATCTCAAAAGCATGCCAAGCCATACCCTAATGTCTCACAAATTGAAGATACAAAATACAAATAAGAACTTGCGCCTGTGCTTAACATATATATACAAACTAATTTACCCCAAAGTATCTTATAGGCAGCACTAGGATCATACATCAGTTAGCTTATATGGCATTAATGTAGTAAAACACTATTTTCTTTCTCAAGATTTTTGTTTCTATCTTTTCAAAGAGCATTTCAAATTTCCATTTCTAAATTTTCCACATCCTGCTAAACTGTTACTCCTATGCTGCTGATAATTTATCTAGGACCTATCTGTTTCTCTCCAAACTTGATTCAGGTCATTAGAGTGGGGTTAGAGGATAATGTTTATGTGGGCACGTCAGTGATTGACATGTATTGCAAGTGTGGTCGGGTCAATGTTGCAAGAAGAGTGTTTAACAGATTAGGAGACCAAAGGAACATTAAGTCGTGGTCCGCCATGGTTGCTGGATACGGCATGCATGGTCACGGACAGGAAGCCGTGAATGTCTTCAATGAGATGATTTCGTCCGGTGTGAAGCCAAACCAAATCACTTTTGTTTCCATTCTCGCTTCTTGCAGCCACGCAGGGCTCATTGACGAGGGCCGGCACTTATTCAATGCAATGCAAAAAGAATTCAACATTGAACCTAGTGTTGAGCACTATGGCTGCATAGTGGACCTTCTTGGCCGTGCGGGTCATCTCGATGAAGCCTACAAACTGATCAAACAGATGAAGATGAAGCCTGATTGTGTGGTCTGGGGAGCTCTCCTTAGCGCATGCAAGACCCACAAAAATGTCATGCTCGGCGAGATATCCGCACGCAAATTGTTTGAACTTGACCCAACAAACTGCGGGTATCATGTTCTTTTATCGAACATTTATGCTGACTCCGGAAGGTGGAGGGATGTTGAAAGAATGAGGGTTCTGATGAAGAGCCGCGGATTGGTCAAACCGCCTGGATACAGCTTGGTTGAACTCAAGGGAACTGTCCAGTGCTTCTTGGTTGGTGATACGAGGCATCCTCGACACGAAGAGATCTACGAGTACTTGGAGGAGCTGACTGGTAGGATGATGGAGGCGGGATATCTTCCGGACACGAGATCAGTGTTGCATGATGTGGATGAGGAGGAGAAGGAGACTGCTTTGAAGGTGCACAGCGAGAAGTTGGCTGTTGTGTTTGCGATCATCAGCACGCCGCCAGGCACCACCATTCGAGTGATCAAGAATTTGAGGGTGTGTGGAGACTGCCACTCGGCTATCAAAGTGATTGCGAAGCTACTTGACAGGGAGATTATTCTCAGGGACTCTCATCGATTTCATCATTTCAGAGATGGGTTATGCTCGTGTCTTGATTATTGGTAGTTGCAATAAGTATTCGTTCGCTGCTCAAGTACTTGATCAATTGCTAGAGGAGGATTCATTACTTGTAAACTCGAGTTTTTGAGAATCACACTCGAGTTGAGGAATCTCTTGCAAAAAGAACCCCTCAGGTATATGTGGTTCAGTTTTGTATATCTATATTAGCATTATCTCTGCTTTGTGCTTTTCACCTGCACTAATTGTCGAGAAATTAAGTATAATTAAAATTTCTTCCCAGAAAGGCATGCACTAGATGCCAAAAATTAAACATTTGCTCTTTACAGGTTTCTTGCTGATACTTGGCAGGGAAAGCGGGGAAACAGACAACACTGACTTATGGAGCAGAAGACCTTCCGGCTTGCCAGGTGCTAATTTGTTTGTTCTATTTAAAATTTAGGGCCATTTACCGGGACCTCCCCTCTAACTTTGCTAAATTACTGACAACACCCCTCTTATTTTCGAAATTACAAAAACTTCCTCTAAAGTTTTCATTTCATTACAAAAACCTCCCCTAAAGTTTTAATTTCATAACATCCATGCACAAAAACACCCCCCTCAGTGTACAGTGTTCAGAGGGGTATTTTTCTTCATGCATGCAATGAAATAAAAAGACCAGGGGAGGTTTTTGTAATGAAATGAAAATTTAAGGAGAGTTTTTTGTAATTTCAAAAATAAGAGGGGTGCTCTCACTAATTATGCTAATTTACAAGGGAAGTTTGGGTAATTATTTCTAAATTTTATACAGTTATCTAATGACGTTGCATCTTGTTGCTCACAAACATCCATTGAAACCATAGATTTTTCCCTTGAGAAATGGAAATTAAGACACAATGGAATCTCAAAATCATGATTATTACAACCAAATGTAAAATATAACTGACAGATCATAAAATATGATCTTGAGAAAGTTAAAATAAAACATAGAAGCATTCCCGAGATTCATAAAGATCATAAATAATGATATGATAGTTAAAGTTAGACAAGTTTGTAAAATATCATGAAGTATGGTTTGAAACGAACCTTATATTTTACACCAATTGTAAGAGATGAAATACGTTCATAGAATAGGGTAAATAAAGTTACAAAAAATTGTTGATTACTTAGTGTAGTATGTAATGGTTGACCTTAGAGGCCTGAGGAAGTGAGTCCCTTGCCACCATTCAAGTTATGGGTGCGTGCTTTCTGTGGAAGACCTCCTGAGATGAAGTATAATCCCTCACTCTCTCTTGAGTTAACTCTTCAAGAGGTGGTCAAGTTGTCTTTCTTTAACTAGCAACCAAGGACATAACAAGAACCTTGGTTATTCAACCAAAACAGTATTTTGGTTCTCCTTAGTCGGCTTCACATCTTTGGTAGTCGTGTATTTCATCAAAATATGGAATTACTTTGGTGGGGAAACTCCACATCATATAAACATCAAAACTTCAACCTTTTTTTTCATTTTAATCATCAAGGGAAGCTTGAAAACTGTGTTGTTTGAGTGGTGGCAGTGTGAATCTGTGGTAGTAAATATAGTAGTGACCGACTACCTATGTTTACAATTTTTCTTACATCTTTTTTTGGCCCAAATTTCACTTTTTGGAGTTTGGACTTTCACGACCACTAACGCTTGATCACACATGCATGGCCGTGGGTGGCATTTTGGCCTAAAATGTCTTTTTGGGAAAATATCATTCATGATCGCATCTACCCAAATACTACTAATGGGGATCGTGACGTACTTTGAGTCTCCAGTGACGATCGAGGCCGTTCACTTTTAGTTGTCAATCTAGGTTTTTATGTAATTTTTACGAATTATTTTTATTTAGCCTTTTTAGAGGACGTCATGATTGAAGACTCATAACCGACTAACCGTTCAATTCTCCTCCTTAGCCTATATATAGAGGTAAAAGACTCACTTGAGAGGTATTGAAAGTTAGGTTTCATTTGGAGGAGCTTTTGTGCTCAGTCCGGTCTTTTAAAAGTTGTTTCTTTTATACTTTCGACAGGTAATTTTTTTTTAAAAAATCTATGTTTATTAATAAAGCTTCTCCTAGAGTAATCTCCCACGACATGTATTACCTCCATTCCCATCAGAACAAAATGGGGCGAGTGTCTCTCCTAATCCTCTGCTTGACTACATATTTAAATCTATGAGCTCCTGCTTTTCTTTCGTCATTAGCTCTCCTCCTACAAAGCTCTTCCTCCAATGCTAAGCGTTCTTTTCTGGTTCTTTCTGCTATTTTTCGCTCTTCTTTCTCCTCCATGTGTTGTAGCAGTTGTGGCCTCAAAATCCATGCCACCATCTTGAGCTACAAAAGCGGACATGGATGCTATCTCTTATTTGGTATTTACTTACTCCTTTATTTTCTTCTTCGTGCGGCATTCAGATTTTTCATATTGGAATGAGACTTTAGGGCTGATGAGGGCTTTTATTCTTTGAATGCTCTTATGCTCTGTCGGTACAAGAAGGGCCCTCTTCTTTAAGTTTTTAGATAAAAACATGGAATAAAATTAAAAAGTTAAAGTGATCAGTTCAGTGGTTGTTAATTGTTAGGCATGCAAATCTGGGAGGATGATGCTATGTTCTGGATTATGTTGGGATTGAAATTAGCCATGAATCATTTTTGTTAATGTATAAGAACACAAGATTTACCAATTATTCCAATTAATCGTGAAGTTTTAATTTTAATACATATTGCACAAGGGTTTCTCCTAATAAGCTGATTTCTTTTCTTGGTTTCAACTCAATTTTTTGGCTCAAGATTTTTCTAAGAAAAGATAGAAAAAGAATGTAGAATGAAGATTATTTTCTGCTTTACAGTGATCTACGAAACACAAATACTTAAACATGCTCCGCGTATCGGTTTGAACCTGCATCGGATACAGGAAATGCCCAGAAACGCGCGAAAATGCATTTCTGAAACTCCAAAAATGCATTTTTTAAATAAAAAAATTAATTCAAAATCACGTATTCCGATTCCAAGAGGATCCTGCGGCTTATCTATTTCACATGGCTTTGCTTTAGGTTACTGAATTTTGTTTCGTGTGCCCGTAGCTCTCCTGCATCACCCCGCCGTCGAGAGGAGAGGTCTCTGCTTCGAAGCTCTCCCACATTACGCCCGTTGAAGCTCTCCCCTCTCTGCGTCAAAAGCTCGTTTCTCCTCTCCTCTCTTGCTCCTCATCGTGCGCCCATCGAAGAGTTCTCCTACACTGAAATCCTCCTCACTGGTGAGTTCTCCTCCGTTGAAACCCTTCCTTTCTTTTGCATTTTATTTCTTCTTCATGTCTTTTTTTTTCACAAAGCACCAAATTTTTCTCTGAAAAAATACCTCTTCTTTGATTGTTCACTCGACATACTTAACTTGCATTCCACTGTAGAGGATGAGCCTGTTGTCGGATGCTTGAGTGATCTTGCAACTAGTTTGATCAGTACCGTTTAAATATAAATGCAAATATTTGGCCCTTAACTTCAATAGGGAGCTAGGATTGTTGATGTTGAGTTTGTTTGATTTTTTTTTATATTTCAATTATGTTACGGTCGCACATGCTGACGAGACACGCACACGCTGGCGAGATGCCGTGTCGAGTCTACACGCGTAGGAAGGCGATGGACACCAGCCCACCGATCGTGGAAGAGATCGTCGAGGAGCGCGCTACTTAATTATTTTTATTTTGATGTTGTTTTGAGTTTTACTATTTGCAAACCGTTTTTGTTATTCACAAACTGTTGCTATAAGGGGTGTTGTATTCTTGTATTATTTTTATGCTTTGATGAATGGAATTTAGGGCTGGTTCCTTAGCTTTCTTCTCTACACTAATCCTTCTCTTTTCGCTCACCACTGCCGGCCCTTCCCCTTACCAGATTCTTCTCCAGGATCGTAACAATTTGTTCCGACCTGCCTCACCGCTCGCCATTCAGCCTCCGGTGCACGCGATAGCTTCGTCCGCAACCGCCGCGTCTACGTCGGATCCCGATCTCGCCCCCGACGCGTGCCTGAGCTTCACCTGTTCCGTTTCCGCCAAATCCTCTCGTCTGCGCCTTCGTCTGCCTGTTTCTCCCGTCCAGCAACAGTGTCGTTGCACTCCAACCCCGATCCGATGAGTACCGCCTCGACCCGACACGTCTAGCGCCGATCCTTCGAGTCCTAGCCCATTCCGCCAATTCTAGCCCGATCCGCCGCAGGAAGGCCGCTAGCCCTCTGCCTCCTCCGATCCCAGCCATATCCGCCCCTTTTTTGCCGCCCTCCGACGACTCCGGCCTCATGAATCCCAACACTCGCTTCTCTGGTGACCCCACTCCAGATATTTATCGAACTATAATTATATTGTTTAGTTATTTATAAAAAATATAATGATAGTGTGTATATATATATTATAAAGATAAACATTCTTGCACATTGTCACCAGTTTTCAACCAAGAGCGAATCACAGCCGTTAAATCAAGAAAAATTGGCCTGCAATTAGCCAATTTCCTTATCTCCCCCTCCCACCCGACAACCAAATTCCTGATACCTCCTTCCCAACACACGTCCGGACGATTGCCATTGCCGCCGCCGGCGGCAATGGCAGGCAGGGAGTTTGCGTATAGGAGAAAGGGGGCATCAAGTTTTTTCCTGGGCAGGGACACCGCCGGACAACCCCCGACAGGTTCGTCGGGCCCCCAGCAAACCCATCGGTGGGCTCTGGAAAGGCTGTCGGAGCTCCGCCGGCGGCGACGGCCTTAAGCGTGCGGCCCCCAGCGTGGTATTGTTTTTATATTATTAATATTTAAATATTTTAAATATTTAATTCTTAATAATAAATAATAAGATTTTTTATTTCTAAAAATATAAAGATAATAATATATAATCAGAAAATATATAAAGATAATATTTTTAAATTCTAAAATATTAAATAAATAAAAAGATAACATTTTTAAATATATAAAGATAATATTTTTAAATTTTAAAGAACCGTCCGTGCATTGACACTCATATATATATATATATATGTACATATACATACATATAGGGGCGAACCTAATAAAAGGAGAGTGTGGGCGGCCGCCCACACTGAGAAAAAAAAATCGCGGAGTAGAGATCTTCTTCGCGAGTGGGAGCAAGTAGGAGCAGCGCCAAATTTCTGGGTCTTATTTTTAAAAAAAAAATAATGGAATAGACAACATTATTATAATAACCGCTGTCTATAGTAGACTTTAGACAACGGTTATTATAATAACTATTGTCTAAAGTCTGCAAGGCAGACTATAGACAACAGTTATTATAATAACCGCTGTCTATAATTTGCATTAGTTTATTCCATTCATCTTTTTTGTCAATTTAATTTCTCTAATTTTAATTAAATTTTATTAGTGCCCGGGTCGTGCATATCTCTCGATCTTTTGGCTGCCTAAGGGTTTGCATTCTGCAACTTTTCCGGCGGGCGGCGACACAAGGCGCATAAGTGTTCGTCAAACGAGATCGGTAATTTTTTTCCTTCTCCTCTTTTCTCCAAAGACCCTATTTGTCTTCCTACCAATCCTGCGCCAAAAATGATTTCGATCTTCCGTCTGCCTTAGGAGTTAGGATTTCCTTCTCCCCTTAGGGGGATTGCCGATTGGTGAATACTAATTGCAGGCATTAAAAATCTTTGGCACGCCAAGCATACATTCAATACATATTGTTGTATTTCGTCTATCCTCTGCGGCTCTGGCCAAACTCACGGGAACAAAAACGCTGGGTCAAATGGAGCCTATTTCTCTGAAATTTTTTTCCTATGCAATGCATATTGCTGTATTTCTTTGATCAGTGAATATTGATGCATGAATTTGACAGTCAAACATTAATTGAAGACTTGAACCAATCTGCAGTTTTGAAAATCTTGTGTTGTTTTGCTTGAAGCCTTGAACCAATCTCTTATGTTACACCATAATTTGATTTCTCCATCTTATATGTTTTGAAAATCAAGTGGATGCAGATTTTTTTGCAATAATGTGGATGCAGATTGAACATATCTGATGAGAGTGCAAGCTTGATTTCTTGGGCATTAAATCTGCTTCGAGAGATGTGACTTGTAAGCTCTCCATTTTTCTTATTTCAATTAGCTAACAAAAATTATTTAATATAATTGCTAATTAAGATAGTTTTTTACATTTAAAATTAAAGTTTTTCCTATTGTGGGTTGATATTTGAGGAGTGACAATTGAGGTAGGACTGATAATTTATCGAAAAACATTCGAGGGTTTCTTGAAATTACTTTATTCAGGATATTACTTCATTCAGGTAAATAATTCAATCATTTAGTTTATTTATATTTGATAATTATTTGTTAGAAATTTTCTTGAATATTTGAGATAAACTCTATTTTAGGTCCTCATTAAAAAAAATGTTTAAGAGAAAAACAAGATTAGAATCAGTTGTTTCTTCCAGTAGAGCTGTCTTTCCACGATTAGAACTCAATATAGACGAGCTTCCTGCTGACTCGGGATTACAAAATAATATTTATGATTATGATCCAAATGATAGAGAGAAGGTTTGAAGGTTGTATCTACAGAAAAAAGCTTTCCAACCAAAACAATCATAATTTCCCAATTAGACTTATTAGAAACGATCCACGTAGATTTATTCATTCTTGATTTGAGAAATACAGTTACTGGTTGGAGTATAATATAGTAAAGATGTTGCATTTTGCTTATGTTGTTATCTATTTAAGCCCGCATGATGACCAAGGAGAAGGAGATGTTTTTGTTATTGGTGGTTTCACAAATTGAAAACATAAATACATGTTGGATGTTCATGTTGGAAATCATAGTAGTATCCATAACAAATGCTTGAGGGCTTGTCTTGACTTGATGAACCAAAAACAACACATTGAAGTTGCTTTGTGCACTTAATCTGAACAAGCTCAAAATGATTATCGCACCCGCCTGGAAGCTTTATTGGATTGTATTAGATTTCTTTTAAAACAAGGAATAGCGTTTCGTGCTCATGATGAATCTGAAGAATCAGGCAATCGAGGAAATTTTCTAGAACTTGTTCAATTTCTTGCAAATCATAATGAAAACATCAATAAAGTTGTACTACGAAATGCTCTCGAAAATCTTAAATTAGTAGCACCAAGTATCCAAAGAGATATTGGTGGAGACCAATCTAGGTCAGGACGACGAAAGAATGCCCGACGCCGCACCCGACCGGATCTCTTTCAACCTGAAGTGTTTATTTGCATTTTATTTTGGCAAAATTTTAGTTTGAACTTTGTGTGTAATGCACGCCTCCGCGCGTAGCGATTTGTTTTGTTTGATTTATGTTTAAAAATTATATATATATATATAAACATATGTATATGTATATATATATATCTCTACTATTATGCAAAAACTAATCTTTGGTGAAACATTGCAAATATCCCTATATTGCCCTTATAGTTGTATTCATAATTACACAAATATACATAACTTTATATTAACATATTATAAAGTCAATATCCTTTTAGGTAATTACACAACTTTGCAATATTTAAATACAAAAAATAAAAATACTAGGTATCCTAGACCTATGGCCTATAACTAAAAATGACAAAAGAAAGATTAATGTTTTAACGTTAAAATATAATTTGTTTTACAAAATAAAAATTATATTCTTGATTTATATTTTTTTACGGTCATTTTGAGTACTCATATGTATATGTTGCGGGCGGGTACTGTCCATGACAAATGTCGCCGCCCACGACAAATGTCGTCGCCCACGACAAATGTCAACGCCCACGACAAATATCGCCGTCCACGACAAATGTCGTCCCCACGACAAATGTCGCACTACCGACGAATGTCGCATCCCGCCGAATGTCGGACCCCGCCGAATGTCGGACCCCGCCGATTGTCGCACCCCCGCCGAATGCCCCCAGGGCCGAAGGCCCGTGCCTGTCACTTGTATATATATATATATATATATATATATAATTAGGCTGAAATCCCTCCTCCCCGGTTCTGCATCCAAAAGCCGGTTCAGTTACTATTCCTCTTCCCCGATTGATCCAGGCATGGCGCTTCTTCCTCCCGGTTCAGCAAATCTGCAAGCCGCAAATTTAGGTCACGCCAGCGGCACGCGATGCGCGTGCTTCCTCCCCGACTTCGTCGCTGCACCAGGAGGATCTCCAGCCACGTCAAGCAGTTCCAAAGGCCAATCCCGATGCCACGACGCCCTATCTCAGGCAGTTTCTGCAACTTCTGCCACGATCAAGAGTCCGCCATGGCCGTCTCCAGCAAAACCGCCGGCTTCGTGTTCAAATTTGCGTTTCTTTGTTTTGTTTTCGAAATCCTTTAAAAGGAGAGGTGTTTTGTATTTTCTTTTGGGGGGTGATTGATGAAATATTGAAATTGAAGATTGTTGTGAGTTTGTTTTCTCCCGTGTGAGGATTTCTGTGTGAATTCCTGTTAGAGTTAGACGCGTTAGGTGTTAGGTGGTGATGATGTTGTTTAAAAGGGAATTCGATTTGAGAGTTACTGTGCTTGCGGTTAATTGTCCAGTGAAGAAGACGATGAATAGTGAGGTTCATCAGAGTTGCTGTTAGATGTGTTAGGGAAGATGATTGTGAAGTTAGATTAGGTTTTAGTTTTCCGGTTGTGATTCCTGTAGGAAAGAACAGTGAAGATTGTTGAAAGCTTTTGCTGTAGTATTTCCTTCCGCCAGTAAGGAGATGAACAGTGGTTTGATTAGTTTGCTGTAAGGTCTAAATGTATGAATAGTGCATTTCTTCTATTGCTGTAAAGTTGTAACTGAACAGTGATTATGAGTTTAGGAGGGTTCCTTGTGTTCTGAGCCCCTGTATTGATAGTTGATGATGGATAGGATTGATATTGGATCTTAGTGTGTGAGGTTTCGTGGAGCCACAACGAGTGAGAGATTTTGTGGAGCCTCTAGTGTGAGAACGAGTGAATTTTAAGTTTGTTTGTTTGTGGCTTTCCTTACTTTGTTGAGTGATTCCGTGGAACCATCTCGTCTGAGGGAGTGAATTAATTCCTTGGTGCCCGTGTGCGATAACGGTCGACCTCGGAGCGGAGATCGAAGGTGAAAGTGAGTGTAACCCTTCACTCTAGAAGGGGGTGAATTGAGTGTTTTAAAATAATTTTGCAAATTTAAAAATTACTTTAGCAGTGGAAGACTTAATTTACTTAGTGTAGAGTGCTTAACAGTAATCAGAATAAAACAAATACAAAAAGCAAATCCACAGCACACAGCAAACAAAATAACAACCAACCAGAAGACACAAGGAACTATAGTGGTTCCCCAAAACCTGGGTACATCCACTCTTCTACCACCCTTGGTAGGAATCCACTGCAGGATGAGTTGATCAGGTGTCCTGGACACCAATGAGCTTTTTATCAGGTACTCAAAAACCAAACCAGATTTTTTGATCAGGTGTCTTGCCACCACTGAGTTTTGATTAGGTCTCAGAAACCAAAACTAAACTTTTGAAGAGAGTTTAAAGAACCCTTTTATAGGAAAGAAAAAGAAAAATGTTAGGTTGTCTTCTCTGTCAATAATCAGAGAGAAGCACAAGTGGATGTTGATATTGTCAAAGCTTCCCCTGAGATTAGCAAGAGTTTAGGAATAGAAGCTTTGTAAGGGTGATAGGTCTTCAATGAAAAGAATGCTCCAGCAAAAGATGATTTCAGCATGAACTGAAATGTGTGTTGTCTGGAGTATGAATGATGAAGACTTGAGAAACTTTGAATCAGAAGGAATCAGAAAGAATAGAAGCTTGTTCTCTGTTTTGTGTTATTGATCTTCCTTTTTTTTTTCTTCCGTCTGTATTTCTTCTTCTTTGAATCATAAATATGAAATCCAGTCTTCAAATCTTCTAGATAGTCGTTAGCAAAATCATAAATGCTTTCCTTAAATGACAACTGTCTCTGGAGGAAAAACCTAAATAACATTCCTTCTTTGTTTCCTTGAAACTTGCTCCAGATTTAATATAACGGCTAAAAATCTTCTTCAATAAATGCTCTGACTTGAAGACATTTGAAATCTTTAACAAACTGACAGAATTCCAGAAATCGTTGATCTCAAAATATAATCGTCGATCTCAAAAGATAATCGTCGATCTCAAAAGATAATCGTCGATCTCAAAAGATAATCGTCGATCTGAGTTCTACTATCGTTGAACTGAGCTCAAAGATATTGGAACTAGTCTTAGACAGAAAGCGTCGATCTGATCTCAGCGATCGTCGAACTGAGTTCGACGCCTCGTCGACCTGAGCTCAGAGATAGTCGAACTGGGTTCGACGCTTCGTCGATCTGAGCTTGACGACAAGTTGAACTCTATATCTGGGCTTCTCATCTGAACTAGGAGATCTTAGGGAAAGCTTCAAACCTAAGTCCTAAGCTTTAGACCTTAACTAATTGACATTTACTCTATACAACAAGGTCAATGCAATAATTCTATAGACATAGTGATCCTGACCCAAATTAGTAATGGGGTGTTCCAACAATCTTCCCCTATTTGGGTTAGGATTACTATTTACATGAATTATAGGAAATAAAATCAACAAAAGCAGAAATACATAAAACATTGCAGAACCACAAATATATAAATATATCACAGCAGACAGTTCAGCAGAGATGAGATTGTTCAGCTTACATTAACTTTCCTTGTCAGTACCTTTCTTAAACAGAATTTTCCTGTTAGGATTTTCAGAGTCTTTCTTTGATCTCATATCATCAGCAGCACCAAGAGACTTCTGGCTTCTGCCTCTAGGGATTACAGCTTCAGGATGTAGCTGCATATACTTCTCAGTATTGAAAAATTTCTTGGAGCTGTACCTTTCAAGTTCTTGTCTTCTTTGATCTGACAGAGTAGAAATGTTGGAAGTATTTTTGCCTTTTTCTCTGGCTTTCTTGATTTGATCTAATGCAGCCATCTCTTTTAGTCTTGCTGTCTAGGAGACTGGGTTATTCTCTGGATCTTCAAATGGAACTGATGACTCATACTTATTGATAGTGTCAGTGGGAGAAGCTTTTTGATGAAAACCTTCTTTGAGCTTATAAGGAAAAGGACCAGAAGTGGAATCACTTGGGCTTTGTCCTTTCCTTTGATAAGGTTGATACCTGGACTGTCCTCTGGAATAAACCTGATAACCTCTTTGAGTGCCTCTATACTGACTGCCTCTTGACTGATTACCTTTTTGCTGATATCCTCTAGATTGAGATCTTCCTTGAAACTGGGATTGAGAGGATCTTTGAGAAGAGATATTGGATGATTGAGGAGCTGAGTCTCCACCAGATCCTGTACCTGGAGAAGGAGAAGGAGGAGGATTATAGTGAGAGATTCCTTTATCATATTTTCTTTTCTTCCTCATGGCCTTCAACTGATTTTTAGAATATTGCATCCAGTGCTCAGTTATAGGGCAGTTGTGCAGAATATAATATGGAATATCATGATCAGAAGTTGTCTTTTCAATTGGGACTCTTTTCATAGCTTTACTTCTAGCTTTCCTCTTCTTTGCAATAGTTGTAGAAGAGTCATCAGAGTCTGTTCTGAATTCATCATCATCAGAGCTCTGAGGCTCATCAAATAAAGCATCTATTTGCCTTAACACTTCTTTAGAAATGGAGACAGGAACAGAAGCTGAAGCAGGAGGTGCAGTAGAGATAACAGGAGCAACAGCTGAAACAACAGGAGCATCAACTGAAGCAGTAGACTCAGAAACTGAACAAACTTGCTCTATCACAGCCTCTGAGAAAACAACAGTAGCAGCAACATCATGAACCAAAGGAACACTTTCCACAGTCTTAACAGAATTGATATACATTTGTAGCAGATTGGGATCACAGCTGGAGAAGGGAACTATAGCCTTGGTTAAATCTTCAGCAGGGAGAGGTGCTGAAAGATAACTACTATAAAATGAATCAAATAATGACAATAATGAATGAAGGTCTACTGCAGGACTGATGGTTGGAGCTGGAACTGGAGCTGGAACTGGAACTTTCTCTGAAGCTGGAACTTCTGATACTTGCATTTCTGAAATCTCTGAGGGCAGCACTTCTTCATATGGCATCTCCCCCTGCCTAGATTCAGTAAGAACTGAATCTAGGCCCCCAGAAGAAGGGATGGTCAGAAGGGAGAAAGAGGAAGAGATCCTAACAGATAACTCATGTAAAGTCTTAACTAAAGGAGCCAAAGTGGCATCCAATAGAAGAGTTAGCCTTGGGGCCATTAACTCATATAGCTTGTCTGCTAGGGGAATAAGATCTACTTGCTCAAGATTAACTTAAGTAGAGGTAGAGGAAGTAGCTGCAGAGAGAGATGGAGTTGATGCAGATTGAAGTGGAATGGATGGCTGAGAGACTGGAATGGAGGTAATGGATGGTGCTTGAATAGTGATTGTTGGAATGAATGTGGAGATAGGAAGGGGAAAGGATGGTTGAGAGATGGTATCAAAGAGGAGTTGTTGTAAGGATGTTGAGGTGGATGAAAAGGCTTGAGGTGAAGATTGAGAAGCATCCATGAAGGAATCATCTAGAAGGTTGAATGATTGAAGATGGGGGGATGATTCTAAATCTATGGATGAGAAGAAATGTAGTGGATGGAAATCTTCTTGATGGGTGGCTAGAGGAGGTGGAGAAGCTATTGGAGATGAAGGTATGGATGATGTAACTGGATGTGGAGAAGGAGGAGAGGATATGGAAGGGGATGACAAAACTTCTACTGGGGCAGTGGACTGAGGAGGAGTGACTGTTTCAGTCCTTGTGCCTGAAGAAGCTTTAGCTGCAGGAGCCCTGCTAGGTTTGACAATATGTCTCTCCCACTTGCCAAATAGGGCAGAAGAAAGCCTCTTTGATGCATTGATATGCATCACATTGGACACTAACAACTATGGACACCTATTCTGCAGGAATAGACCCAAAATCCTTCCAAAGTTTACAAAATTCTTATTTATCTTTTTCTTAAGCAAATCAAAGAAAATTGCTCCCCAATCCAGGTGCTTCTTATCCACTATTGCAGCCATTAAACAAAATTGATACCTGGAAATTGTATCATGGGTTAAATGCTTGGCCAAAATGACCTTTCCTACAACATCTGCTAGAAATCTATATTCCATGGATAGATTCTTCTTCAGCAGTTTATTAGGGTTCTCAGAATTATGACCCATTCTATCTAACATTGCAGAAAATTCTACTCCTGATAGTTCTATGCTATCATTACCAGTACTTAATCCAAAAACCTCTGTAAGAATACCTGGGGTTAGGGATACCTGAGTCCCTGAGATGGTTCCAACAACTGTATTTTGATCCAGATTATGGGCAATATAGACCCATTCTTTTATCTTATCTGCTGCTAACTTGATTCTGGTAGTCATAATATTTACAAGTTGTTGTTCCTTGAAGAGTTCCAGAATGTCCTTAAACATCTGATCAGTCCCCTCGAAAGATTCCATGTCAATATCAAAGCCGGTGTCGAACTTCATTGCGGCTAGAACGGAGACTGAGACCGACATATTTCCTGCAAAAATAAACAAGATCAAGTGTAGAAGAGTTTGGAGGGAAAGAAAATTCTTGCAGAATGTATGAAAGCGCAAATAAGAACGACGCCTGAAAAATGATTTTATATCAGGGTTCGACGCAGAAAAGGAAAGATCGTTGAACTCAGTTCGACGATTTACGGCTCTAGGGGAAACTGAAGGGTCTCAACATCGTCGATCTCCATTCGACGATATTTGAGATCGCTGACCGAGAAGGATAGTCTAGCACTATCTGGAAACGCCGAGCTCCGTTCAACGATCTTCATGAAAAACGTCGAGCGCAGTTCAGAGTTCAGAGAAAACCCACAGACACTAGGAAACTCAAATTTTTAACCTAGTCTTTGTCAATTTTTAGGTTTTTAAGATCTTGGAACTTAATTAAGACTGCCTCAATCTAAGTTATCGAAGGCGCAAGGCGCACCAAGGCGCAAAGGGTCCCTGGAGCCTAGGCGCAAGGCGCAGGCGCGCGCCTGAGACACGTGAGGCGCAAAAATTGGGGGAAAAGGTAATTGAGCGAATTGGGCGCCCAATTCGATGGAATTGAGCGAATTGGACGCCCAATTCGATGGAATTGAGCGAATTGGGCGCCCAATTCGCTGGAATTGAGCGAACCGGGCGCCCAATTCGCTGAAATTGGGTTAGTTCTGTTCTATCAAGTTAACATAAGAGCCATTTTGGAATTGGGTTAGTTCTATTCTATCAAGTTAGTATAAGAGCTCATATTTTCCAGTATTCTATCTAAACATGTGAGAAGTGATATAAATACATGATAGTCATAATTGATGCATACAAAGTGCAACTAGAAATCAAATAAAAAACTACAACATGTAATATAAAGCATTAGACGGAGATAAACAAATTTATTGTAAAAATATTTGTACCTTTTAAACACCCATAATCAACCTCTCTTGAATTATATAGCATGACTTCCATTCAGCTAATAAATGACCAAATCCTTTCATAAAACACAAAGGACGTATTACAATCAAACATTCAAGCATAATAAAATGAGATCTTTTTTTGAAGGAAACATAATAAAAATAACAACATAAATAAATCAAGCAAGTAAGCAATCATAATCTATCAAATCAACATTGTAATTTTTCGTACCCAAAAACAAACATAAGCTACCACGTTACTAAGTCAACAATCATAAACTAAAAACTAATGTGCAAGAAAATAACATAACATCATGGCGATCACGCCATCACTCATCGTCTGAATCAATAAATGTTTCATTTTCCTCACTAAAACTTTCTTCTTCCTCATTGAACTCAACTTCTTCATCCTCGACGAAAAGTTTGTACGCATTGTTGGAGTATGTGCCTTCTTCTTAGATGTGCTCCCCTTGTCAGCTACCATCTTCCCTTTAGATAAGCGCGTGAAGTAGATGTCTTCTTCTACTCCACTGGCCCTTGCTACTGCACCCCAGGTCAATAATTCGTCATCAAAAATTATATTGTCATCCTGCTCAACCTCCTCATCTTCCTCCATTCTTCCCATCAGCCATTCATTGCTATCGTTAATATCTTTCAGCGAGATCGGATCAATACGATCACGTGAATCATATCGCCGACGCAATGCACGATTGTATTTTACAAATACTAAATCATTTAGCCGCTGTTGTGATAGTCGATTTCTTTTTTTGCAATGGACCTGCAACATAAGTTCATAACAAATAAATAATTAATCATATAATAATATAAATTAATATTTGCATACTTGTTCAAAAAAATTCATACATGCTCAAAAAAAATCCAGTTGCGCTCACATTCGGATGAACTGCAAGTGAGACTTAAAATCTTTACCGCAAATTTAGTCAGATCAGGAGTATCAGCTCCATATGATTGTCACCATTCAGCTGCCCCAAAAAATAAATATCAAGAAATTAATGAAACTTGAAATAATATTTAATGTCAAAATTAATGAATCAAGAAATTAATAGAAATTAACTAACCTGGGGACTTTGTTTTTCTATGACGAACTGCAAATTGCATTCCAAATAAACCTTCGGCATTTATATACAAACTTAATTGGTCCATAATTATATCTTGAGTTTCAGGACTTGGAATGAGCTTTTGCATTGTTTGATGTAAACCTCTCATGACTTCTCCATCTAGTGCCATTTCAGGGTTTGAATAGAAGAACTCTGGATTTAAGTAATGCGCCGCCGCATGCAATGGTCGATGAAGCTGATTTTCCCATCTCCTGTCAACAATCGCTAACACTTATTTATATTTTTCCTCTTTTCCATTGAAAGAGCTCATGATTGTCTCTTTTGCTCTATCCATAGCCTCATAGATGTAACCCATAGCCGGTCTTTTCTCCCCATCTACCAATCTTAGTACCCGAACTAAAGGTCCAAAAATCTTCAAAATGTATACAATAATACTCCAGAAAGAGACCATGTATATGATGCTCTGTACTTGCTTACCTCCTGTTTCTTTTGCCCACTTGCTTGATGTCCACTCAGTTGAAGTGAACATCTTCCTTAGATTTGTCCTTTGCTTATGAATGCGCTGAAGAGCAAGAAATGATGTCGCAAACCTAGTAATAGCAGGTCTAACAAGCTCCACTTTTCCTGTGAAGCTCCTTAGCATGTTGACTAGTCCAGGCCAAACATAAATATAACTGTTGATGCTCATTGCTCTTTTAATTGTTCTACTAATGTTTGACATCTTTTCAATATCCTCCAGCATTAAAATCAATGCAATGGGCGGCACACGGTGTCCAATATAAATGTGATTGTTTTGCTTTCAATAATTTTCCTATTTCATAATAAACATATTTATTTAATTTCAATATATGACATTAAAATTAAACAAATATTAAAAGAGGATGATTAACGATATATTTACCTGCTAGTACATTATTGCTTGCACTATCAGTAATAACTTGAACAACATTGGCCCTTCCAACACGTTCCACCACTCTATCAAGCAATTCAAACATCCTCTCACCAGTTTTTGCATAATCAGATGCATCAACAGATTCCAGGAAGAATGTACCTTTTGGTGAATTTACCAAAAAAATTAATAAGTGTTCTCTGTTTCTTGTCTATCCATCCATCTGCCATGATAGAACATCCAAATAACCTCCACTCATCCTCATAGTTCTTCATCATCTTCTGAACTTCAGCCACTTTATTATTCAACAAAGGCACGCGAACTTCATGATAACTGGGTGGTTTCAATCCAACCCCAAACTGGCCAATGGATTCTATCATCACTGCAAAAATACGGTAGGTAATCACATTAAAAGGAATGGCTGCATCATACATCCACTAAGCTATATGCTTGCACGCCCTCCCTCTAAGTTCCTTCTTACATGCTTCGTTGATAGAAGTTTGCTTCATTTGCTGATGTTGGCCTTTCTGCTTCATTTTTTTCTCAATATTAGGTGCAAAGAAAACATTCATCGGTCCTTTAGTCCGAGACTTTTTAGGCACACCACTTGGACCACATCCATGAATCTTCGCACCGACGTCATCCATATCCTCATCGCTTCCAAAGGTATCTACATCTGCGAAGTCCGGGAATGCTTGTTTTTCTGTCATGCTTACAACCATTTTCTTTTGCATATAGTCTTGAATTTCTGTCCTTACATGTTGTGGGCATTTGAGACAGACTTTGGTATTTCTAAATCCTCCCACTAGATGTTGTTTCGCGCGATAAATTCCACCCTTTGTGATTTTCTCACCGAAAATGCAAATTAAATCATTTTTATTTGCAACAGATGTCTGTCGCACATACTTCCAACCTGGATCAATCCTAGATTGGACACTGGATGAACCAGATCCACTCGCATCCATTTCCAGCTATTAAAACATTTTACAAAAAAATTATTTCCTAGAACAAGATAATTGCTGAAAACTATAGCTGTATAACATTCAGTTTATGGTTTTACAATTTACAGTGAACTGGGTTAGCCGACTTCACTATTACAGTGAACTGGAGCAGCCCAGTCCATAATTATAACAGTGAACTGGGCAGCCCAAGTTCACTGTTACAGTGAACTGGGTAGCCCAGTTCACTGTACAACAGTGACACGGGCAGCCCAGTTCACTGTTGCAGTGAACTGGGCAGCCCAGTTCACTGTAACAGTGAACTGGAGCAGCCCAGTTCACTGTAAATCCATAATTACGGTTACAGTGAACTGGGCTAGCCCGGTTCACTGTTACAGTGAACTGGGCTAGCCCGGTTCACTGTTACAGTGAACTGGAGCAGCCCAGTTCACTGTACAACAGTGAACTGGGCTCCAGTTCACTGTACAACAGTGAACTGGGCTCCAGTTCACTGTACAACAGTGAACCGGGCTTCCATTATTACCATGCTAGAAGCCCTAAAAAGAAGAGAGCAACCAAAAAATCACAGAAATTACAGTGCTTTCACTACGTGTGTATGCTAGAACCAAGAAGAGCAACCGAAAAACATGGCATCCATCCAAAAAATCTAAACCCTAAAAATGGCAGCCGAAAAAAACATCCAATCGAATTAAAAATGCAAGAAGGAGTGCAGTGAGTAGTTACCAAAAATGGCGGTGGCCGGCGAACGGAAGAGGAGCGGCGACCGGAAACCAATCGGCGACGAGGGGCGACAGGCGCAGAACAGTGCGATTTCAACCCTAACCTCTCGCTCGCGTGAATCGGGAAAAATGAGGGAAGGCCGGATCTGGCATCTTATACAACACGGTAGGTTTTACAATGAACCGGGCGCCTAGACCGGATCTAGGCCAGGCGCGCCTAACTAGCGCCCGAGATACACGCAAGGCGCGCGCCTAGGCCCGCCCCAGCCGCGCCTAGGCCAATTCGCTCGCCTAGCTCTTGCTAGGGCGCAATGTCGTGCGCCCGACGCCTTAGGCGCGCCTAGGCGCGCGCCTTGATAACTGTGACCTCAATCTAACATTCCTAACTGATTAAGGAAGAAAGTGTGTTTCTTTTCATCCAAGGGTTTGGTGAAAATATCTCCCCTTTGTAAATCAGTTGGGATGTATTCTAGTTCAATTTTACTTTTCTCTACATTATCCCTTAAGAAGTGATGCCTAATCTCTATGTGTTTGGTCCTACTATGAAGGACTTGATTTTGAGCTATGGAAATAGCACTAGTATTATCATAAAATATTTTGAACTTCTCTAAGTTGTAGTCATAGTCCAGGAGCTGATTTTAAATCCACAATATCTGTGAGCAACAACTACCTATTGTCATATATTTAGCTTCAACAGTTGATGTGGACAAATGTTTGTTTTTTGCAAAACCAAGAGACAAGTCTGTCACCAAGAAACTGACAAGTTCCACTGATGCTTTTCCTGTCTACTCTACATCCAGCATAATCAGCATCGGAAAATTCAGTTAAATCAAATCCTGAATCAGTTGGATACCAGAGACTTAGATTTGGACAACTTTTCACATACCTAAGAATCCTTTTAACTAATGTGAGGTGTGACTCTTTAGGGCTGACTTGGAATCTAGCACATATGCATGTAGCAAATATTATATCAGGTCTACTAGCTGTAAGATACAATAAGGAGCCAATCATTGCTCTATATGTGGTCTGATCAACTGGTTTCCCGTGTTCATCAGCATCTAATACATCATTAGTAGACATGGGTGTTTTCATAGAGGATGCATCAGACATACCAAATTTCTTAACCAATTCTTTTGCATACTTGGTTTGAGAAATAAAGATATCATCAGCATGTTGTTTGACTTGCAATCCTAGAAAGAAGGATAGCTCACTCATGCTACTCATTTCAAACTTGGAATGCATTAGGTTTGAGAACCTTTTGCACAAATTTGAATCAGTAGAACCAAAAGTAATATCATCTACATAGATTTGTAGTAGTAGGATATTGGACTTATGAGTTCTAATAAAAAGAGTTTGGTCTACTCTACCCCTTTTAAAATCATTTTCCAAGAGAAAACAAGCTAGGGTCTCATACCATGCTCTAGGAGCTTGTTTGAGACCATATAATGCTTTATGCAATTTATAAACAAAATCAGGGTGAGTTAGAGATAAAACCTAGAGGTTGTTTTACATAAACTTCTTCCTTGATATCACTATTGAGGAATGCACTTTTGACATCCATTTGATATATTTTGAACTTCTTGTGAGCTGCATATGCTAGGAAGATTCTTATGACCTCTAACCTTGCAACTGGTGCAAAGATTTGGTCATAGTCTATGCCTTTTTCTTGAGAATATCCTTGAGCAACCAGCCTTGCCTTGTTTCTTACAATAACTCCTTGACCATCTAACTTGTTTCTGAATACCCATTTTGTTCCAACAATGAGATGATTCTTTGGCTTTGACACTAGCTATCAAACTTTGTTTCTTTCAAATTGATTTAATTCCTCTTGCATTGCAATGATCCAGTTTGGATCTTGTTATGCATCTTGTATGGATTGAGGCTCAATTTGAGAAAGAAAGCAAGTGTGCATCAGATTTTGATTGATCTGATTTCTGGTTTGCACACCTGCTGAGATGCCTCCAATCACTTGAGAGATTAGATGATCTTTTGTTGTTACTAAATCAACAATGGGTGTTGATTGTTCACCAACCTGTGTTGTTGTTTCCTCTTGTGAATTAACAACTGACTCTTCATTTTGATTGTCACCATGACTTGCTAAAATCTGACTATCATCTTCATTTTCACTACTTTCAGCTTCTTGTTGAATGAATGAAGGTGATGGATCTTTTTCAATGATATTCAGCCTGTCCAAATTCTCTGATAGAGAATGTACCTGCAAAGAGTCTATGGTAGAAGTGTTCTTCTCCTTGTAAGACATATTAATTTCATCAAAAGAGACATGCACTGTTTTTTCAACTTTATGAGATGATTTATTATAAACCCTATAGGCCTTACTGATCATGGAGTATCCCATAAACACTCATTCATCAGCTTTGGCTTCAAATTTTGCTAAGTATTTCTTGTCATTGTTATGAATGTAGAAAATACAACCAAAAATTCTAAGATAATCAACTTTAGGTTTCTTCCCTTTGAGTAATTCATAGAGAGTCTTGTCATTTAGCTTATGTATCAAACTTCTATTCAGAACTTAATTTGAAGTGTTCACAGCCTCTGCCCAAAATGATAGAGGAATGTGAGCATCTGTCAACAATGTTGTGGCAGATTCAATAAGGGTTCTATTCTTCCTTTCAGCTACCCCATTCTGTTGAGGAGTTATAGGAGCTGAGAGAGTGTGTCTGATCCCTTCCTTCTGACAGAACTCTTGCATAAGAAGAGAATCAAACTCTGTCCTATGATCACTTCTGATTAGGGCTATGTGAGTATTGAACTCAATCTGTATACATTTGAGAAACTCTGTCAAACATTTGAAGTTATCAGACTTCTTCCTCAGAAAGAACACCCATGTGAATCTAGAGAAGTCATCTACAACTACTAAAGTATAAGATTTCCCTCCTAGGCTTTGTACAGTAATGAGTCCAAACAGATCCATATGTAACAAGTACAAAATCCTAGGTGAATCACTCTTATTAAGTGACTTAAAGTTGTTTTTAGTTTGCTTGCCTAATTGACAAGCTCTGCAGAGTTCTTCCTTCTTGTAGGGGCCAAAAGGTAGTCCTCTAACAAGGTTGTCATTGGATAGCCTAGCAATGGTTCTAAGGTTAACATGTCCTAATCTCTTATGTCATAATTCATTAGGTTTGCTAAGAGAATTAAATAAACAGATATCTACCTTGGTTGAATGAAAATTTACTAGATAAATGTTACCTCTTTTGTTACCTGTCAACACAGTTGTGTTGTCTTCTGATTTGATGATGCATGAAGACTTGTTGAATGTAACTTTATAACCTTCATCACATAATTGACTGATACTGATAAGATTGTGCTTTAGTCTTTCCACATATGCTACCTTCTTGAATGTTACTCACCCTATTTGGACTGCACCATATCCTTTGGTCTATCCAAAGTTTGAATCTCCAAACATGACTTTGGGTCCATGCTTAGCCTTGAAGGATACTAGGTTACCCTTACTTCCAGTCATGTGCTTGGAGCACTCACTATCCAGATACCAGTGCTGGTCCATGGTTGGATAGGTCTTCACTTGCACAAATAACAGTTCATTTGTTTTTGACCCAGTTTACCTTGGGTCTAGCTTGATAACCTTTGAAATCAGAAATATAAGACATCCCTGGTTGACTCTTATAACCTTCAGGATGATATCTCCTAAGAGGAATTATCCATTCAGTATAAGGGTTGAAACCTTGAGATTAGGATATCTAGAATTAATTTTTGATGTACCCCTTGAGAACTGGTCATATCTCTGAGCTCCGTTCGACGATTGTGGACCTGAGTTCGACGATCTTGGGTCAGATCGTCGAGCTCCGTTCAGCGACCGATCTTGTCTGTGTTCAGAGATCAGATATCGTCGACCTGAGTTCGACGATTCAGCATGAAATCGCTGAGCTCCGTTCGAAGATCGTCGAGCTCCGTTCGACGATTTCTGTTGAACTTTGTTCTCTTTGGGTAGATCAGAATTTTTTCTAGCTACCTCCACAACTCCTTTTCCTTTATCAGAGATAAATTTAATGGGAGTTGTTAACACAATAGGTTGGCTGGATGAAGCACCCAAGCCCAGTGTACTATTGAATCTTGAGTTCACTGTGTTTGTGATATCCATCAGTTTGATACTTCTCCCATTGAGGGATTCTTCAAACTTCTTGGCCTCAAATAGTTCACTTTTCAGTGAAGCTATCTGCTCCTTACAACATTCTAACTCATCTGAGAGTTTGAGGTTATCTGAACTTAAGGTACTGTATTCAGATAACTGATTTCTGAGAGATAATTTCTTTCTCAGACTTGAGTAGATCTAAACACAATGCTTTAAATTCAGACTTGAATTCCTCAGAATTAAAATCAAATGAATCAATTACCTGGTCTTCTTCTAGCTCTGGTTCAGATTCAGATTCAGATTCATGTTCTGAATTAGTGTTGTTCTGAGATGCATTGATTGCCATCATGCAGAAATCTTTTTCTTGTGCATCATCCTCATCATCACTTAAACTTGATGATGCACCAGATTCTTCTTCTGTTTCACTCCATGTTTCAGCAACAAATCCCTTCCTTGTGTGCTTGTTCTTGCTGGAAGAGGATCTGTCATAGTGATTTCCTCTGGAGTCTTTATCTTTTCTCTTTTCTCTCTTGTCCTTCTTGTCCTTGTTTTGACTTTCTGGACAATCAGGCAGTATGTGGCCTGGTTTCCTACAACCATAACAAATAATCTCTTTATTATTTGATTTATCATACATTGGCTTTTCTTGGCCTCTGGATTACCTTTTTCAGAAGTCCTTCCTGGCCATTTTGTAGAACCTCTTGGCTAGGAGGCTCATCAGTTCTTCATTGTCTGTGACTTTGTCTTCAGGCTGTTCTTCTGTTGCCTTGAAAGCAATTGACTTCTCCTTCCTGACTGCTTGAGAAGTTGTCTTCTGCTCTTTTTCTCTATTCTTGATGAACTGCTCATAAGATTTGAGTTTGCCCAATAGAGCTTCTGTAGTGATTTCATTTAGACTTCTGGCATCCTTGATGGGTCAGATCCTTGAATCTCAAGTGTTGGGGAAGCACATTAGGATTTTGTCATTTATCTCTGTGAGAGAGATCTCCTTGTCCAATATCTTGAGTTCACTGACAATCAGACTTAGTCTGTTGTACATGTCAGCTACTGATTCATTTTCTGCTTTCTTGAAATTCTCATACTGAGTGATGAGATGAGATCTCCTATCTTTTCTCTCATCAGCTGATCCTGACACAAGCTCAGATAGTTTGTCCCAAATCTCTTTAGCTGAGTTGCATTCAGCTACCTTCTGGAAGATGTCATCAGATATTGTCTGAGCTAGTATGTTCATAGCTTTAGCATCAGTAACCTTCCATTTCTTTATGTCAGCATCTGTTCTTGAAGGAGGTGGAACAGCATTTGTGCTTGTGTTTGCAGGAGACTTGGGGCAATCTGTCAAAACAGAATTAAAAATATCTTCATCAATGGAATTCATGTATAATCTGATCCTTGCCTTCCAAAGTGCAAACTTGAAGAGATTGCACACTGAAGGTCTGGTGCTAGCGTAATCTTTGTTCCGTGCCATGAATTTAGATTAAAATAAATATAATAAAAATAACCCTCCATTAAGGATGGATCTTAAGAGAGATCTTTTGGTTCAGATATTAGCCTGTATGAACAACCAACCTCCCTCTGATACTAATTGAAAGTGAGTGTAAGATTAACCCTTCACTCTAGAGGGGGGTGAATAGAATGTTTTAAAATAATTTTGCAAATTTAAAAATTACTTTTGCAGTGGAATACTTAATTTACTTAGTGTAGAGTGCTTAACAGTAATCAGAATAAAACAAATACAAGAAGCAAATCCACATCACACAACAAACAAAATAACAGGCAACCAGAAAACACAAGGAACTATAGTGGTTCCCCAAAACCTGGGTACATCCACTCTTCTACCACCCTTGGTAGGAATCCACTGCAGGATGAGTTGATCAGGTGTCCTGGGCACCAATGAGCTTTTGATCAGGTGCTCAAAAACCAAACCAGATTTTTTGATCAGGTGTCTTGTCACCACTGAGTTTTGATCAGGTCTCAGAAACCAAAACTAAACTTTTGAAGGGAGTTTAAAGAACCCTTTTACAAGAAAGAAAAAGAAAAAGGTTAGGTTGTCTTCTCTGTCAACAATCAGAGAGAAGCACAAGTGGATGTTAATGTTGTCAAAGCTCCCCCTGAGATTAGCAAGAGTTCAGGAATAAAAGCTTTGCAAGGGTGATAGGTTTTCAATGAAAAGAATGCTCCAGCAAAAGATGATTTCAGCATGAACTGAAATGTGTGTTGTCTGGAGTATGAATGATGAAGACTTGAGAAACTTTGAATCAGAAGGAATCAGAAAGAATAGAAGCTTGTTCTCTGTTCTGTGTTATTGATCTTCCTTTTTTTTTCTTCCGTCTGTATTTCTTCTTCTCTAAATCATAAATATGAAATCCAGTCTTCAAATCTTTTAGATAGCTGTTAGCAAAATCATAAATGCTTTCCTTAAATGACAACTGTCTCTGGAGGAAAAACCTAAATAACATTCCTTATTTGTTTTCTTGAAACTTGCTCCAGATTTAATATAACGGCTAAAAATCTTCTTCAATAAATACTCTGACTTGAAGACATTTGAAATCCTTAACAAACTGACAGAATTCCAGAAATCGTTGATCTCAGAAGATAATCGTCGAACTGAGCTCAACTATCGTCGAACTGAGCTCAGAGATATTGGAACTAGTCTTAGACAGAAAGCGTCGATTTGAGCTCAGCGATCGTCGAACTGAGTTCGACGCCTCATCGACCTGAGCTCAGAGATAGTCGAACTGGGTTCGACGCTTCGTCGATCTGAGCTCGACGACAAGTTGAACTCTATATCTGGGCTTCTCATCTGAACTAGGAGGTCTTGGGGAAAGCTTCAAACCTAAGTCCTAAGCCTTAGACCTTAACTAGTTGACCTTTACTCTATACAACAAGGTCAATGCATTAATCCTATAGACATAGTGATCCTGACCCAAATTAGTAATAGGGTGTTCCAGCAGAAGGTGACGAGGAGTTCCTCGTGTGATCGCCATCGACTTCGAATACGGAAGACGCCTCTTCTGTGGGTAATTGTTTCTATCTTTTCCTTTTTGTGTGCCTCTATATTTTCTCGTAGGATAATAGACTCTTTGCTGGGTTTTCGCCGAAATTTTGTCAGCGAACGCTACGTCAAAAACTCCAAACGGAAACGTATTGGAGTTCACTATTTTCGTTGTGCTACGACAAGGGGAATAAAACGAAAGTTGCGAACTTCCTTCCCGGATTTAAAATCGAACCATTATTTAAGAAAACTCATTTTAAAATGAAGTAATTCTGTGCTTTTCATAAAAAATTTCAAGTTGTGTAATTTTCTTAAGTGTTGCGCCCGCTCTAAATTTTGCAAAATTAATATAATCATCGCGTGCATTTAAAGTTTCCTAGAAATAGCCGACAAACGTGTAAACCCTACGCGTCGTCCTGCATCAGATATTGTCCAAGATGTAATAACAGAGACTACATATATCATCATTAAAGAGATTGTACAAACTGAGTTGTTTTCTATTTTAGTTGATGAAGCTCATGATTTCTCTGTTAAAGAACAAATGAATATAACTCTACGTTATGTTGACAAGAATGGAAGGAAAATTGAGCGTTTTCTGGGCATTGCCCATGCTGAAAATACGAGTGGTTCATCACTTAAGCTAGCGATTGAGCATTTTTTTGCTAAAAATGGGTTGAGTCTATCGAGCTTACGGGGACAAGGATACGATGGAGATAGTAATGGTCTAAAATCATTGATTATGGCAGAAAATCAATCCGTCTATTATGTCCATTGCTTTGTTCATCAACTTAAGTTGACACTTGTTGCGGTCGCAAAAAAACATAAAAAGATTTGTTCTTTTTTTAACATGGTCGCAATTATTACAAACATTATTGGGGCATCTTACAAGCGTAGAAACATTCTCCGGAATAAGCAATTTATAAAGGTTGTTGAAGAAATATCTAGTGGTGAAGTTGTAACGGGGAGAGTTTTGAATCAAGAAAAAACTTTGAAAAGAGCAGGAGACGCAAGATGGAACTCACATTATAAAACTCTTCTGAGTTTAATTTGCTTATTCTCATTAGTTATTGATGTGCTTGAGATTATTGAACAGAATGACACACTTTCAGAGCAAAAAGCTGAAGCGAGTGAATTATTGAATGTTATGCAGTATTTTGAATTTATATTCCAGCTCCACTTAATGAGAACTCTCTTAGGGATCACTAATGATTTGTCATAAGCATTACAAAGGACCGATCAAGACATTGTAAATGTCATTACTCTTGTCAGAATTTCCAAGCTACAGTTACAAATAATGAGGGACAGTGGATGAGATTCTTTACTTCATGAGGTAACTCTTTTCTGCAACAAACATAAAATTGTTGTTCCAAATATGAAAGATAAATTAGTTGCACGTGGAAGATCAAGACGTAAATCTGAAGATACTTCAAACTTTCATCTTTATCGTGTTTAATTATTTTATGCGGTTATAGATCTACAACTTGTCGAGCTAAATTATCGATTTGATGAAATGAATACTGAATTGCTTTTATGTATGACAATTTTGGATCCAAGTAATGAATTTTCTGCATTTGATAAGCACAAACTGATTCGATTTGCTGGGCATTATCCCATGGACTTTTTGAAGGAACACGGTTGTCTTTTGGCAATGATACGAAGTGGAGCGTAAGGATTTTTAAAAAAAAAATTCACAACCAATCCATCACATAGGGTTTAGGATATGTTACCTCTAGAGAATATATCTCTAGGTGAAGTTGCGAATGCGTGGGTGAAGACGGCAACGAATCCACCACGAAGGAGAAAGCAATCCCTTTCGCCTCTCAGTTCACCTTGAACCCGAACAGTGAGGAATCTCTATTCCGTTGACGGGGAATAGAGACACAAAGCCTAGACTTTCTCTTCCAAGTGTGTCGGGGACTCCTAGTGGACGAACCACACTAGTCGCTGGGAGAAGAAGAGGAAAAACGTGGGGGCTTGACAGGACCGGCTAGGGGAAGAAGTCCTCAAGGCAAATCACTTGCCTTAACTGGAGTTCTCAAAAACGAGCTCCAACCATGAAACGCATTGTGCTCCTCCTCCACCAACCGACAACGAGCTCCAAGAGACCGACCAGTGACGATAAGGATGGGCTGACGAGGTGAGCTCTCGCCGGTGAGGAGGACAGAGGCGGCGCGGCTAAACATCGACGCGAGCAAGCAGGGATCGCAACTGGGCGTCGTCAGGAGGAGGAGTTCGGAAAACCCTAGCCTATTCAGAACCGCCTGCTGCTCACTCTAAACCGTGAAAAACTTTATATATATATATATATGTATATATATATATATCTAATTCATATATATTTATATATATATATATATATACACAAATATTTCTTATACATATATATAAATGTATTCCTAAATCAAGCTCATATAGTTACAGTTAACCAAACTATAAAATTTTGCTCCTCTACAAAAACAATTACGACGACTCGTCTCGTCATAATTTTCTCTTTTAATAGTCGCACAGAAAAAAACTTGTCTAAGCATGTCGAGTCACGACATAATGCGCTCGCACTTACTATAGTATTTAGATTAAATTTTTCAGGAAATAAATACCCAAGTAAGTCGAACTGATACTGTTCTCGTTCATTTGGTGCGACCTTATAAAGAAACTATGTCGTTAAGGCGATAATATAACAACCTATATTATGGACTATAAGAGGCTTTGTCACTGCATTATAGTCGCCTCAATAACATAGTAACTAGGTAACGCATTTTGATGACCTGTGTCTTTTTCTTTGTCACATGATATCATAAATATTGTGCAAAATAGGAGCATGTCATTTTCACACTATATTTAATTTTTCTCTGTCTCATAAGCGACGTGTATTTATAACTACATCAGTTATATTGCATGTTATACAAACTCGTTTTACCAAGGGGCCCGTTAATATCATAACTCAAATAAATTTGAGGGACACAGATATTATCTCGTGTAGATTACACACGCATAGGTATGATCAACGAATCACGATATTTATCATCATCAAAAGATAGTCTTCAACCGCAGTCACATTGCTCACACCAATACGCCAAATCTACACATCTCAAATCTACAATTCGTAAGACACGTTGTGAACATTAATGACACTCAACACAATCCAAATAATGTTACAACATGAAATAGGTCAAACTCAATATGTATAAAACACATATACATATTCATATGATTAAGTGATAATCCCTTATCAACATTTATAGAACTACAATGTACTTTAATCGATATGACAATCTTAACTTGGTAATCAATGTATCTCTTTGATTACCTCGATTGTGAGCAAAGCATAAGATTACGTGATGGTATAAACTCAGAGTTCTATAGTTCAGGACCAAGTGCATCTTCCCAAATCAAATATGAGACTCAACACATAATCAAGGAACAAAATGTGAAAATATTTATAAGCAAAAGACAACTTTCAAAAACATCACTTCCTTCAATCTTCCACTTGTTTTTTAAAGTTTCTTAATCAAGAAAAGTAAAACATAAAGAGAAACCCATAGAATCAAACGACAAGCCACTCTCCATGGTCTTGAAGCCCCATGGACTCGAAGTGAACTTCGCCTTTGGCTTGAGACAATGGTTTTGTGAAGGGATCAGCTATGTTACTGTTATTGTCTATCCATAAAAGTGCAATTTTGCCTTCGTCAATAAAGTCGCGCGTAACAAAATACTTTCTGTCCATGTATTTTGTTTTATGATGTGATTTTGGCTCCTTGTTTTGAGAAATAGAAGCGCTATTGTCGCAAAATAACTTCAAGGTCCCCTCACTGGACGCAACGAATCCTAGTTCCTCAAGGAACTTCTTTATCCATACTCCTTTGCTTGCTTCTGCGGCAACCATGACTTCCGCTGTGGTGGTCGAGTCAGCTGTAGTTGATTGTTTCCAACTCCGCCAACTCACGACACCACCATTCAGAAGAAAAACAAACCCAGGCTGAGATCTCCTATCATCCGGATCTGTCATAAAGCTAGCATCCGTGTACCCTTCGGCAGCTAGATCCTTCTGCCCACCAAAAACAAGAAACTTATTCTTGGTCCTCTTCAGGTACCTAAGAATATTTTTGACGGCGGTCCAATGATTAGGACCGGGCGAAGCCTGATGTCGACTAGTCATGCTCAAAGCATATGCGACATCCGGTCTTGTGCAAGTCATGGCATACATGATGGATCCTACAGCGGAAGCATACATAACAGTCTTCATGTATTCAATGTCTTTATGCGTTGCAGCGCAGTGAGACTTGCCAAGTTGCACAGACACTTTCATTGGCACATTCCCTTTCTTAGAGTTCTCCATATGAAATCTTTCTAAGACTTTGTCAATGTAAACACTTTGACATAAGCCAATGAGTCTTCGCGATCGGTCTCTATATATCTTAATTCCCAAGATATATTGGGCTTGACCCATGTCCTTATTTGAAAAAATTGTTTTCAATGAGTCTCTTGTTTGTTCCATTAATGATAATTCATTCCCCATTAATAAAATGTCATCGACATATAAGACCAAAAAGATAATGCGACTCCCACTAACCTTCTTGTACACACAAGGCTCTTCTTTGCTTTGAATAAATCCAAGAGTTCTAACCTCTTCATCAAAGCGCTTGTTCCAACTCCCCGACGCTTGCTCTAAGCCATAAATGACCCTCTTAAGTTTGCATACTTTGTTGATATTGTCCGGATCTTCAAAACCTTGAGGTTGTTCCATGAACACATCCTCATCAAGCTTTCCATTTAGGAACTCTGTTTTGACATCCAATTGCCATATTTCATAATCATAAAAGGCGGCAATGGTCAGCATGATCCGAATAGTTTTGAACATTACAACCGGCGAAAACGTTTCATCATAGTCAATCCCTTGGACTTGACTGAATCCTTTTGCCACGAGTCTAACCTTGTAGGTTGTCATGTTCCCATTCGTGTCCATCTTCCTCTTGAAGATCCATTTGTTAGGAATGGACTTCTTTCCATCAGGAAGGTCAACCAAGTCCCATACTTGGTTGTCATACATGGATTGTATTTCGGATCTCATGGCTTCTTGCCAGGCAATGGAATCTATCCCTTTTAAAGCTTCTTCGTATGTCAAGGGATCTTCGGTGTCGATCACCGATACTTCATGAAAACCCATGTATATGTCTGGTTTTCTTCTCACCCTTTTCGATCTTCTGAGTCCATTTTGCTCATTCAACTCCTCTTGAGTCGCCTGAATATCTTCCACAATTTCTTGCGGAATTATTTCATGCTCAATGCGAGTCAAGCGGTCGCTTGGTGGTGCGGTATGAACCTCCTCTACAAACATTTGTGGAGGTGGGATGTTCATACTCCCACTGAATAAAGGAACTCCATGTGACATCTCGTGATCATCTTGAATGTCAAAATTCATCTCATGATCACTCTCTTGTAGGCCTTCTTGAGTTTCGTCAAGTGTTATCCTACGGTCACCGCCTTCAATTCTTTCGAGAAACTCTTTCTCTAAGAACGTTGCACCCTTCTTTATGAATATGGTATTCGTCGACTTGTGCCAAAAATTATACCCTTTCGTTTCTCTTGGGTATCCAATGAAGAAACATTTGTCCGCTTTGGGTTCTAATTTTGACGATAGCATACGTTTGACATATGCCTCGCAACCCCAAATTTTGAGAAAAGATATGTTGGGTGGCTTGCCAACCCATATATCATGAGGAGTTTTATCAACAGATTTTGTTGGAACAATATTTAGAGTCTGAGCCGCAGTTAATAACACATGACCCCAGAAATATAAAGGTAGATCGGTTTGGCATACCATGGAACGAACCATGTCTAGCAGGGTTCGGTTTCTCCTTTCGGAGACACCATTCCACTGCGGGGTGCCAGGAGGAGTAAGTTGTTGTACTATACCACAATCCTTTAGGTAAGTAGTGAACATATTGCTCAAGTACTCACCTCCACGATCTGTTCTCAAGATTTTAATTTTCTTATCAAGTTGGTTCTCTACTTCGTTCTTGAATTCCTTGAATTTCTGAAGTGATTCACTTTTGTGCTTCATAAGGTAAACATAGCCATAACGGCTATGATCATCTGTGAAGGTAATGAAGTACCTATAACCACCTCTCGCACTTGTATTCATTGGACCACATACATCGGAGTGTATCAATTCCAACAAGTTGCTCGCTCTTGCACCTTTCTTGTTGAAAGGTGTCTTGGTCATTTTACCGGATAAACAAGATTCACATGTTCCAATTGCATCAAGGTCAAAGGAATCCAAAATATTAGCTTGATGCAATTTCCTTATGCGTTTCTCGCTTATGTGACCAAGACGATAGTGTCATAAGAGTGTCTCATTTATGTGAGATATCTTGAGTCTCTTGTTATTGATATTCAATACAGGTTTATCTTCAACTATACTTAGCAAATACAAGCCATTTGAAATAAAAGCATTTGCATAAAATATACCATCCTTCTTAATAGTCATTTGTGAATTACTTATCACAAAACAAAAACCTTCCGCATCCAAGCATGATACGGAAATAATGTTTCGAAATACAGAAGGGACATGATAAACATCTTTTAAAGTTAAACATAAACCACTAGGTAAGTGAAGGTCTAGGGTGCCCACAGAAACTGCAGATATTCTTGCACCATTTCCAACCTTCAGCACAACTTCTCCCTTGGAGAGCAATCTTCTATCCCTTAGTGACTGCACATTAGAAACTAAGTGAGCACATGATCCGGTATCTAATACCCAATCAAGGATAGTAGTGGTCAAGTTTAAATTTATTTCAATAACACATATACCTTTGGGACGCTTGCGTTCAATCTTGCCTTCATCCAAGTCACGCTTATACTTGGGGCAATTCATCTTGTAGTGTCCTTTCTCATGACAATGGAAGCATTCAGTGACAGACGTCGGAGAGTTCTTCACTTTGCTTCCCTTGGAGTTGCTCACATGAGCTCCTCCCATATTGCCTTTGAACGAGGAATTTCTACTTGCAGTCTTGATTGCAGCTTTTCCTTTATTCTTAAAGGACTTCTTGCTACTTGACGCAATGGCCAAGACAGGATTTGCCTTTGTCTTGCCCATGTCCACCTCAGATGTTTTAAGGGCATTATTGAGCTCATTTATGGTCATCTTCCTTTCACGCATATGATAATGCATTATGAAATCCTTGAAGGAGTAAGGAAGAGACCTCAAAATGATATCCTCAGCAATATCTTCAGGAATCAGAGAATTCAATTTCTCCAATTTCTCCAAGTAGCCCTGCACCTTAAGAAAGTGCACCGAGACAGATTCACTCTCCATCATCTTGCACCTTATGAGTGCTATGGTGGTCTTATAGCGCTCTTTTCGAGCACTATCGGTGAACATCTTCTCCAGTTGTGTCACTATTTCTTTTGCAGGAGTATCAAGGAATTTCCTTTGCAACTGATCGCCAATGCTGGTCAAGATCAGTGTTTGAACAACACGCTGTTGGTCATTCCATTTTTTTTGTTCCTCCTTTTCAACATCAGTTTGTTTGTCTTTCTCCTTCTCTTCTGGGTAACTGTCATCCAGAATTTGTTGGAGATTTTTCAAACGCAACACAATGTTCAACTTGAGGATCCAATCGGAATAGTTTGACCCGTCGTTAGGAAGCGAGCTCTTATCAATCATGAAACGCAGGAAATTGGGAAGGGTAGACATAACTCTCTAAATAAAATTAAGAAAAGAGTAAAGACAAGACCATAAAATTTTTTTTTTGCAATATATATAAAATTGTCACACAAGATCCTATCCAAACAAAAGGACTCATCCATTTGGTTTGTGCAGGTAGGTACTAGTCACCTATCATAACCTTTTAAGCAAAATAAAACTTAAACCTTATGATTCTTGAGCTATGTTGCACCGACACTGACACGGGACACGCGATACGACACGACACGATACGCGACTCGTCAATTCTCAAAAAATATCATATTACGACACGCTGAGACACGTATTAAATATTCATTTTTATAATTATGAAAATCCTAAAACATTTAACAAAAAATTAACAATTAACAAATATTTAAATACATTAAGTCATGTTTAAATATTACTCATCAAATATTCAAATACAAAACTTAACAAATGATCAAAAAATGATAGAACATTAACAAATTATCATTATATATCATCAGTAAAAATAATAATATTCACATGTAAATTTTTTCCCTACTTTCAATTTTTGTTTTTCTAGAGAAAATATTTATGCCACTAGTAGATCCACTTTCACTACTTGAAATGTTAGAAAGGGGTAAAGGCACTTCCAAGACAAATTGTCACCCGCCTCACCATGAGTAGATAACTTGGGGACACGTGTGTCTGATTGAGCGGGACACGCGAATCCCACGTGAGCCAACGTGTCGGATTTCAGACTCGAGTGTCGGATTCCCGACTCGAGTGTCGGATTTCCGAATCGAGTGTCGGATTTCCGACTCGAGTGTCGGGGAGTGTCGGAGAGTCGGACGAGTGTCGGACTCTTCGACACCGACAAGCTGGGCATTTTGAAGTGTCGGTGCTTCATAGTTCTTGAGAATAACCAAAAGCACTTTCCCAAAAATTCAAGCCTAGATCTTGAAAATTTGATTAAGAAAACTCATATTATTGGGCAACCAATGTGACCAAGATATTCCCCCAACATGAGTAGGATGTGCCTCACACAAAACTTACTCACCTGCGGCCTAATATCAAGTTCACACCGGTTCCACCATATCCAGTAATTGGAGTCACACTCATGATTATCCAAGATTACTAGCTTAAGTGGATAATGAGAAAGAAAAAAAACATCTTAAATTTTTTCATTTTATATTCTCTAATTCCTCTAAACAACGAAGGAATAAAAAATAAAACCTAACTCATGGCATTCTAATTATTACATGCATCACAAGCAATACATTCCAGAGATGACAGAATAAAAAAAGAATGCTAAGAACAACTCCGCAACACAAAAGGAATAGGACGGTCCAAGCCGCCTACGCCAACTGATTCATTTAGATCACTCTTGTAGCCAAATAAACCACAATCAATAGTGATCTCCACATGAACCTAAAGAGGCAAAAGCCACGAAAAAAACAAATCCAACCTCATTGCCAAGAGAAAAACCCTAGAACCTAGCCTCCGATACCACTGAAGGAACGCGGTTGTCTTTTAGCAATGATACGAAGCAGAGCGCAAGGATTTAAAAAAAAAAAATTCACAACCAATCCATCACATAGGGTTTAGGATATGTTACCTCTAGAGAATATATCTCTAGGTGAAGTGGCGAATGCGTGGGTGAAGACGGCAACGAATCCACCACGAAGGAGAAAGTAATCCCTTTCGCCTCTCGGTTCACCTTGAACCTGAACAGTGAGGAATCTCTATTCCGTTGACGGGGAATAGAGACACATCCTAGACTTTCTCTTCCAAGTGCGTCGGAGACTCCTAGTGGCCGAACCACACTAGTCGCCGGGAGAAGAAGAGGAAAAACGTGGGGGCTTGACAGGACCGGCTAGGGTAAGAAGTCCTCAAGGCAAATCACTTGCCTTAACTGGAGTTCTCAAAAACGAGCTCCTACCATGAAATGCACGGTGCTCCTCCTCCACCAACCGTCGGCGAGCTCCAAGAGACCGACCAGCAACGATAAGGATGGGCTGACGAGGTGAGCTCTCGCCGGTGAGGAGGACAGAGGCGGCGCGGCTAAACTTCAGCGCGAGCAAGCAGGGATCGCAACTGGGCGCCGTCAGGAGGAGTTCGGAAAACCCTCGCCTATTCAGAACCGCCTGCTGCTCATTCTAAACCGTGAAAAACTTTATATATACATATATATATGTATATCTAATTCATATATATTTATATATATATATACATATATATATATATTTATACACACAAATATTTCTTATACATATATATAAATGTATTCCTAAATCAAACCCATATGGTTACAGTTAACCAAACTATAAAATTGTGCTCATCTACCAAAACAATTACGACGACTCGCCTCGTCATAATTTTCTCTTTTAATAGTCGCACAGAAAAAAACTTGTCTAAGCATGTCGAGTCATGACATAATGCGCTCGCACTTACTATAGTATATAGATTAAATTTTCCAAGAAATCAATACCCAAGTAAGTCGAACTGATACTGTTCCCGTTCATTTGGTGCGACCTTATAGAGGAACTCTGTCGTCAAGGCGATAATATAACAACCTATATTATGGACTATAAGAGGCTTTGTCACTGCATTATAGTCGCCTCAATAACATAGTAACTAGGTAACGCATTTTGATGACCTGTGTCTTTTTCTTTGTCACATGATATCATAAATATTGTGCAAAATAGGAGCGTTTTATTTTCGCACTATATTTAATTTTTCTCGATCTCATAAGCGACGTGTATTTATAACTACATCAGTTATATTACATGTTATACAAACTCGCTTTACCAATGAGCCCGTTAATATCATAACTCAAATAAATTTGAGGGACACAGATATTATCTCGTGTAGATTACACACGCATAGGTATGAGCAACGAATCACGATATTTATCACCATCAAAAGATAGTCTTCAACCGCAGTCACATTGCTCACACCAATGCGCCAAATCTACACATCTCAAATCTACAATTCATAAGACACGTTGTGAACATTAATGACACTCAACACAATCCAAATAATGTTACAACATGGTATAGGTCAAACTCAATATGTATAAAACACATATTAATATTCATATGATTAAATGATAATCCCTTATCAACATTTATAGAACTACAATGTACTTTAATCGATATGACAATCTTAACTTGGTAATCAATGTTTCTCTTTGATTATCTCGATTGTGAGCAGAGCATATGATTACGTGATGGTATAAACTCAGAGTTCTATAGTTCAGGACCAAGTGCATCTTCTCAAACCAAATATGAGACTCAACACATAATCAAGGAACAAAATGTGAAAACATTTATAAGCAAAAGACAACTTTCAAAAACACCAATTCCTTCACTTTTCTCCAGTTGAATTAATGGAGCTCGATAATCAGCTTGAAAATTATATTTTGGATATTCGCTCAAACAATGACTTTGCAGAGGTGATTGGGCTTAGAGGATTAGTTATGCGACTAGTTAAATTGAAGAAGAATGTTCTTTATCCATTGGTGTTTTTGCTTGTGAAACTCACACTATTATTACCTGTTGTAACTGCAACTGTAGAAAGAGCTTTTTCGGTAATGAAGATTATCAAGTCAGCACTACGTAATCGAATGGAGGATGAATGGATGAATGTCTGTTAAGTGATATATATTGAAAAAAAATGTATTTTCTACTATCATTAATGAGGTGATAATGAAATCCTTTCAAAACACGAAAGATCGTAGATGAGTTTTATAAGCAAGGTTATTCTGCAAGCTGCACTTCTTTTGTGTATGATGTTTCAGTCTTTTTTTGTTGCACTTGTCCATTGCTGTATTTCTTTTATTTTTACCTTATATGTTCTTACTATGAAGTACTGATGTACATGTTCTTATTGATATGTGTATCATGTTTTAGATGTGTATTAGTTGTAGATATATCTAGTAAGTTAGGTTTGATTATTTTCTTTATTGCAAAATTTTTTCTTCGAGTTTTTAGGTTCTCCCACACAGAAAAAAATTTCTGCATACATACATACATGCATGCATATAACCATACATACATGCATACATACATACATACATGCATGCATACATACATACATACATATATACATATATATCTCTACCACTATAATAGAAGTATCAAACTCATGAATTTTAAATTCATTGGAGTGATTTTGGCTGTCCGATCTGAATGCATTATTCAGCAGTCGTCTGATCAAACGCACTCCCTCTCTCCACTTTTTCGTAGGTCTCCTAAACCTACTAAGGGGCGACCTAAACCTAACACTGGGCGACCTAAAAACTATGTTAAAATAACAGAATTGGAATCAGGTAGCCCCCGCCCGCCAGCCCAAAGAAATCTTGCACGCTGTGTAGTCCCGCCCAAAATACATCATTTTTCAAATATTGAATGTGGGTTTCTTAATTTATACTAGAATACATAACTTTATCCCACGATGTGGGACTAAATTTGAGCAAGATTTTATTATAAATTTAAAAAAATACAAATAGGTGCACGCCAGGTCAGACTCGATCCGCCGACCGCCCCTTTTACAATCATGTGCCTTATCCATTAGACCATGATACTTTCATGTTTTATTTTACGCGCAGTTTATATATGTACTAATAAAACTTTTTTATTAAGTTAAATAACTTTTTTGTTTGTACGTGCGGTTAGAAATACCTTTTTTTTTACGCGCAGTTAGAAATATCTTTTTAGTTTCTATTAAGTTAAATAAAACTTTTTTATTTGTACTAATATTATTTATATTCGCTGGGGGCAAGCTTCGCCCGCCGTCGCCGGGGGCGGGGCCGGGTACTATGGCGCGTGGCCATCGGGCCGGAGGCCCGTGCCTGTCACTTGTTTATATATATATATATATATGCATATATTTATATATATATAAACGAGTGACAGTACACGGGGGGCCCCCCGTGCCCGCGCGACAGTGAAACCCGTCCTCGGCTCTTATAAATATAAGAGCCGGTACTTATAAATTTAATATTAATCAAGAGTTTAATTATTTAATGTTTTTATTTAAAATTATTTTTTATTATTATTTTGTTTAATTATTCTTTAATTAATTTCATTTTATTAATTTCACCCGCATTTAATTAATTGCCCGAACTGTATGGTTTAATTAATTTTATTAATTAAATAGTTAATAAAGAATAAAAAAAAACTAATGATTAAAATAAAAAACGTACGGTCGAGATTTGATTTGAAAGGTCTCAGATGTTATACCGTGCAATCGCAACGGTCAACGATACTTCTTTGTATATATATATATAGATATACATATTATATACCATTTTTATTTTGTGAAAAAATTTAAGGTTTAACATTAAAACATTAATTTCTCTTTCTTTCTCCTTTTTCCTCCTTTCTTTAATTCTTTCTCTCTCCCTCTCCCTCTCTCTCTTTTTCCATACCGCCGCTCTCTTTCTTTCTTTTTCCATACCGCCGCCCTCTCTCTTTCTCCCTCCCCTCTCTCCTTTTCTCCTTATTATTATATTATATATATAATAATATATCTCACCCTCTCTCCCAACTCTCTCCCTCCCTCACACATTCTCTCATGATCCAATGTCTCATACTAAATCTTTGTTGTGCCTCAGATAAGCAAATTGCTATATATAATGGTTTGATCTTGGTTAAACCTTGAATCTTTCCTTCTGCCGGTTCGATGTCCGGTCCGATTTTTAAAACCTTGATCTTAATATAAATTAGTTTTAAAATTAATATATTGGATCAATGATTTCATAAATAAAAATATATATATTTGTTTAATATAGTGCATATATTAATAAGTTTATTAAATATACTCTGCTGTTTTGAACAAAAAAAATTAAATAATATATATATATGTTCTAATGTTTCTATGAATAATATATGGTACAAAATTCAACCAGTTCGAATGTGGCCCAGGGAAAATATTCCTGTTTATAGTCATGGCAGGTCCCTGTGTTCCCAACCCGCTGAACGCAATTCTTAAGTTTTTTGTTGAAAAAACTTCGATCATCCAGAACCGTGAAACCCGGTCTTCTGGTTCGGCGTACCAACTGTCCGGTATTCCGGTTTTTTCCAGGTTCGATTCTAGAACGGTTGATTTCCTTGACCAGACCATCTGTAGGTTCGCTGTTTGACTGGTCCGACCAGCCCGCTCTGTCCGGTTTCAAAGCCTTGCAATTTATTCTACTTGTTCTTTCTTAGCCCGGAAATAAAGGTAAAATTTATTGCTTGCTTCTGAATTCTGATAATCAATTGGAAATGAGCGCATAATTTTTTCAGACATCCACAAGGAAACATCTCCACATGAATATGAGGGATAAACATAAACTTAGGCTGCGTTTGGTGCGGCTTATCGTAACTTATTTGCTCCGGTGAGGTTGGACAAAAACGTCATTGTCATAGAATGTATGTTTGGTATGACAAATGTTACAAAAAAGAAATTAGTTTGAGACATAAGATTTTGGTATGATAATGACAATTTTGACCAACCTCACTAAAGCAAATAAACTACGATAAGCCGCTCCAAACACAGCCTTAATATTACTGTACAAAAAATTCTTTGATACTTCAACTAGATAATATAAGATTTTATGTAAAATACCACCATATTTAATCGCGCGTGCGCGCTCACACACACAAACATATATATATGAGAGAGAGAGAGAGAGAGATGCTAAGATATTGCAAGTACTAGTATCCTAAGGGAGACCAGGATTCTCTTCATACATCTGCTCTGGAACAACTGAAATATCATTTGCTTTGTTTTCAATCTTCTTTCTTGATGTGCTCCATGCAATATTAGACTCCTTTAGTTCAGCAACAAGCAACTCAATGTAAAACCTGAAGAAAGAAGTTGATAACTACAATAACTACTGCTGGGGTTAAAGGTGCAATACTTCAACAACAACAACAACAGAATCCATATAGTCCCCGATCATTGGGGGTATGGGCGGGGGAAGATTGGAAACAGACCTAACCTTTGGCACTATGCACAAAGTGGCTTCTCTCAGAGGAGAAAGATCTAACCTTCGACAATAAATGCACAAAGTGACTGCTCACAGATACCACTGAAATAGTGGCCCTCTATACCGTCACGTTTGCTGCGAAATCATGCCCTTAAATCAAAGCCAAAGACATCAGAGAGGGCAGACCTAAGAATCCATTTTGATTTATGTGCACATAACCATGCTTCCTAAATCTATTTTCAAATGCTCTCTTTCTTTATGTTGTATATCCTGAATGATGAAAGTTTGTAGTCCAATTGGATTCTAAATGTTGGTGATGATGTATTCATGTCAACTTAATGTAGTGTTGCATGTCATAGTAGTCCTATTGCCACGTAAATGTCGTCGTTCTACTCACAAATTCTTCAATTTTTTATCGTAAACTTCAAATAAATTAGTTGTGTTTGACAGATGGAGATTCTCAAAACCGGGCGTTAAGCAAGAGATCATGAGGTAATTAATTTGCTTAGGGTGATGTCAAGTATAAGGGATTAAAAAATGGAGGCTTTCATTATCAAATGATGGGTTGACCATCAAATTCTTTTGTTGAATTAAGCGCCACTTATCGATGAAATTTCTTATAAGAGCAGGCGAGGATGTTTTACGTTAATCTCAAGATTCTTATTAATAATTCGATCTAATTGAAATTTTATTGATGGCTATGCAGAAAAGATTTTGTATTAAGAGACAATAATGGGAGTATATCCCCGCTTTCTAAGAGTATTTTGGCGCGTAATCTTCCTATTGCGTCGAACTACATTATTAGAATCATGTTTTATGGATTGTAATGAATGATAGAGTTATTATTGAATGATGAGCAGAGTGAATGAAATAATTGTGGTTGTGCTTAGCCATTCTTTGTGCTGCCTATGAGTATCATTAATTAGTGTGGGCAAATAAGGTCTATCCATTTCTTTGTGGCTAAAGTTGATTTCTTTTATGGATGGAGTGATGTGTATAAGGAAAATTATAACTGATAGTCTATACTGTGCTTGCATCCCAATGTGTTCTGGGACAGAAAATTCAAAAAAAAAAAAACTATCTATCTCTATGCTCTCAATCTTTCGCAATTATGTCGCATATCCCGCCAAATTATGTGGGAAGTGATCGAAATCCTAGGGCATGTGGGTTCTTATATATTAGTACATGTACAACAGTTTTGGTTATTCGCACATGTTTTTTTCCTAATTTTTCGCGCCTTTTGGAAATACACACATGCCCTAGGATTTCGCGTCTTTTGGAAATACGTCTTGTACATGCATTTTCAGGAAAAGTGTTCAACACGAAAGTTGTAGATCTCGATGAGATCTACAACTTTGGTGTTGAACACTTTTCCTGAAAATGCATGTACAAGACGTATTTCTAAAAGGCGCGAAAAATTAGGAAAAAATATGTGCGAATAACCAAAACTGTAGTGCGGATAACAATCGCCTATAAATTTTGCTAAATCGACACACACGCTAGCGGGGCGGGCGCATGATGGTGCACCCCCATGCCAAGATTTTTTCTGATGGTGTGCGGAAAAGAGGGGTGAAGAGTAGAGAAGGAGAAAAAAGGTTTCAATTTCCTTAAAGTCTGCAAGAGGGCATGATTGCAATTAAGAATATAGTTTTATCCCATAGTTTGTCATGATTTATTTATTTTTATGTAGGTATCCTATACTATCTCCATGTTTAAACATGCACCAAAATGTGATTTTTTTTTACATTATAATCTGTAATATTCACAAAAATTCAACCTCAGTTCACATTTATGTAAAAATATATTTATGACATGTAGGTATCCTTCCCTCTAAATTTGCTATTACATGTTGCATCTCTCTTACTTTTGAAATTACAAAAAAATTACTTATAGCATTAACCTCCCTTGAAATTTATGTGCACAAAAGCACCCCTCTCATAGTGCATTTTCAATGGAGGGATATTTTTGTGCATAAATGTTATGAAATGTAAATTTCACAAGAGGTTAATGTTATGGAAAGTAAATTTCAAATGAGATTTTTGTAATTTCAGAAGTAAGAGGGATGCAACCTATATCTAGAGGAACTTCTAGGGTATTTTTTGATAAATATTTCTATATAAATGTGCGTAAACTTCGGTGCGTTGCCAACTCAGAACAATCCCTTAGGAGATCACCCGGACGGAAAATTTTTTTGTTCGGGTTTCACTCCCAAAAACTTTAGGTCTTATAAGGCATCACAAGCTTGTAGAACATTCCTAAGTTATATATAATGTATTTACTCTAATATCATATCTTCGTATGATTAATATTATTATTTATCTCACTAAAGACAATTAAAGAGAACAAGACTACCTTAATTGTCTTTAGTGGGAAGTGAGGTTAGTTTAAATTAGTTTTATATAAAACAAGTGACGGCACGGGTCTTCGGCCTAGGGGGCATTCGGCGGGGGTGCGATAATCGGCGGGGTGCGATATTCGGCGGGGTGCGACATTCGTCGGGATGCGAGATTCGCCGGTGGTGCGACATTTATCGTGGGGATGACTTTTGTCGTGGGGACAACATTTGTCTTGGGCGACGACATTTGTCGTGAGCGGCGACATTTGTCGTGAATAGTACCCGCCCTTATGGCCTCGCGCGATAGTACCCGACCGACGACGGCGGGCTTTGCCCGCTCCCGGCGGGCTCCGCCCGACCTGCAACATATACATATGAGTACTCAAAATGACCGTTAAAAAATATGAATCAAGAAACAATTTTTATTTTGTAAAATAAATTATATTTTAACGTTAAAATATTAATTTTTCCCTTGACATTCCTAGCTAGAGACAATAGGTTTAGAATATCGAGTTTTTTTATTTTTTGTATTTTAATATTATAAGAGTGTAATTACCTAAAAGAATATTATTTTTATAATATAAAGTTTGATATAATTATATAATTACGAATACAACTATAAGGGCAATATAGAGACATCAGACAATGTTTCACCAAGAGTAATTTTCGTATATTAGTAGAGATTAAGGTCATGAAAATAAGTGATATATAATTATAATACATGAAAATAATTTATATATAATTTAACAAAAGTTTTTTTAAAAAATTTTTATAAACCGGATCAGTCACAATTAGGGCTATTTACAAACCAAAAAATCTGTGAACAATTCAAAAAAAAAAATCACAGATTTGAATCTCCCTTCAAATTCAAGCAATTTTCAAATTTGAATAATATTATCTCTAATAAATTCATAGATTCACAAATAGTAGAAAAATATAATTTAAAAAATTTGATATAAACAATTAAACTCTCATAACTATAATATAAGTTATGTATATGGTATATTATATATATACCCAAATCCAAAATCAAGATTTTGGAACAAATTCAAATTCAAATTCAAATATTTAATTGAATTGAATTGGTGTGTTATTCCATTCAATGTTCTTCTTAAGTACAAGATGTATAATATTTCAATTACATCCCCCACCCAAAAAAAGGGCAGGCCTGTGCACAAAGCATCCCCTCCCCGCGCATTGAGCGTTTGGGAAAGGGTCTCGCTCATCAGAAGGGTGAAATGTAGACAAACCCTTATCCTACATTTTTGCAAAAGGCTGCTTCCAAGATTCAAACCAATGACCTCAAGATCACACAACGAATTACAATTGCGTTTCTTTAAGAAAGCTTAGCATTACTAATTCTTTTCAAATCGAATAACAAACAATATCGCAGCCACTTCTCCAGCATTAGATCCTATTTCAGATTTAAAAACTGAAAGTTTGAATAAATACATTAAAAGGAATAAAATGGCGTGGAGAAAGTGTAAAAATAAAATAAAATAAAAAATAGGGAGTATAACAAGAACAACAACAATCTCGGCTCTTCACCACTGTACAATTTTCTTTTTATTCCTCCCGCCCACCAAAATCTCGAGCTCGCATGAGCATTTTGGATGAAAAATTTGGACAATTTTTCTCCCATTCTCTACTCATGTTTTGCTTTAGAAAAGACTGCTTTTTTTGCGGTAAGAAAAGCAGCTTTTCGAAACGTCTAACAAAGATGAAAAAAAAAATATTTATATTTTAAGTCATACCAAAGGAAGGCTCTTTCGTAAAGCTTGAAGAAGAAGAAGAATCCGCAGTGTTGGAGAGGGAGACGCAGCAGTCGCCGTTCCCCAACTCTGGTGGGCTTCTTTCTTCATTGCTTGTGGTCTTGGGCCTTCCGGGCCTTGATCGTATATGGGCTCCCATTGGAAAGGCCTCCTGCATGCCAAATTTAACTTACTAAAAAATATATGATATAATTATCTTCTATTAAATATATACAAAAATATCTGATGATCAAATACTGAGGCATCAGTTTTCTTATAATGATGATTGTGTTTCACAAGGGAAATGCATAAAGTTCTTGATAGATTTTAGCCCTGATTGGGATGGCCGTGGTGATAGAAAAAGCAACAACAACACTCAAACCTTTATCCCACTATAGTGGGGTCGGCTATATGAATCCTTTAAACCAGCCTATGTCGGTCCCAAGCCCGGATGAAAAATGATGAGGGTTGCGTTAGGTAGACGGTCAATGTAAAATTTAGTCACCTTTATGAATATGAGTCATTTGATAAATAGAAAAAGCGGTGGTGAAAAAATAATGAGGGGTTAGAGCTTTCATAAAAGCAGTGGGAGAAGAAGATGAATGTTGACCTTTGGGAAAAGAAGTATAAAAATGTGAAGAACTGCTTTTAGTTTTTCTGAATGTGTGAGGATTTACTGTTTTCTAAAAAAAACAGAAAACACCTTAAGCACAAACACTTTTTCCACCACTGAAAAACCAAACACTTGTAAAATAGTGGCGGTAATGAGAGTAGAACTTTTTTTTCAACACCATCACCGTCCCAAACAGAGCCTTTATCCCCAAACAAACATGGAGCGTAGCTTAAATGTCTACATATATTTATTCAAAACAATGTTTCCAGAGTGAAAAAGCTTATAATTAATGCATAAAATTCGCTAAAAATTTCTGTTTTTTTTGAAGGAAAAGAAGAGTAGGTTTAGAAGGTGCCTAAAAAAGTTGTAATGTTGTTCAAAAGATTGAAAAGCTAAAGTTGCCGGGCTGGGCCTCAGTTGTTTACCTGGTCTCCAGCTTTCGGGCCATCGGAGTGGAAGAGGATGGGACGGCAACGTTTATCTTCATTCATCAAGCTCGAGTTCTGGAAATGGGCAATGAGTGCCGCCTTACCTTGGATTCTGGCATATGCGAGTGAAGCTACCTTTTCGCTGTTGAATTTCTCCCACTTCTTACCATTAAGAGCCTGCAATGATTTATTCATCTCAAAATTAATGCCTGTAGCTCACCGCTTTCTTTGAGTTTGTATAATCATGGGAACCTCCCCCTCTAAATATACATTGTTAATTTTCAGTATAAATAAAAAAACAGAGACTTAAACTAACAAGGAAGTCAGTATAATTCTACTAAACAAAGACATATTATCCAGATAAAAAGATTATATTATGTTATGATGTGGCATATCAGTAGAGGATGCACATATGTAACCTGGTGGAAAGGAATAATGTGCTTGGGATCATTCATGTTGATGAAAGCATAGCCCACATTGCATTTGTTCTACAAAAGAGGGGAAGACACCAAAGTTGTGATCCTTCTTTAGATAAAACGAAAATGATTCATTCAAGCTTTATATCTATATCTATCTATATCTATATCTATCTATCTATATCTATCTATCTATCTCTCTCTCTCTCTCTCTATATATATATATATATATATATATATATATATAATTACCCAAACCTCCCTTGTAAATTAGCATAATTAGTGAGAGCACCCCTCTTATTTTTGAAATTACAAAAAACTTCCATTAAGTTTTCATTTCATTACAAAAACCTCCCCTGGTCTTTACATTTCATTGCATCCATGAAGAAAAATACCCTCCTGGACATTGTACACCGAGGTGAGTGTTTTTGTGCATGGATGTTATGAAATTAAAACTTCAGGGGAGGTTTTTGTAATGAAATGAAAACTTTAGGGGAAGTTTTTGTAATTTCGAAAATAAGAGGGGGGCTGTCAGTAATTTAACAAAGTTAGAGATGAGGTCCCGGTAAATGGCCCTATATATATATATATATAGATAGATAGAGAAAGAAGAGAACAAACCTTGAAATCTATAGGCAAATAGATGAAATCATAAGTTCCTTTGTGGCACTCATCAATGGTTGCCAAAAGCATCTTAGATGTGTACCTGGGAATTTCATTCAAAGCACTTCAGTTTAGGGATTGAATGCAGGAAAAGAGAACTGAAATAAAGAAGAGTTGAATGGCCTGACTCACTTGTTAGGGATGTTCTTGATCATGAGTGTAGTTCTAGAATCTTCCCCGCGGATAATTCTGTTGATATCCAGTTCAAATTGTTTCTTATTATCAACTTGATTAGCTCCGGCATCACTTCGCCTGCTCCTGATCCTCTCATGATGACCGGGAGCATCGTAAGAAGCAGCTGCAGAGTTATTCAGGTTATTCATTCCATGAAGCATGTGAGACCTGTGATCGATGCAGTTCAGGCAGTCATGAGGGTGCAGGCTATGAGAAGCAATTTGAAATGGATGCATCTGGAAGCTTCTAGAGAAAGCAATGTTGCCGAGGGAGCCTGGGTGGAAAGAAGGCGCCTCCATGCAATCTCCTGCGCATGCGGTGTGCCTTCCCCAGGGATTTGGAGCGGGTGCCGAACCAACGTGATGATGCGGAGGCACAAAGGCATTCATCATATAAGATGGCCCTCCTCTCGGAAGACCATGCAACTGTGGAGATCGAGCGGGAATGTTGTTTACAAATGTTGGAGATTGCCAGATCAAAGAACTTGGAGGCTGGTGGAAATTTGTGTTTGAATTGTTCTGTATATATTGATGCCCATTTATAGGGGAAATTGCATTTCCTGAAAGTTTTTGAAAGAAAACAGAAAGAAATTATAACTGATGCAAGAAAAAATTACAACAATGACTTAAGCACAAGCATTTATCAATTCATAGAAAATAGAGTTAACTACACTAACCTCCTATGGCTCTGTAATTACTCATGCCTCTATTTCTCTTTTTGAAATTATTAAAATCTCCCTCAGAGATTCAGGCTTCATTTGGTACGGCGGTGGCGTTTGCTCCCGGCGGGTCGAAATGGAGAGTTGGAACCGGAGGGGGGAGGAGGGGTTGGAAAAGCGGCGTTTGAGGGATTTTTTCTTCTTGCGGCGTGTGCAAACAGAGCAAACGCCGCTGGCGTCCCGTTTGTTTACCCGTTGTCCGGCGGCGTTTGCTCCAAGCGCCCGGCGAAAACGCCGAAACAAACGAAGCCTCAATCGTTAAATTTTAGTACAATAAGTTGAAATATTCAGAGAATAGAAAGTGTATTTTATTCTTTCACAAAGGAGTAATATATAGAACTTACAAGGACTCATAAAACTCAAATGACATTGTGAGACTAAACTCATACATCACTAAAGACCCTAATACAATGGCCTAAAATAAACTGCAATGTGATAACTCCACCTAGAGGGAAAAGCTCCGGCTTGAAAACATCATGTAAAAGTAATGGAGGTCGGTTATGTGGGACAAAACATTAGACGAGTCACCGGGGAAAATCCGTCGGGGATAATCCGCACAAAGGGCGGTCCCAAACAACATGGTCCCACACGACACAAACCCACGTGACACAACCCGCTGGAATACAGACGGGTCACTAGGGACACAAATCCACGGGACACAACCCACTGGAATCGAGTCAACAGACGGGCCATCGGGGATACTCCCACACGACACAACCCGTTGGAATACATGTCAACCAACAAAGGCCATACCACATACCAATCAACGAAAAAAATTGGGAAGACGCAAATAACAAAAGACATAAGTCTGGAGGGCCGTGTGGGATTAAGGTGAGAGTCGGGAAATACCATTCGAGTTGCTTTCGTCCCAAACACTCTCCCTCACATGAGACACATGCATGCAGTCATAACAAGACCATACAAAGCAAATACTAACAACAATCAAACAAAGACAATTAAAGACACATAAGAAAAATGACATCATAAGACTTCAGCATCGACGAGAGAAACAAGAGGTGCAACGGCTGGAGTAGACATGATATGGAGCAATCGATGGGAACATCAGCGGGAACACTGGCAACAGCTAGAAGCAATGATTGTAGACTAGAATAGTAGTGGGATTCCTGACAGAAATGATATCGTCGATAGGGATGGCAGGCTCGAAGAGAACATCTTCTACGCATGCGGTGAGTAGATCGAGCGAGATGTAGAAGAGCAGGAGATTGACCTCACCAGACGGGATCTGCAGCGGGTCGGTGAAGCTATCGATGTAGTCGTCCACGAGAGCAATAAGAGAGCGAAAGTGGCAAGTGATGTCGTCGTTCACGGGAGCAGATATCGTCGTCCACGAAAGCAGATGCCTTCATCGATGAGAAGCAAAAATGTCAACGTCGGGATTAAAAGCAGCGGAGGAGCTCGACGAAGGAAGTGGCTAACGAGAGAAAGGGGAGCACATCGAAAGGGGGAACTGCAAGACGAATCGTCTCAAAGGCTCCCTAAGGCACGCAGAAGCAGATCAAAGAGGAAACATTTTCCTGCTTCGATACGATGTAGAAATATTTAGAAGAGAAATAGAAAGTGTATTTTATTCTTCCACTAAGAGGTAATATATAAGACTTACAAAGACTCATAAAACTCAAAGGACAATGTGAGACTAAACTCATACATCACTAAAGACACTAATACATTGACCTAAAATAAACTGAAATGCGATAACTCCAACACATTAAACTTTTAACTTCTAGATTTTGGAAGGTGATACTTGTAAAACTTACAAAATCAGATTGGAGGCTTTAATAATTTCAAGAAGGGGAGGAGAGGTCCTAATAAGTCCATAAAACTCACATGAAAGATCAGTGTAGTTAAACTCTAGAAAAAATCAGTTTGAACAAACAACAATAAAGGTGAAGAACTAGTAAAAGAAGTTCATTGTTTTAATGGGTTCAGTAGTGAGGAAAAGAAGATAAAAGCATTCAAAATAGGGTCCCCTACCTCAGAATAACTATTTGGATTGGCTTTACAAAGTAAATTACCTTCTTTATGTTCAAAGGAGTGGCCGTTGATGTGCCCTGCCCCCATTCTATTCTGCTGACCATCAATTCCCTCAGCAATCCTGGAATTATTAATATTGATTCCCATAGATGCAATAGCTCTAGCGGCATTAAAAGGAGCCCCACTGATCAGTCTTTTGGGTAATTCAGGCAAAGAATGAGGAGGGAAGGTCGGCATGCTTCGAAAACCGATGTTCATCTGTTCCAAAGAATGGCTAAGCTCATCAAAATTGGATTGGTTGCCATGATTTCCGGCCATTGTGACTCTGGTTGGCGAGGTTGTACTGTGAGGCACAGTAGAAGATATTCCTGCAAGCTTTCTCTCCATAAATGAGTTGCTCAGTGTCTGGAGTGAAGGGCTCTGAGTAGATCTATTATCAAGGTCCGCTAAAGTATTAGCGCCATATGGCATGGTTCTAGAGGGAACTGAAATGCAGAGAGAGCATACGGTAAGAACAAAGGCGTAACTTTGCAAGATTATAAAAAATAAATCAAGCTAGTAAAATAAATTCACGATACAATGTGCTAAAGGTGAAAGCATAGGACGAATCATAGGAAATAAAAGAAAGAACGGCATACCACCAATTTCCATCAAAGAGCTACTAGGGGAGACTCCGTTCCTGCATATGGTAGACCCGTCTAGTCTGACGTCTGATGATGTCTTAATAGCTAAGCTGTCAAAAAGAAAGATGTTACATACAAAAGGAACATAGTAATGAGAATTTTCTTATAGAGGGAATATAAAATGATTTGAAGAACCATGCAAAGGTATGTCTAAGCAGGCGTACCAGTCAAACAGAAAGAAACAGTAAGGTTTTTAATCTTCATACATAAGCAAGGATAAAATCAATCGGTTAACATAATAATGCAGTTTACTTTCAGAATTCTATAAATATAGAAAATTAATTTATGAAGAATAAATGTTGTACTCCCAATTATTGGTTAATAGCTAGATAGGAGATTAGCATTCCAACCCAAAAGGAATAGATGTCAGAATGGAACTAAGAGGCTTTACTAAATACACGTTGGTTTTAGGAAAGAAGGATTAGAAACTTAGGTATCAGATCTTATTTTCAAATTAGGTTTCGGATCTTTTTTCAAATTACGTTTCAGATCTTTTTCCCATTGCAATTACAGCTGTACATGAGAGTTTATGAACTCTTCATTTAATGAACAGCTGTAATCGATTTACCCGCTTCATAGAATGAGCAATATTTTTTAATCTCGGAGACAGTAAGGAATCTGTGTAAAGGTAGGAAATTATTTTTCATGGATACTTGCTGCGCCTTTATGAGCCTTCTTCAATTGGATGGACTGGAGTTGCGCATGGGCATTACCAAGATGAGTTTTACGAGCTTCATGCGGTTTGAGTCTGCCAGTTTGTGCTTTCAGAGAAAAAAATCCTACATGTTAAATGCTCTTTTGAAATTGGGATACCATGCGCCTTCTCTTTGCATTCCCCATGTCCTGTTTGCTGACGTGGGATAGTTGCGTCATTTTGGGGTATACAATTAATTTTATGGCAAAGTAAAAGCATAATCTACTAGTACTTTTTTCAAGATAGGTGTTAGGACGAGACATGGAATATATTATGTGATACTGAAAAAGAAATGACCCCACTTTATAAAAGGGGCACACTATAATATGAGTTCCAATTGATGTGGGAGAAATGCGTACATGAAATAAGGTATTCTTCTAACACTCTCACTCTACCTGGTACAATGTAAAAGATTAGAGTTGAGCATAATAATTGAAACTCAAAATTTGCTTTATATTTTAGATTAAAGCTAATTTTGAGCCATTCAAACCAGCTATAACAAAACTTTGAGCAGATTCAAGCACTGGCTCACTCGAAAAATGAATCAAGTTGGCTCAATTTTGATTTTGATTCGTAGTGCAAGTATAAAATAGACGTTTGCCAGAAATTTGAGAATGCCGAGAATTCTGAGGACTTCGCGCCTAATTCCCTGATTTCTAGGAGTTTTCTTATGCTCTTGCATGATGTTAGTAGAGGTCACAAGAGAGGATCTAATACTTGTGATCGAAGGAGGTTTTATGGTGGTTTTTAGGATGATTACGGTGTTTTCTATGGAGGACATGGAGGAGGTAAAAGTTGTTATCAACAATGCATTCAACAGGGTTTTCAAGGAGGTCCTAGTGGGCCTAAATGCTAGACGCAAGGAGAAAAAGTACATGTGATACCTAGATGTTGAAAGCTCAACGGGGACCTCTCAATAGAGGGGTCAATATAGCTCATATTGCGTAGATGGTTGCTATGCGTTTGCATGAAGAACAGGGCACACTGAAATTGTCCAAGAAAGGATATTATATGTTGATCCACTCTCAGACAAGTTTTCAGTTGGCATATTAAATCTCCAACTTCTTTTGTTCAGGCTTCTGGCACTGCTGCTGCTTGTTTCTCCTCCTCTTCTGCTCAAAGGATGTGGGTATTTGATTCGGGAGATATGATTATATGATCATAAGTGAATCAATATTTACATTTCTTAGGCTCATTACAATTTTGTTTGCTGTCATTTTAGTTAATGACTAAAAAACTATACTCTACATTATATGCACCGTAATTTCCTTTGACCTTACTTTATATTAGTCAACTGACCAAACAGCTAATTGAATCGTAACTTTTTCTCTTGTTTCGTATGTTCTCTCAAGATCGGAAGATGAATAAGACGTTTGGGTCCAGCTCTGAATCAGGAGGATTATACTATTTGGATGCCGTCTCTACCACCACTACTACCACATCAGCTCCATCTTTATTTCAGTTGAATTGTAGACTTGGCTTTTGCCCTTTTTTAAAATAAAACAGATGTACCAAGAGTTTCTGAAAGTTCCTTTTTGGTGTGTTGAGCCTTAGGAATTGAGGAAACATAGACGAGTGTCAAATGCTGCATACTGATGTGTGAGGGCCCTGTTCCACCTCCTTTCAGGGGATTTTCATATCTTCTGATATTTATTTTTGTTATATACTTGCGTGAAGATTTTGATGAATGTATCTAATGCATACTTGCATGAAGATTTTGATTAAAAAGTTAATATGGAGTGACCTTTGTAGTTTGTTGCTCATGGGAAGTTAGTGTGTAGATTGAAGAAGTCTCACATATCTTGAGACAGTCGACCCAAGTATGATTTGATATGTTCTCTAGTGCATTGTCACAATTTGGTTTGTTACAATGTCAGGATGGCCATTTCATACTACAAACACATGACAGTGCGTGACATTCTATTGGTAGTTTATGTGGATAATATTGGTGATTATGGAGAATGATAACATGGGAATCAGATCTGCATCATCCGGGCAAGCTGACAATTCACATATGTTATCTCTAATAGGGTTGATATTGAGCCAAATTTGAAGGAGGCGGGCTCGACTAAAAATCAGCTCAAACTCTAGATTTATTTCGATTCGAGCTAGCCTAAGTCCAAAATGCAAGATTTAATCTGAGAATAAAGTATACTTAATTCAGGACGCAAGCTCCTTAATAGGATATTAAATTTATCAATCCTTTGTGTTCTATCATTTTCTTCACGCTAATAGATATGCGAAGAAGTGTATTCATTTCTTCACTTACTTTTGAAAACAGAATTAAGTGAATAATGTCAGACAAGCTATCTCCCATCGCATAATGATCATAGGCTTGTGACACATTATGTGCATACACTATTTTCCAAAGTATAACAAGCCCAGCCAACTTCAAGTTTCCATTACCATCTTACATTGGATTACCAAAACTCCTACTCGACGCTCCATACAAGCACAAACCTTTGAATCTTACATTTGTTGATTGTCAGTGGAAAATTATTAAAGTAGTTGTCTTTGATGCAATTGAATCTACAGAATTAATCTAGTCACCCATGATAATAACCCCAAATTCACAAATCATAAATCCTCAAAACAAATTTAATTTCAACTCACAAACACACCAATCCTTCAATGCACACAAACCCACAGATAATACCAACAAAATACAAACGAATCAAGTCAAATACTCGCATTTGAAAAGAGAAACCATAACATGTTGTAGTGGCAACACAACTCCATTAAAGGGCGGGAGAGCAATGGGAGACACATGCACCATATGAATTCCAACAGATGTGGCAAATGTATACATGAAATAAGCTATTATTCTAACAATTGGAGAGCACGTTTTAATTAGTAAATTAGTAATATATGTAGGCATAAGTGGGATCCTCCAAATAGAGAGAACATTCTGATTTACATGGTATCATAGACTACGTGGAAGCCACCCAACTTCTCAATTGTCATTGTTGTCGGACTCAGACCCTTCCTAGCAAGTAGCAACTTGATCATATTGACTTCGCCCCGATCATATTGACTTCGCCCCCCTCTCGACTTCGCTCAATTTTGAATCATGCTTACTCCTTCGTTTCCAATTGCAAACATGTCATCACAACTTGAACCCAACATCCCCGCCTTAGTTCAATTTCAAAGCCTACCTTCTCCTTTCTCAAATATCTAATGAAGAAATGTAAAATACTTGACTCATATGCCATTTTCAAGGTTTCACTAGCAGCTGGCTCGCTGCAATCCCTACTTTCACCTCTTTATTTGAAAGATACATTGTTGTTTTGTATCCTAGTTTTATTACAAGAATGAGGATGAACACAGACAACTATCCTTGATGGAAATATGTTGGCAGCTGTTGTAGACCAACAGGAGCGACTTTCAAAGACACACGCCCACAACGCAAGTTGGTGTGCCAAGGGCATGTGTGCAATTTTTTATTCCAAATTCACGAGGAGTCGTGTCAGCATGAATCGACGTGACTTTTGGGCCACACGCCCAAGGCACACGCTCGTGTGACAAGGGCATGCACCCCAAATTATGCCTATAAATATGTCAACTTATTCTAAAGAACAATGACTTGATTTAGAGTTCTTCATACTGAACCACCACAAACAAATCTATACCAAATCGGAACTAGCATTTCAAAGGAGAGAAAACGATCATTTTTTAGCCTGAGTTCGTTGGACGGACTGTGTGGTGTTTCCGGCGTTCAAGTGAATACCTCTAGAGATGTGAATACTTTTTTTGCATTTGGACCACTCTTCTGCATTTGGACTAAAATGTCAATCATTATACTCGAAATTTGATTTCGACGCAGGTATAAACTTCTTTCTCGATTTAGTGTGTTTCACATGAATTCTATCGAGAGTTTCCTGTATTTCCGCTACACATTTGATGTCATTGTCAACTGTGTCAGCTCCTAAGTCTTATTCTTCTCAAGCGCTCTCATCTCCTCCGTCATTGTCGCTTTTCACTTCGGATCTTCTTTGGCAACCTGTCAATTGTTAGGTACAATAATACTATCCAAGTATCCAACGATGCGATGAATGCTCCGTGAGAAGAAGGGATGATCAAAAGAGACCAAAAAAATAAGATCCTAACCATATCTATCAGAAGAATTTTCTGCATTACTGCGAGTCTTCTTTCGTAATGTCACGGTTGAGGAAGGAGTAGGGGAAGAATATCACTAGAGTGTGGCAGTGATGTAAGTGCTCCAGAAGTAGAAATTGATGTAACCAAGGGACTGGGCACTGTGACTGAAGGTACTGGAGCTGCCTGATACTTTTGGTATCTATCTATTCTAGTATGTGTTAGGCTTCCTCATGGTGGTAGTACTGCTCTAGCTCTCTGAAGTAAACATCCATGCTCACAAAGTTTCTCCTCCACTGGACTCCAACACATATACTTCTTCTGAGTACGAGAGTAGTCGACAAAGATACACCTGATTGCCCTCGCATCAAGTTTCCCCATACTCAGCCTGTAATCCTTCACGAAGCACACACAACAAAATACCTTATGTATAACCCCTTACGCACTATAACACATCATTTCCGTTCTCCTATGACAGCAACAGACCTACCCCAGACTGCTCAAAGGCAGTATGGGATGCACGAACTTAATCAAGTGAATGGAGCTCAATCATCTCGTGGCACCCGTATTTAGTGAGTAGTAAGAAAGTACACCTCGGTAGACCCAAATGGGCGGGTCTAACCCAATTAGGCGGTGTCGAGTCCGGAAGTTGAACCCGACCCGCAACTGGCCAGAAGCGAGCTCAACCCGCGGTCTACTAGGACGAGACGGGGTAGTCAGGCGTACTCGCCGTCTAATAGGCGAGGTGAGACCAGGCCAACCGGACACCGGGCAGAGAGACACTCTCGCCACCGGGAGGCCGATGCAAGTACAGGACATTTTAACCCTCGTACTCGCCCAGGTCAGTAGGCAGCAGGTTTTTGGTTGTTTGGCTATCAACAGACCGTCTGGGTCTGGGAATAATATTCTTGAAAAGGCGGAGCCGCTGTCCGCTGACCATTTGGGTCTGGGGATAACATTTTTGTAAAAGCAGAGGCAGCTATCTGCAGGCCAATAAAAAAAAATTACCCTCGAGAAGTTTTGACTATAAATATGACCTCATAGCACCTCCGAGAAGGCAAACCTAGCCTCCTAGAGCTCACCCATTTCGAGTATCATTTTCGTTTCATCCGAGGTGTTGAGCTCAGTCTTTGACTTTGGGAGGAAAAGTTAAGAAAAAACTTTTGGATATGTGACGGGACCTCCTCGCTGCAGCTCACAGGTCTGAGTGTAAGCAATCCAATCTTCATTTAGTGAGGGTCGAATCTAGGCTCGGAATATCCAGTCTAATGTGTCTGATGGCGAGTCGAGTAACGCAAGTTACCCCTTCCTAGTCTGAACTCCATTGAACCGATATCTGGGTTTCAACACCTTTAATGTGAGAATCCGCCCACCATTATGTCGCTACAACTTCTGATTACAGGGACTTCCACCACAGAACCTGTGATGACATCCCGTTGATCAGTTGTGCCGCTGCCAACACTGCATATCCACACAAACTCCGAGGAACCTTCATGTTAAACATCATACTCACCACCTCTAGAAGGTGTATGTTCTTCCTCTCCGCCACTCCATTTTGTGTCAATGTGCATGCACATGTGGTCTAATGTCCACAGGCTGATATGCACTCTTATATTGCCTTATTAGTGCACCCTATCTCATTATCCGATCTTAATACCTTAACCACTACCGTGTATTGTGTCTGTACATGCTTATGGAAGTCCCAGAAGCAGGTGAATACCTCACTCTTATTTTTCATCAGATATAACCAAGTAACACGAGATGCACAATCAATAAAAGTCACAAAATACTTATAATCATTCAAAAAATTTAACACAGCCCCCATATATCAGAATGTACTGCATCGAAAATAGAAGAGCTCCGCTAGCCCGTACTAACATAAGAACACATCGTGAGCTTGCCTAAGTCACAGACATCACATACTAATTTCTTTTTATTCGTTTTTTTCAAAAATGGAAGAAAACATTCTAGCTAAAGTGCCAAACGAAGGGTGCCAATCACCGGCGATGGAGTATCAATATATTCTCTGCACTTATTTTCTGTTCCCCAACTCTTGCTGTCTTTGTGATAGATATAAGAGATGCGTCCAATCATTCCCGACCCAGATACCATAGCCCATCATGCCAAATCCCAGTCCCAACTATCTGCCTCGTCCCCTTCTCCTAGAAAGTTACCTTGGAAATATCAAAAGAAACAACACACCACAATTGAATTATTATAGAACTAATGAATAAGAGGCTAACGGGCAAAGGAGCATGCAAGATATTGGATAGTTTCACTGAACCTGTACAATTGACAGTACCTTTACCGACCACTAGTTGGAAAGTCTCATTCGCCATCTGGATGCTATCAACAGCAGCTAGGAGAGTGTAGGAGGAGAACTCACCTGCATCTCCTGTCACATGTCATGATGTACTTAAGTCAAAGATCAAATCTGATGCCCTGAAGGATAATATAGATACAAGAGCAAGAGATCCATGAGTCGGGTGGGCATACATAACTGCCCTCCCCCCCCCCCCCGGTTCCACTCCTGCTTCCTTCACCAGTCTGTTTCCTCTTGATGCTCTCTATCATGCTCAACAGGGTCTGCTCCTCCTCAGTATAGACAATACAAACTTCCTCCGCACATTTAGTCATGCCCGAATTGGCATGGTAGTTGTAGCACTGTCAGATCTCTCCCCTGTCCTGTAACACCAAAGCCAACAGCCGCTAGTGTTGAATTCACAGTAATAGACCCTCCCATCCCTGCCTAAAATTTGAGACGTGTCTCCTCCTGGATCATTGCAGAGATGACCTTGGTAAGTATAGGAATCTTTGTACCAGACATAAGTAAGGCCCTCCCATCCCGCCGGAAGCATGATCGTAATCCACCCATAGGCGTTCTAACTCGGAGGCGTACTCCTGCACCGTCTTCTCTCCCTAATGGTGTCATCAATTTCTCCGTTCACCTAGAAGACTTGTAAAGTATTCCTCACGCCATCATATGTACTCCTCAGCTTGTCCTAAACCTCCATGACCGTCTCCAGGCCATCTACCGTGGCGACAATTGATAGGACTACAGAGCCGAGAAGCCACATATACACCGTTATATGAGTTGACTCTCACTCATCTCCTCCAGTCGGGTTCTTTGGCTTCTTCAATGCCCCTATCAAGAGGCCCCTAACTTGCTTCGCTGCAAGAGCGTTCTTCACACGGCGGGACCAACTCAAGTAGGTGGTCGATCTATCTAGCTTCAGATCAATCGGTCGAAGTTCCAATTTCGACGGTCGGTGCGATGAACTTGTTACATATCAAGACGTCGGAAACCTACGTTGGGGAAACATCTGCCAAAATCGCGCACGCAACAAAATAACAAATGAATCGGAGTTCAACCTCCATGGAGCGGAGAACAATCATGATCCTTGCAAGGACCACAAAAGCCGCCATAATCTTCACGTAGACCAAGGAGGATACCATGATCTTCATGTGGATAAAGATTGGTGATGAGATCTTAAATGCATCCCTCTTTATATATATGTACCACTTGCCATTATCCTATTTATTTAATGCCTAGATGGGGGCAGCCACTTATTATCCCATTTGTTTATGTACCACTTGTTATTATCCCACTTGTTTAAATGGGGCAGCCACTTATTAGCTTTTAATATTATTTTATCCCATTTGTCTAAGCCTAAATGGGGGACATGCAACCTATATATTTGATGGTTTGGCTCTTGCAGGAATAGGAAGAAAATAGTAGAAAAATCTCTCTCAATCTCTTTCTCTTTCTCCTCCCCATTCAGGATACACAGAGGACTCCATCATCACCGCATCTTTCATCAGCCGCCCAACAAACGCACAAATGACCTCCCCAACGAGAGGCGAGAATCACTCTCGGAACTCCATTCATCGCCGGCCTGTCACGCGTTCCCAATCCGGAGCAACACTCGTTCATCACGCTCACCTAACCGTACCTCTCCGTACCTCAAATCCCACGTTGTGGACCGCCGCAACACTCATTCATCACGCTCACCTAACCGTACCTCTCCGTCCGAACCCTGATAGGACTGCACCAGCCCACATCAAGAGGGTAACTCGGCTTTCCGCCCCGACGACAACATGTCACGTTATACTAAGATGGATTTTCCCATGTACGACGGGCGATACGACCCATTACCATGATCCAGACGGTGTGAGATATTTTTTCCAACCAACGCGCGTCGTTGGACGAATGCCTCGGGCTGACCTCCATCCATCTTCTGGGAGCCGCCCAACTCTGGTTTACACAACAACATCGAGAGCAACCTGACTTACAATGGGAAGACTTCACCAGCGCCTGCACTCTCCGTTTCGGTCCGGCCCTCCGCGGCAACCCACTTTGAGACCTTATTGCCCTGAAACAGGCGGGATACATAGACAACTACCTGGAACGCTCCAAATGCTCTTAGCTCGCGCATCGTCTGTCATCCCGGAACAACAAGTTCCCTTCTTCACCACGACAATGAACCTCGCTCGTGCGTACGAACGCCGACTCCTCTTGGACCGAACCTACCTACCTTGCCAAAAATTCTCCTACACAGTTTGCGAGAACAATCCTCACCCGCCTCCCTCCAAGGGACCCGATACCCCCAACCAACTTGCCTCTAAGGGGCCCGAACCTGGCCGTCCACCGTTTCGTCGTTGCCTTTCGGTTTCAGAAATGGCCAATCGCTGCGCTAAAGGGCTATGCTTCAACTGCGACGATTCTTTCGGACCAGGTCATCGATGTAAATGTCTCGTTTGGGTTGAAGTGATTGACCCGTCTGACGACGACATTGATGTCGAGGACACCAAACCTCCAGAACTCTCTCCTCATGCCATTTCAATACCACATGACAACCAAGGTTCTACTATCCATATGAACATCTTGATTGAGAGCCGACCGTTTTTGGACCTCATGGACTTGGGAAGTACACATAATTTTATCAATCACATTGTTGCCACTCATTTACATCTCCAAATCACACCCCCACCCCACACCCCCGTCGTCTCCAAATGGTCAAAAAATGACATGCCCTGGCATATGTAAGACGGTTGCTCTTACCGTGGGCGCACACAAATTTTCCGTGAAATTTTTGGTGGTAGATCTCCAAGGTTTTGATGTAGTCTTAGGAGTCCGCAGGCTCCGCACTCTTGGGCCACTCACATGGGACTTCGACACCCTCTCCGTGAGATGGTTTCACGATAATCAATTGGGGGAATCACATGGGCAACCATCGGCACAACTAAATTCCTTTACCCACTATGGGCCGACTCTTTCCACGGGCCAACCACCCGAAACACAGCTGGCCGAACTCGGCGCTACCCTACATGAATTCACTGACACATTTGCCATTCCAAGTTCTCTTCCGCCAGCACGCCACCATGGTCATCGCATCTGTCTCTTAGAGGGCACTTCCACGATCATCATACGCCCCTACCGCTGCCCTTTCCTTCAAAAAGATGATCAAGCAACAATGCTCCACTATGCTCCAACAAGGCATCATTCAGTGCAACATCTCTCCATTTTCCTCCTAGACTCTCCTAGTCCACAAAAAAGACAGCTCTTGGCGTTTTTGCATCGATTACCGTGAATTAAATCTCAAGACTGTCAAAGATAAGTTTCCAATCCGGTTGTGGAAGAACTTTTTGATGAATTACACGACGCTCGATTCCTTTCAAAGTTGTCTCTACTCTGGCTACCAGAAAGTGCGCATGCACTCTCAAGACAAAAAGAAGACAGTGTTCCGCACCCATCAAGGCCACATCAAATTTTTGCTCATGCCATTTGGTCTCACCAACGCACCCTCCACCTTGCAAGGGTTGACAAGCAAGGTCGTCAAACCACTGCTCCGCAAATCCGTTATGGTATTTGTGATGATATTTTGATATACAGTAAAACATGAGCTGAACATCTACATCACCTTTGCGATGTCAAAATGTGTGGATAGTGTCGCCTATCTTGGACATATAGTTCACTCTCAAGGAGTTTTGGTGGATACCGTGAAACTGAAAGGGGTGGCCAACTGGCCTATACCCGGAACAGTCTGCGACCTGCACGCATTTTTGGGACTTACAGGCTACTGCCGCCGCTTCATTCGCGGTTATAGATCCATTGTCGAGCCTCTCATCACTCTTCTCCGCAAGAACTCGTTTTCTTGGAGTGCAGCGGCCTCCACTACCTTTTCAAACCTTCATCAAGCTCTCATCGTCGCCGCGGTGCTCACCCTCCCAGATTTTACCGCAAAATTTAATGTCAAGTGCGACGCGTCCGATCAAGGTTATGGTGTTGTGCTCCAACAAAACGGCCATCCCATCACATATTTCAGTCGCCGCACGACAAACCGTCACCAAAAACTCCTGGCATATGAACAAGAACACATTGTCGTTGTTAAAGCTGTTCAACATTGGCGGCCATATTTATGGGGACAACCATTCATGATCCGTACAGATCATTTCAGCCTCAAATATCTTTTGGAGCAGCGCCTCACCACCGTGCTGCAACAACGCTGGGTAAGTAAACTCCTTGGGTTCGATTTTCGTGTTAAATATAAAACAGGAACTTTAAATAGCGTCGCCGATGCACTCTCCCGCCGCGCTCACCCCGACGGCACGCCCTCGCCAATCGGAAATCTGTTTGCAATCTCGGGGCCATCCTCCACCATCGTCGAGGACCTACGCCCCGATATCCAACAATTGGCCACCATATCCAAATTTGTTCATCGCATACAGGAAGACACTTCTCCACCTTGTTGGACCGCCCACACCGGTCTCATTCTTTACAAAGGGCGGATCTACCTCGACCCCACCCCCAACCTCATTGTACGCATATTGGAGGACACCCACGGTCGCAGTCATGAAGGAATCCATAAAACACTCCAACGTGTTTGCCGCGAATTCTTTTGGAAGGGTCTCCGTCGAAGAGTTCAGGACTTCATCACCCGATGTGCCACATGCCAACAAAACAAAACCTCCAACCTCCAACCGGCCAGTCTTTTGCAACCGCTACCCGTCCCCACTCAAATATGGCCAAATATTTCAATGGATTTCGTGGAAGGGCTTCCAACGTCCAAGGGTAAATCAATCCTTATGGTTGTCGTCGATCTCTTCTCAATAGAGGCTCATTTCATCGCACTAGGACGACCACTTATCGTCGAGTGCGTCACACAAAGTTTCTTCACGGAGGTATTCCGTATGCATGACATACCAGAGTCCATCATTTTCGACCGAGACAGTTTTTACAAACCGTTTTTGGAAGGAATTATTCACACTCAGCGACACTAAATTAGCTTTTTTCTCGGTATACCACCCCCAATCGGATGTCTGACAGTCAAAATATACCTTCACTACTTGACATGTGATCGACCCAAATGGTGGGTAAGGTGGCTTCCTTGGATTGAATATTGCTATAATACATCTTATCACACATCACTCCAAACAACCCACTTTCGACTAATCTATGGTCGTGAGCCAATCCGTCTCATCTCTATGGTCATGGCTCCTCTTTTCTTTCCACGGTGGAGCAGGAACTCCAAGATCGTGACTAGTTTTTGGCTCTAGCAAGAGAGAACTTACTCCAAGGACAAAACCAAATGGAACTTCGCTATAACCGCGGTCATCGCGACCTCACCTTCAGCATAGGCGATTGGGTATAGCTAAAGGCTCTCCCTTACCGCCTGCTATCCGTCCGCCGACCCTCACTCTCGGGAAAACTCAGCCCACGCTTCCACGGACCATTCAAAATCCTCCAACGAATCAGCAATGTGGCTTACCAACTTCATCTCCCGGACACCCCTCACATTCATGATGTCTTTCATATCTCCCAGTTGAAACCTTTCATTAGTGAGCCACCAACCATTCCGCTCGTGCCACTCCCTACCCAGCTTGAGGACAAGTTGTCAGTCCAAGAGGAAGGCAATGTTACAGATCAAGTTGTCGCAAACCTGCATTGGGGAAATATCTACCAACGCCGCGCATGCAATGAACCAGCAAACGAAGCGGAGTTCAACCTCTATGGAGCGGACAACAATCATGATCCTCACAAGGACCATCCTCACAAGGACCATCCTCACAAGGACCATCCTCACAAGGACCATCCTCACAAGGACCAAGACAGCCACCATAATCTTCACATAGACAAAGGAGGCTACCATGATCTTCACGTGGATCAAGACTGGTGATGAGATCTTAATGCAACCCTATTTATATTTATGTACCACTTGTCATTATCCCATTTGTTTAAGGCCTAGATGGGGGCAACCACTTATTATCCCATTTGTTTATGTACCATTTGTTATTATCCCATTTGTTCAAATGGGGCAGCCACTTATTAGCTTTTAATATTATTTTATCACATTTGTCTAAGCCTAAATGGGGGGCATGCAACCTATATATTGTCTGGTTTGGCTCTTGCATGAAAAGGAAGAAAATAGTAGAAAAATCTCTCTCAATCTCTCTAATTCTCTCTCTCAATCTCTTTCTCTCTTTCCTCCCCATTCAAGATACATGGAGGACTCCTCCATCATCACCCCGCCTCTCATCGACAGCCCAACAAACGCACAAACGGCCTCCCCAACGAGAAGCGAGAATCACTCTCGAAACTCCATTCATCGTCGTCCCGTTACGCGTTCCCAATCCGGAGCATATATCAGAACCCAACACCCTTAACAATGTGGCCAACTCATTAGAGCTCAACATCTTGAAGACATCCTCCATCATACCTTCCTTCGGCATCATGGATCAGCTCCTTCACCAATCACCACATCTGGCCCAGTCGACCCTCTGTTATCTTCTCATTCACAAAATATGTCCTCTTCTCAGGTAAAGATGGAGGTCATGAGGGAGATTGTTACGGATATTCGCGGCGAGGTGCGCCCATGGCGGGTCTACAAGCGGCGGGTCTACAAGCGGCGGGAACAACATGCAACAGACACAGCGGGCGTGGCTCCGGCCAACGAGGGTGAATCAGCTATGGCGAGAGCGGAAGATAATTAACATTAAGCCTTATATTATGTTTTCGTTTATTTAATATTTCTTTTTGGCTATTTGCACCTCGCTTCTATAAGAGAGCATGTTGGACTTTGTATTTTTCTTGTCTTGGATGTGTTATGAAAAAAAGGGTTGCTTCCTTGTTTCCTCTCAAACCCTAGCCTCCTTCTCTCCCCCTTGCCGTCGGCCCCCCTAGTCCGGATCCTCTCTTGATCAGTAATATTTGGTCCGACCTGCCGTTCCGCCCACTTAGAAGCCGACGGTTTTCGCATCCCTGCTTATGCCCTTGGTCGTTCGCCTCTTCGGGTCGCGGGACGTCCGCATCAGGTCATCGCACCGCGCAAATCTTCCTCCCGCTCCGCATCCAGTTTGCCACGCAGATCTTCCGCCGCGTTGATCTCCCGCATGGCTTCATCCACGCCTGGCCACCCAGATACGGCTGTCGACGCCTCCGACGACACCATCCAACGCCGCCTCGACGCCCACGACTCCCAGTTTGCCTCGATCCAGGCCACGGTGCAGGCTATCATCGCGCGACTAGACACTCGTCCAACTTCGCCCGCGTTCGCCGCTAACGGAGCCTGCGCCTCCTCTGTCGACAGGGGCTCGCTATCCGGCACCTCCCCAGCCGGCCGCCGATGTTTCCCTTTCGGGTCGCTCGACCCTCGCCCTCGACATTCCGCATTTCTACGGTACCGATCCTATGGGGTGGATCGCCAAGGCGGAACAATACTTTGACCTCCACCACACACCGGAGGCGAACAAGGTCGGCACAGTCGTAGTAGGCCTTGAAGGCTCCACTCTCTATTGGGCGCAATGGCTACGCCAGTCTCATCCCCTCATCTCGTGGGACGAACTCGCTTCTATAAGAGAGCATGTTGGACTGTGTATTTTTCTTGTCTTGGATGTATTATGAAAAAAGGTTTGCTCCCTTGTTTCCTCTCAAACCCTAGCCTCCTTCTCTCCCCCTTGGCGTCGCCCCCCTTAGTCTGAATCCTCTCTTTATCAGTAATATTTGGTTCGACATGCTGTTACGCTCGCTTGGAAGCCGTCAGTTTTCGCATCCTTGCTTACGCCCTCGGCCGTTCGCCGCTTCGGGTCGCGGGACGTCCGCATCCGGTCGCCGCACCACACAGATCTTCCTCCCGCTCCGCATCCAGTTCGCCACACAGACCTTCCGCCACACTGATCTCCCGCATGGATCCATCCACGCATGGCCACCCCGGCGTTGCGGTCGTCGACGCCTCCGACAACACCATCCAACACCGCCTCGACGCCCATGACTCCCAGTTTGCCTCGATCCAGGCCACGGTGCAGGCTATCATCGAGCGACTGGACGCCCGCCCGACATCGCCAACGTTCGCTGCTAACGGAGGTTACGCCTCCTCTGTCGACGGGGGCTCGCTACTCGGCACACCCCCCCAGTCGGCCTCCACCGTTTCCCTTTCGAGTCGCTCGACCCTCGCCCTCGACGTTCCACATTTCTCCGGTACCGATCCTATGGGATGGATCACCAAGGCGGAACAATACTTCGACCTCCACCTCACATCGGAGGCGGACAAGGTCGGCACAACTGTAGTAGGCCTTGACGGCTCCGCTCTACATTCGGCGCGGTGGCTACGCCAATCTCAGCCCCTCATCTCGTGGGGTGAACTGAAGCAGGAGATGGACTGACGGTACGAGCCCCGCTATGTTGGTTCCGTCGTCGAGCGTCTTTGTAGCATCTGTCAGTCTGCCGGTCTTGATGCCTACATCGACGAGTTCGTCGCTTTGGTTACACATGTTCCCGGTCTTCCGCCTGACCACTATTTGGATTTCTTCATGCAAGGCTTACTCCCATCAATCCGATCTCCCCTCCGCACTCATCAGTCATGCACGGTCTCCGAAGCGCTCGACCTAGCGCGTGGCGTGCAGGCGGATCTGTTTTACCGGCCGCCGTCGGGCCTCCTCCTACTGGGCCACCCTCGTCGTGTGACTACGGGCCGCGGCCATTGCCCATTGGCGGGGCTCGGTCGGGCCTCACGCTAGCACCGCACCGTCTTTCCAATGGGGACTACAATGAGCTACAGAAGGGGTTATATTTCCGGTGTCGCCAACCCTACTCTCCCAATCACAAGTGCACCGTAAAGGAGTTTCATGCGATCATCGGGGATTCAGCCCCCAAAATCACGTTGGAGGATTTTGAAGCGCTCAAACTCGTCGACGAGACGCCGACGTCGGAAACCGACGGAGCCACCTTCCACTGCTTAGAGTCCCCTGTTTCTCGGTGGGCGGCCTCACCATGCCACAGACGATGAAGTTGGTCGGCCTTATCCATGGGCATCATGTCCTCATTATGATCAATATCGGCGCCAACCACAATTTCATTTCACATCGTCTGGTGCGGCACCTGTCCATCCTGTGCACCTCGTTGCTGACTTAACCGTCTGTTTGGGAGATGGCCGCCGCCGACCGACCGCAGGTTCTTGCACCGTCGTGCGGGTTGCCATGGGGCCTTGCTCCGTGACGACAGATTTCTATGTATTCGAGCTGGGCGGTGTTGACGTCATCCTAAGCGTGGCATGGTTGGCGACGTCCAGGTCAATTGGGCCGAGATGTCTATGCAGTTCTCTTGGGGGGGCTCCTTGTCACCTCATCGGTAACTCCATTCTTCTTCGCACATTAAGCTTTATATAGTTATATTATGTTTTGTTTTATTTAATATTTTTGTTTGCCTATTTGCACCTCGCTACTACAAGAAGGAATGTTGGACTTTGTATTTTTCTTGTCTTGGATGTGTTATGAAAAAAGGGCTACTCCCTTATTTCCTCTCAAACCCTAGCCTCCTTCTTCTCTCCCCCTTGTCTCTGGCCCTCCCCCTAGTTTGGATCCTCTCTTGATCGATAATAGAGATGCTCTACTCGGTGCATGACAAGGGGCAGATATCTTGCCGCTCATGCTAGGGATGGATATCCGTTGCGGCCTTCCTAGACGCAACCAATGTCGAGGCGTCCGCTGGAGTCGTTGATTAGGGCGGCGACGTCTTAAGGAGGGGACGCCGGCAGTAGCAGCAAGAGCCGGCGTGGAAGCCGTGGGAGACGGTGACGGAAAGAGGGAAGCGAACGTACGGTGGGCAGAGCGAAGGAAACGTGCGATTAGGGCTTAGGGTTTAACCTTGCCCTCTGATACCAATTTGTGAAACTAGGAGAACTTATCATTAGATTATCACAATGGCTATATATATAGCCTACAAAGGATGAAAAACTGTATTACATAAATACCCTCAATTATTATAACAACACATTTAATTTTCAATAACGACAACAAACAACAAACACTACAGGTTTGATGTCTAGTAGTGCACGAATTATTTCAGAAAATAAAGGCAAGTGCTAGATCTTATAAATGAAATAATTTATTATTGGGCAGAACGTATAGTAGAAAAAAGATATACAAGTAACATAACTTCAAATAATTTTCAAATATAACTAAATGCAACACTGAAAACAATGCTTCATTAATCATTTGAACTCATTTGCTGAGCTGAATGCTAGTACAGAAATATGCACTCAAGATGAGAAACAAAGACATCTAAAGTAAAGAGAAAATACCACCGCCATTCAGCTCCAGAACAGCCTGGCTCAACTTTAATTCTCATGCCACCTATGTCACCCATGCTTAAAGCCAAAAATGCAGCATCAGCAGCTCTAACATCATAGAACTCGACTGACCTTTGGTTTGGATTATGTGGATCGCGGGAAATCTGCAAATAAACAATTAAGAGCACTAACATTGTGAGCAAAATTCCATAATTATATCACAAGAATATTTGTGCCCCTGACCGCTTTTATTTCTCCATATGATCCAAAGATTCGATGTATATCATCATTTGAAACAGAAGAATCAATGTTCAATATAATAAATATAGCATTGTCTCTGTCTCTTTCTGAAGAATTATCCTGCATTAAATATTATGGAAATTTGTTGAAACCCTAGCATAGGAATTAACATAATCAGCAAAGTATGCTAGCCTAGTGGTGGATATGTACAATTTGAGGAGCAAGATAGCAAGCAGTAGAAAGAAAAACAATTCAACAGTTAAACAAATACACATTATTGATGATTTTAGCATGCTTCGAACACACATTTTTTTCTGCACACACTTCTATATGATCTATGAAGAGATACACGGGTCCTCTGTTGTGTCAGGCACTTGCACAATCAATCAGCACTCCAAGACAATGGATTTGGCATACCACTTCTCATATATATTTTTAATTTCTTAAAAAATTCTAAGCTTCTACTAGCCATAACAATCCAAGTGGGTGGAGATATTGTCCTCATACTAAGTCACTTTGACTTTATAGACAAAGTTTCACTCTAAATCGGTTCATACCTAATCAATTCATATTTTTTATAGTAAATACTATTCTGAGTTCAAATCGTATTGAGTTTGTACTTTAGGACTTCATAAGTATGGCACCTAGACCTCAAAAGATAGTGGGTGTTGCAAATTCATTATGTCATGCCCATGCATATTAGTATATGAAATTCAAAAACTAAAGATAGTCATACTGCTAAAAAAACTATTCAGAATTGAATGTCCTTGTAAACTAAGTTATTTCTGAATGGGAAGACCTGGGGAAACAAAGTTAAGAAAAAGTAACAGTATAACCTTTATTTTTTTTAGAAAACAAGATAACCACATTATTCTCGACTCCTGACATGACAATTAATCAATTATTTTTTTCAGGATTGCTATGTAAGTATAACAACAATAACAACACTCACGCCTTTATCCCACCATAGTGGAGTCGGTTATATGGATCCTTGGATGCCATTGCGCCCTATTTTTAGTCATAATCTCACTAATACCTAAGTACATCATGTCTTTCATTGCTATGTAAGTATGTACTTATAAATTTCATAGAGATGCTTGCCATAGTTCGAACTTATTAATCACATCCATTGTCACCACAACAGTAGGAACTGATTTAATATGGGAAGACCTTCTTGGAGTACTGTCCAGAGACTCTACCAAGAGAAAACAAGTTTTGCTACGGTAAGATCATAAATTATATATTAAATATCTTTCATTTCTGCAGCTTTCGAAGCTACACAAGAAGAATCCAAACAACAAATTGGAAATAAATTTGCCAAGAGAACAACTTCATCAGCATGAAAGACCATCAGAAATCTCGCCTTATATATGCTACTTATTCCAAAGACTAAAGACAAGAACATTCAATGCGAAACTAATATCAGACCACTTTTGTTTTAAAATTTTCATAAGTTATCAGTCTTTATATTTAGAAAAATAACAAGGTAAAGAAGACTATCGGCTTCAAGAAATACAAACATTTCTGGAGGACACAAATCAGTCAGATAAACCTTGATATCTGTACAAGAACAAAACTTTACAAGTCAAATTACCTTTGGAAGAAAATAGTTTATTTCAACATTATGTTGCCTCATCAATCTGTCCTGAAGTGCTCTCACAGCATTCCTTGCTGCTCTAATGTCATAGTAAGACACCAAAACAACTCCTTGATTTTTGCTGGTTGTATTAAGTCCACGAATAACTCCAAATTGCTAAAGACATAGAAAACAATATATGATGGGTGTGAAATATGGCCTTGTCACCGTACAAAAGATTTGTTTAACGTAATATAAGAAGGGTGTTAGAGTTAGACATGTTAAAAAGCAAATACCTCAAAAAGAACCTTCAGTTCAGCATCTTCAATATTGCTTCCAATATTTCTCAGAATTAGGGTCCTAGAGGTTTGTTGTGCATGCATGAGTTCACTGGTATATTTTCTGTTCAATCCACCAATTTGACAACTTGAGGACACCCCACAGACAAAATCAGACTTCTTATTGTAGTTAAAACTTTCATCTGACTCCAGTTCCATCCCTCCCCCACTACAGAATAGATCATCTTCATCACCATTGTTGGATTGCTCAAGACATTCAATATCATCAATCAAGCCAGATAATAAATCATCATCATTAGGAAGAAGGTCACCAATTGTTTGTGCTTCAATCTCTTTCAGGGACTCCAAAGCCTCACCTTCCAAAAATTCATAGTCAGTTACATCTGCTGATTTACCAAAATGAGTATCACTTGAAGCCAACCCCACTGTATTATCAACATGAAAAAGAGGCTGTCAATTTCAGATTTAAAGCATACTCCATAGAAGTGCAATACATATATGAGAACAAAGACAATAGAAGAAGATAAAGTATTTTTCCATAAATTTCATCAATAGATTAAAATTAATAGTCGAACTCAGTTTGCAGAATGACCAAGGAAAACAAAAGAAACCACATACATTTTACAAATGTTTCTGACAAGGAACTCGAGAAGAGGCTTTTTTCATAATGAAAACCATTCAGTTGTATTGCATTTGAGTGAGGTATGATATTCTGGCTAGGAACTCCTGAATAAGCTACTGGCGAATTAGGACTTTCTGCACACATCCTTGCTTTGTGCCCCTTTGAAAGAAGAATTTGTGGAAGTTCTGAAAAGTTTATATAATTTCCTCCCACTGGAAGAAGCTTTTCCAAAGGTGAAGAGGAAATTGAATTGCTTCCAGGCATTAAAGACAATTTTTCTAGCCCTGAAAAACATCCGTACAAGTAATTGAAAACTAAATCCTGCCAAATTGCATGAGAAAAAACTTTCAAGTAACCAAGCAAGCAGCTATTACAAGGATACAACAATTTAGCACATAATGTATTGAATAGAATTCAGTTTAGAGAGAATGCCTTTTGTACCCTCGCGCCTCTTCGCGGGTTGTGGTTACGTGGGAGTATAAGAATCTTTTTTCATCAAATTTGATATTTTTTGTTAAATAACTTTGAGTGGATAAGAATTATCATTGAATGAGAACATTTCATTCAATTCTTTTACTGGATTTCACTTGCATCTTTATGTTAGATTTTATGGAAGAGTTAAAAATATTGACCATCTTCCACACATTTTCGGGATATACAAGAAGAACAATAATGCCTCCCAAAATGTATAATATTATTTTAAAGGATTTGCTTCATGCGAAATGCACATACACCAACTTTCTAGATGATACAAAAATTTTCAAACTATACAATGTACATACACCAATGCACTCCATATTTCCAGGCTTTGAGTTATTTACTTAACTGCATACTGTCAACCTATCGCAAAAGTTTTAATTTCCCGCCACGGTTCCTTAATGTAACTACCTCAATAAATAAAAAATTACTAATGCAATAGAGAAATACCAAGTATAACATGCTTTGCAAGAAATTAGAAGAAGATACAAAGGTAAATCTCCCCCCCCCCCATCACAACACCCATATTTGAAGAACATAAGCCGACCAATTGTATTTTTTCCCAAGATATTACCACAATAAGTGAATGAAATCAACATGAAAACACAATGTAGGCCATAAATTTATTGCCATGCTGACAATAGAAAGAATTGATGGCTGAGTATTTCTCTGACTCTAACTATTTCCATCTTATGAACATATAACAAAATTTCACCATGACATGCAATATTGCATGAATTATGACAGCATTAGAAAATAAAATTTTATAACTACTGTGAAATCTACAAGTCATATGAAACTCACCAGAATTGTCTAGCATAATTTAAGCCTTCTGGAAACCAAGCTGCAGTTTCTGGTAAATAAGAAAGAATACGAGTAAGCAAGTAGAGCTAAAAATTATGCATAAGTAAGATTTCAAAATGAGGGATCACACAGAAATTTACTTTCTTCAAAAGAATGATGACGGTGGGAAGAGTAAAAGAGAACAGGCGCATACAGCAAATGATCTACAGACCAGAAATCCACTTTTCTAATAAGTTCTAATCAATGATCTGAAACAAAAAAAAGAGGAAGAAAATGGCTAAGACGCAAATGGAGGTCAAAAAATAACCACATCTAATAAAATACTCACAGGCGAAGGAAGGCAGCTGTATTCTTGAATGGAAGGTGATGGAGTCGGTAACATGACGAGCGATGACAGATATCTCTGATCCATGATGTGAGACAGCATCCTGTAGCCCCAGCTCCCAAAAAACATCGCAACAATCCAAACAAATCGATCACTATACCAAACAGTTTACAATAGATTCGAATTCATTAGCTCAAAAGGAATTTTCCAAAATAAAATGAAGAGGAAATAAGTAAATCCAGCTCACGAATCAGTAATGGTTTGGAAAATCTAGAGCAAGAAACATAAAAATTGGGATCCGATCAACTGAATTCTACAAATTCTACCCCAAACTATTGAATTAAAACGAAACAAAAACGTACCTCCGGCCAATCATCAACAAATGTCCTTCCAGTCAGAACAATAGTAAGCCGGCCGACACAGCAAATATCCGGCGAAGTAGATCAAGAGAGAGAAGGGGGCGCTCGTATTTAAAGGCCGACAACGGAACAAGAATTGATTATAGCTTAAAGCAAGAAGAAGAGCCGGATGAGGAGGGCGAAGAAGGCGGAAGAGTTTCGGCGAAGGGATGTCCTCGGAATCCGTGCCGTGCGGAAGCTAATGACGCTCTGATTCTCCCTTTCCCCCTGCATTGCAAGCAACCCCCAAAAAATACCGAATCCGGGTTCCTTATTTTTAAAGCAAATTAGCACTTCGATTAATTTACACTTCCCCCTTCCCCGGGACGGAATCTATGGAGTTTTCCGGCGGCGACGGAGGCGCCTGATCGGCTCACCCTCTCGCCGGCTCGAAGAGAAAGAGAGAGAGAGAGAGAGGAGGGGGGAGATCTCGACAGCACGTTAGAGAGACGAAGAAGACGAAGTTGGGAGCTGTTGAGAATTAATATCCAGAAGATAAGAGGGGTAAAACTGGAAAATGAAAAATCTCTCTCCGCATGAGAGAGAAAGGGCGGGCCGGGTGCCAAGAAGACGGAAGGAAAGGAAAAGGCTTGAACAGAATTCTAAATTCGCCAACTCTTTTTGCTGCCATCCTGTAGCCTTTCCTGCGGCGCAGTTCAACTGGCTGGGATACTCACTGCTCTGGTGGGCCTTTTATCCAAAGTTACACTCTATTCAATTTGGGGGCAGAGTTGGACCAGTTAGGGGGCGGCTACAGGAACGGCTCCACGAAGAACGCGTGACGACGGCATGAGGACATCACTACGGGCCTACGGGGTAAATGGTGGATGATTTGACGCCGTCAATTGGTGAGACGGCGGAGTTCCATTTCCGTTTTGGGCCTTTATCCAAACTCCCACTCATCAAAATATTATAAAATATTGGGTTACTCCCAACTCCCATAATCCCATGAGAAACTTCCTTTAATACAAGATTATTATTTTTGATCTCCCTCTATTTATATTTATATATCTATGTAGCATATTAGAAGAAAAAAATCTCTTTTTTAAAACATTCATAATGTATCTTTATTTTTTAAAAAATTTAATGACATCAAATTTTTATTCATTTTAAAATAATTTAAATTATTGTGTCCATTTACGCAATTATGCATTCAAAAAAAAAGTAAATAACAAGTTGTCAAAAACAAATCGTAAAAATTCATGTTTTTAAGCTGTCGTAATTATTATATTATTTAATTGTGATTGATAAATCAAGTAAATAACGTGAATTTTAAAATAGAAAAGATAGAAATGAGAGAGGAGAGACGGAAGTGTCACGCGTGAGTTTGCGGGCCCAAGGCGTGTTGTCGGACCTTGACACTATTACGGCCACACTTGGGGGGAGGGGGTTGTGTATTATCCAATACTCGCGCACGCGGGGGAGGGGTTTGTGTATTATCCAATAATTTAAAATAATTTAAATTATTGTGTCCATTTACGCAATTATGCATTCAAAAAAAAGTAAATAACAAGTTGTCAAAAACAAATCGTAAAAATTCATGTTTTTAAGCTGTCGTAATTATTATATTATTTAATTGTGATTGATAAATCAAGTAAATAACGTGAATTTTAAAATAGAAAAGATAGAAATGAGAGAGGAGAGACGGAAGTGTCACGCGTGAGTTTGCGGGCCCAAGGCGTGTTGTCGGACCTTGGCACTATTACGGCCACACTTGGGGGGAGGGGGTTGTGTATTATCCAATACTCGCGCACGCGCTTCGCATTTGGGGGTGTGTGTGTGTGTGCATGTGCGTGTGTGTGTGTGTGTGTGTGTGTGTGTGTGTGTGCGCGCGTGCGCGCGCAAGTGACATTACAAGGGAATTCCCATGAGCTCGTGATAATATCATTAACCGCTCATACTCATTGTAGGTAGTGTGAAGTGAAGACGATACTACTTCACTCGTTATCCTCATTGCATAGTATTTGACAGTAGTAGTGTCTTGCTTATGTTGCCTGCAAGAAACACGATCAATTGAAGGTACTATCGATGTCGCACGAAGACTCGTGAACTAACATTTGTACATACACATATACATTTATTATATATTTTCTCTTATAAATTATTTAGTATACTTGTTAAAGAGTGTTGGTGAAACACTCTTGTCTATTGTTCAAACTCAGCCTGTCACTTTTGTTGTCATTTTAAAAGAGAATTGTTATGCACAGAAAAAAAAACTATCAATATGCAATGGTGGCCATGAGTGGTAAATCAATTTCATATTCATCTTATTAAATCTATGATTCATGGACTATTGAGCACATTTTGATTATTGAGTTGTACAACCCCGTGTTGGCCGAAGGGACTCAGGCAAGTAGGCGGGTTGACCCCGGCTCGCGCCTTCCCAGGCTGGTCAGCCTCGGCCCGCGCCTTCCCAGGCGGGTCGCCCTCCGACCCGCGCCTCCTAGGAGGGTCAGCCCTTCCCGCCTCTCCTAGGCGGGCGAGCCCTCGTTCGCCCTCCGATCCGCGCCTCTCCTAGGCGGGCCAGCCCTCGGTCGCCCTCCGACCCGCGCCTCTCCTAGGCGGGCCAGCCCTCGGTCAGCCCCTGCCCGCCTCTCCTAGGCGGGCCAGCCCTCGTTCGCCTTCCGACCCGCACCTCTCCTAGGCGGGCCAGCCCTCGGTCAGCCCCTGCCCGCCTCTCCTAGGCGGGCCAGCCCTCGTTCTCCCTCCGACCCGCGCCCCTCCTAGGCGGGTCAGCACTGCTCGCTCCCGCCCAGTAGGGTTGCGAGCTAACTCAGAGGTCAAGAGATCCTTCCTCGGTGGGGCCCAGAGGCAAAATTATCAGGGTGACCTTGTGAGAGGTGCACATAACCAGTTAGAACAACGGCGTTACGCTGTTGGCAGACCTGGTTGGGCTGCATATAGTTGTTCAGAACAGCGGAGTTTGGCTGTTGGAAAGCCAGCCCAAAGGGCTTTCAGTAATTTCAGGCCAGCAGAGGTTAGTTATTTGCAGATCATCTTCGAAAATCTATAAATAGGACCCAAGGGGTACCTCAGAAGGCATGCTTACCTGTCTCTCAGTCTTCTAGCGCTTTTTGAGGTACTTTAGCCCGACATTTGGCTAAGGAGGGGAAGCGCTCAGTGATCTTCCAGGTGTGTGGTGGGACCTCCGCGTCGGACCCTTAGTCTAGTCCTTTGCTCTTTTTCCTTATTGTTTTTCTTGCAGAAACGAAGTAGGTGCGCGACCACCCCTTCTCCAAGGGTGAACTCCTCGAGAGACTGATTTTCGGTTTCAACATGAGTCCCTGGTGGAAATTAGAGGTGCACTGACCTAATTTGTCCCTAGCTTGTGCATAATACAGACTTGCATCTAAATATTGGGCCCTATGAGTATAATGGTGTGAATTCATCAATCATGAGGGAAGCACCTCTTTTGCCCTCTAAAATAATCATCTAATGTTGGGTACAATCATTTCATTATGTCGTCTGCATGAGGCTATTTGTAACATCCGTAATCTGACACGAATTTTATTGTAAATTATAGGGTCGAGTCGCGACGGATTTTAATCGAAGCAGCGCGTCGTTAAGGTACAATGTTACTATTCCTAAAGATCGCGTCCGTTAATTTGAGAAGTGTGTCGATCATTGTAGTGGTGTAACACATTTCGTTAGTAGCGATGCGCGGCAAGAATTGTTTATATTCAAAGGCGTTTATATATAGTGGGTTGCGTTTAGCCAGATTTATCATTTTTGGTTAATAGAGGGGGAAGTGGTTATCAATCACTCTCACGGTTCATAAGAAAAACCGCAAGGCACGAATTAAAAACCGCACACCTCTCATTTTACTCGGGAATAAGCCGAACTGCAGCAAACCCTCCCGATTTCTCCCGTTACGCCCTTTTCCGCGAGCCGACCCCGACGATTCCGCCAGCCGGACTTCCGCAAGCCCTAGCCGGCGGCCGATCCTCCTCCAGAAGCCCATTCCGATCACTCCTCCCTCCTCTGCAGGCGCCAACAAGCATTCCTTTTCCTTCCTTGGCCTTGGAAGTGCCGGGTTCCAACCCTAGTCGGAGGTGTTGAGTTTCGTTTTGGTTTCGGTAAGTCCGTTTTCTTTTTCTCTCTATTCCTTTGTGGAAATCCTTCGTTTTGGAAACTAAAATAACCTAGGTTTTCGATTTATTTGCCCTATATTAGGTTTGGAGTTCTAGATCCTCCGCGAAGTTGGAGTTAGGCACTTCGTAAGCCTTGAACACTCCCAAGCAAAGGTAAAATAATAGGTTAGCATTATTATTTGTATTCCTAGCCGTATGGAAATTTTCCACCGGAAACCCTTAGGGGAAATTGATGAAATTAGGGTTGCCCTATCTTGCAGGACTTCGGTGGGGTCGGAGCAGCGCTTTGAAGGTCCCCAGCAGTAGGTTTACCTTCGGAATAGAAGATGTCGCCGCGCCGAGTCTACGAGCGCCGCACCACCGTTGTAAGGAAACCTAACTTCTGCTAATTAGACATAGTAAAAAGTATATATTTTGTATACACATGAGTAGATTTATTTCAAGTACCATGTCCATGCATAGAAAGATGTGGTGATAGGAAAACGGTTACGAAAAACGTGTAGGGTGACACGATTTCCCTAAGACCCAAGTAGTCGGATCATGAACAGAAACGTAGAGTACGAAAGCGTTAACCGTGTTCGTAGGTTTGAATTTTGTTCCGATCAAGGGCGTAAATGTCCCTTCAAGTCGACCGCCAGGAAGTCAAGGGTCGCTTAGTAGTACACCAGAAAAGATATCCCTTGCAGAGTAGCGTCAGACCAAAAAGGTCAGCCAGCACATAGAGTTTCTTCCGTGCTAGGTAGAGGCGCACTACCTTTCTCATAAGACACATGGAACCTTATGAGTAGTACAGACTTGGGAAGTGTCTTCCCTTGAGCCAGCTAGTAGATTCGAGACCGTGTCCGCGTGACACTAGAACAATTGGGTTCGTAAGATGGTCTCGGGTCGTCAGTTTCAGTTGCGCGTTAGGAGCTACTCTGCCTAGAGCCTTCCTAGTAGATAAGCAGGTTAGAAGCCACCTAGAACTCAAGTATAGACCTAACGTGAGACAGTATGCTAGTTAGTAAACGTCAGGTCTTGAGTTAGAAAAATAAAAGTCACGTGCTTAGTACGAGTAGATGTTTGACCAGAGAATAGTGCGAAGACATGCATAGCACATAACATAAAAGTTTTTAATGCATAAAATTATTTTTCAAAGACATGCATGCATTCATATGTAAAACTGGGTTTTAGTGTCACTAGGAGGGGTTATTTTTCCTTACTCTGACCCTTCGTGGGCACTGTTTTTCAGGTGACCCAGGTGGGAAACTACGTCTAGGATGAGCTTTATGATGGCGTCAGTTTGTATTATTTATCTTATTCAGTTTACTCTATTTCAGCATGTACTTGTAGATGAGAACACTGTAACAGATTAATGTTTCTATCTAATTTGTATCAGACTATGTATGATTAACCAGATTTTCAGTTAATTCAGTTCTATTTCCTGTTTAGTGGCTCTGTGAATCCAGATACCAGGTATGTGGTTACCCTTAGTTTACTTTTTAAACTTCCGCTGTAAGTCTTAAATTGCTTAGTATAGATTTTATTACCTGCTGCTACTAGTTTTAATACTGTTTTCTAGTTTTCTTTATATCGCTGACCCGACCGGACGGCTGATTTCTGAAATACTGGGAAGGGGTGTTACAAATTGGTATCAGAGGGAGGTTTAGGATCCCTGGACCCTAGAAAGAATTCACAGAGCCATAGGAGCGTATAAGAGTAAACTCTTGTTAATAAAGTACTTTAAGAGCGTTTAAGCCCAAGTGTTCACTAGAGTACAAATAAGTTGCTAAGCCAGATTTCTCAGTTGCTTGATAAATAATTAGATTTCTTTTGTATATTCTATCAGGCACCACGAGTTAGTGAACCGGGTGAATCTTCACGTCGGGACCCTGTTCCTAATGCGACCATGGGAGACGCTGCCGTGCCACAGGTACCACCAGTTCCAGCAGCTCCAGAGGGCATCGACATAGCGTCTCAGATTGCCAAGGCGGTTACAGTTGCCTTGATGGAGTTTCAGAGAGGACTGGCTGCAAGGTTTCCAGCTCCAGTTCAAGTACCAGTCCCTGCGCCAGCTCCTGCAGCAGCACCCGTGGAGATGACCCTGGAGTGCTATTTGAGAAATTTTAGAGAACTTCAGCCTTCGAACTACAGTGGGGATGAGACCCCGATGGATACAGATGATTGGATAGCTAACACCAGAGACCTGCTGAATGTTTTAGAGTGCCCGGAGAATAAGAAAGTTCCTCTGGCAGCTTTCCTCCTCTGGGGAGAGGCAAAGGTCTGGTGGGACAAATACCGGGCAGATGATCCTGCAGGTAAAATGTTATGATCAATTCCTTTATTTTAGAAAGTAATGTGTTAATTTTATAAAAGTATGACCATACTTTTGGCCAGGTCGTACACCAGACATGTTTACTTGGGGTGAGTTCTCTAGAGCTCTTGCTAGTTGGTTCGTGCCTCCTTCCGCACGACGAGGTCTCTAGGAGAAGTATCTGAGGCTTTTCCAGGGGGACATGACAGTTACTGAGTACGAGCGAGAGCTGAATCATCTGGCTCGATATACGGGTGTGATGTAGGGGGATCAGACTAAGAAGTGCAGTCGCTTTGTGGATGGTTTGCGTGACTCGTTGAGACAGCTGCTGATGACTATGGTCAACGCTGATTACAGGAGCTTAGTGGATACGGCTCGCAGGCTGGAGGCTGACCAGCGGAAGGTTCAGAAGCGAAGTAGTTTCCGTGCGAAGCGATCTCAGAATTCGCATCAGCCGCAGCAGAGCAGAAACGATCAAGGAAAGAACTGGAACAAGAAGCCGAAGCCTGATGCTAAGAAGAATGGTCAATCTGGTGACCGAAGCAAGGACTATCCCACGTGTCCCAAGTGTCAGCGTCGCCATTTAGGGGAGTGTTTGGCCAGTGTAGGCGTATGCTACAAGTGCCGACAACCTGGACACATAGCTCGCTTCTGTCAGGAAGCTGGGACAAATCAGGTAATCAAGGTCCTTTTGTATTGATTACATTTATGTAATTACGATAGATTTTTAATGTAATTCATTCCTGCAGTCGAAGTACGAGGTTGGTGGCTCTAGCAGGGTAGATAAGGGCAAAGCATTGATGCTCACTGATGGGAGACCACAGTAGGGTCGAGACTTAGTGCAGCCCAGAGCTTATGGGCTGGGTCAGCAGGAGGCGAAGGATCAGGAGGATGTCGTGACAGGTAAGTGTTGTTTGCTTAACAAGTGGTTTTAAATCCTCCGTAGTGACACATTAAATTTTTCATCCTTCATAAATCATTCATGTAGGCATCCTTATGATTCGTAATTTACCCTCTAGGATTCTGTTTGATACGGGTGCCTCACACTTGTTTATCGCGGAATCTTTAGTGCGTAAGTTGGATTTAGAAGTCTTCCCAGAGTCAGTACCGCTGGAAGTCATGATGCCGAATGGATCCCTTCTGCAGGCCAGAGCTAAGTGCAGGGTACCAGTGCAGTTTAGTGATGCTGAGATTATCGTGGAAGCTTTGCTGCTACCTATAGCAGGGTTTGACTTGATCTTTGGAATGGACTGGCTTTCAGCAGTCAACGCCAGGATTGACTGTAGGGCGAAGCAGATTCAGTTCGATGGCCCCAACCAGACATCTTTCTCTTTTCAGGGATTGAAGGCAGTAGTGAAGATGATCATATCTGCAGTCCAAGCGAGAAAGTGCATTAGTAAGGGTTGTGAAACCTTCGTAGTACTGATGAGCGCGGAGCTTAAGGCTGATTTGTCAGAGGTACCAGTGGTGCAGGAGTTTCCAGATGTTTTCCCGGAAGAGCTCCCTGGTTCCCCTCCAGATAGAGAGATTGAGTTCCCGATAGACTTGCAGCCTGGGGCTACACCGGTAGCCAAATCTCCCTATCGGATGGCTCCAAGGGAACTAGCAGAGTTGAAGAGTCAGTTGTAGGAGCTGCTTGATTTGGGTTTTATAGGCCCTAGTACTTCGCCTTGGAGTGCTCCAGTGCTTTTTGTGAAGAAGAAGGATGGTAGTCTAAGATTGTGCATAGAATACCGTGAATTGAATAAGCTGACCGTAAAGAACAAGTACCCGATTCCCAGGATTGATGATTTGTTCGACCAATTGGTGGGATCGAACACTTTTTCCAAGTTAGATCTGAGATCAGGCTATCACCAGTTGAAGATTCGTGACGCGGATATACAGAAGACTACTTTCAGTACCAGATATGGACACTTCGAGTTCGTGGTCATGCCGTTCGGGCGGACCAATGCCCCTTCAGTATTTATGGACCTGATGAATAGGGTTTTTCGGGAGTACTTGGATCGTTTTTTCATCGTCTTCATAGATGATATTTTGGTGTTCTCTAAGAGTGCAGAAGATCATGCAGCACACCTCAGGATTGTTTTGAGCACACTCAGGAAGAACCAGTTGTTTGCTAAGTTTTCTAAGTGTGAATTTTGGCTTTCAGAGATTGCATTCTTAGGCCACATCATCAGTCAAACAGGAGTTAGCGTTGATCCGAAGAAGATAGAGGCTATTAAGAATTGACCAAGACCGACGACAGTGTCAGAGGTTCGCAGCTTTTTGGGTCTTACTAGATACTACAGGAGATTCATCAGGGATTTCTCGAAGATAGCCTTACCACTGATTTCCCTCACTAGGAAGGGAAAGGGCTTGGATTGGACAGTTAAGTGTGAATTGGCTTTTGAGGACTTGAAGAACAGATTGATGACCACACCGATTTTGAGTTTACCTTCAGGGCCAGACGGATTTCAGATTTATAGTGATGCTTCAGGTCAGGGTTTGGGTTGTGTTCTCATACAGCATGGAAAGGTCGTAGCATATGCCTCGAGACAGTTAAAAGTTCATGAGAGGAACTAGCCCGTGCATGACTTGGAGCTTGCAGCAGTCATTCATGCTCTGAAGATATGGAGACACTACCTCTATGGAGTGTGTTGTGAAATCTTCACTGATCATAAGAGCCTCAAGTATATCTTTGATCAGCGAGAGCTCAATTTGAGGCAGCGCAGATGGTTGGAGTTCCTAGCAGACTACGATGTAGACATTCAGTACCATCCAGGAAAGGCGAACGTTGTAGCTGATGCCCTTAGCAGGAGAGGTTCATGTTTTTCCCTTCTCACTCAGCAGAAGGAGTTGGTACGAGAGCGGGAGAGACTGGATATTGTCGCTGTGCCCCGTTGCAGTTTTGGTTCAGCTTGGTTGAGTTGGATGGAGATTTCGTGCGATATTAGAGATAGGATCAGGACAGCTATACCGTTGGATCCAAAGATGACAGAGATTTGGATCTCAGTGCAGTCAGGTCAGAAAGAGAGGTTCTCTATTCAGGATGAGTTACTATTGCATGATGGCAGAATGTGCATCCCAGATGTCAGTCACCTTCGTGAGGACATTATTTTCGAGGCACACAAATCCAGATATTCTATACATCCTGGTAGCACGAAGATGTATGCAGATCTTAAGAAGACAGTCTGGTGGCCAGGTTTGAAGAGTGATGTTGCAGATTATGTAGGGAAGTGCGAGACATGCAAGTTGGTTAAGGCCGAGTGTCAGAGGCCTGGAGGCAAGTTGCAGCCACTTCCCATTCCCGAGTGGACATTTGAAGATATATCCATGGACTTCATTCATGGTCTGCTGAGATCGCAGAATGGGAATGACTCAGTGTGGTTATAGTAGATCGACTTTCTAAGGTTGCCCATTTCATTCCTCTTAGGAAGACAGATCAAGGTCCGAAGCTAGCCCAGTTATTTTTAGATGAGATAGTTCGACTTCACGGTGTGCCCAAGACTATAGTATCAAACCAAGATGGCAGATTCACCTCCAGGGAGTGGCGTTACATTCAGGAGCGTTTGAGTATCAGGTTACATTTCAGCACCGCTTTCCATCCCCAGACCGATGGACAGACTGAGCGGACTAATAGGACTTTGGAGGATATGCTTCGGATGTGCATTCTAGATTTTGGAGGAAAGTGGGAGAAGTTTGTTACTCTTGTGGAGTTCTCCTACAACAACAGTTTTCAGGCGAGTATTGGGATGGCACCGTTCGAGGCCCTCTATGGTAGACGTTGTCGGACACCGTTATGTTGGGCAGAGAGTGAGGAAAGATCTTCTATCAGAGAGTCATGGATTGATAAGACCACGGACAGGATTAAGCTCATTCAGGAGCGTATGAGGACAGCTCAGGATCGCCAGGGCAAGTATCATGATCAGAAGCACAGGTCAGTAGAGTTCAGTGTTGGAGACTACGTTTATTTAAAGGTCAGACCAGTCAGAGGAGTCTCTAGAATAAAGCGGATGAAGAAGCTGAGTCCCAGATTCGTTGGTCCTTTTGAGGTGCTGGAAAGAGTTGGTGAGGTTGCATACAGGTTGGCCTTACCTGAGGAAATGAGTGGTGTACATGATGTATTCCACGTCTCCTATCTGAGGAGAGCAGTCAGAGATCCCAGTCAGATCATCAGTACCGAGGAAGCACCAATTGAAACGGATCTTAGTATTGGAGTTGGACCAATCAAGATAGTGGACTCAAGGATTCAGAAGCTCAGAGATAGAGAGATTCGCATGGTCAAAGTCCTTTGGATGAACTGTGGTCGTCCAGAGTATACTTGGGAGCGAGAGGATGAGCTTAAGGGCAATGAAGACTATTCTTTTCTCTTCGTTTCAGGTATAGTTTCAATTTTCGAGGACGAAAATTTTGGTTAGGAGGGGAGATTTGTAACATCCGTAATCTGACACGAATTTTATTGTAAATTATAGGGTCGAGTCGCGACGGATTTTAATCGAAGCAGCGCGTCGTTAAGGTACAATGTTACTATTCCTAAAGATCGCGTCCGTTAATTTGAGAAGTGTGTCGATCGTTGTAGTGGTGTAACACATTTCGTTAGTAGCGATGCGCGACAAGAATTGTTTATATTCAAAGGCGTTTATATATAGTGGGTTGCGTTTAGCCAGATTTATCATTTTTGGTTAATAGGGGGGAAGTGGTTATCAATCACTCTCACGGTTCATAAGAAAAACCGCAAGGCACGAATTAAAAACCGCACACCTCTCATTTTACTCGGGAATAAGCCGAACTGCAACAAACCCTCCCGATTTCTCCCGTTACGCCCTTTTCCGCGAGCCGACCCCGACTGTTGAAACCGGAAAACCAGTCTCTTGTGGAGTTCGACCCTTGGGGAAGGGGTGGCCGCGCACCTACTTCACTCCTGCAAGAAAATGACAAAGAAAAGAGAAGAAACAAGGACTAGACCAAGGGCCCGGCGGGGAGGTCCCACCACACACCCGGAAGATCTTAGAGCGCTTCCCCTCCTTAGCCAAATGTCGGGCTAAAGTACCTCAGAAAGCGCTAGTAGGCCGGAGAATTAGTCAGCGTGCCTTCTGAGGTACCCCTTGGGTCCTATTTATAGGAAAAGATGGCCTGGCAATATACAACCTTCACTGTTTTCGAGGACTACAGGCAAACCAAAAGGGGCCACATAGTAAAAGTATGCCATGGCCAAGATGCGAGCTGGACCTGAGGGGGCACTCGCTCGGCAGGAGGCCTGACTCGCCTCGCCTTGGGCCTAGGCGGACAGGTACTCGGCAGACTTGTGCTCGACTACCGCTGAGCTCGGCTTGACTATTGCCGAGCTCGGGCTCGGCACGACGATCGCCGAGCCCCAACAGAAACCGAACTCGGCACGGGGATCGTCGAGCTTGGCTCGACTATCGTCGAGCCCTGTTCCTGCACCCGAGCTCGGTCTCGGCATGCCGGGCTTCGTTCGGCCATCGCCGAGCTCAGCTCGACTATTGCCGAGCTCGGGCTCGGCATGCTGGGTCCAAATTGGTCTGAGCCGGCCGGTTCAACTCCTGTCGACCACTCGCGGGATACGGGGTTGTACACAATCCCCGCTCTTTGCGAGGTTGGGACAAGCTCGGAAAGAAACATCCAACCCCATAGGATCCGGCGAGTGCGACAGGGGCAAAAAGGAATCTTCTGGTAGGCCCCACAGGTAGCTATATATATGTACCCCTGCGCATCTGGCTGACCTTTGCCCTTCCCCAAATTCTGTTAAGATGCCGCTCCCCAAGGAAGTCTTAGAGCGACTCGCACGTTCCCGCGAGGAGATCGCTGCTCAGGCCGCGGGGCTGACCGACCTTGAGGCCCCTGCTCGCCGTTTTGCCGATTTTGGCTCGGCCAAGCGGGCGAAGCCCTTTCCCCCGGGGGCCGAACCCATTCTGGCCGACTTTACTGCCGTCTTGGGGAACGGGGCCGGTTCCTCCAACCAGCCAGTTCTTGGCTCTTCCACTAAAAATCTCGTGGAATTGTCTTCCGACCGGGAGAACAGCGGCGAAGCGTCCACCCCTCGGGCCAAAAGTATTCCTGTCAACTCGCCACGGCAGGATCCCGAGGTTAAGGAGCCGGGCTCGCGAGAACTGGCGTCGCCGAGCCGCCTCCCTTCCCGGCAACCCTCCCCTGGATCCCTGGTCGTGGGGAGAGGCGCCGGGATTATCCCTGTTCCCGGCTACCAACTCGCTCCTCAAGAACTGCTGGGGCGTGGCAAGGACCTGCGCCACTTCTCTCCTCGCGTCAACCCGGAGGAGCCAGGCTCGTGCGGTAAGTTTCCGGCATTGCTCTTCTGTTCCGTGGATATTTGCTTTCCTGACCGTCTTTCAGTTCTTCACCCAGAATTTCCCGGGCGGACGGAGGACGGCGAGTCCGTGGATCGACCTCCTTACTCGCCCCTCCCTTCTCCAAGCGCCCTGGACGCCTTCCTGGACTCCGAGGTGGGCAGCCCTGAACGCGCAAGACGGGAGCGGAAGGTTCTCAAGAAGCTGGTGCGCGAGCTCCACGACCTGCGGAAGGACAACAACAGGCTGCAGTGGGAGTGCTCGCGTCTCGCGGACGGTGCTGGAGTCAGCCTGGCGTTCGAGGAGGCGTCTTCCCTGGTGCTGATGGACGAAATTGACGAGAACCTGCGGGTGATAAATAGGAACATGGGGCGGCTTCGCGAACTTCATGCGCGACGGCCTGCGACGGCGGGCCGGCGAGACCGGGGAGAATGAAACGGCTCCTCTGTCAGTCGGCCGGTACTCGCCCCCGCCCTCGCATGGTCCTCGCGCCCTTATTTATATTTTTTCTTTTATTTGCTCTGAATGGTCTGCTTGTAATAACTTGGAACAACTTTTCAACCACTTTGTATATGTAGATGCTTTTTCAATATTTTGGTGAGTCTTTTCGAATTCCCCCTTCGGGGGCCTGGCCGGCTCGCAGGACTTGCGAGGAGAGGGTGGCGAGGTGGCGCGGCGAGACCGGACCGATCGGCCGACTCGCCCTCCCTCTCGCCCTTCTTTACCTTCTTCTATAAATAGACCTTCTCACCTACCCCTGAGGCACGCTTTTATTGCTTTCGAATCCTTGCTTCGTCTCTGTCTTCCCGAGCTCGCGATTTTTCCTTTTCTCTGCGACCATGGTCAAGACCAACCCTGACGCGGACGGTCGGTCTAAGTGCGCCCAGCACTTTGTTGATCATTGCTTTTTTGAGGGGCACATTACAGAGGAGGAGCTCGCCGAGTTCACGGCGGCATTCGTCCCCCCCCGGCTTCCAGGCTCGCAGGCCCGCCGAGCATGAAGCCATCAATTCCTTCCCGGAGGGTGAGCTCGCCTTCCCCATCTCGCACTTCGAGGTGGGACTGCGCCTCCCCCTCTGGCCAGAAATCCGCCAGATCCTGAAGTACTACGGCGCGGTGCCCGCGCAGCTGAATTCCAACGCCATTGCTATGATGGTGGCGTTCGCCTGCTTCCTCCGCCGGGAGCGAATTGAGTTCAACCTCGCGGTGTTCCGCAAGTTGTTCTCTTACAAGGCTACCCCCGACGGGGTCGCCTACTTCGGCGGGTCATTCATCAAGGTTCGCGAGCTGGCGAACAAGAATCACAATTGGATGACCCGGCTCGTCTTCATTAAGGGCGAGCTCGGCAACATCCCCTTTCGCCCCCTGCAGAAGAGCGAGGACATATATCGTCCTCCTTCCCTGTCTGGTAGCGACGCCGACCTCCACAAGTTTTTTCTCCACAAGGACTTCGAGGTCGCCTTCCTCCGCCGCGGCCTTGATTCGCTTCAGCCCGTTCTCCCCGGCGAAGGTACATCTCGCTCAGCCCTCTCGCGAACTTTATCAAGGTGGATCTTATATCATCTTTCCCTCTCTTTTTTTTTTGACTAAGTCTTTCTCTGCAGGGGAACGGGTTCTGCCGGAGCACCCGCCGTTCGCCGACTCGGGGATATTCTCAGATCCTCTGGAGCTGGCCCGGGCGGCGGCACTGGCTTGTCGCGAGGAGCAAGCGCGAGACCAACTCCCCGGCAGGAAGAGCTTGGAGTCCGGGGGGTCAAGCTCGCGCCACGAGCCTTCGCTCCCCAAGAAGAAGAGGGCGAAGGTGGTCTCGCGCGGACGGCTGCACCATCCTTCGTCGCCTACCAAGTTCATGAGCTCGCCGGAGGCTCTGTCCGACGAGCCGCCCTTGAGTCCGCTGAAAGAAGCCTCCTCCCCCCGAAAGGGGAAGAAGAAGAGCGGGCCGTCCTCCGATTCTACCGGGGAGGACACCCTCCGCGAGCCCAGTCTGCCGAAGGATCACCCCAACTTCGGGAAGGGGTGCAAGAGCAAAGATGCGGCTGGCGAGCCCATCTTGAAGTGGGACGAGGGGGCTCACCGAGTTTCCGTTTCTACTCGCGCCCCCTCCTGGGGAGCCCGCCGGCCGCCTACCGCCCACGCCTTCGCCTTCGGCTTCGGCCTCTACAGCCGCGACAGCGCCGAGTCGTACAAGAAACTTACCCCCAGTCAGCTCGGCTACGAGGGGATGCAGGCCCACCTGCGGGCCTTCGAGCTCCATCATATGATGGTCCGCCGCGGCTTCCAGCTCAGCAACGCCCTGCTGACTGCCGAGCAGGAGCGCGACCTGGCGAAGGAGAGCGCGGTCGACGCGGAAAGGCGGTTCGGCCTCGCGGACGCTCTACTCGCGAAGTCTGTCGGTGGCTTGGTAATCACTGGATACCTCTATTTACCTTGCTTAAGATTATTCCTGCGCGTGTTCTGAACTTCCAATCCTACAGGACGCCGAAGCCGCTGACGCGATGCGAGGCGAGGTGGCCCAGTTGCAGGCTCAGCTCGCTGAGCGGGAAGCCCAGCTTGCCGAGCAGAAGATATACTCCCGCGAGCAGGAGGCTGTCGCCGCCCGGCTGGGGGTGGAGGTGGAGGAATTGAAAGAGAAGAACAAGGGGCTCCTGGGAGAGGTCCTCCGCCAAGCCGACGCTCTCCTTCCCCCGGGCGCCAGCGAGCCGGCCTTCCCCTTCAAGAGGCCCCGGGTGTTTGGCGAGTCTGACGTCGCGGAGCGGCTGCGAGTCAACTCCGTCGAGGCTGCCGAGTGTCTTCTACAAGCCATGAGGGGGACGGGGATTTTGGCGGAAGGCTGCGAGGAGGTCACCGTCCGGGAGCTCCTGCCAACCCTGTTCCCGCCCAGCCCGCTCAGTGAGAAGGAAGATAGCTTCGACTCGCTCTTTGCGGGGGTGAGGGAGAAGGACGCTCGGCTTGGTGACGAGGAGGACCGTCACTCGAGGGGGGAGGGCGAGAGTTAACTTTTGTTTTCTTCTCTCTGTTTTTTTTTCTGTACCCTGCCGAGGCAGGCCTTGTAAACTTGTAATGATGAATCAAAGATATTTTGCACAATTTTGCTATCTTCTTTTTAAGCTCACTTGCGATATTATATCCGCGCGCTTGGTAGAGCGACCTCGCCCGTAGAATGTCTTGAGTTAGGACCAGCCCCCGCGGTGCTCGCGGCGAATCCCTAGGACACGTGCTCGCGCCATATCCTACTCGCGCCTCACCTTCCCCCGCCATGTCTCGCCTCAGTTTTTCGATAATTCAGACAAGTGAAAATACGTTTGGGTCAAGATGCTGCCGGCATCCGCCTTAGACATCAGGGCGTGTCTTTCGCCGAGTTAGCTGGAGCGAGGCTAGGCTCGCTGGAGAGAGCCGCTTTCCTTCCCCTGGGTCTGGGACGGGACCTGGGCTTCCTTAGTAGCGAGCTGAAGAGAGAAGGGGGGGGGGGTAGGATATTCCGAGCTCGCCGTCTTGACTGGCGAGCTCGCACCCTGGTGTTTTCCTCGGGCCAACTCCCAGTCTCGACTCCAGGGTCGTAGCGATGTCCACCGAGACTCGGCCGTGCCAGCTAGGTGGGAGCCTGGCAGGGGAGTGACGAGACCTAACCCCAGAGCGAGAAGACTTAGAAACTTTTGCCTCTCCCGGGTGCTACCACCGGGCCAGTCAGCTAGGTGAGAGCCTGAGGGCGGGTGTTGAACATCCTCCGGGCTCAGCCCCAGGGTCATAGCGATGTCCATCGAGACTCGGCCATGCCAGCTAGGTGGGAGCCTGGCAGGGGAGCGACGAGACCTAACCCCAGAGCGAGAAGACTTAGAAACTTTTGCCTCTCCCGGGTGCTACCACCGGGCCAGTCAGCTAGGTGAGAGCCTGAGGGCGGGTGTTGAACATCCTCCGGGCTCTGCCCCAGGGTCATAGCGATGTCCATCGAGACTCGGCCATGCCAGCTAGGTGGGAGCCTGGCAGGGGAGCGACGAGACCTAACCCCAAAGCGAGAAGACTTAGAAACTTTTGCCTCTCCCGGGTGCTACCACCGGGCCAGTCAGCTAGGTGAGAGCCTGAGGGCGGGTGTTGAACATCCTCCGGGCTCAGCCCCAGGGTCATAGCGATGTCCATCGAGACTCGGCCATGCCAGCTAGGTGGGAGCCTGGCAGGGGAGCGACGAGACCTAACCCCAGAGCGAGAAGACTTAGAAACTTTTGCCTCTCCCGGGTGCTACCACCGGGCCAGTCAGCTAGGTGAGAGCCTGAGGGCGGGTGTTGAACATCCTCCGGGCTCAGCCCCAGGGTCATAGCGATGTCCATCGAGACTCGGCCGTACCAGCTAGGTGGGAGCCTGGCAGGGGAGCGACGAGACCTAACCCCAGAGCGAGAAGACTTAGAAACTTTTGCCTCTCCCGGGTGCTACCACCGGGCCAGTCAGCTAGGTGAGAGCCTGAGGGCGGGTGTTGAACATCCTCCGGGCTCAGCCCCAGGGTCATAGCGATGTCCATCGAGACTCGGCCATGCCAGCTAGGTGGGAGCCTGGCAGGGGAGTGACGAGACCTAACCCCAGAGCGAGAAGACTTAGAAACTTTTGCCCCTCCCGGGTGCTACCACCGGGCCAGTCAGCTAGGTGAGAGCCTGAGGGCGGGTGTTGAACATCCTCCGGGCTCAGCCCCAGGGTCATAGCGATGTCCATCGAGACTCGGCCGTACCAGCTAGGTGGGAGCCTGGCAGGGGAGCGACGAGACCTAACCCCAGAGCGAGAAGACTTAGAAACTTTTGCCTCTCGGGGGTTTAAACTGCGAGCCCCTCTACCCTCACTATTCTGCCAAAGCATAAGATGAGATAATGAGATTTGTTTTTATTCATGAGGCCAAGATATCTACAATATTTTCAAGGATAGAAACGTTTCAGATCGTCGCCACTCCAAGTGTGGCTGAGGGTGTCCCCTCTTACATCTTGGAGGCGATACCCCCCCGATTTCATGACCTCCTGCACAATGTAGGGGCCCTCCCAATTGGGGTGGAGTTTTCCCACAGCGGCTGATCTCCCTGCCGCGTCCACTTTTTTCGAAACAAGGTCCCCCTCCACGAACTGCTTGACACGGACGTGTTTGTCGAAATACTTGGCCATCCTTTGCTTGGCCTCTTCCTGCCTGACGATGGACAAGTCGCGTAGTTCTTCCACCATATCCAGGGAGAGTCGAAGCTCCTCCTCATTTTCTGACCTCCATTCTTCCCTTCTGACTCCTGCCTCGACGACCCGAGGCGTCTGGACCTCGAATTCGACAGGTAGAACGGCCTCGCAGCCGTGAGAGAGTTTGAAAGGCGTCTCCCCTGTGGCCGTATTGGGGGTGGTCCTCAAGGCCCAGAGGACTGATGGGAGCTGTTCCACCCAGCTTCCCCTCAAATTTTCCACTTTCTTCTTTAAGAGGTTCACGATGATTTTGTTGGCCGCTTCCACCTGCCCGTTGCTCCTGGGGTGATGGACAGAAGCAAACCGAAGGTCAATCCCTAGCTGTTCGCAGAAGCGAATGAACTCCGTGCTGGCGAACTGAGGTCCGTTGTCCGTGACGATAGCCTGTGGCAGCCCATGCCTGCAGATGATCTCTCCCCAGATAAAGTTCCTGACTACCTGAGAGGTCACCTTGGCTAGAGCCTTCACCTCCATCCACTTAGAAAAATAATCAATCATGACCAACAAAAACCTCCTCTGACCGCTGGCCTGAGGGAAAGGTCCTACGAGGTCCAGCCCCCATATGGCGAAGGGCCATGGTGCCATGATGCTTCTTAACCTCTGAGCCGGCTGGAGCTGGAGCGGGGCATATAGTTGGCACTTATGACACTTTCTCGCGAATTCGGCTGCATCCTGACCGAGGGTGGGCCAGAAGTACCCTTGCCTGACGATTCTCCCTTCCAGGGTCCGACTCCCCGAATGACTCCCACATTCACCGGAATGGACTTCCTCCAAAATTTTGTGCACCTCTCTTTCGGCTACGCAACGGGCCAACATCCCTGAGAGGGTCTTGCGGTACAACTGTCCCTCACGTAGGAGGTAGTATGCCGCCTTGTGCTTGAGCCCTCTTCGGTCCATTCCCTCCGGGTATTCTCCAGTGGACAAGAAGGTGACGAAGGGACCTCTTCCTCAGCCTCCTCGATGGCCATGGCCTCGGCCGACCCCCGAGTTTCTTCCGCGACCTCCTCCCGAGCGCGGCACTCCACCTCCATTTCTTTGTCAGCTTCCTGCTCCTCCTCCAACCTCCGTCCCATCTCCTCGGCCCCCTCCAGCCAAGAGATGGAGTTTACCACCGAGACGTAGCACTCCCTTGCCTCCTTAGGGTCTCCTCGAACCCGGATCTGGACCCCCTTGACGTTAAGCTTTAGACACTGGTGGAAGGACGAGGGGACGCAGCGGAAGGCGCTGATGAGGGGTCTCCCGAAGATGGCGCTGTAACTGCTAGGGGCGTCCACGATAACAAACTTGCAGTTGCGTGACTGCCCCCCTAGAGTGACATGGAGTCCCACTCCCCCCTCGACTTCTTTCCTCTCCCCTGAAAAGCCGAACAGAGGCCCGTCCGAGGCTAACACCCTCCTGGCCTCTACCTTCATCGCATCGAACGCCTTTTTGAAGATGACGTTGACCGAACTCCCATTGTCCACAAGGATTCGGGAGACAGTGAAATCCTCGATGGCTGTCTGGATAACCAGCGCATCGCAGAAAGGGTCCTCGTGACCCGGCAAGTCCTCTCTGGAGAAGGTGATTTTCTCCTCGGGGGGAGGGGATTGGGATGTGGAGCCAACGCTCCTCCGGTACATAGTGTGGAGGCTTGACTTACGGGAGGCCTCGATCCCGCCCCCCCCCCCCCCCCCCCCCCCCCGTGGATCGCTCCGATCCTTCCCCGGGTGCCCACATCGACCCGGTCTTCACACCGATCCCCCACCTCCCGAGGCCGGATCTCCTCTATCCGAACTTCCTGATGGCCTTGTTGTTGCTGTTCCCTTCTCCCTCTCATCTCGAGGAATTCCGGACACGTGGATGTGAGGTGCCCCTCTTCCTGATGAAAGTCACAATAGGGCAGGTCCACCCTGACCTCCCTCCTTCTCCTCGGCTGTCCTCTCCTCCTCCCCCTCATGGCAATCGCCATTGCCTCCTCCTGGTCGGGGAGAGGGGGTCTCTGACCCTGCCTACCCCCCTGGGGGTTGTACTGCCCTCGGCCACCCTGGCGGTTATCTCCTCCCTGATAACCTCTTCGTGGTGCCTGGTCTTGCCACTCGGGCCTCCATCCCAAACGGTGGGTCTGCTCCGGACGCACCCACCTGGGTTGCGGCTGCTGCTGCGGCTGCTCCCTTTGCCGAGGTTCAGCCCTCCTCTCCTCCTGAATTCGGCCACCCCTTGGCCTTTCCTCTTCCACGGCCCACTTGGCCAACCTTCGAGCAAACTCTGGATGTGCTGCCTCCATTTCGGCCTCCCTGGCCGCCCTCTCTAGGAGTGCCTCAAAAGACACTGGAGGTGATCTCTTCAGTTCCATTGCGAAGAACCCGGATTGGAGACCCAGGGTGAAGGCCACCATCATGGTGTGCCCCGGCATCTCCTGAACTTGGGACAGTTCCTCATGGAACCTGTCCAGATAGCTTCCCAGGGTCTCTCCCACCCTCTGCTTGATGCGGAACAAAGACTCCGCCTCCCTCTTCCTCTTCTTAGAAGTGGTGAACCTCAGCATGAAACCCCGTCGCAGATCCTCAAAGCAGTAAATGGACCCGGTCGGGAGCTGGTGGAACCACTCTCTCGCCTTTTCTCTGAGGGTGATGGCGAAGAGTCGGCACTTGAAGCCGTCTGACATCTGTCGAATGGAGACCATGTCCTCGAACCATTGGATGTGGTGGACCGGGTCTCCTCTCCCGGAGTAGTAAGTCATCTCCGGCTCGCGAAACCCCTCGGGAACTGGGGCTGAAGAAACGAACTCGCTGAAGGGGCTCCCCCCCTCAGTCGGGCGAGTCGGGAACTCCCTCCCTGCAGTCTCGCCGAAGTGGTACTCGGCGGCCGAGCCGGGGAACAGAACTCGCCCCTGGAACTCGCGCTCGCCCCTCTCGGCGGGTTCCTTCCCTGGTCGCCTGAGCGGTGCGTCGTCGCCGAGTGCGGGAACGGCAACCACCGGGACAGCCGGTGTCGCACTCTCAGCTCGCATGCCGAGGGCGGTCCTGACGAGCCCGAGGATCTCCTCCCTAAGCTCCGCCGGCACGCTCGCCGCTGGGGGTGGGGGAGGGGGTGGCGAGTTGCCCCTGCCTGATCCTTGTCCTTCATCTCCAGTCATCGAGCCTGTAGGAGGTTTTCTCTGCTGACCACTCTCCACGCTCACCGCACCAAAATGTTGAAACCGGAAAACCGGTCTCTTGTGGAGTTCGACCCTTGGGGAAGGGGTGGCCGCGCACCTACTTCACTCCTGCAAGAAAATGACAAAGAAAAGAGAAGAAACAAGGACTAGACCAAGGGCCCGGCGGGGAGGTCCCACCACACACCCGGAAGATCTTAAAGCGCTTCCCCTCCTTAGCCAAATGCCGGGCTAAGGTACCTCAGAAAGCGCTAGTAGGCCGGAGAATTAGTCAGCGTGCCTTCTGAGGTACCCCTTGGGTCCTATTTATAGGAAAAGATGGCCTGCCAATATACAACCTTCACTGTTTTCGAGGACTACAGGCAAACCAAAAGGGGCCACATAGTAAAAGTATGCCATGGCCAAGATGCGAGCTGGACCTGAGGGGGCACTCGCTCGGCAGGAGGCCTGACTCGCCTCGCCTTGGGCCTAGGCGGACAGGTACTCGGCAGACTTGTGCTCGACTACCGCTGAGCTCGGCTTGACTATTGCCGAGCTCGGGCTCGGCACGACGATCGCCGAGCCCCAACAGAAACCGAACTCGGCACGGGGATCGTCGAGCTTGGCTCGACTATCGTCGAGCCCTGTTCCTGCACCCGAGCTCGGTCTCGGCATGCCGGGCTTCGTTCGGCCATCGCCGAGCTCAGCTCGACTATTGCCGAGCTCGGGCTCGGCATGCTAGGTCCAAATTGGTCTGAGCCGGCCGGTTCAACTCCTGTCGACCACTCGCGGGATACGGGGTTGTACACCGACGATTCCGCCAGCCGGACTTCCGCAAGCCTTAGCCGGCGGCCGATCCTCCTCCAGAAGCCCATTCCGATCACTCCTCCCTCCTCTGCAGGCGCCAACAAGCATTCCTTTTCCTTCCTTGGCCTTGGAAGTGTCGGGTTCCAACCCTAGCCGGAGGTGTTGAGTTTCGTTTTGGTTTCGGTAAGTCCGTTTTCTTTTTCTCTCTATTCCTTTGTGGAAATCCTTCGTTTTGGAAACTAAAATAACCTAGGTTTTCGATTTATTTGCCCTATATTAGGTTTGGAGTTCTAGATCCTCTGCGAAGTTGGAGTTAGGCACTTTGTAAGCCTTGAACACTCCCAAGCAAAGGTAAAATAATAGGTTAGCATTATTATTTGTATTCCTAGCCGTATGGAAATTTTCCACCGGAAACCCTTAGGGGAAATTGATGAAATTAGGGTTGCCCTATCTTGCAGGACTTCGGTGGGGTCGGAGCAGCGCTTTGAAGGTCCCCAGCAGTAGGTTTACCTTCGGAATAGAAGATGTCGCTGCGTCGAGTCTACGAGCGCCGCACCACCGCTGTAAGGAAACCTAACTTCTGCTAATTAGACATAGTAAAAAGTATATATTTTGTATACACATGAGTAGATTTATTTCAAGTACCATATCCATGCATAGAAAGATGTGGTGATAGGAAAACGGTTACGAAAAACGTGTAGGGTGACACGATTTCCCTAAGACCCAAGTAGTCGGATCATGAACAGAAACGTAGAGTACGAAAGCGTTAACCGTGTTCGTAGGTTTGAATTTTGTTCCGATCAAGGGCGTAAATGTCCCTTCAAATTGACCGCCAGGAAGTCAAGGGTCGCTTAGTAGTACACCAGAAAAGATATCCATTGCAGAGTAGCGTTAGACCAAAAAGGTCAGCCAGCACACAGAGTTTCTTCCGTGCTAGGTAGAGGCGCACTACCTTTCTCATAAGGCACATGGAACCTTATGAGTAGTACAGACTTGGGAAGTGTCTTCCCTTGAGCCAGCTAGTAGATTCGAGACCGTGTCCGCGTGACACTAGAACAATTGGGTTCGTAAGATGGTCTCGGGTCGTCAGTTTCAGTTGCGCGTTAGGAGCTACTCTGCCTAGAGCCTTCCTAGTAGATAAGCAGGTTAGAAGCCACCTAGAACTCAAGTATAGACCTGACGTGAGACAGTATGCTAGTTAGTAAACGTCAGGTCTTGAGTTAGAAAAATAAAAGTCACGTGCTTAGTACGAGTAGATGTTTGACCAGAGAATTGTGCGAAGACATGCATAACACATAGCATAAAAGTTTTTAATGCATAAAATTATTTTTCAAAGACATACATGCATTCATATGTAAAACTGGGTTTTAGTGTCACTAGGAGGGGTTATTTTTCCTTACTCTGATCCTTCGTGGGCACTGTTTTTCAGGTGACCCAGGTGGGAATCTACGTCTAGGATGAGCTTTATGATGGCGTCAGTTTGTATTATTTATCTTATTCAGTTTACTCTATTTCAGCATGTACTTGTAGATGAGAACACTGTAACAGATTAATGTTTCTATCTAATTTGTATCAGATTATGTATGGTTAACCAGATTTTTAGTTAATTCAGTTCTATTTCCTGTTTAGTGGTTCTGTGAATCCAGATACCAGGTATGTGGTTACCCTTAGTTTACTTTTTAAACTTCCGCTGTAAGTCTTAAATTGCTTAGTATAGATTTTATTACCTGCTGCTACTAGTTTTAATACAGTTTTCTAGTCTTCTTTATATCGCTGACCCGGCCGGACGGCTGATTTCTGAAATACTGGGAAGGGGTGTTACACTATTAGTCTTAGACTTATTAAATATTTCACACTTTTACTCTTCATCGAGTTGCATTCATCTTTTGTAGTGTTTTCTAAGCTTGCTATAAAAAAGTAAATTTTCATATGTTAATTTATGTGTTGAATCATAATAATTTTCTTGACATTTACCATGCAATAAAGTATTATGTATAATTCGATATCAAATGCATTCTTACACAACCAAAGTAATGAATCTATAATAGGTTATATGTCTAGCCAAGAAAAATGAAATTTCTTATATCGGTGTTGAGACGTTCATAGACACAATGTGGCGGCGTGATCCTTGCAAGGTAAGAGTTTATTATAACTTTCTCACAAAATTCCTCCTCATATCACAATGTTTAACTAATCCTAAAGTTTAATAAAAAAAACTTAACCAAATTAACAAACAAAGAGAATAGATCTCGAGATTATCATCTTAATCTCCTTCTAGGGTTTTGTTAGAAACACTTCGTCATTCCAAACACTAAAAGGAAACAAAAGGAGGTTTGAAAAGAAGAATTACAGAACAAAATTATGCTTTTTACCTCTTCCCCAACATTGGGAAACTACACAAGGGATTGGTGGTTTTCTGAACAGGGAAAATTGAGATCCTTGATTCCTAAATTCAAACACATGATATTCGTAAGAGATGTAACAAACAATACTATCTGAAGGAATGACAAAAAACTAATTGAGAATTCACTAGGAACTTCATGATTTTCTATTTGAAGTTCTCTCTTCGCTTTCAACTCAACATAAAGGTGTTTGACAATGTTCCATAAAGAGCCTATAAATGTGTCATACCAATTCTTGCCTAAAAACTATTATTATGGGAGATTTATACTAAGATGGCATGCTTTTTCAATTTACCTCCAAAATCTAAAATACCCATACATAGCAAATCCTCCATAGTTTTATTAGTACGCTTGGTTTGTCCATCTATTTGGAGGTGTAAAATATCATGCTAAACTTCAATTTAGCACCCAGATGCTTCTGAACATATTTACAATATTTAGAAGTAAATTTACCATTCATATTTGAAATGATAAACTTTGAAACACTATGTAGTCAAACTATCTCATTCATATACAACTAGCTAATCTTGGATCCTAGTCAGTCCTCTTATTAAGAATGAATGAGCAACCTTAGTAAGACAGTCACAATAATCCATAGAGAATCCTTCCCCACTTCGAGACCTTAGAAGACCATGCGCAAAATCCATCGGGATGTCTTCGAATTTTCATTCTTAGATAGTAAGTGACTGCAAAATGCCTCCTAGTCTTTGGCATTCAGCTTTGACTAACTTGCAATTTTTACATTCCCCCACATAATCTGCAATGCAAACCTTTATCCATGGCCACCAAAAGAACTTATTTAAATCTGCACACATCTTCGTAATATATATCAAGATGTATATAATACTTGTAAATGTGCTCCTCAATGTGTATTTCTTTGCGAAGTTCACTAACATCTGTGATATAAACTCTTCCATTATTTAGTAGTAAACTCTCTTGAATTTCAAAATTATCTTTCTGTCACGTCTTGATGAGTTGTAAATATACCTATATTTTTGTATTTTATTTAAGTCATTTTTGTTTATTTTTGTCTTTTTTTAGTTTATTTTCTTTAATAAAATGCTTCTTTTTTAAATTTTATACTAACTTAATTTATTTTTGTTTTCTGAAATTTTTCAGAAAAACTTAATTTTTGACCGGACACGCCCGTGACACCCCCCGACACGTCCGTGACAGGCACTCAACGCTTTCCGTCAGTCGACACTCAACGATTTCACTATTCAACACTCAACGACGTCGACCCAAGCCTGTCACGCTCGTGTCCAAGACCCGTCACGCCCGTGTCCGAGCTCGACACTCAACGCTGCCGACATCAGAACTGCCAGTAGTCCAAGTCATGCCCCCAGACACGCCCGTGACAAGCTTGTCACGCCTGTGACCGACACGTGTCACTTCCCGACCCTTCCATAAGCTTCCAGATCGTCGATCAGCGCTGGAAGATCGTCGACCACTGCTTGACACGCCCTCCATCACGCCCGTGACCAAGCTTGTCACACCCGTGACCGACACGTGTCACTTCCCGACCCTTCCAGAACGAAGTCAGCTAGCCAAAGTCGCCAAGTCAAACACAGCTTTGACTGACACGCCCCCTGTCACGCCCGTAACCTAGGGCGTGTCACACCCAAATTTTTGTCTATAAATAAAAGCTTTCAGAAAGCTTTTCTTGTCCACTTTTTGACCACTTTGCTTAGAGGAGGTGCTGCCCAAATGGATCCAAATGTTATGTAAGAGAAATTCCCCCCTCTTAGTTTGTATTAGATTTTCTGCTTTAACTTTGTTGTAATCGTTTATCATTTTAATAAAATTTGTCATTTTCTCCTCTTGCGTAGTATGAAAAATCCATTTAAATGCGCCTACTTAAGCAATTTTTCGTTCCTTTTTTTGTCTTTTTTATGTTTTATGTTTCATTTAGCTTTATAACTCGCTTAGATTTAGGAAATTTTCTAATTTACTAGCCGTTATGTCACCCGTTTATTTTCTTACACCGCATTTCTTCAGATTTAGATTTCTCTTTTTATGTTTGTTTTCATTCTTATAGGTTTATAAAAATAGTTTAAGAAGTGTTGTTTTTATTTTCTTAAACTTAGAACTTTTTAGAATCGTAAACACTTCTCGTTCTTTTTTTAGTTTTATTTTCACTTTTTATCCATTTCCATAAAGTCATAAGAATGAAAAAGTCATCATTTTCAATTTTTCGTTAACTTCATCTTAGCCTTTTATTTTCAAAATTTTTTCCCCGTTTAATTTTTATTTCGTCTTTTTACGCATTTCTACCGCATTCTAGCGGTAGAAATGTCGTCGTTTTAATTTTTCGAGCACTTTCATTTTACATTTATTTGCAAAAACTTTTTGCTCGGTCAATTTTTATTTTCTCTTTTTATGCATTTCTACCGCATTCTAGCGGTAGAAATGCAATTGTTTTAATTTTTCAGTCACTTTGATTTTTCTTATTTTTGCAAGTGTGTGTGCGTGTATGAGTTAGTTTTATAGCTTTATTTCAATTTATGTAGAGTGCGTGTGTGCGTATGCATTTATTTCCGGCTATTCGTTAAGAGTTAAATGACGTTCTGCTTTCATTTCCCGTCCACTCGTTTGAGTGAGACTTGTCTTTTTTATTGCTTTCATTTTCTCCTACTCACTTGAGTAGGAAACTTTGTGTGCGTGTGTGTTTCATTTATGTAGAGTGCGTGCATGTGTTTTAATTTCAAGTAGAGTGTGTGTGTGTGTATGAGATAAATTTACCCCCGTCCACTCATTTGAGCCGGGATTCGCATTTACTGCTTTCTTCAGCCCTACTCGTTTGAGTAGGACTCGCAATTTTCTGCTTTATTTTCTGCTTTCATTTTCCTGCTTTCTTTACTGTTTTCTTTTATCGCTTTCTAGCATAAGTGTCCCCATTCCGATGAGTGGCTAACCGCCCTTAGCCCTCAATATCGAAGAGCATCGGGACAGATAAAGTAGCTTTAAATAATTAAAGATCCTGTTTTTCAGTTTAATTAAATTTCTTAAGGTTTGCCCCGGGTTAACGACGTGTAGGACCGCATATCGATGTGCGGGGTCTATTTCCGTTATCCATACGCAACGCTGAGAGGCTGTGCGTATGGACCGATCACCCTTGGGTAAAGAGAGCTCCGCGCTAACCCTCGAGAGAGGAGGCGCGTGACTCTACCTGATTGGGTTCTCCACCCAATAGAGGGGTTCTTAGCGTAATGCGGGCGTTAAGAGGAATCCTTCGTCGGTCTAGCGATCGGTCGAATAGTCTTAGCATTTAGGTGAGCGATATTACCTAGAGATAGGTGTGCTCATTTTTGTGGAACCTCCACGGCCGAATCTCCGCCTTAATTAATTTGTTTTAGGATTTTTTTTTATTAAAAGTATTTTAGTTCAATTCTCTTGTTGATATCGTCGCGCTGAGTTCTTCATCGGCTTCCTGCACTTTATTTCCTGCTTTATTTATTTTTCTGCACTTTTTCCATGTTTTAATATTATGCTTTAAATATATTTTTTATGTCATTTTAATTTTTATAAACCACTAAAAAATTATCGGTAAAATAATAGACTTTCAGGGAAAGAGTAGAAATAGCTAAGCCGGCCCCGAGAACAATACGACCCCGAGAACAATACGACCCCGATATTTCACACCGGAATATCCTGTACAACACGCGATAGGTGCACTTGCCTCCCTTTCGTTAAAACTCGGTTTCAAATAAAACCTTCTTCTTTTTTTATAAATAAAAACCTTCCCTTCATAACTAAATAAAAGAACCTCATTTTAACCCATCACGTCTAAATCAACTTCCAATTTTGTGTTATCTTTGAATCTAAAGCCAATGCCTATCTGATTTAATGTTTTATGTCACGCGTGATTTCTATCCAACTAATGGTTGCAGAATTCCAACATGCACGCGACAACACACTAATCTTAGGTCTCTACAAGGCTCACATCAAATCTTTATGAAGTGTAATGAGGAACAAACTCAAACTTCTTCAATTACAAGCATATACTACCACATTTACTTTTTCGGGGTGGTATTGAATATTAACATCATAAGCTGACAAAAACTCCAACCACCTACGCTGCCTCATATTGAGTTACTGCATATTTGAGACTTTTATGATCTATAAAAACTTTAAAATGCGCTCCAAAGAGATAGTGTCTCCAAATTTTCAGTGCATGAAAGATTGTATTAACTCCATGTCATGAACATGATAATTCTTCCCATGATCCTTCAATTATTTGTTTGCAAAAGCTATGATTTTCTCATGTTGCATAAGAACGTGCACATGCGTTGACCCGAATCATTATTATATATCATAAAGCCTTCTACATCAGAATGTAAACATAGCACTGGTGTATCTATAACATAATTTTCAGGTCCTTAAATGCAAACTCACATTCCACTATCCAATGGAAGATTTTTCCTTTTTTGGTAAGTGAAGTCAAATATAGATCTATCCAAGAGAAATCCTTAATAAATCTCTTGTAATAACTTTCAATGTTAAGAGAATTGTATACCTCAATAATTGCCTTTGTCTTTGGCCAATCTCTGATTACTTCTATTTTCTTTAGATCAATAAAGAGTCTTCCCTGACTAACAATGTCTCTTAGAAAGGCGACTTCTAAAAGCAGAATTCACACTTAGAATTTCTTACATATAATTTGTCCTCATTGAGACTGTTCAAAGGTACACATTGTGTTTTTCTTTACTCTTTAAATATACCAAGATAATTTCAATGAAGACGATAATAAAGCAATCAAATTTTTTTTAAAAGACTCTATTCATCAAATCCATGGAGACATGCATTAGTCAATCTTTATGACATGATAAAAAACTCATAATGTTTGTACATCATGAAAAAACTATCTTCTGAATATCCCCATTCTTGATTCTCAATTGATGGTATCCAATCTCAAATCTAACTTAGAGAATGTGATAGATCCCTTGACCTGATCAAACAAATTATCTATCCTTGAGAGATGATATTTATTCTTATTAGTAAGTTTGTTCAACTCACAATTATATATACACAATCTCAAACTATTGTCCTTCTTCTTAATAAATGGAATGTGTGCACCCCAAGACGACGTGCTAAGTTTGATGAATCTCAGTCAAACAACTTCTACAACTTGATTTTTCAATTCAGCTAATTCTCTTATATCCATTTTATAAGGGGACTTGACTACTAGTGTGGATACAAGGATAGGGTTGATTGCAAAGCCACCTCTCTAACATGAGGAATATCGTATAGCTTATCTGGGAAGACTTTAACAAATTCTAGCACTATTAATACTTACTACAAATTACTATTAGTTTTGTATGCATCAGTATTGGAAAGATTAGACGTACAACCTTTATTAAATGTTTAGCTTTTTGAGATTTTATTATAGTGGAAAGTTCTTTATATCTTCTTATAATGATAATATTGTGATAAGTGTATGTTGTGAGGCTTGATCAAACTCATACTATATGATTATTGTGATTGAGATGCTGCATATCTGTCCTGATTGATGAAAAAATTCCACCAATCTAAGGCTCGGGAACTGAGGGTCGTTGTTGCTTATGATGGAAACAAGTACCCCATATCAACACACAATGTCCGACTCCCCCCACACAAATGAAGTTCTTTACGATCTGGGTTGTTGTTTTTACAAGTTCCTTGGCCTTGATCTACTCAAAAAAGTAATCGACTCTGACTAGAATGAACTTCAATTGCCCACTGGTCTGGGAAAAAGTCTGAGTAAATCCATCCCCCAGATTGCAAATAATCATAATGTTGTGATGGACCTCGGGTGATGCGCCGACGACTGTAGTTGAAGAGACACATACAGTTTGCATTTCGAGCATCTTTGGGTGAACTCCTCAACATTTCTTCAAATAAAAGGACAGAAATATCATTGCCTCAGCCCTCCCTTCTCTAACATACAGCCAGAGTGATTACCACACTCTCCTGAATTAATTTCCTTAAGGAGTCGTGGTACCTCCACTTTTGATAACCTTTCTAGCGGTCTGGAGAGAGTCTTCTGATACAAATGTCCATCCTAGAGCAGATAATATGATGATTTGAACCAAAACTACATGTTGTCCTCTATCGCTTCTTAATGCTTCCAGGTTGTTATTAATTCTACAAATGGGACACTTAGGGAGGGATCTGGGTCAATATCCATCAGCTCTCCCTCCTCAATGGCAGATCAAATGAGTTATGCAAATGCCATGCCTGTCATCGGAGCGTATTTTGCAAGTATGTCGACCACGCTATTCTCACTTCTCGACACATGTTGAATATTGAAGGATCAGAATGCCCGATTATCCCTTTTAAATTTTTAGTTATAATTACAAAGTGGGTTCAAAAACCTCGAACGCTTCACAAATTTCAGAGACGATCACCAGAGAGTATGTGCAAGACTTGCACTCATAGTCTTTTACCATCCACATCCCAGCTGACAGGACCTTATATTCAACTTGAGTATACATAACATCAAAATGTGGTCATACTGCATGTTCAATCTTAGCCCCGCTCAGGCATATGAGGACCACACCTACTCACATTAAGTTTTTTCTTAAATCTCCATCAACAAACATGTTACAGCGTAACGAAAACATTACATCTTCTTCCACACCTGGGACATACATGAAATCTACTAGAAAGTCGGTTATTATTTGTGTTTTGATCTAAGCTTCATCCATGGATCGTAGACAACGTCGAACTCCCTGATCTCTATTGACCACTTGGCCAACCTTCTCAAGTGAGATGTTTTTTCCAAAATATTATGCAGGGGTGGTCCATTATGTTGGTATGGGCGTCTCGAATTGAAAATTTTAATCATGTCCGTCAATTTCTAATGTGTCAATGGATGGCCTTGATGGCTATTTGGGTCATAATCAAGCAGGTTATTAAAGACCTTTTAATTGGGGCTGATTAGGTTTCACGAAAAGGGGGTCTCGAGAGCTTTTAAGAGTTTTCAGGGGCTGCCGTCGTTTGACGTCACGAAGGAGAAGAAGAGGCGACTTTGACCAGTGAAGAAGGGTGAATCCTCTTAAACAAATCCGGTAATATCGTTCTTCTTCTTGTTGTGAGATCTTTTTGGAAGTGAGATTCTCCACTCTTATTAATTGGTGTTTCGGGTATAACCGATTCCGACCTTGTATTCCTCTATTTTGATGATAGTGCATCCTCTCTGCCTAGCCATGAACATACCCAACAACAGGAGACCCACATATTCCTTTGTGTTTGTGTGATTGTTTTTCCTGTGCCCCCCTATTTCTCTATTTAGCAATTTTTTGATGTTGTTATTACCCAAACCTATTGGGCATTGCTTTCTTCTTGCTTTTGCCAACTCCTGATCTAATACATTACCACCATGATGGTGCATGATTGGAAGTACGACTTAAGCATTCACGCTGATACCACCAAAGAGTAATCCAACCTCAATAAGATGGGATACCTTGTTTCACTGTCATATAGTTCTCAGCTTACATAGTAGATGTGAATTTACTTGGTTCCTTTTTTCTGAACCAATGCAATGCTTATTGTCCCAAATACAATAATTGAGATGAAGGAATTGAAATGAAGAAATTGGAATTGAAGTCAATTCCAAATCTACTGTTCGGCTGAATGTAGAAATTCTATCATAGTAATTGGAATTAGTAATTTCGATGTTCAGTTGTATCTCAGAATTCAATTGACGGAATTGAAATTTTAAATATTAAATTCAACTGAATTGAAATATCAGAATTAAAATATAACTGTATATTATTAAAACATAAATGTACAGATTGAAAACATAAGTCTACATCATAAAAAAGTTTGCAACATATAAAACATAAGTCCACGACATAATCAATCGAGTAAATGTAAGTGAAGCCATATCCTCCTAATTAACATTGGTAAAGCTATGAACAAGTCGCTCTTCATGTCGTCAACATTCAGCATATCGATAGCATGTATGCCCTCAACCTCACTCGGATATGTAATAGCTGCAATGAACTCATATATCATATCTGCCTTTGAGATTGGTGGTGGAGGCTGAGAAGTCATGCTGATCTTATACTCCATGTTTATCGTTATTACAGTAACAACATCTGCAATAATATCTATTGCAGATGTTTTCTTCATCTTGCTCTGTAGCTCGACCTCCTCAATCACATTGTTGTCCACTGAAACATCAATGTAGATCTCGTTCATTGACTCAATGGGATATCTAGTTGACATATATGGACCAAGATATCTTGTACTGTTGATGAATCCTTCATCCGCAAGATATTATTTTTTTAATGGCACCTCGAAATGATATTTCCTTTCGAGTGCATTACGTAACACTTTGGAGTCCGATGTGGACCCCTCCCATCCAGGCAGCACATACAAAAAGCTCATATTTGAATCACATGTTCCTATAACGTTCTTAATGGCTTATTTCCTCATAGAGGAGGTGGACCAATGGTTGTGCCTTATGATCAGGGAAAATAACAATGATAAAAAGTTGATAACCTAGCTAACATCTTTGAAAGGAGATAATTTTGGCAAATAGCAATGATAAAAAATAAAAGAGAGACATCATCTATACCATTTACAACGCCGTTTGAAAAAGCTGGGTGGAAGAAATAAAGCTTCTTGCTACATCAGGAAGCTTTATCCACATTCACACATACACACACATTCACACAAATTAGGGCAAACCCACACATTCACATATACACACATACACACATACACATACAAATCCTAGATCTTGGAATGAAAATAAATCTGGAAGGAATCATAGATCTGAAGGAATCATAGATCTGGAAGGAATCATTGATCTATACTTGTCGCCGCTTGGGTAAGAAAGTTGATAAACGGAGAGAAGTCATGGGCTTATAGTAAAGACTCCTGACGGAGGAGGAAAAACAACGAAACAGCGAAACAACATTATCAAAGTAGGAATCAATTTGTATTTCTCAATAGTTTAGATATTTCTCCACATTTAACTTAACTTTCATTCCTATCAAAACTTGATGGATTTTCTGTCTTTATGAAGTTATTATTAGACTCTATATGTCCGCAAGATCAGGTTTGCATTAAGTATTTTTGAAAGCAAGTCTAGGATTTAGTCCATCTTCCAATGTATTATGATGCAGATCTAGGTTTTTTTGGGAAATTTTTTTTATATCCTTTTTCACATGTCATCATCATTTATTACTCATATTTTGCTTAATATTCTCTTTCAAGCTCTACTTGACTTCGACTTCTTTAAAAAAGACTAGACTTTGACAATCTTTTGTAACTAAATATAAATGTAGAACTATCATTTTTTGTTTAAGATGCTTCTTAGTTGAATTTCCTTCAGAAGCATTCAGAACTATTTTTACACATGTATCTTTATATGTTCAACATCTTCTCCACTTCTCCTCTCTTGAAACAATTATTTTCAATTTTGACGGTTGCTTATAAACTTAATAATTTTTAGGATGCACTTTCTTCTGAAAATTTGAACTTCATTTTATTATTATTATTATGTTGATAATGATGATATTTCATATAGCCCTTACTAGAAATGTATGTGCTCGGTATATTATATGTTAGTTTCTTTTTTCACATCATCATTGTTTGTGTTTTTTATTTGAGTTTGGGATTGTCTGTGTTATTT